>OZ023248.1:13842362-15042362 GCA_964006365.1 Trididemnum miniatum | reverse complement strand
GACGCTTACATAAAAGTAATACTACTGCTGGGTCATGTTGAAGAGAAATATTTGGTCTTCAACCAGACTAAGCCCTTTACCATGCCAAGAACTAAACCTCTCCTACTTATCATTTTGAAGTAAATCTAAATTACAACGTGTATTTTGAGGTTTTTGATTTACTGAAAGAAAATTATGAGGGCAAATTGGAATACCGGTAAGTTGCCAGCGTTTTCAGCTTATATGGCGTTCATCAAAAAAAATCAACAGACTAATCAATGCATCTCTAATTTTTCATTTGTTTTTGTGAACACTGCTTAAGCGTCAGCAGGGGCGGATTCGGGGGGGGGGGGGGGGGGGTGAGGGGGATGCATACCCCCATCAGCCATTTTCAACAATATTTTTAATGAATACAATTTTTCCATAATTTTGAACCTTTTTGATAACAATGATCCTGACGCCTTAAATCGAAATGTCCGAACAAAATGCATCATGCTTAGTGAAGCACATCAGAATAAGAGGCAAATAAATTATACAAACTTTACCCTAAAAATTGTTCACAAAGCAATAAAATGGCCACTCCATTATCTGAAGTTTAAAAATTTTATCGGGAAAGCATCTCTCCGGACCTTCTAGAGCCATTGTTGTTCCTCAATTTGCTTCAAATTAACTCTGCTGGGAACAAACCACGTTTCAGAAATGTAAAAATTTGGTGCCTCCCACCCTTCCGTAGAAAAATTCTGAATACGCTTCTGACACGAAACATTTTCAAAAGGCTTATTTACGCCCTTTTCCGGGTCTAAACGCCTTTGTACTTAGTTAATATTCATCCTACTTCAAAACTGCGTTTTTTCCCACCAAAATTTTTTGGATCTGTTCCTGGATTCGAGCTGATACATGTGTCTGCAATTTTCTTGCACAAATTGTTATATATTTTTTTAAATTATGTTACAGGAAGTAGAAAGTTTTCTTGTGATATGTGCGGCAAAGCTTTCAAATACAAACATCACCTGAAAGAGCACAAACGAATCCACAGTGGAGAGAAGCCTTATGAATGTCCAAATCCAGCTTGCCGCAAGCGGTTTTCCCATTCAGGGTCCTACAGGTAATTTTATTGTATTTAAAAATTTTGACTTTAGCTTAATTGGATTTATTGTATTGTTGATTATGATAGTACAGATGATAGTGGTGTATGGCTTGTGTATTTTGTGAATTCGTGTAACAAAAACAAGTTAGATGCTATGCGTATAACAAACAGTCGTAAAGCAGGCTGCTCTCGGAAGACCGTGTAGAACTCTTTGAGTAATTCAAAAATTGTGGGCTTGATAGTTTTACGATCATTCCCAGAAACGCCTAATCCCAAAAAAGCACTTTAAAATGTTACTATAGATCACCAACATCATCATCATAAGAACAGTAAAAGACCCCATTAATTGCTTCAATTTTGCTGTTGAGCTGATCAGGAAGTACGAATGTATCTTGATGGATCAGGAGACGAATTTTCTAACGGTTTTACATTTTTACTGCGTAATCTATTAACTGTACAGTAGTTATATTGTTCTCATCACAAAGTAATGTGCGAATAGCCTGGCGTTGAATCCACCATAGCTATGCCGCATTTCTAGGTGGTACACCACGTTTAGTCTAGTCCAAGCAAGGCTATAGAAAGTGCTGTCAATAACCAGATATCGGTATGACGGACGCTTTAACACGCTGCTTGGAGAAGATCGCCAAAGATATTTGGTTTAAAATACTGATGTAGAGAATATCAACGGGGATTCCGTGAAACCTTCAGGGTCCATAAAGTATTCACAAGGATTTTCTGTCCTGCAATGAAATATAGGGATTTCTTGAGATTACCCAACGTAAATGGTAACGTTGGGCGCTTTGTTTGGGTAGGCCTATGTCAATTTTCAACAAGCCTTTTTTTCTTTTCTTCCCACAAATAGTATTTTTTACACTTAGTAATATCTTTATAACGTGCCAGATATTTATTCACCTCGAAATGAATTAGTAAAAGTTGGTATCGTATTATACGCAATGGTGCGTTTTGCACGACTTTGCAGCGATTCTTTATCATAAAATATTCGAGACTTCGCTTAATTTTGAATGCAGCCAAGGATAGCTGGTTCATTGCGCTTGTGGAAATATCTCGCTTTTAACTGGCATCATTGAATGCATGCCATATCAGAAATGACTGATTCATTAAAGCGAGGTATCATTTAATGGGTATTGGATTAATTAGTATAAATTGTTGAACGACAACTGCATTCATTTATAACAGCAATAAGGTATGCCTTGTACATGCATTTCCTGTCGATCCTGTGTAAGATTTTACAACACCATTTTTAGAATAGGAAATGCATTTTTGAATAAGGAAACACTTCATTCCCAAATTTGCTGCCAAACTTAAGTTATGACTAACAGCAATCATACGTGGTTATTGTTTGGTTAAAAATTTTAATTTAAAATTTCCGTTTACGTTAATAGACTTATTACGATGTATTTCTGGCTCCGCAAATCTTATATCTTAATGAGAAATTTTCGATTGATTACTGCTGGTATTTTTAGCTATTACTGCTCTATGTGCCACTACCTGATGTGTGTAAATATGGAGTTTCCCTTGCTGAGAGCTCCTGGTCCTAGATTGCTTGTAGCTGATATTTTTTTGATTTATGGGATTTTCACCATGCTGGTGAACCACGATTTTGATCATCGTGATTTCATTACTGTCCTGATTCCTGAATTTTTTTTTCCGATAAGTTGTTTTGAAGAAAACGATCTTGATTTGTAGTATTTTTTTTTAGTATTTTTTGGCATATTTATCCTTCTGTCACGAGAAAGCGATCAATGTGCTATACGAGCTCGCTTTGGAGTTGCCAGCCATCTGTCTACCACACCAAGGTGGGGGAATTCAGCTAAGTGCCTTATCACTCTGTCCCTTCAATGCTGTTCTCCACTCTGTCCCTTCAATGCTGAGCGTGAAGCAGGGAAGCTGTGAATACCAATGTTAAAGTCATTGGTTTGACCCGACTCGGAGTCAAACCCGAGTCTACAGCTCTAGATGCGGACGCTGTTACCACTCGGCCATCAGGGCCGTTTTAAACAAATTGTATTCTTTTTTGTTTTAAACCAATTTAAACAAGTTGTAAACATTGTATTCTCAGTTTCCGCATTATTAACCTGGCGAAAGAGGATTTTCAGACGAAAACTATTCGCGAACTAAAAGACAAAAATAACGCATAGAGTACCGGAAGCACACTTTATTAAGTTTTGATCCATCAAAATAATAATGAAGAATAATTTTACACTGTTGAGAAAGACGCGCAAGACATACAACACGTGTTCAATCAACTCTTCACACTTCCTTTGTGGTCTCCGTAAAGAGCCTAACGGGGAAGCTGCAACTACTCTTTTTGTCTCTGTCGGGAATATAACTCCAGCCTCTTGTTGGGAAAAAGAACGCTATCAGTCGATACACCAAGCTCTATTTTTTACATACCGAAATACCTGCTGGAGCCGACATGCTGCTAAAATTTTTAAGCGTGCACAGGCGTGACATCAACAATTGATATTATGTTTGCAATCTTATGTCATCGAATGATGTAATGATGTTATTGCCGTTGCTAAGTTGAATAAGTGATGTTTTTAATCTGGAAGCTCCCCATGGCAAATCGATAAATATCAGACTCAATTATGCTTACACCGCTTAACACCTCGCGACGTTTGGAATCTTTGCCATTTAATGAGACAATAACGTTATGGTTTATGAGCGGAAGTTTCAATTAGTTTCCGAACTGCCACATTGAAACTATGCTGACTTCTTTGCCATCGTTTGCTGCTCGAAAACATTTCACGTTTGTTCATCCATCATCGCACCTTTTGCCGACTTTGATTTCCGTATTTGAACGAGAAGATTCATCAAACCATTTGGCAGCTTCTGTCATTTCAATTGAAATTGCTTTTTTGCAATGATCATTGCACGACAAATGCAACATTGATGTTTTTTAATTGGATGCTCTTAGGCGACCATTTTTGTTTGCGTCCAAGTGCTCTTCAGTTTCTTTTATTAACCACGTCAATTATCTTTCTGGCTGTTTCTTTAGTGTCAAGTGCAAGAGAACCTCTAAGCTGTCGTGGAAGATGGAAAATTGTGCTTGATCGTAAGAAATGGTCACAAATTGAATACATAACTGAAGAATGCGCAAAGGAAAGAAATGCCATGTAAATGTCATACGTAAATACAATCTGCCAGTTAAAATGGACCTCGTTTTGTAAAACGACTCTGAAATGTTTCCTTTAGCATTTGTTTTCCTTTGGAATAGCATTAATACAGGTAAATCACTCATAAAAAGTATGAAGTTGACATAAAAGCTCACATTACGACAATCTATCTGCGAATTTCAGCTGAGTTTAGTCCATGTTCTGTTTGAAGGAGGTTCTCGCCGCTCTGGCAAAGCAATCGTAACATAAGTAGCGCAATGCCTAAAGTTTTTTAATGCGGGTACGAGTGAAACTCCGGGGATTAGATGTTTATTTGAATTTTTGGTGGATCTAAAATCATTTGCGCTGCTGACGAAGTGCCTCTAAATGTTTAGCAACTAAGGTCTTTCTCCGACCAAACGCAGAGTAAAATAGTCAAGTACATCTCCGACAACTTCCTCGGGGTAATGTCTGGAAGCCAAAACGGCACTGAATTTTACGATAAACTAATCCAGCCTAGTACTTCCTTTGTTTTCGTCGTTTGCTCAAACTGTCCTTCAGCAGATCACATGAGGAAATCCCTTCTGTTTTCTTGATAAAGCCGTGGTACACACCATCTATAATCATTTTCGCAGGTGCAGTGTGCACTGTGCATTTACTGTTATATAGAAAAACATTTCTATTCTAATTTAGACACTCTTCCGCTTTGCCACCACCACCGAAAAAGCCATCAAACAATCGATAGGGTTTTGTTGCCCGTGGATGGCTTTCGTTGCCTTTCGGATACAAGCTTTCGTTGCCCGTGGATGGAAAGCTTTAAATTTTTTTCTAGGCGTCTGGTCGTTCATGCTGTACTAAAATATTAAAAAAGTTCTTTTTCTTAGAAAGGACTTCATCCTAGAGCATTCTTTTTCACAAACATAAAATGTCGTCGATTTTGCTCGCATTCGTACTATGGCAAGCAGGAATCAATTACGGTGACGCAATTACATAATTGATTGCGTAACCTGAAAAATTTACCTTTTCTCTAAATTTGAATCAATCTAACAAACTGTTTTATCTGTCTGGGCGACTGGAAGGTTGTTTTGGCTTTTTCAGCAAGGTTACCTTGACATGCTCCCCGCAGAAGCCATTGCTTTCAAGTTTTTTGAAACCTTTACATTGGTTTTCTATAAGAATCATCTGTGAAAACGTAACACGACTCAGCAAAAGACACGTACACAGCATCGATCTTTCAAGTCTACTGTAATACAAAAAACTTATCAGGAAGATTCTTAAGCGACATGCTCGTGTACAGTAACTTGTTCAGTTTTGTCTCTTTTCTTGTGATTATGTACATTTCTAATGCCACTTTGCTTGATAGTTCTCATGGCAGTCCCAACCAAATACGCACGCCCTGTTTTTGATCTGTGGCTTTTTGCAAAGGGTCATCTTAGGCTCTTGTTTTCGATCTTTTCGTGCTTAGGACATTCTGTCTTTAAACGACTATTTGGGTCTTTTTCGATCCCTCGTTTGAACTGCATGTTGGATCTTAGTAGAATTGCTCCACCATCAAAATATTTTGAATCCCTATTGCAACGTCGTGTATGTATTTGCGTGTTAAGTACGGATTTGCCCAGCTCTGGGGCTCTTGAACCCGAAAACTGTAAAAACACCAAAGTACAGAATACTTCAGTATGTGCTCGTATAATTTTGGGCTCTGTCCGTTCACCGGTATTGCTGTTCAGTTTCGCGAACAAATTCTTGCGTTTTGCGGAACAAAATCGGTATTTTTAAACCAAGCGAATAATGTTACGTTCTTCACGGTGCAAAACGGATGTTTGGGCATGCAAAAAGCCACGTGTCTCCTAACCCTTGAACAAGGTTCGTGCCATGATGAGTGTTATCGGGTTAAAAACCTGATGATTAAAAATCGTTATTATTTTTACTGAGAAGTAACGTTTAATAAAGTTTGATCAGTTATTACACGTTGCCTTAACCGTCCGTGCAGTCGCAGCTATGACTAATTCAAAACGCGCCCGCAAAAAGTGTTTTATCGTGCCGGATTTTCTCTCGGAGGTTTTAAACAGGTGTAAGCGGTATTTGAACACGATCTGGTGATTTTTGGGCCACTTAATTAAACGTGATTTGACGTCCGGTCCTCGTGTGATCGTGTCAGCTAGACATATCATAAACGTTTCCAACTTTCAAACCTCATCAAATACCGCCCATGTGACGTTCGCTGCTGGCAGAATGCCCATATCAACATAACTTGTTTGTTTCAAAATCTTTAAGGTTTTGCCAGTAAAGTTTACTCAGCCTTTCAGGGTTTGCTTTAGTTTAACAAAATGGGTTAAAATTATGGGCTGAGAACTGAAGTATTTAATGATCATTCCTAATCCCGCAGACAATAAATAGCAATCGTTTGAGCATTTATTTATCTGGCTCCATATGCAGTTGGCTGAGCGGCCAAGTTCGTTAATTTTGGAAGGACTTTCGTAGAACTCCGAGCCAAACAAACTTCAAAAACACTAATCCATTTTCCTGCATCCTCTTGTTACTTTGAGATGATGAGTGATGCCATTGCTACAACTGCTTAATTTTTCTGCAGTGTGATTAGTGAGTTTCTAAGATGGTCATAGCTTTTGCTGCGTCCGCAAATCCAAGTCAGGTTTTCTTTGCAGATTTATAAATTTCCGTTCTCTTTGTAAACCTCTAAAAAAAGCTTTCCTTCTCAGTAGCGTATCTCTGTTTTATTTAAATATTTATCGAAAAAAAGCTTAATTTTTTCCCGCGACATAAGTCTATTCAAAAGTTGTGATTACCTTCTGTTCCTAGAAATGAAAGTGAAGACGTCAAAATGATGAGGCATTTGCAACCTTATTTCTTAGGTTTCACGTCACGCAACCTTATTTCTTAGGTTTCACGTCACTACAGTAGGCTTGAAATTTTATGATTCGGATAGTAATTCATGTGAG
Source organism: Trididemnum miniatum (assembly GCA_964006365.1). Lineage (NCBI taxonomy): Eukaryota > Metazoa > Chordata > Ascidiacea > Aplousobranchia > Didemnidae > Trididemnum > Trididemnum miniatum. The sequence goes on along the minus strand of OZ023248.1, from coordinate 15,035,223 downwards.
GTACCTAGCTTTGACACAATTGCTTGCACACATTCTTTTGTGAAGTGTTTGCTGTGAGTACGTCGGCTTCGTTGAAAGAAACAGAATAGCATAATGTCGCATCTTAGTTGCGGAGCATGCTCTCAGGGACAATCATAATAGTATTGTATGGTTGAACTCTGCATTGCTGCTCTAAGCCGGAAGAAAAAAAGGCATTTTGGAAGCTTGGCTTTGCAGCTACTCGACATCTTTGTTTTAAATTGCTGCCAATAAAATGATTTGCGCCAACAATATGCATCTTTACAGCAGCAATAATGTTGGTATTGGCTCTTCACCAACCGTGTTTTAGATTTTGTGTCATTCATCAAGAGAAGTGAAGTATTATGCACGTCGCTTCAGTCACGTCATTGAACCAAATATCTAAAATTGTCACAAAAATTACCGATACGGTTTACCGAGGATGTGATCGCAATTTTGCTTGTCCTAATTGGGTATATTTTACTGAAAACCAATCAAAGGTACAAAGTTCGGAGGTTTCGATTCTTGATCAAAAGTTGCTTTGCTGGCAGTCACTTTGCTGTGTCACACATTTTACAGCGTTTCGCATGCTATGTTCATATGACGAGTGGCAGTAACATGACTTAGCGGTACCGCACACAGGTTACAGATCCTACGCGGCGGGTTCAATTCACCGCCAGAGCCAAGCTCATTCGACATGTATACAGGGTGACTGCTGACTCGAAAAGCGCTAGCTCACATCGCAGTCACCTTCACTTAATGTTAAACTTTCTGTTTAATAGTTTTAGCTTGATTTGAAAAATGAGGACTCTATTCTTTTTTAACTTCTTGTATTGCCTCTTATTGAATGTGAGTTTGTTTTGTCGATTTCTTGAATAAATCTAGGTATGTGTTATTTTATTAGATATTTTTTGTCACACAACTTATCAGACTCTTCACAAGACTTCAGTCTAAAATTCATGATGGTATCAGATCTTTGATCGCTGCTGCGCGGCAGCAACTGCTACAATCTGTACGTTAAATTGCAGTATCTTCCAAATTCAACACACTCAAGTATGGGCAATAAAAAAGATCGTTAAACATCCCTCTTGAATCTTGACGTTCGACATTCACAAAGCAGTGTGAGGAAAAGGCTAACTAGGTTGCTTTTTATAGCTTTGGGAAAGGCGCTGGGCAGGATTCTCTTAGAGAGGTTGGCAGGCGGCCGGCAACTTCTAGACGAGCATGTTGCAACATCCGGAGCTCCCTTACAGAAATATGACATAAATTTTCAGTGGGACCATGCAGTTTATCTGCCGAGGTGGCCCAGACTAGGAAAGACATGCAAATAGAGCATGTAGCTCATACGAGTGACGTTAATCGAAACGATGTTTGAGAGAGTCTTCAAATTGGTCGAGCCAATTCAATTTTTCAAAGCATTGTTTTGGTGCGTATGGAGTTCGATATGCGTTTTTGCGAAATCTAAGCTTTATTGCGTAAAGTTTGATCTAAACTGTGAAAAAAATAAATTTCAAGTATAACTAACAGCATTAGCGAAATCCCTGTCAGGCTCTTAGTATAATCATGGACGGAGGCGTACGCAGAAATTTCCTGGGATTGGGGCGGGGGCTTGTAGAGGCAGGTAAATTAGCTTTTCGCTCTATACAAGTCACATTTTTTAAAGAAAGATCGTAGAGACAACTTCTTTTCACTTGTATCACAAAAGAAGGCCCTAGGGTAGGCGTGCGCTTAGGCCCTGCGGACGCCACTGTAACTGTCCTTTACCTATTACTGTAACGACCGTGACTTCTAATCAGTTGTAAGTATTATCGCCGCTTCTCCATCATCGTTCTTAGTCCAGATATTTGCCACCTTTTTAGTTAAATGTTCGTAACTTAATGTCAAGATATTTATAGAACTAATCAGATGTGTTGCAATGAGTTTCTATTGAGTGCTAAGCGAGAGAGTGTTACATCCGAAATCCGAAGAATGATGAAGAAAAAATGTTCGGTACTTATTCGTTGTTTCGAGTAGGCTAGATCACGTGATTTGCGTAATAACGAGATCGAGGTAATTTCGCAGCTTAGTAGTCGTGACTACAAGCTTTCAATATATTCCATTTTTAACTTAAAAACGAGGATGCGGATGTTGCATAGAGGTGAGTAAGTAAGACTACTCAATGTTAATCATTTCAGCAACAAATAACCAGCGGGGATTTTCATTGACACGGAAGCATTTGTAACAGCAGATGATTGTAGAAAACACCTCTTGTGTGATCTGTTTCTTCGACTAACGCATATTTTTTTCCGGCTGCTTATACTTACAGCCGATGTCGTATCCGTCTCGAACCTATTCTTGACCATATTTGGATCGGTTCGAAGTCTTTGGTGTTTTTTTATGCTATGACTGCAATGCATTTGCTTTCAGCGCACTCTAAGCTTGTAAACAACGCCCAATTGCCTGTTTGGTTTCCAAACACCTAATTTGCTTTTGAGTAGGCCTACGATGCGGGACGAAAATAGTTTACGGAGAATAATAAAGCGATAGTAATCCTAAAACCGGACGTTGCGACAAAACCTTCAGTTGTGTGCTGCCTTGCGGACGCTGCTAATGATAACAGATAAATCTATGTTGTCGAAACGTTCAGTTTTAAGAATTACTGTGACTTTGCTTTTTTCCTTTATTTGCTTTAGTGACACGCAAAGCACAACTACTCACGTCATACACCACTAACACCTCACAATCTTTATTTTCGGACAAGATTTTGCACAGAATTCTTTTAAACTGGTAAAAATTAGGCAATACTTTTCCTGAAACATAAGCACATTGTTAGATTCATATCTGGCTTTTACTTGATCTGACTTGTGTTAATGTAAAAGTCGTATATGTTTTTTTAAACCGCCGCAGCATTTATTCTTAACTAGTTATTTAAAACCATCTAGTGGTTGGTTATTAATCGCTCTTTTTTTGTATCAAGTTATAGCGGATCCTAGTCTGGGTTCGAGCAAGAAAGCCAAATTATCGAAAACTAAGACCAAAGCAGGAATAAGTTTGTAAAAAAATGTTTGTATGCAGACACAAATTTGGCTCGAATATTTTTCAAACCTACCAAGGCCAAATTTTTCCAATCTACCACTCCCATCGGCCATGATTATACTCACCTATTCGGTGCAGCAGCCACGCTAATTTTGTTTAACGTGTTTTATTTTTTTATTGCCATAAGCACGTTTTAGCATTTTTCATCATTGCTTTCTTAATTTTAACCCTGCTATTTTTTATGTTTATTTTGTTCATTATGTCACGAATAAAAAACAAAAATGAAACTGTCAGTGCATTTATAATGAACATTTTTATTGCAGAACTAAACGTTTTCGGCCTTACCTCTGGCCCTCGTCAAAGAAATAAAATAAAAGCATCTATTAACTCGAAAAAATCAGAATGAAATGAAATTAAAAAAAAAATCAAAGAGCAGTTAATGCATGAGCGTAATAATAACACAAATATCGGCATGACAATTCAGGTATTACATATGCATATTACACAACACAGTACGATCATAGGTCTACGGTATTTATACATACATTTTATAAACAATAAAACAATATAAAATAATGGTTACGATAACGGAAAACATTTAAAACACATTCTACAGAATCGACGAACCTCCTCCATAAAGTTGGACATTTAGCTTAGGGCAGGGGTGGGCAAACTTTTTGCATGAAGGGCCGCATTGGAAAAAATTTTGAAGCCGAGGGCAGCACTGCTGTGGAAAAGGAAAGTGACAAAGGTCATCACCAGTGGCGCACCCACGGGTTTGGCAAAGGGGGGAGGGGGACTCCACCGGAGGCCTGGGGGTGCCCCCTAGTCGCTGGAGACCAAGGGGGTCTGGGGGCATAGCCCCCAGCCGCCAGCGAATTTTTACGATTTTCACATGAAGAACACTCATTTTAGCACACTTTTTTATCGAAAAAAGGCATGCATTAAGTGCAGTCACTATGGACACTGCAAAAATATTTCCGCAACTTATATCTAAAAGTTGAGGCTTGGCTAAAATCAGCAAAAGGAGGCTGCAACCATTATTAACGTAAGAAATTATAAACTGAAACTTAGGTTTTAGCACCTTGTTACAGGGCCAAGGGGGAGGCATGGCACCGTGGCTCCCTCTGCGTGCGCCTATGGTCATCACGACCGCAAATGTCTTATTTTCCATGTAATTTCACTAGAATACAAAGTTCATCTTTCTGGAAGTGCCCGCGGGCCGCATGAAATGATCTCGCGGGCCGTAGTTTGCCCACTCCTGGCTTAGGGTTTATATTGTTTTATTGTTTATAAAATGTATGTATAAATACCGTAGACCTATGATCGTACTGTGTTGTGTAATATGCATATATAATACCTGAATTGTCATGCCGATATTTGTGTTATTATTACGCTCATGCATTAACTGCTCTCTGATTTTTTTTTTTTAATTTCATTTCATTCTGATTTTTTCGAGTTGATATATGCTGATTTTTTCGAGTTAATATAAAATTGGTATTCACAGCTGCCCTGTTTGACGCTCAGCATTAAAGAGACGGTGTGGAGAACAAGCCGGCAAGTTTACTTGTTGTGCCGTTGGGAAAGGCACTTAGCGGGATTCCCCCATCTTGGTGTGGTAGACAGATGGCTGGCAACTCCTAAGCGAGCTCGTACAGCGCTTTGATCGCTTTCTCGTGATAGGAGGATAAATATGCAACTAACTAACTAAGCTTTTATTTTATTTCTCTGACGAGGGCCAGATGTAAGGCCGAAAACGTTTAGTTCTGCAATAAAAATGTTCATTATAAATGCACTGACAGTTGCATTATTATGGCTACTTAAAGCAAAGTCTCTCCCGAAGCTCTATAAAAAACGAAAACTTTACTACTCGGACGCTTTTGGAAAAAAATCTTCCATTAATGACGACATCAGTTAAGGTTACATGTTTTGCAATGCTATTTTATGTTCAACTTAGCCACGAATCGAACCAAACTTTTTTTACTAATATAGACCAGAATAACTGGCACTGAAGTACTTAATGTGAACAAGAGCAGATTTAACCTGTAAGTGAATGATTACTATAAAACAACCGTATCCACAAAAACTCCAGCCTGTTAGTTTTACTGTATTTGAAATTCTAGAGCATTGGTATTTCTTGACCGCAGAATCAAGCAATCAGAAGGTGTTAAATCACTTTTTTGTGTTGTAGTTCTCACATAAGCAGCAAAAAATGTATTGAAAATTCAAAAAGCCAAATATCATCAGTTCAATCGCTCAAAAATGGAAAGTCAACGAAATCTTGTTCAACAAATCTGGACTCGGACAATCGGAGTCAGGTAAAACCGACACACTTTTTAAGCATTTTGTTGAACAGAAGTCTTGTTGCAACTGCAATACTAAATACTAACTCATCAAATCACTGCCGTGAATATTGTTTTGACAGTGCACTTAGCGGAATATAAATCCGATCTTGTAGGTGCAATCAGGGTTGGCGAGTCGGAATCGTGGGAGTCGAGGTTTTTCTTGGGATTCGCAGTCGAAAAAATATGCTTGCCAGAGTCGTAGTCGAAAAAATATGCTCAACTCTGACTCCCCAATCTTTCGCAGGAATGGAAGGCTTTTTATGCCGTGAACAAATTACCAAAGCATACTGTTGGCCTAAGTAAAAGTAAGCCCGCTAGTGTTTTACAAATCAGTTGAGGTGAGCTAGCTTTTCTAACCAGCAAGTGTGGTAAACAGTCGTCTTCTTTTTAGCCAGGGTTGGCGAGTCGGAGTCGAGGTTTTTCTGGGTAGTCGGAGTCAGAGTCGGAGTCGAAAAATAATGCTTGCCAGAGTCGAGAGCAAACAGAAAAAAAACGGAGTCGGAGTTGGAGTCGAACTAAAAAAATACTTCAGAGTCGGAGTTAGAGTCGTATCGATTTTACTACGACTCGCCAACCCTGGTTAAAATTACTATTGCAAAATTCACAGTGTACGGTGCGTTTACCGATACGCGGCAATGTAATACGCGGCACACGACTAGGGTTATTGTGTTAATATTATGCAACAGGGCTTCTCCTGAGCAGTGAACAGCAAAATATGTGCGAAAAAAAAATGTCGCGTTGCCACCTGCCGCTCTTCGGTGAACGTACATTCGGCTTATGACAACTTCAAACACTATTGCTAATGAAAGAGTGCGTTTTAAACATAACTGAAAAAAAAAGTTATTGCATCATTGGCCGATTACTTTCGTATGTTAAACTTTGTTAATGACGTGGAGTATTATTCGATAATGTCTTTTTCCAGCTGAAAAATATTAACTTGTTTTTGTGAAGTGGAATCAAGCGAAATTGGCAACACATTTAGCGGAACTATCTCCAGTTTCTATCTTTAGTTTCAAGTTGTTTTGTTGGTCGTGATAAAAGCAGCAGCAAAAAAATTCCAGAGTAAATATTTTCAATTTTTAAACACAATTAAATCGCATCAACTTGAAAAGCTACTTGCTAGGCAAAATCAATGGACGCAAGGTGCTTCTGTTTCCTCCTTGTTGCTAATTTCGTGTCCCTACAGCCACAAAAGTCCTTAAAAAGATAATTCTCCGCATCCGGACTAGTTGAGATCTCCTCAATGATTTTTTGCGACTCAGCGGGTGGTCCTATTTCTGCAGATTTTCCAGTGAAACACAGCAAATTTATTTAATAAAAATCCGAAAAGTAAAGGACTATTTTCACAAATTTTTCATTGTAGTTAATGAAAATAAATGCTTTTTCACTTTAACTGAATAGCTCCTTTTATATACCATGGGCGTTTTTTTTTTTATAATAATGTTTGAGTGATTTTGCAGTGCTCAGATGGTCGAGTGTTATCAGCGCCTGCTTCTGAAACTGCAGACTCGAATTTAATTCCGAGTAAACCTATGAATTCAAAATTGGTGCCGTATTCACTGCTTCCCTGTTTGACGCTCGACATTAAAAGGACAGTGTGGAGGACAAGACGGCAAGTTTACTTGTTGTGCCGTTTAAAAAGGCAACTGGCCGGATTCCCCCATCTTGGTGTGTTAAAAAGATGGCCGGCAATTCCCAAGCAAGCTCGTTATAGCGCTTTGATCGCTTTCTTGTATCAGGAAGATGAACATGCTACTGATGCAAGCAAACTATAGCTGTTATTTATTTCCAATAATGGCGTTACTTATTTTCATTTGTTGATGCTATAGATGCTTCGTTTAAAAAGATCGAAGAGTGATGCTTGCCAGAATCTTTCTCCTGCACTAAAGAAATCAAGCATACTTCCAGATATATTGTTGACCCCACAGGCTGACCAGAAAAAGAGTGTAGATCATAGTTTGGATCACATTGCAACAGACGCACCGTCGATCGAAAAAACGTAAGCGGAATTGGAAAATCCTGTTCATTTTAAACTTGTTTGTAGTTTAATGATGATTATTTCAGGCTAACGACAAAGGATTAATGATGTTCCACGTGGATAACGTAATTTTGCAACCATTACTGTAATTACACGCACAGTAGAATGGCTGTAGTTCAAATGACGTCATATTGTGATCACAAACTTGTAATTTGGTAGCAATGTTGTCATTGCTGTGTGCGTGTAAAAAGGCAAACATTTTTCATTCCGATAGGGCTTTCCCTCAGTCTATTTCTAGGAAATTTCAGTGAGTTCGTTATGTCCACGTTTTAATCACAAAGATACTAGCTCCATTTTGCATACAAGCATATTTTATTGCGAGTGCTCAAGACATATAGCGTAAAGTGCCTTACCTTATAGTTAGCACACAAAAAGCGTAACAACCGTTAGAAAATTTCGATTGTCTAAACATGCCAAAAAATCTAAGGTGAAAGTTTTGTAAAAATTTCACAACGGTTGAAAAGTAACGACGAAACCTAGTACAGTACATTGTCGCTTTTGATACGCATATTGAACTTGCACTTAATGCTATGAATAATATTTTAATGCTATGCCACGAATTTTGCAACAACCAACAAAGCAATGCCTACCTCTGCTACGTTATATACAGATTTACATTTTGCCCTTTGGTTTTTTCATTTTGTGCACCCATCTACGAAAAAAAGTCGTTTGATTCTATTTCCTTTTCACAGCACTAAAATTTGTTTTGAAATTAATGGCAGTCTCTTATATCATTTTTATTGGGAAATATTTTTGTGTACTGAACTCATGATTGTCTGCATCCGGCATGTGGTTTGCATGGCAAAATATTTCTAATTAGCTCTCATGAGAAGTATTCAAAGTTTAATCGCAAATTTCTATTGAATAAATGATTCTTAAATCTGCTTGTCTAAAATTGATTTGAAACTTCGAAATTGATGGAGACATTTGATATTTTCCCATAAATGTCTTGCACGATGGCTAAAGTTGATTGTCCAATTAAGCCTAAGTTCGCAAGCGTGTACATGCAATGGTTAGTTCGAAACTCCTTTTTAACTGCGTTGGGTGGCATATCATGTACCCATATTAGCAAACCTTCAAGGGTGAAGGAAAAATGTGAAGTGCAGAACAAAGCACAGATAACGTACATCGCAGACACGCAGTGCAACTGTATATGGAAGTAGAAATAAAATCGTCAAAAAACTGCCAAGCAGTTAAAACCCTTGTGAATACGGCCTTTGTTCTTATGGATAAAATTTTTACCAGACTTGGATGCGTAGCAATTAGCATCACTTCCAACGCAGCTATGAGTATTAACTTTTAAATATTGGCGGTAGTATAACTCACCAGCGCATTCCGAGAAAAGAGTGTCAAGTCAGCCCTTCTCCATTTTGATGTAAGCATTTTCTGAAATCCCAATAAGCTCTATGCCTCTTTTATAAAATCATGCTGATCAGCTAAAATTTGGACCCTTTTAAAGAAACCATTGCTCTCCCAACTTTATCTAGAAGTCAACCAGAAACGTTTTCATTGGAAACACCCAGCAAGGTACATTACCATAAGCTGAAATATCTATGTGCATCCAAATACCTAAATATGTCCTATCTTATTTTCTTTGAGTAAACTCTTAAGGCATCACGCCTACCATCAGACACCTCTGTAAGAAACCACAACCTTGATCCAAATGTTTACTCAGTAACATTGCTAAGTTATCACAAAGTGATTCGGTGAATGTTTTGCAACATGTTATCTAAAAGTAGTTTTGAAGAAACCTTATCCGGAGCAGGGACTCTTGACAAGAGGTCTATGAAACTCTTGAGCGGTTCGCAAACGTGCGTCAAAAATCTTCAGTATACTCGCAGTATCACGTCGAAGCGTGTAGCGAGTGACGGGGCCCATTTTCGCGGATTAGTGACTGGGCTACACAGTCCCGAGGAAACGTCGCTGCGGTGGCGAACCGTTTTGACGACGCTGTGCCCGAGTTGACCGACCCGGGAATCAAACCCCAGACCTCTCGCACCAGCACCTATGTTCTTAGCAATTGAGCTAACCGAGTGGTCTTAATCCAAATACAAATACGATATGCAGTACACTTGTACGGCGTATAAATATACAGTGGTGAAAGTAAGCCGGAACGGTCCGGTACGCCGCTCCGATAAAAGATTTGCTGCCGGAACGCCGCACTGGTAAAAGATTTAAATCTAAATCCAGCCTATAGCACATTCCACAAGTCAAATCATCAAAAAAAAAGATTCAAGAATAGGCTCACTTTTATTAAATAACTTCATTTTTGTATAGAAATAATTTCCAAACTTTTCATCAATATCAAAATTTTTTAATGCGAACAGCCTTTTGTTCAAAGTGCCCGTAAGCTAAATAACCGGGTTTGTTTGAGGGTCTCATCTGCAGACCAAAAAATTCCCAAAGTTTTCTAGGACCCGCCTAGACTAGGCATTTTTTTTACAAAAGTTTGCCACATTGACGTGGAAATTGGTATTTTTATGAGAGGAATTAGGTCTATTTGGATTACGGCTGCAGAGAAGGAAAAATTTACTCAGTGGTTAGAGCAAATAAACACGAACTGTGACATCACAATCTAAAACTTTCCTTCGCCCAAATGATAGCCTCATTTTAATGATGACGTAACGAGTAGTCTACTAGCCCAGGGCATAGGTGGTGGAAGTTGGGGGCTGGTCCCCCCCTTTTTTCAGGGGGGGCCCTAATTTACGCGTTTATTTTTACAAAAATACTTCTGCATGCATGTGTTTGAAACTTAATAAGCTTACCAGCAAAACTGAAACCCAGAAAAGAGCTTAAATCCAGAGATGTTTTCTTTATAATTTTGTTTGTTGGGTGGGGGGAACAGAAAAAGTGTAATCTTGTTAAAGCAAAAAAATAACTTGCGGCTTGTAAATGCCAAATTGAACATCTTAACATAAAAGGCAAACCGCAGCGATTGGTAGCATCTAAGCCAGGGATTCTCAACTGTGGCCCCCAAAGGACTACAGAGCACAGAGTGTTCTCGTGGGAGTCACGATGGTAGGAATCATTTAAGCATTATACCAGACCGGGACTTTTAAACGTATACACTATAGGGGTCACGGTCTTTTAGAAGTACAGTCAAGCGGCCACGGCTCAGAAAAGATTGAGAATCACTGATCTAAGCTTTCAGTGTGGAAAAAGCATTTTTCAGTACGTTTTGAGACGAGGCGAGGTACAGTAGTTGTCGTAAGTGTCGTTTATAGCAAACAATAGCAACTAAACTCAAAACTAGGCCCCTACACCAATGTATTGTATACCCTGCTATCTGCTCTGACTTTGCGGACAGTCACTCAGAAGAAATGTAGTCTTTGCAGTGTAATTTTTCATAATGCGGGGGACGGGGCTAATCCTCGGGGAGGTTAGAGCTTTGCTTTTTGCAGACTTAATTTTGACGTTAACAACTAACCTTCAAAATCGATAAAATAAGCAGCTGTCACAAAAAAAATCGGCGGACTGTGTAAAATATCTATAGCCTAGTTTCTGTAATTTTTTAAATGTGTTTAAATCTTTTAACTTACTTTGTTTTGCTGTGCAGTGCAATTCCTTTGCCAACAAATTGCTTTTTCTAGTCAGAGAAAGCATTTAAAACGTTTCAATTTTAGTTTTACGTGTGGCGATACGATTTATGAAGTTCTATCATTTCTCTGCGCATCACCTTATCGGTGTGGGAAATAACATTAATTGGAGTTGAGTTATTGATCATCTCAACTTTATCTTTTCATATGCTCATATATAGGTGGCGAAAGCGTAGATCCGGGACGGCCCTAGCCCCCCAACTTTTTAGGGGGGTTCTGGGGGGACTCTAATTTTTGCATTTATTTCTACAGTAATACCAGTACCTTTGCGTGAATGTATTTGAAACTTAATAGGCCTACCATCGAATTGAAACCCAGGAAAGAGCTTAAATGTAGAGATGTTTTCTTTAAAATTTTGTTTGTTGGGTGGGGGAAACAGAAAAAGTGTAATCTTCTTATAGCAAAAAAATTATAGTTTGAAAAGCTCGTGTGAAAAGTTTGCCCACCCCTGAGCTACGCAATTACCCTGTCCACATGTTCAATTTTTGTGGGCTTTAGACCACGGTTCTTGGTTTTAGTTTCTGAATCACAATTAAATTTTTGATGTCAGTTTAAAAAAGTGATTATGACATCAAAAATTTAATTATGATGCAGAAACTAGAAGCAAGAACCGTGGGTCTGAAGCCCATAAAAATTGAACATGTCACATGTGGACTGGCTAAATATGGGTTGTTGTAGGCGAAGGAAATAAGGTCATTGCTTTTGGGCCCCCCACTTTAGAAATGCTTCCGCCATCGCTGGCCCAGGTATTCTTGAACTGGGGGGCGCGAAACGCTTGCAAAGGGGGCGCGAAAGGTTTTATCAAATGCTATGTTTTTACAAGGATATTTGATTTGGATTATATGGTTATGTTCTTGGTTGAATATATGTTGTTACGTTTGTGGTTATAATCTTAGAATATGCCTAATGAGTCAAAAGTAGATTTTGGAAATTTTTTGTACTTAAATCAAATTAAATCTTCATTATACTCGTGGTATTACGCCGAAGCGTATAACGAGTGGCGGGGCCCATCTCCACAGCTTAGCGCCTGGGCTACACAGCTCCGAAGAAACGTCGCAACGGTGGCGAGCCGTTGGCGACACTGTGCCGATTTGACCGGTCCGGGAATCGAACCCCAGACCTCCCGTACCGGTAGCGTGCGCTTAGCAACTGAGGTAACGGCCGGTCCATCTTTTGTACTTATCCCCCCCAAATAGCTTTTTCAAATTTGGTGTCAAAATAGTTCTGTGGCAAACCTTTTACTCACCAATATGTAGGCAACACCACTACAGGACATTGCTTCAAATCTCAGATTAGTAATTCATTCTAATCCAGAGATAAATTAGCTAAATAGGCTGGATTTTCCACCCTGGCACCTGTTATTCTGAAGAAGCTCGGCGTGAATTGCTGAGCGAAACGTCAATAAAAAAGTTGGAGTTTTTGCATTAGCCTCCGTCTTTGATTATTACCGGAAGAACAAAGTTTCTGAAATAGTTAGCCTAGACCAGTGTAAATATAGACTATTACAACATGTTTCATATAAAGATTGCTCATACGTTTTCCTAGAATGTTTTAGTCCCCATAAGGTACAGAAATACTGCTCTAGAGCAAAGCAACTAATTTATTAGGAATTAAAAAGTTTTCGGGCTAGAATTGACAAAATCTAACCAGAAGGAATTGCAAATTAACTTAATTTTTTTAACGGACCTTTTTTTGAGTGTGAAACAAACCACAGCGTTTCATTACGTCATTGAACACCGTTTGACAAACAGACAATTCATGTAATGTGTCATATGTTTGATTAAAAACGGCAAACAACATTAGTAGCACGTTATTAGAGACTAAAAGAGCAATTTTGACGAAGCTAGGATCGTTTTTTTTAGATTTTTTTAGCCAATTTTGTCACAGTATAAGGCTACATTTTTTGTGATGTGTCTGATAGCTGATGTGGTGTGTTAAGCAAAGCGTTGTGTGCCCTGCTAAGTGTAATCTAAACAACCATTTACTGTTTAACTTATTTAAATTATTTTAGATTTTGTAAGGTCATAAGTACTTTATTCTAGTAATGAAATATTTAGGAACGGTATGGTTACTTACAATCGCTGCTATCTGATATGTTTTTAGACAGCCTTGGTAAGCTATAAATCTTATGGCGTTGTGCACCTGATGAGTCCGGAAGGACCAACAAGGTGATTGCCGTAAACCATTTTTCGTGCGCTACATAAAGCTGAACTTGCAGTTCTCGGTTGTTCTGCTGCATATTACGAATGGTGTGGTATATTTTTTCATGCGTTAACAACTTGCGTTTTGTAAAACCCCAGTTCGTTGCGCGTAAAGTTTATTACGCCCAAGACGTAAGAATACGTGCGAACGCTAACAGCGTTTTGCGTCAAAAGGCGTATCAAAATTGCGTAATATGTGACATTTGAAACATATCATGCATTTTGCAACGCATATGCATTCCATTTCTTTCGTCACATACTCTTCTCAAGTTGATTTTAAATAATTCTTGACTTTAATGGAAAAAGAACACATCTGCATATTAATTTTACGATCGAACCTATTGACATATAGAGTAAAAAAGTCGAAAGGCGGGAGTTTTGCGTCGTGAAAAAAGCTTCGTATTAATTTTTCTATTGTTTAAGGGTTACTTTTAAGGTTGTATGTTCAAGGAAATGATTGTGGTATAATGACCTCTATCATAGCCTTTGGAATTCTGGAAATTGCTTACTTTCCATGAGCAAATAGATGATGAAATACTATTCCACACTTCCACTAAGCAGGATAAATTTAACGGAATTGTAACATTCATAAAGTTTATTGCATTGTTAATAATATTCAGGCTAATCTAAATATCGCTACCTTTAATTGTGACATAAAAATGCAGAAATATATTCAATTTCATCGTGTTTCATGGTCCTAAGCAAATATGAGTGATGACAATGCATAGCCTTTTTGCAATTTAAGAGTTGTAAATTGGTTGGCGTAGTGGCGAAGACATCGCTATCAGTACTGCAAGTCTCGGGCTCTATTTCTAGGGCCTGTCAAAGCAGACAGTTACACTGTCCGCACGTCCGATTTTAGTTGGCTTTAGACCCGCAATTCTTGATTCTAGTTTTTGCATCACAATCAGTTTCTTGATGTGATAATCACTTTCTTTAACTATGACACCAAAAAGTTGATCATGATGCAGAGAATCAAGAACCACGAGTCGAAAGCCAACTAAATTTGGACATGTGGACATGGTAAGCATCGCCTGCGGCTTTGCACAATTGACGTTTTCTCATAGTTCTGAGTTATGTTAAACAGACGCTGAGTCCCGCTGGTGGGCCTGGCCACTCGTTACGCGCTTCGGCGTAATACTGCAAGTAAAGGTAAAGGTACGAGACAGCGGGTGCAAGTACACATTGTTTAGGCCATTTTCAATTGTCGGCCCATTACAATTTTCAATCACGAATGATTGAACGCTGTTGTGGGACATACATGACGAACAACACATACACAAAACCCTTCGCACTTCCGCATGTGCCGAGCGCCTGGCGCGAAAGCTGCGAATACTATTTTTAAAGTCTTTAGTATGACCCGACTGGGAATAAAACCCCACTCCACCGACTACTAAGTGGACGCTCTTAACCAATACACCAAGCGCCGGTTAATACTGCAAGTAGAATGAGTATTTGATTTTTTTCAAATTGGGGCAGGCCTGTGTCATACGTGTCTGGCTACACAACAATATTGCGAATCTTGCTGCCAGTCAATGTATTATGACTGGATCAAGTGTAATTTGCAATAATTGCTTTTTCGTGAAAGGTCTTAGTTTAATCACTTGGCTGGTATATGTAATGGGTATCTAATTTGTTCTAATTATTTCGTCTTTGACTTTATGGCTTGATGCCTGCAAGACTTTGTTATTTAAAAAACGATCACTTTTTCAAAGTATCTACTTTATTTTCAAACGTATTTAAATGCTACGACACTCAGTTTTCAAATGCCAATTTGTAAGCTCTTTCATGGCTAAATTTATCAACTGTGTAGCTGCTGCAGTTGGTGATTGTTTTTCAGGATCATGCATTTAGTGCAGTGGTTCCCAACCTGGGGGTCGCGACCCCCAAGGGGGTCGTAGAGCATTTTAAAGGGGGTCGCGAAGCTGTTGCTAATGCAACAGCAAAAGTGAATGTAGATAGGACTGGGTGCCGGTCCGACTGCTTTGATGAGTGTCACTTTTCCTTGAGCCATTTCATTCGGATAGCTTTGTAGCACAACTTTATTGCATCAGTATGCGTTAAAACTCTTATTAAGTTAAGAGAGTTTGAAAGTAGTGTTATACTAGAAATCAGTCAACTCGAAATTGCTAAAAATAATTAAGGGGAGCATCGTACGCCATGGAGAAAAAACGAAAATACATTGAAGAGTACATTAATCTTGGCTTTACTTCTCTATTGACCGATGGTGTAGAGAAGCCACAGTGTGTTCTCTGCCACGTTGTTCTTAGGGCGGAGTCATTGAAACTATCGAAATTGAAACGCCATGTAGAAGCCAAACACCCTCAACATGCTAAAAAGAATGCAGCATTCTTTAAATGCCATGAAGCTGGTCTCAAGCGGCAACGGCTTGACGCTACAGGAAGCTTTCATCAGAAAAATGTGGCTGTACTTCAAGCGTCCTACAAAGTCGCATTGGAAATTGCCAAAGGAAAGAAACCTCACACTATTGGGGAAACACTTGAGAAGCCATGCTCGTTAAAAACGGTAAAGCTGGTTCTTGGGGATGCAAGTGCGGCGAAAGTTAAACAAATTTCTCTTTTTAACAATACCATCAACAGAAGCATATCGGATATGGCCAAAGATGTTGTCTGGAGTGTATTGTTATATTGCTGGATTCTGATTTAAATAACAATATTATGAATAGGCCTATGTTCTACACTTTTTGTTGCTGATTATTGATTTAATCAAATGTGTCACAAGATTGCAACGTAAGAAGCTGCTGCCTTGATATCAATTTATAATTACAGTATATCACAGGGGTAGAGATTAAATGACGAAATAGTCCCTTCCTGCCCCTGCATCACACATAAATTGTTTACCGTATGTTATTTCATATTTGTAATGTCTGTGACACTCTGCACGTGTGTTGTAAAAATAAACTTCTTTTCTGTTCTGTAACAGTGCAAGTGGTACAAAAGATCAAGGGTTCTCCGGTGTTTTCGTTTCAGCTAGACGAGACAACAGATGTTAGCTCATGTGCTCAGCTTCTTGTTTTTGTGAGGTATATCCATTCCGGTGACTTCAAAGAGGAGTTTGTTTTCTGCACTGAGCTGGACTCTACTACACAAAGTGCAGATGTTATGAAGAAGATGACAACTTTTTTTGAATCTGCCCAACTTGAATGAACAAATGTTTGTGGAGTTTGTACCGATGGCGCCCCTTCTATGTTGGGATCGCAGTCTGGCTTTCAAAAACAAGTTAAAGACCTGGCACCTGAAGCAAAGAGCACGCACTCTTTCATTCATAGATATGCGCTTGCCAGCAAAACCTTACCAGCTCAACTAAAGGATGTATTGAATTCGGTGGTGAAAATCGTAAATTTTATCAAAGCAGGAGGTCTCAGCTCACGCCAGTTCAAACAACTTTGCAGGGATATGAACTCAACACACGAAACGTTGCTTTTCCACACAGCTGTTCGCTGGCTCTCCAAAGGGAACGTTCTTAATCGCGTTTATGAGATGTAGGATGAGATTCAGGGATTTTTAGAATTTAAAATTAAAAGGGAATTTTTGTCGTACTTCAATGATGATAAGTGGATGAACAGCCTGGCTTATTTGGCGTATATTTTTGAAAAATTGGACTGCCTAAACTTGAAACTTCAAGGGAAAGACACAAATATTATACAACTCAATGATAATGTGAAGGCATTTGTCTCAAAATTGAAAAACTGGCTGCGAAAAGTGCATATTGGAAACATTGCTACGTTTGACAGATTGTCCAGTGTCTCTTGCATTGAAGAAACGGGCGAAGAATTTGAAGATTTAAAAAAAATTAATTGTGGCACACCTGCAGTCCATGGAGTGCGAGTTCCAACGTTACTTTCCAGAACTCGAAGAGCAAGAAGCTATACTTATACAAAATCCGTTTTCCGCTTCTCTGGATGCAAGCGGCATTCCTGACGAAATCCAAGATCAATATTTTGATTTTAAGAATGACTCATCTGCTCGCATTCTTTACCATGAAAAGTCACTCTCTCAATTTTGGTGTGAAATGTATGGTTCATACCCACAGGTTTCTAAGCTGGCTTTTCAAGTATTACTGCCCTTCGCTATGACGTACCTATGCAAGAGTGGTTTTTCAGCTCTTCTGCATATGAAAACGAAGGAAAGAAATTGAATGAATGTGGAAGAGGACATGAGACTTGCTCTGTCTAGCACGCAACCTCGAATTTCACGGTTAGCTGTAGACGTACATGGTCAACCATCGCATTGATTTGTCAATAAATGCAAGAAAAACATTTTTAGTGCTTACTTTATAATTATGCATTTAGGAAGGAATATAAGTGGGGGTCGCGGTATCTCCAAAATTTTTAAAAAGGGGTCGCCAAGACAAAAAGGTTGGGAACCACTGATTTAGTGTTTTACATGACATCTTGGCTTTGGAAGGTTTGGCAAGACATGTAAAGCGAAAATAACTCTTTCAAAGATTTTAACGAGAAAAAAATGGAAGAAATTTTTCGTACATTCCCAACTGGCTGAATTTTTTAAATTAAAGGATTTCAGCATATATAACCCTCACAGAGGCCCAGTGCAGAATGTTTGCCAGAAAATTACTTGTTCAATGATCCTTTAACAACAATATTGATATAATCATACTAGATCTAACAATGGTAGTAACAATCATACAAGTATGACTATACAGTCCGCTGTAATGAGGCGATTGTTATTTTTTTTGAACCGCATAGGAACCAAAATTCAAAAACGTCGTTATGGTTTTTGCGATGGCTAGTAAAGTGTGTCGAAGCAACTTTGACACGTGGCAATAAAATAAGCCATATTTTTAAATATTATGTATCAATAAATATTGCGTGTCAATGAAGCAAAGTCTTTTATACTTAAGTAAATTGGACCCCATTTGTAATTCCAATAACTTACGCTGTACTAATCATTATGGCCTACATTTTAAAAAGAAATTTGAAAGCGCATGATCATTTTGGCTTATCAAGTTTGACTTGAATCGATGGCATGATTATTATAAAACATGAAATACATTCACACATCTTTTTGCATCACTGTTTACGAGGTTTATTTTTTGTGCCTGAGTTAACGTACTCTGTTAACACTTAAGCTACGATATACAGCTGTTTCATCTATATCCAGAAAGGAGATAAGTTACTTTGTTGCTGCTGGTTGAGTTTCCGATTTTTCTCTAGTTTCAACCATCTTTCGTTAGTACTCGGTTGCGCAGTATCCTGTTGTTAAAGATACACGAAAAAACTTGATGATCTGTTAGCTAGAATAACACAGAAACTATGTCGGGTGTTGCGTTTGAAAAAAAAGGTGTCGGTGCATAAGCTGTGGGTAGGGCCAGGAATATTCTATTTTCGTGATCTAATTCAGGAGAATGTTTTGATGCTTTGTTTATGTTAAGTCTATCCGAGGAAGGAAGTTTAAAACTCGGCAGCACCGAATCTACAGTGAGGGCATGATGGATTTAATATGCAGTGGAATATAGACGAGCTTTAAAGATCTTGGAAAGTTAAATCTCTGTTAAGGCGCAATTGCATTGACTGAGACTTTCAGAGTCTTTGAGAACTTTTTGGTTTGTTTTATTATTGCATCACATATGTTGCATGATGGCTTAACAATAAAACAAATAAAAAATGTCTTCTTCACATTGAGATGTCTCAGCGTGATAGCTCCTTCACTTTAAGCATAATAAGAGGCGTGTTTAAGATTTCAGTCCATTGTGTTTTACTTTTGAAGTGATTGGCAATTACTCTCCCATGTGGAAATACCTAATTGTTTTAGTGATCATACTTCACTACCGGCCGGTTAGTTCAGTTGTCAGGACATTGCTGTCGGTGCGGAAGGTCTTGGGTTCCAATCCAGGGTCGGTCAAATCGACACAGTGTCGCCAACCGCTTCGACGTTTCTTCGGAGCTGTGTTGCCCATCAGGCGCTAATAAGCAGCGAAGAAGAGCTCCGCTACTCGTTACACGCTTCGGCGTAATACCGCCAGTATGATGAAGATTTGATTTTTTTACTTTGATTTTTTATGCTTCACTGAGGAGTGGTATAGATGACCGAATCCGTAACAGTATTCTAGTGCATATTGTTTAAACTTTTTGATGATTTGTGGATCTGGTGACTGAAAATATAATACTGCAGTTAAGTGCAAAAATAAAATTTGTGTTTTAGAACAAAGAGGGCTAAAAATACGCGATCATAATGTGGTGATAAAGTATTGGTAGGCCCCTATATAAAATAGAAACATTTTCCAGATAGCGAAATATTTTCCGTTTGGAAAAAGTTTGCTTAATTTCTATGAAAGTTTCGCCATTACTTCACTTGTTTTCTTCTGTTTCTTATTGAAAGTGTCGTAAGTGCTTATCAAAAGGAAGCGTTTTATATTCGCACTAATTTTTGTGGTTTGCACCATTTGCCGTGACGATTAAAGATTAGGCAGTGTGTGCTCGAAACTAAAATTGAAAGGTTTTCCGTATACGGATTCATTTCGTGTCTACGAGACTTGCAGTGTCATGAATTTATTAATTTAAAGTAAAAAACACTCTCCTATATTGGTGAGTGTTAATTATTTCGTAACATTACTCATATCTGTGCGGGTATTTTTGATAACTTTCTTTTGTTTTTCTTCTTTGCCAAGCTGCGGAAAGTAATTAGTTTGATGCAGATTAGAAAAATAATCTTTTTAGATAGGTCAATTGGCCAATTTTGAGGCTGGCATTTTAGGGATTTCTTTTTCCCTGACGAGTTTATTACGTTATACTTAGCCTATTTCCTACTTTTTATCATTTTTTGTTTTTCTTTTTCTCTATTTCTAGTTTTTGGAGCTTTTTCAATTGTTTGAATAGATCCTGCAGCAATATATTTTTGTTTAAGTTAATTAAGTTTTCACGTCATTTATGACGTCAATATCCCTATCTACGTTGGTTACATCACGTGAACGGTGCAATGAGGTGGAGCACATAGAAATATCGGGTGACGCGCTGTAGTGGTTAAAAATACTTTTGATGCGGTGAAGTTATTTTCTACTTTCATTTAGTTTTTCATTTTTGTTGTTCGCACCAACTGGGGTATCTTTATGTTGCTTGTTAAGTCTGGATAGTTCGAGCGTCATTTGCAGTTGGAGACTCGGTTGATGTTCGGTGAATTTACACCAAAAACTTTATAAATGGTATCCATACCATCCTGACGTTCCATAACCAAGATAGTTTGGCACATGGTAAAGTATAATGTAGTTTAAAAAATTGAATGGTCCTGGCGTTGAAGACGGTATGACGTATGCATTTCGAGCAGCGAAAATAAAGCATCCTTGTACATTTCTTTTTTATTTATTTAGCAATTGTTCCTTACCAAGTGTGAAAGTTAGTTAGATCAACGTTAAACTGTAGTTAGGACAGTTTCAAGCCATCCAAAACTGAAACACTTGTAATTTTTAGTATCACGTTTGAAGGTGCGATCGGCCATTTTTTTAGAATGTGCTTGAATTTCATTATTACGTAAAATCCTGTGCATCAGCTCATTCTGATAGTGTCTAATATAAAAGCTCGTTAGTGGAAAGTTTTCATAATTTTTGAAAGGAGATGATGCGTGCGAGTACGTCTGTTACGTTCATCCGTTTGTGCGAATATTGCGCGCTGCAGACGATTGGAATTTTCGTCATTATCACCTCTTTGCATCCTTCTTTCGTTCCTTGAATTTATCTATCAAGCAGTTTTGTCATCTTCCGCGAACTTCCATTTATTATTGCAGTCTCGTTCTATATATGCTGGAATGAGATTAGTACTAAGAATTAACCAACTAAAATCACAATAACACTTGTTTTTCAACAACCATACCAAATATGGAGACAATTTTTAAAAAACAGCAAACTTTTCATGGTTTGAAAAGAGGAAAACGACTTTTAAATTTCTAACACAAAAAATTTCCCCTCATGATTACTTCACTGCATGAACTAAGTCATGTAATAGCAAGCAATCTTGTTTATACTTGATATGAGTCGGTGAAACCCTTGGCATGCCCTGCTTGATTTTATTGCCTTCAGCGATCACCTCCACTGTAGCCCATAGACGTAGCCGGGAGGGGGCACGGGAGCGATGGCCCCCAATTCATTGTGGACAAAAACAAGGATCTTGGCAGAGCCGGCGCCAGGGGGTCTGGTCCCCCAATTGACATGTTTAACCCCCAATCAAAAAGCTTACTTATTTAAAAATAGCGGCTTTTGTGCTTAATTTTAAACTTTGACCCCCCTGATGAACGCTTGGCCCCCCTAATGAACGCTTGCTCTCTGATGAACGCTTGCTCTGCTGCCGGCTCTGGATCTTGGCAATTGGGTTAAATACCCTGCTAACAAATTACGTAATTGCCACGTGGTGTTTTGGTGGCATTTTGGTGGGTGAAAAATTTTCGTGGTAGTTACGTGGCAACAACGTTAAACAAAATTAAGTTACAAAATTTTCGTTATAAACAGAGCTTAATTCAACTTTTATTTCTGTCGACATATCCAGAAAACAAGTTTGCTTATTCGTATTCGTTGCTGTTTATCTTCCTTTTTTTGTCACGTGGTAGTTACGTGGTCACAATGTGGTAAGATTTAAAAAATTTAATACACAAATTTTTTGCATGTTTTTTTTTAGACGATCAAAATTATCACAAATACTTGCATTATTAATATGCAAACAAAGTCAATTTAATTAATGATAAAAATGCAGTCATCTTTCGTCAAATTTTACGTGGCAGTGACGTTGTCATGACGTATTTTTGGGTTCAATCGAACGTGGTATTTACGTGAATGCAACGTGGTATCTGTCAAAGTATTGTCTTATCAAAGAGTGTTATCATTTTTTCGTAATTATTTTAGTTACATTGTGACAGTCAGTGTTGTAGCAGTGGAAGAGGTTCGCCGGGCCCAGCATGTGTCGCAGGTGGAACTCTTGAGAGCTGTTCCTTTTGGGGAGAAAGAGAGACATACTTGCCATTGCGTGTTGTTTTCTTGCTGGGATTTTAATAAGTGGGCTTACATCGGAGAAATACAATACAACTTTGCTTTTTGCGTTGGCCAGAGTTATGACGGCGCAGCCGCAATGGCCAGCGAACAGTCAGGCGTCACTTTTCAATACTTTGAAACAGTGGTTCTCTAACTTCTAAAATTTCGACTTTGCAGACCCCTAAGATTTTTTTCGATCACTCACGGTCCTTTATTTTTAAGCCTAAATTTCCACGCAGAATCAAGTGAAGAGCAAGAAAAAATCGAAAAAGTCATCACGCCCGCAGCTGTTCAATTTTTCACGTAAAATCAAGTGAAAAGCAAAAAACAGGTCATCACGTCCGCAGATGTCCAATCAAGCACAATTCAACGGGATGATTTATCAGAAATACGCGATCTCTTTGCGGCCCTCTTGAAACTGCTTCGCGGACCCCAAGGGAACCGCGGTCCCCAGTTTGAGAACCACTGGTTTAAAACAAATCTCCGTCTGCATATTATTTTCACTGTGCTATGCATTGCTTAAATTTGAGCGCTTCTGCAGCTGTAAAAGTTTCAGCAATGCAAAATGCTGAAAACGTTGCGCGAAAAGTGGCTAAAATGTAGACCAGTGCAAAGAAAACAGCGTTGTCGAAGTGCTGCATCAAAGAAGATGCCTCTGGTAAAGAAGAAAAAAACGTTATCTTGTCGGCTTATGTGAAACCCGGTTTGTAGAACGCCGTGTATCGATACTGGTGAAGCACTCAAAATTAAGGGCAAAAACTTTTAATAAAGTTTGCCTGAAAACTGTTCAAAATGCACTAAAATGGCCTTTGCAGACGTGAATTTTCAAAAAATTTCCGAGGAGCATGACCCCGGACCCTTTGGAGCTTTTTTTGTACCTTAACTTGCTTCAAATTAATTCTGCCGTAAATAACTACGCTTGAAAAGATGTCGAAATTTGGTGCCCCTTCCTTAAAAAAACTTCTGATTACGCCTCAGACATGAAAAATTTTCAAAGGGCGTATTTGCGATCTTTTCCGCGTCTGGACGTCTACCGTTTTTGTATTCACAGTAGTAAGCATTCAACTTAATTCAAAATTGCATCCCCCCACCAAAATTTTCTAGATCCACTCCTGGCCTGAAGTAAGCACTCATAAATCGAAAATGTGCGAACAAAATGCATCATATTTGGTGAAGGACTCCGAATAAGGGGCAAAAAGTTTTATCAAAATTTGTTCAAAAGCACAAAAAAGGCCATTGCACTATGCAAAATTTCTAAACTTTTCCGGGAGAGCAACCCCCCAGACCCCTAGAGCCGTTTTTTCCTCAATTTGCTTCAAATTCGCTCTGCCAGAAAAACATACCCTTATAAAAGATGTCACAATTTGGTGTCCCCTCCCTAAAAAAACTTTGAATACGCCTCTGAAATGAAGCATTGACGCCCTATTTCGAGTCTAAACGTCTGACGTCTTTGTATCTAGTTAACACTCAACCTAATTCAAATCTGCATCCCCCCACCAAATTTTCTGGATCCATTCCTGCTGTTGGGTAACATTTGTTAAACTTTAGCCCCCCCCCCCAATGGAAAATCCTGCCTACGCTGTAGCCTGCAGGTGTTGGTGGGCTGGGCATTTTTGCTACCGGGATTCAATGGGATGACCAGCTTGGAAGTTTGTGATAAGCGGATTTTGAATTACGAGTTTACTGCATTTCGCGCAACTTCATTCTTCTGTTAAAGCCATCGTATTCTAGTGTCGCAAGTACAACACCATAGCATAAAGTCTCACAAGTTGTTAGAGCCTTTAATTGAAAAATGGCGAACAACCAAGTTTAACTATCATTTTTCGCAGAGAGTTATCATCATCATCATAATAGGGGCAGCGATGATGGTTGTAAACATTAAGTTTTGTTGCCCTTGATAGGTTCCCTTGTTCGTTTTTACGCTGGAGGAAAACAATACGTGGAACGCTACACAACTTGAAATTTCCTTTTTTTGAGCAACCACTACCATATGCTATTGTCAACGTCTCGCTACCGCTGCGACCCTTCTTGCCCAGGGGTTAAGCCGCGCATTTGGGCCCCGCCACTCGTTACACGCTTCAGCGTAAAACCGCCAGTATAATGAAGATTTGATTTTGGTTTAGTTGAATTCGTTTATGCTCTGGTGCAGCTTCATTAACTGAAATGTTTGACTGAGGAAAATTGTACGGTAATATGCTACTATTCGGGTGTTGCGACCATGCCTATCGGGTGTTGCGACCATGCCTACTAATCCCCTCATCTTCAAGTTTCACTCTCGCTAGCATGTTACAACGTTGATCGTTTTGTCGCGTGTCCGTTTGTATTTGAAATCCTATATTGCTGTGTTAATTTATTTTGACGGTGCAGAAATAAAAGACTACTACTACTACTACTACTACTACTACTACTACTATATAGACCATCTTAGCCGGAATAATTTGTAACTTCACTTAATATCGGTACGCATGTTACGAAGCTGTAAAAGAACTGGACATTCAGGAAAGTATGTAGCTGTCTACTCAAGGCATTAGAACTTTGATGATTGCTGGAAGGGTCTAAGATTTAAAAAAGAATTGTCAATGCTGCGATTAACTGTTTTAACTTTGACGACTAATTTTTTTACAGAAAAAAAAAAAAAAAAAAAACGATCAATGTAAGAGCAGATGTTATGGAAGTAATCGCAATGATAATTTGAAAGTCAGCTTCCATGCAATTACTGAAACTTGAACAGAAATTAAACTCTGTTTTTTTTTTGTCATCACAGAACATAAAAACACGTAAATAAGCTACCGACTCATACTTCTTTGTAAGTTTCGTGGAAATAGACGATTTTCGATACACGGTAAAACCTTGATTATGTTTTATGATGAAGAGTTGTTAATTAGAGAAGGCGCTGGACACAAAAAGTACTTTCGTCATTCTGATTTACGTTATTCTTCCCGGAATGAGTAAAACTCTCGAAATGTAATGGATCGTTGAAATTATGACTACACGGAAAGTGTAGTCACAGCAGGTACTCTAACTCGTGATGTGTCTAATGTGGAGGGTTTCCTGGCCAATAGCCCCTGATATTTAAAGGATAACATCTTTTGTAAATCACTTCTTTTACAACCCTGGCGATATGGTATTTTTACCCTGTCCATATGCCCAGGTAAAGTGGGACAAGAACCCACGGGCTTTTCGCATCACAATAAAGTTTTATTGCATCATAATAAAGATTCACTTTTTCAATTATCCGATTAAAAATTTAATTATGATGCAGAAGCCCGATGGCTTCCAGCCGATTTAAACCATGCATGTGAACAGGGCATACTCTATGCTTAAGCATAAATCATGCTGAACCTCTATATTTTCTGACGTTTAATTGGCCAAGACCGATCCAAACGCTTTGATGCCACTGATTTGGGTGTGCACTCTTAGCCGTCAGCTCATGCAACGGCAAACTTTTGATTGGATTTAAAGCGTCATATGGAAGATTTTGCGTGTCTTAAATAAAAGCAGCATCTTGCATAAAATGAAAAATGCCATGAGACTACGAGCCAAGCTGTTTAAACTAATGCACGTTGGTGCAGTTGCACCAACGTCAGTGTGTTGTTTGTGCAATGTGTATGCTACAGGGTTCCACTATCAACTGGTGTGCTGGTGCAATGTGTTTTTTTTTTTTTTTTTTCACACAACTTGGTAAAAATAAGAACCGCATTTGGAATTTTAAAGTTTAAGCGCGTTGAATAAAAGATTTTTAAAAGCAATCTATAAAATTTTTGATAATTTTTTTCTGATGTTGCGGTTTGTCAGCACGTTTATGTATATTTTATGATGATTACTTTTCGTAATTTTGATTTTCGCTGCATTTTTTTAAGAAAAAGTAATTAGGTGTACAAGGTATTTCACCAAAAACCAGACTATTACGTCCGTCTGTCTTGTGCTTAATGCACTTAACACGAAATACAATATTGCGATTCTAACCATTTTCCCTTTAAAATAAATACGAATAAAAGCTTATGTTTTTGGTAACAAAAATAGTATTCTATGTAAATTATCTTTACGTAAATACACGTTTTATGATCAATTGCAAATAGTTTATGTTAAGAATTTTAGTTAATTTACATTAGTTTATGTTCTATGCTTTTTATGGATATTTTACTTCGAGAAACGTCAAAATGTTTTTCGGATGTCGCTTTATTCGCAACTATTTTTCGAAAACTTGCCAGTGCATACGTAAACCCATTTTCATGGATATTCTTTGCGCTAAGTTGGGAGCATATGTTTGTTGATACCACGTGACACGAAATTGATCCGAAGCGGGAACTTGAAGGAAATGCTGCTTCCTTGTCTTCGTTGAGAATCAACATATCGCAGGTGCAATTGTAACTCACCGCCGAAAGGTCGAATTACCATTTTTTGTAACGTTCAAGAATCACTTCGACCATATGTGCATTTGCAATCGCGAGCTTTAATCTGTGAAATTACTAAAAATTCTTGAATAAGGAAAATCAGACCATAGATTTTTGAAGTTGATTGAATACCTGAATACGGGTAGAATTTAGAAACGAATTCAACATGGTTAAAAACACCAACCGTTTAATCATTTGAGACAACACTAGAAACTCTGGTAGGATTATGCGAAATCAGTTTAATTACTGAACTTTGAGCGACCACATTTTTGATACGATGAACTTTGAGTGATCACTCGTGCAAAATTATAGACCCGCAAACGAGTTCGTCTTTTTTAAGAAATCTTTCGCTGTAAAGTCGTATTTTTCGCATTTTTCGGCCATGATTTGAATATTGAAACTGTAAAGTTATTCAATTGTTTCCTTTGAATTTTTTTGTACTTTGAACCTACTGTACCTACGCACATGCCTTTATGAGGTGAGACTATGGCTTCTTCTTCGATGAAAAGAAGTCCAAAGTCCAAACTTCTGGGAAAAAAATGTGCTGTTGCCTGCAATTTAACAAAAGATTTCTTTTTCTCATTTAAATCTTTGGAAGAAGTAAATGTTCAAAACCGTTATATGGCCTGCTAGTAGTAAAATCATCCGCTTTTCAAACCTAATGCGTTTCCACTATCGGATCTTACAGCCACGTTCCCTTTACCCTCCTGTCTCAAAAATGCAATGAAAGCATTTATAGCTAGGTTAAATTCACACAGGCTCTGAAGATTCTTTGCATTTTGTAAGTTTTGGGGTGATTTCCTGCTTCGAGCAAAAATAATTATTTTTACTTTAGGTGTACAAGCTTGTGCGAGCAATGAGGCTTGAGCAAGAGTCAAATTTAAGTCTTTGCTATCGTTTTCGTTTAAAATATACACGCCAGCTCACTGATGTTTGTTGCGCATAAAATAGCTGAACATAAAATGATGATGTCTATATTCATAATTAAAATCACGCTAAACTTAGTAAACTATGGCATCTACGATAATTGCTTGCGAAGTAAGAGTCTTCGCGGATGCTGCAACTACCGTGTGCACCAGTGCACAGCGTGTGTAATCCAAAGGATGTTTTGCTGTAGATAATAGCAACAGTAAATAATGCGCTAACAGATAATAATCATAGACTATGAAAAAATGCGTTGTTGATGCCTAGGCCTATATACAAATGAAAATTTTCATCACATGCACTAACTAGAACGAAAAAGACAAATTACTGATGTTTTTATACAATCGGTTGGTCATCAGCAACAGTGGACGTAACTCCAAAGTATTGTTTGTGAACAGAAATATTCGTGGGAGCTGTAACTGTCGTGTGCACCACGTTTCGAATACTGCGGATGTGCTACCAAGTTTCAGAACATACTTTTTGTTGTTTTTTGTTTGTTATTAACTTTACTTGGCTGTGAGTAGTGTATTTGTCTTACTTGGATTTTCCCATCTTTTTTTCACAACATACGCAGGAGATGAACATGTCTGCTGACTCAATTAAGTTTCTTCCGAATAATTACTGTATACGCATGTTTGTGATTATTTTTGACTTCACATATAGATCGTGATATTTTAACGATAAAAATAACAAAAATATGCACTATCACGGTGAGAAGTGTTATTGTAGAGTAGTTTAATTGCATTATGACGGAATTCACCGCGTCCCTACAGACACCCTCAAAAAAGTAATGCCGAACGCTAAGATCTATATCTGCACTTCCTAAATTAAAATTTTTAGCAATGGCTTATTGAATTTTGGGCTATTCTTGTCGCTTTGCCAATAGACATTGTCCGCATTGCTCTATATGCGCTTGTTATCCTAGACAACATATTTAAAACTAAAAAATTTCTCCGAAGCAAATGCTCTTATGATGCCTTGGAACGTTATGGGGTAACTACTTCAAGTTGCTATGTATGAGTATCTACTGCAATTATTTTCGAAATATTTTAGACCAGGCATGGGCAACATACGGTCCGCGGGCCGGATCCTGCCCGCGAGACCATTTTATGCGGCCCGCCGGCACTTACAGAAACATAAGCTCCGATCACGAATCAAGCCGACCTTTCATTTTTTTAAAGGACATCTGAGGACAAGTAGACCTCTTTTGCTCTTGACCGCAGTAGCGTATTTAGGGAGAGGCATTGTGCCATGCCCCCCCCCCCCCCCCCCCCTTGACTCTGCCTTTTATAATGGTACCAAGTGACTGAAAATGCCAGACTCTTTTGGTGATTTCTGTAGCTTATGGCCAGGGGCAGATCCAGGGGGTAGGTTAAGGAGTACGCATCCTTCCATCAGTCATTTTCAAAAATGCTTTTGATGTATACAGTTTTCCATAATTTCGAACCTCTTCGACAGCGATAAGTTTTACGTCTTAAGCAGGCATAATCGAAAATGTGCGAACAAAATGCATCACATTTGGCGAAGCGCTCAGAATTAGGGTAAAAAAATTAAAACAAAATTTTCCTGAAAATTATTTAAAAAGCACTAAAACAGCCATTACAGCATGCAAATGTTCCAAATTTTTCCGGGGGAGCATGCCCCCGGACCTCCCTAGAGCCTTTTTTGTTTCTCAATCAGCTTTAGAGTAGTTTTGCCGAATAAAAAGATTTAAAAAATGTGGAATTATGACCCTCCTTTTTAAATTTTTCGCTACGGCCCTGCTTCACCGATATTTTCGGTACAAAACAGGACATCTGAAGACGTGTAGACCTTTTTTTGCTCCTTTTCGTAGAAAAACAGGACATCTGAGGATGCGTAAACCTTTTTTTTGCTTTCCAATCAGAGCAACCCTGACAATAGTAGTTGTTGAAGATATTGAACTCGATCCATTTAATAATCCGGCCCGGGAAGGACTTCGTGTTCTCACATATGGCCCGCCGACTGAAGAAGTTGCCCACCCCTGTTTTAGACCAATATTGTAGGCTTCCGATGAATATCTTCGATAAATATTTGACTTTTACCATACATGTAATACTTGTTTTGAATGTTGACAGAATTTCTGGGTTGCATGTAAATCAGTTGTATGTCTATACACTCATGTGCGTCAAAACTACTTTCGTCACGCACTTATGTTTGGACCAGTTAATATGTGTAATTAGGTATTTAGGTCGTTTACGATTCCAGTGCCTGAAGCCCTGCACTTGTTTATGGGTCCTACTAAACACCGCAAAGGACTGAAACACCGCAAAGGGACGACAAAGGACTTACTAAACACCGCAAAGTACGACAAAGGCCTAACCCTAATTTAACCCTAACCTAAACCTAATTTAAAGTCCTTCATTGGTCGTTCTTTGGTATGGTATGATTCCAAATCCTTTGTCGCACTTTGCGGTGTTTAGTACGTCCTTTGTGGGTGTTTAGTAGGACCGCTTGTTTATTTGGAACAAGAAAATCTAACTGGCGGGCTACGTGGCCAGCCGAAGATTTTGAATTTTCTCGCTAATCGGTTTTGAAATTAGTTTTGGAGTCGTGGTATCATAATGACACGATTTGTCAATAAACAGAATGTCATGTTAATACCATTCTGTATCGCTTTCTCATAGGCGCAGTGTCCTATTAATAGATCTTTACATTTGCTGCCAACCCAAAAGCAAGAAAAAAAAGAACAAGTGGTTTTGCTAGCACAGTTAGTAGATTAAGTCACTTTATACCAGTCGCAAATGTTTGTTCTCACCTATGCTGCTGTGACTAGTGTGGAACAGAGTTTCACCGTCACCATAATTAACTAGGTCATTGGTTCAACTCCGACCCAATTAAGTCCCTAAATAAAATGCTCGATGGTGATTTTCTTACTTCCACGGGAATTTCTGGAGAAATTAGAACAAAATTTTGCCGAAAGTCTCGGAAACAATGACACTCCTATAAGCTAGTTTGGATATGCCCTACGTATGGCATTTCCGTCAATTTTTGTGACAGTTTTATAGAGTTTTGAAAAATCAATCAGGACGATCGAATATCTTATGCCTTAATTTCGCTTAAGTGCCGGCGGGGAATGATTTTCAAGCCTTTTGTCCCTTCACAG
The DNA here is from genome assembly GCA_964006365.1 of Trididemnum miniatum. Lineage (NCBI taxonomy): Eukaryota > Metazoa > Chordata > Ascidiacea > Aplousobranchia > Didemnidae > Trididemnum > Trididemnum miniatum. The sequence goes on along the minus strand of OZ023248.1, from coordinate 15,004,598 downwards.
AACACTTGCTTGCATTGCCCCACAGGCAAATCATGAGCAATAATTTTAAACGAGATATTTGACAATATCTTTCATGATTCTGAAAAGAGTTCCTCTTTTCGTTATTATTGTAATTGCAGCGCACCATTGTCTTCATATTCAGTTCCACCACCTCAACTCTGCTCGCTAAGCTCATCTGAAATTTTAAAAGACACGAATTCCTACCCGACTCCTCTTCTAGGTTCATGATTTGAAAAAATAATAAAGACAATTGTCAGTTACCTCCTTTTGTCGCCCCTGTCTTGGATCAAGTTACATAAACATTTCATCTTGCAAACGTTATTTGCTTAGCGAAAGATCATCATTTCTTTGTGTTATAACATGATGTTTCTGATTGCACAAAACCATTTTTGGTTTTTCAATTTGGTCTCTTGAATGGTTTGTTCGAAGATACAAACTACAAACGGAAATCGTTGCATTTCAATGTTCACCAAATTAATGCAATCTGTTAATTCTTATGATCCACTTTGCATAAACGCTGTAAGCTTATTACGCCAATGTTATTCCCGCCTTTGCCATTTTCTAATGTCATCTTCGCGTAGGTGTTTGGGGCATCAGCTTTCGAATTAGCCACATTCATTGTCAGTTTTTCTATAAGAAAATTGCCAAGACGATTGAATCGTTCGAAACAGGAAATGCATTGCAGGTATAAGATTACCCTTGCGGACAGCGGCTCGTACAAAGCGTTTTAGTTCGTATTGAATTCATTTTTTCTGGTATTCTTGGTGTTCAGTGTAGTCAATGTTTTAAGAGGCAAACTGAGCTTGTGTTTGAAAATTCAAAAATACAGTGAAACGCGAATTTATTGCAGTTATATTCAAAACTGAGGGTTGTAGATTCAGATGCATCTTTATATTGGTTTATTTTTCGTTAAGGTGTTTTTGGTACTGGTATTAAACGATTGATGCTATGCTAGGTCTTTTAAAATGCTATTGCGGCAAGGCAACAACAGTGTAAAGATTTCAGACGACTGGAGAAAAGTGCATTACATTCATTTACCCAGCTCCATTATTATAAAACTTGTCAGATGTGCCGAAGAAAACACTTTGCATTCCAATTTTTGTAAAAATTTTGGACCTCGTGGAACAAAATCAGAGGCTATTAACTGAACCTGCCCATTTATATTTTACTGAATAAATTCAGTTACTGCATCAAAGTAGTCAAGTTTTCCCTTCCCCAGACGGAATTTATGTAAAAGATATCTAAAATGAAAGCATAAAAACAATGCCGTTATAGGAGGTGTTAGCAGTTGCGCAAAAGTGCGTTGTATGTTTCGAGTTCCTTTCATGCAAAAGTTTTAAAAATTTTAGTGTTTACTAGTACATGCCTCAGGGATTCGGACTAGCTGTATGTCACTACGTCAGCAAACACTTAAAAATATGAAAAAAGAGGTGGTTTTGTTTAATAATGAACGCAGTACCTCTCCAAGATCCGTGGTTAAGATACGCAGTACTTCTCCAACGTTGAGATGCATCAAGCAGGACGTTGCTTTCACTGAAACAAGGATTGAGCAGTATGTAGTAAAAAGTAGATAAGTTACAAAAAGCAGTAAGTGTTGTAGACCAACAGCAAATATCACCTCGACTTTAAGAGATTTATTTCTTTTTCTCAGCTTTCCTTGTTTGCATATTCTGAACAAAGTTTAAATAACTGTAGTCGAAATACAACCGTACGAATTTGACTTTCAAATGGTTTTTTAGTTCGACGTCTAACTTTGTTTTTTCTTTGTTCGTTTTCGAACATTGACATCCCAGAAAAACCATTCGACTTGGATTCTCGACTTCGGCTGACGTGTTTTTATCTCGAACTCTTTAAATACCTTCGACGACCCATCTTCAGCTCTGTTGCTAACAAAACCCGTAATCATGTTATTGAGTCTCAAACTTTGATTCAACTGAAAAAAATTGTTCGCAATTGCCTATTTTAGTGCCATCTCCCCTCCAGCTGCTTGGTACGTTTCATGCAAAAATCACTCCGAAAGTTTTCGGCCAAGTGAAAATAGCCTTTCTTTGCAGTATTGGACGACTTACTACTTAAGAATTTAATGATACTAAAGACTTTGTTATTTTGTGGGGTCGTGGCTTTCTCGCTTTGATTCTTTTACTCCACCGCGGCAGGTGTGAAAAATAGACCCCGAAAATTAAATTGTAAATTTTTGTTTAATTTCAACGAGTTTTAGTCGTTACAAATCGTCTCTAAAGTTTATTTTCTTCATTTTTACCACGCATTGAGTGTAAAATCACGTATGGTAGGAACGCCGTTTTTTTGTTTTTTGTTTTTGGCTTTGTGGGATACTTTTTTTAAAGTCTGATTTTGCTGACGTAAAAGTACAGTGAACGTATCGGCGATGCAAAGCGACTATTTTTCGATAAATGTTACCAATGTGAGAGCATTAAAGCAGCAATTTGCGAGTATTGATAATTTTTTGGTTGCATGCGAAGCGAGCTTGTTGCAACAAAATAATTAGATCCTCATCTAAACATTGTATAAAAAAACTTAGTCCCTTATTGCATGCACTTGTGTATTCTTGCTCCCGGAAAAGTGTTATTGCTTACTGATAGCGATACCTACTTGTTAGGCCATTGCAACACATCGTTGACTGCAAGCTGAAATAAGTAGAACCAATTCTTCAGACTGTTAATAAGTTAATTTGGTTGGTATAATTACAAGCACATAATTTTGGGATCGTGCATAAATGTATGTATTATAATTTCGGAACTTCATAAGACGTAATAAGGAGGAAAAGAATTGCAAACGATATGTGTCATTGTTTTTCAAAAACACGAAACCAGTCAGACTATTTGAATGCAAATGGTTAGCTTTTGATTCCTTAGTTTGTATTGAACCAAAATTTTTCGTCATTGTTTCCTTGGGGTTAATTTTTTGTTGCTCACTTTGTCAATGAGGACAGTTTCCAGTGGCGTAGCGAGAAATTTTAAAAGTGTGGAGGCGGCGCATGAACTGCTAAATGCACCTCTGACAGTTTCAGATTTTTCAAGTAATTATAACGCATTCTAAGATATTTTCGTAACGTTTCACTACTCGTAATTTGCAGAATATGCTATTTGTTGTTTGTCAAATACTAAATGTTCGCAATTCGTCGTGTTCAGGCGATCTCATCTTAAGACAAGTTTGATTTGCATGATTTGAAAGCTGTGCGCAGTGTCTTTATTTATTTATTTATTTATTTTTTTAAAGAAAACATAATAATTTGCGTGGTGTTGATTGATTCAACTACCGCATTGCTAAGCAAATTATGTCATTACTTCAATTATGATAAAAATTTGAAATACTTCATCGCATATTTACTTTGTAAACGTTTTATAGTTGGTCTACTTAATTTAGGATATGTTTGCAAGCAACGTGAAACGCCTTTTGCCGGAGCTGCTTTTGCATGATATTAGTACTATGTATGCAGTACGGAAACAGGAATTTTCGACGTGGGATAACTAGGCTTGACAGACCTAGCGTTGTGGCTGGATTTTAAAATTTGAGTTAGGTTTCAAGTGTGCTCTAGTTTATTTTTGTAGAGTTAGGGGTTAGTATTTGTGATAGGGCTACGTTTGTGTCTCAACGTTGAGTTGCGCCACTCACAGCTGGGCTCAACGAATGGTCAAGCACTTTGCAGTACGACTAAAAAAACTTGGTTCTTTACTGAAGTTGTTGTCATTTAGGTAATGCTTCGGGTTATTTCGCTTTGTAACGAGTATGAAGACAAAGCGCTAGCATAATACTAAATATTTGCGATGATACAAATCGACAGATGAGTTGGATTTTCGAATTGGCTAAACTTTATCTTTTTTTAGGTGTGTAGACAATTTTGAAAAAGAGAAATCTGGGATGTTAAATTGCTGTGGCAAGTTAGAGACGATGTCGTCTGATGAACAACGCCACTCGATCCGGGGTGAGAATCGTGTGAAGAACGATTGTGTGGGGATGCACGGTTACCATTGTAACTATTATGACTTCAATGGTTCATCCAACAGTACTGCAACGAAAGTTCACACCTCAAGTAATGGTACACATACCAACAAGCATCAACAAAAAATTATTAATGGGAACCCCAAAGACGCCAAAATCGTATTACGTAATCATCTTGCGTCTGCGCACGTTGACGCAAATGAAGACAATCATTTAAGAAAACAATTGCCAAGCAATCGAAAGAAAATGGGTAAATTGAAATGTTTATGAGTTTTTGATTACCTTAAATTTGTTACTTTTGGCTGACCTTTTGCTTATTAAGAGATTATCACCATGTGTAAACACTTTTTTCGTGTAGAAATTGAAAAAATTGAACTGCTCTTAAAAACTTCGATGTGCAGATTGCGTTACATGCTGTAGATATCATGTTGCTATAATTTAAGAAATTGTTAAATATCCAATTGAATACCATTTTACTGCTATTTTTGTCATCTATAGAGCTGAAGTCTGTAGTAGTGTTTGTGATGTTAGTTGCTATCATTCGGCTCCCTCAATTTATTCAACGGTTAGATTGATGTTCAAAAAGTTGCCGCCAATTTGCGTGGCGATTGAGTTTGGCTGTGCAATAAGTTCAAAATAATCGTTTCTTAAAAGACAAATTCCAAATTGTAGCTGACAACAGAGTTAGACATGTCTTAGAGTACTCCGTATGAAGAAGATAATTGCAACATTTTACTACACACTATTCGCTTGCTTTTGTTTTCATTAGCATAAAAGCGCGAGCCTTAACTCCGAAAGTAGCCAGTGAATCTGTTATTTTAAGTTGTGCAAATTTAAACTTTTCAAATCGGAAATTAAAAAATTCTACAATGTACTGTATTCACAAAATAAATTACTCAAAACTATGTTCTGGATTGCCAAATACGGTTAGACGACTAAGAGTTTGATGCAAACATCTTTTGAATAAATACAGTAAGTTATACATAATTTTGTTGACGAAAGTAATGTGTTTTGACTGTAATAGAAACTGCAAAGTTGTCTGTAAAAGTGAGTTAATCAAAGTATATTTTCCTATAAGAAATATTAAATTAAGTTTTGCATTCTTAGACTTCGAATCGTTTCGAACGAGAACTGTCAGCCCTTTCAGTTGCTCCAGCTTTAAGTATAATTGTTTTATACGGTTAATATTTTCAGAATTATCAGCAACACAGCCATCCTCCTACACTACACCATCCCATATTAGCAGGTAATTTCAAAATGGACTATTTGCTCTTTGCAAGTGTAGTTTAATGCTCTATTATACGCTTGATCTACGGTATCTGCTGTCAGTGAATCGATGAGTGGGTGAATGGAGCGTTGTTTCTATAAGGTGGTAAAGTGAGGGTTTGATTTCTAGTCAAGTCTAACCAAAGAGTCAAAAATTTTTTTCCAAACTCTTTTCGTGACCTTATCAAAATGACTGTGCGGAGAACAAGCGACAAGATCATTCATTGTTCCTCTGAGAAAGCACACCGTTGAAGCCTCTTATTTTTAAGACATTTGAGCGGTAGAATGCTGCTGGCCTGCAATTCCTAAGCGAGCTGATAAAAGCTACTCTGCTGCTCTCTTGTGAAAGTTGCATGAAAACCCAACTTTAAAATTTATCTACCTACGCACACTAAGTTGATTTCAATTGATGACTAACTCTGGTACAAGCCACGAAGTTGATATTTTTGCCATTATCTTGACATTTTTGTGGGTTCTTACGTCTTTGTTTTCTTAACACTCCTCATAAATGTTGCCTGATAACTTTTAATCTGCCTTTCTTTCCAGAAAATTTACCAAAATTTGTTATTTGATTTTAATTACTGTATAAGGAAAGCTGTCTGGTGTGAAAGCCAATGCTAAAATCTTATAGCTTCTCTCCTGTTTTACTCGAATAATTTTTTCTGTTAGGGAGAAATTTGTGAAGACATTGCCGAGATCTTCCGCAGTTCATGGAAACAAAAACGTAAGTGACGTCAAGCCTTCCTTTATATTGTTTCAAAATCCTATCTGAAGCGCGCAGAGTTGTTTTCTGCTAAAACCTTAGCACTTCGCTTCCTCACAAGTGCATAGGAACTGCTACAATTGTGAGTTGCAGTAAGCCAAATTTCTCCGGAATTTGGATTCTGCAGCTCGTATAGTATTTTGAATATTCCGATTAACAGATTTGGGTATTTTCAAGAGTTCCAGCTATTTGTCTCCTATTATATATGAATTCCGATTAATTGTATCCTCCCCAGACCAATTTTTTTCTGCTGACAGTTTTGACTGCAATGAATGTAAGTAGATTTTAATTTTGTGGCAGTCTAGCCCAAGATACTGGCATGGTTTGCTGATAGCCACAATTACATGACTTTGGTTCTAATCCCTTGAAAGTGTTGCTGTTACACGCTGATGAGAAGCTTCGGGAAATAGCTGTGGTGATATTAGACGACTTTTTAAACTAAAAGAAGAAAAATATGAATAAACTTAGACGCGTCTGACTTTTGTGGACCTGGAACGCCGTGTGCGTGATAATGGCATTTCATTTTTGAGTTGCGAGAAGGCATAGGCAGCGTAGAACATTGCATATGAATTCCGTCACTTCTCGTGATTGGAGGAAAAATGAGCAAATTGGTTAATCAGTGCTGCTCGAATTTTCCAGTATCATAGACTTAGGTTGAAACTAGGGTCTGCCAGTCTACACAATGCAAACACACTTAGGAAAAATTAAGTATACCGTTAGGAATCTGTGGTGTCAATATTAGCGATCTGGTCTTACGGTATCACGCTGGAATTAAAGATCCGGTGTAACTGGTTCGGTTCCTAGTAGGCCTATAAGTCGCTCGCATTTGACTCTTAAATCAAACAGTTGAGATTTCCCTCTTTGCACTGTTTAAATTTTGTAATGATGTAATCCAGTACTGTATGCTAGAGTATTCTTTTTAAGGAAAAGGCATTTAGTAAAGCAATAAATGAATAAATTATTCAAAGAAGCAATTTTTGTGTTTATCAACGTCATTATATTGGACTGGAAAGGTAGCAATAGAATTTTTTCTGACTTAGACTAGTTCCGAAGGATGACTCGATTGTCGCATTATTTTTGGTAAAATGTAAATTACTAATTGTTTTTATGTGGTGTTTAGATGATGGCTGGTCATAACGGAAATACTGGACAGCTAACCAAATTTGGGTGTGTATTGTCTTTTTCCTTGACATTAAGTGGGTATTTCATCAGTTATTTTTTGAAAACACTGGAGTGTTTTTTGTTGTGTTTTTATGCCCATTTTTAAAAGTTGAAACAAAACTGAATCATAGATCTACTTCTTGAAACTGTGACTTTGCACAAAACTGTAATGCCGAAATAAATATGACGTTGAATCATGTGGGGTCTTAGTTTGGCCAATCATTGTTTTACGCAAAGCAGCATTAAAATTTAGATAAAGTTTCATAAATCGACATGACGTTTTGTAAGTCGATACAGCTTTAGCTTTTAAATTATTAGAACCATTATAACACTGTGTTGTGCACGGTGTTATAATAAGGTTTATTTAAATTCTTGTGGATAAAGTTAATATATCATTGTACCTGAACCCATTGCGGATTTAGAATTAAATTTTTAAAGAAAGGGGAACTAAGAATCGAAAAAAATGTTTATCTTGCAGTTTTAGCCGAAAAAATATTGTAGGGGGAAACAAAAGCCCCGTTAGCCTCACTGAACCTGCCCATAAAATTTATGCAAAAAGTACTGCTTCAATTACTGCATCTCGTCAGAAAGCCAGACCACCAGACCATGCCTATCAAACCAGTTACCCAATCAACGCTAATTTTGCTTGTTAACTGTAATTAGCATGGTTGAAAAGTGAAGATACGACAGACACTTACTTGAACCGTGTTTTTTGAGCTGCATGTCTCGAAATAGACTGGGGTCTGATATACCTCCAACTTATACACCGTTCAAAAAGTTTTGGCTTGGGGATTTTTTAGGGTTTAACAATGATATAGTCATCAACCACAAACAAGAAAACCTACCCGGCCATGCAGTACAGGGAAAGATCCAAAGTGAGGCGATCCCACTCTAAACGCTTTAAGAACACCCAGCTCTAAATGGTGTTTGCATCCTATGAGCTTGTATGACCAATGTGCATTCATTATAGCGTGCCATGGAATCATAAAGGTACCCCTACCCCCCTTCACAGATCTTGGATCGCCCCTGAAGCAGCAAGCTGTCTATAGTTTCACTTTTAGATTTTTTATTAAAAATAAAAATTAGCCTAGTGAATAGTCATAGACGTAGCTTAAAAACGAGAAACAATACGCAGTGTTTGAAGTTGCTTCATCATTGTGTGTTAAGTCGGTTCAGGTTTTAATTTACTAATAAATCTCGGCTTGCATCATTCGTGTCTCTTTATCATTTAAATGAAAGAGAATATAGGCTTGGCATTTATAATTAGGTTTTGCAACACTATCCAGTTACACCATTTTTGGGTGGAGTAATATTAAAAATTAAAGTGAGGACCCTTGCAGGCTTATTGCTGCTTGCAAATGTTTATTAGATTAGACATATGTCGGCATTTTAGTAAGACTAAATTCAGACAAACTGTAAATTGTTTATAGCTTTTTGCACACGTTCCCGGGTCCTTTAACTGTCCCATTTTGAGTTCGTAATTATTTGAATTTTATTTAATATCACCCTTGCCAAAATGACTGTCGATTGATTCTTTCGACAAGTTTTTGTGAAATTTGAACTAATCAGACGAAATGGCGTTGTAAGATGTAAATAATGCTCGTTTGCATGATCATTTTTGGTTAATTTTTTTTTTTTTTCGTGATTTAATAAGGGTCCATGTAAAGCTTTTGTAAGCTTCCGTAGCGAAAAGTTCCTTTGAACTTAATTTTTTGTAACCTTGGCCAGTAACACAGGATCGAGTCGTTTATAGTCGCAGTCAGCTACTTTATTGCTGTCTTATTGTCCTAAGCTAGTAGTTATTTGAGGTCGTTTGATTGTAAATTATCAATTTTTTCTTTCATGCATTCCAACATTTTGCTACGATTTCGTTCTATCTTCCTTTTATGTCATTTTTACGCCTAACACCCGTAGACTTCGCAAACCTGGTCTTTTAATATACTTTAAGTAGCTCAGCGGGGTGCCTACTCCTAGCCATGGGGTGTCGTTCCAAGCTACTAAATAATGATGTTACGCATTTTTGCTCTTTCGGCCATGGGAATAATTTCAGTTTTAGGTTAATAATGTAATTCGATACACCCAATGTGTTCAATCAAGCGACATTTCCATCAACTCTACGCTTCATTATTGACCTTCTGACTTGGTCATTTATGATTAAAATTGTGATATGTGTTCTCACTGGAGAAACGTAATTTCAATTCTCCCCTTTTTTTCATGCGAAGACGAAATTTACATGCAGGCGATTTCTATGTTTGCGATACGGTGCGAGTAATAATAATATCACAGCATTTATATGCCGCTCTTATATCTAGGAGAGAATTCGTCCGTTGGATCTCAGAGCGGCGGAGTAATTTAAATTCTCAACATGCTGCGTTACTGGTTCGATTTTCGGCTGAAGCCAATCACGTTTAGGATAACCAGTGACTTGAAAAACGCAAGCTCACGTCGCAGCCTCCTTCTTACTGTTGATTTTTCAGTTTAGCAATAGCCTTGCTATTTGTGCATAACTTTACTTACGTAACACGTATTGCTTTATTTAACGTGATGCTAGCGGTCCTTTTCCTCAACCTGGAACGAATTTCATTTTGAAAATTAGATTTATTCTCGCTGTTGTGCACTTGTAAATTGTAGTAATTGGATATTCAGGTGTGTTTAAGTTCGCTCATTTTCAACCTATAGTATAAGATAAATTTAAACACTGAAAACACGTTAAAACACCAAGAGATAGACCTACAGGAAGTAACACTACGGCAAATGAATTTTTTAATACTTTTTAAAGTTGCTTTGCATTCAAAGCGTGTTGATGTAGATTATGAACTCATCAACCACGGAATTTGAACTGGCATTTAGTTGTTATTAAATGTTACAATTTAATAAATATAACAGTATCTTTTAATATAATTTATTTATAATAATTATTGAATATCAACGTTTTTAAGTGTTTTATCTTCTTCCGCTCGTAATCGTCCAGAGATTTGCCTAATTTCATGTTTGTTTCAAAGGAACTTCTATATTGGGTCGCTAAGGCTTTTGGGTTGCCAAATTGGTTCACGTTTAGCCTATTTGGGCGTGCATTTTCATTTTGCTTTCTACCTCATTAACGTTGGCCGAATAAGGCCGAGATTTCTGTAATAATTCTATTAACCTGAATAATAACGTCCTCGGAACAGCTCTTATTCCATGAAGGTTGTCGTTAGTGTTATTAAGTTTATTTGTCGCTTACTACGTTAAACCAGACATGCGATGGTATTATTGTGAATGAACAGACTTATTTGTCTTGTCTTCATTCCAAAAACATGCAATAGCTGTCTCCAAATATAATGTGAATCCTTATTACTGAATTTCTTGTAAAAACTTAATTTTAGAAATGTCTAATATAAGACGCTTTTGCATCTACATATCATTCGCTACAAAAATTAGTTTCGAGCATTGTTTTTTTGGTCGAAACATTTACTATTTTTACTGTTTTATGGCGTAGCAATTTTGGCCGACAGCTGATTGTGTTGCATCTTCCAAATTAAGCACTTTTTTGTCTACTAACTAACTTTACAAATCCCACTTTTTCCCAGCAATTAGTTTTTATGAGTTAAAAAAAAAAACAAAAATCAAATTTTCATTATACTCGCGGTATTACGTCGAAGCGTGTAACGAGGGGCGGCATCTCCGCGGCTCAGCGCCTGGACAACACAGCTCCGAAAAAACGTAGCAACGATGGCGAGCCGTAGGCGACACCGAGCCGATTTGACCGGCCATGGAATCGAACCCCAGACTTCCGCACTGATAGCGATGTGCTTAATAACTTTATGAGTTACTTTGAATATTATAATTAAACTACCTCGCCGTAGCCGTTTTAGTCAAAAGAGTACATTAGGCGACTGGCGACACCGGGCATCGTGGGAAGGCAGAGGTGAACAAGTTCAAAACTTTAATGAATTAGTCAAGCAAACACAATGTAGATCCATCAAATCTTTAAAATAGGAGCTATGTACTAAGATCACAATTTATACTTTAAAACCACAAAGACAATAGCTCACAACGGGCGGTGTTGTATATCTCATCCCCTTAAACTACTTAACCTTTCTTGTTGAACGCTGCAAAGAATAAAGCGGTTTATAGATTTACAACGATACGGTCTTACTAAGTCCGTGACAGTGCGCTCGCTTTGTCTTCCAACATTCTTTTATCATTGTGTTCCGCAGCAATGTTTATTACATGTTTTCAAAATCTTGTCCTTTATTAAGAGCATTGCAAAATATCATTCCTTTAATTTTGAATCGTGAATGAGCAAAATCACTCTTCGTCGCCATTTTGAACAACCTCTTGGTCATGGTGATTTTTGTAAAAAAGTAAAATTGCTCTCACGGTTTTTCTTTTAATTTTTTTGCTTTTCAATTCAGTTTTCAGGCGGCTTCTGTAATTTTCCACCTATGTTGACAAAGTGTGTTAAGAACAGTTTTTTAGCAGAGTTCGAAATACACTTTAGGTAGTTCTGCTCTTTCGTTAAATTGAATACTTGCTATGTTTGAAGGAAACTTTGCAGCCTTATTTAATGCTAAACACTAAAAAGGTAGTTGCAGAGTCAACCTCACTTGACCGGGAATCGAACCTCAGACTTTCAACTCAAAGTAAACACCAAACACTCTAAAATACATGTTGTGATTGTTTTGACTTGTCTCTTCTATCCATTTTCAGTAGCCTTGGTTAAATGGAATCTATTGTTTGACCCATAATTAAACGTAAGAAAGTGGAACATCTTAGAAAGTCATCAATGAAAATATTGCTATTCATCATTTTTGGACATTATCTTTTTAATAAACATTAAGAGCTATGACCAACTGCGGTTGGAAGTGATAAGCACTTGCTTTACGTATGAATGCATCAAGCATGTGGACTGCTTTTGTATTCCCTAAATACAAATGTAAACTGAAAAGTCAATGGAGGATTTTATTACTTCTATCAAGCTGTGAATGTTGATATTGTTTCACGTGATGACATTTAACAAATGGTTTTCTAGATTATACGGTCAGCAAGAAAATTAGTAGCAGATCATCGACTCTCTGCGAAAGGTCAAAGCAAAACAAATCGAGATCATTTCAAAGCAAAACAATATGGCGAGATAATAGAGACATTTTTGTTCGTGACTAGAAAAATAAAAGTGAAAATGCGAGGATAGATGAGTTATTCTGATAACAGATACTGCAGAAAATTGACAAATGCCTGAAACGTGATAGTTAAATAAATACCAAAAAACGTATGAAAAATATTTTTGAAATAAAGAGGATTATGATAATTGTTTTGCCCATTGCATTTTTATATAGTGTGCAGCAATTGATTACTTGATAGTTACTTTTTTGCAAACGGTAATGGAGGTAAACTGCATACTTTGTCAACACATCATATTGGTGCACCCTTGTACTACTTATTTCCGTTGTGCGTACTGAAACTTCTGAAAGCGTAAAAAATGCCTTTTTTGCGTATTCAATATTCAAGTCATATCATTAATTGCATGCATAAGCATGTTAAATACCGGATGCTTGAGTTTTGCAGCATTTCGTTCCCAAATTTGAGTATTTTTTGGTTGTTTTCAACTTTTAATTACCTTCCGCTTGTTAAGGAATGCTTATTCACTTTCCACATGTCTTCATTTGGGGTGATATGTAGGTAATACATTGGTGTTTCAGCCGTTGACCAAATTGGAGCTGGAATAAAATCTCTCAATTAAAAGCGAAAGGTTGCGTCGTCGTTTTTTCTGGTTTGATTTTTCACGATTTTCATTACTTTCAAAAACGTTAAGTTTTTCATCTACTTTCGTGTCGACTTTTTGAATTTTTGGTGTTTCACTTTTTGAAAAGATAAAAGTTAATTAGCTTTAGTTTCCTGTGATAACTCTCTGGCCTTATAGGGCATCTTTAATTTGATTCTTTTATTGCTTTTTTAATTACTTTTTGGCGGCCGCTTTATCCCTTTTCTTCCTCTTTGTATGTGGTCATTTATGCATGTGTACTTTTGGCAAACCGTATTAGAATTGCAAGGTGACCTTTTAGGGCAAGACACGGTCATTTTTCGGTGAAATAATCACCGACCTCTTTTCTTGCGCGACCGTTTTTGTTATGTTAATAAAACCTATTTTGACAACGTTTACTGCTACATCACTGTCTTAGTATTTTCTATGATTGAAAGAAAGGGCGTGATATGATGACGTGGGCTGAGTAGGCCAATAATCGCTCGCCCTCGTGTTTCCTCGCGATTTTCCAATCACACCGGGGTGCGAAATGTCATCTCTTTGCCAGGTTGACTGAACAAAACTGCAGTGTGAGGTCTGAGGTGCAGCAAGGTAGACATAAGAGTAGTGAGCGGGTGCCAGTTCCAAGAAAGCTGATATTTTAGATAGAAGTTACTTTGTATTTCTTAATTTTGCCGCCTATTTTAGCTTTTACGTCGACGATGACTCGTTTATACATCGAGATTGCAGAAGTTGTTGGCACCGAAGATAAACAACAATTCCGCGAAATGCTACTGAGACGAGCGACTCACGTAGCGACAAAGATACAATGCACAAAGTTAAACGTGATGAGAGACTTGGCCGGGGAAAACAGTCGCTAATAATGTCGCAAATATATTGCAGTTTTTCCTATTTTCCGCCATATATAGCAAAGTTACAAGATCTTGCCAGCGTTTCGAATGACTAAGTAAATTTTCCGATATGACCCAATTTTAAGTTATCTAATTAAAATTGAAGAACTACGTATTATCGAGCCTACGTTTTCAATTCATTGTATTATTTTATGCGACGGTATCACAGCCATTGAGATATATGCTAATCAGTATAGATTATTCTATATTTTTATATGTTTGTAATGGAAAAGTCTTAAAATGAAATGTAGGCTTTAAGATGGAACTGTTTTTTAATTGTTAAGCAGTTTTTTTTGTTAATCGTCATTTTTTACCAAAGACCACAGGTGTTTTTCAATCATTACATTCTTTATGTTTGTTCTTTGTGCTATTCTTACATTAGCGAAAGTTGTTACTCAACCTGTAAAATGTATTTTTTCACTTTTGCAATAATTTAACTCACCTTTTTAAATGATCTGTTTTTAAGACTTCAGAATAACTTTATAATATGTTGCGTATCGAGATGCATTGACAAACAGCTTAAAAATATTAAAAATATAATGTTTTTCACCAATTATTTCTTCATTCTTTTGATGTGCAATAAATAAATGTCACCTACAGTTTGATTTAAACTTAGATTCGTTTGGCGCCAATTTATGTGTCAAGACTCTTGTCTGTTCGAACACAGAAATGTGTTTATTAATGCGACATATTGGCTACCGCAGGTGCGCGTAAGTATAACCAGACTGGCATTTGTCAATTGCTTTTGCTTAAAAATAGGTATATTTCCGTGCTCTAATTCTCGTTCTTGCACCTTTTTTCTGATTTAAACATATTGTTATTTGCTTGCAATCGCAATTTGCGTCATCATATGAGTAAAGTCATGTCAAACGTTCAGACGCGAAAAAAGCTCCAGCTCCTCGTGAAATGACTGTAGTGCGGACCATTTAAATGGACAGTTTCCTTAAGAAAACTTCTCATTGTGTCTCACATTGTTGAGGAGGCAAGACCTCAATAATCCAGATTAACAAAATGAAATTAAAAGCAATTCCAGCTTTTTACGTGGAAGTTGAGCTTAAAAGTTAGAGTTATAAAAAAAATTTAGAAAAAAGTAAAAAAATTTAATTTTTTTAATTTTCTACCATAAGTTGGAAAAACTTGAATTCGAAAAAGATTCCATTACTAACTTTGTTTACATCAAATTACATGTTTACTGCGTATCATTAATTAGGTGTGCATCATTGTCAAGTTAAACTATGATTCCATATTTTCTGTATTAATTTGTAGCTTACAGTTATTATTTGCGCACCACCTGGGTTTGTAGCAATTAGCGACGAGTGATTACCATAACAAAACAAATTATGAGTTTCGTGATGAAGTTTGAATGTTGCAACAAACAATTGTATAGTGAGATGAGCTAGTATTACACAAGTTATAGAGTTAGATTATGTTGAAACCTGTTACTTTCAATCAGAAAAGGTCATTATATTTTTAAGTAATAAAACGTCATTATATTGTTGCGCGGTTCAATGCTTGGGATTTTTTATCATTAATTCATGCAATCAAATTATTTCTAGTAAAATCGTTTTAGTTTTTTACACGCCAAGGAAGGTTTCAGCTGTTATAAACCAGGTACAAAGAATATTATCTGGTAAAGTGCAAAAATGCATCAAATACGTTTCATCCGGGAAAATGTATTAATGTCACATAATACACTACGGCCTCAAATTTTACATAGTCATTTAAGAGTTTCATTATCAACGATCAGTCGACTTGATTTGGTTGTAGAAGTGTCGTCCAAGAGTTAAAGTTTAACCCAGAGTTAAAACTTCAAGGAGTTTAAAATTAAAATTATGTTCTTAGAATTTGAAAGCGTTAGTCAGCTGGTGAAAACTTTTTGCAAAGCAAAAACGAGAAGATTAGTCCATTTTTCGTCTTAAAATTCTCAAGGAAAGTGATAAAAAAGCTTAGGAATTGGTCTCGGTCGCAACCCCAGGTAGATAGGCGTTGTTGAATGAAAAATAAAAAGCGTTTAGCTCAGAGGTAAGCCTTACAGTGTAGCACCCCTGCTGTGCTCCTTTTGCTTTTTGACAGCAAACCTTTTGTTGCACTCACCAATTCAGTGAGGCCTGTAATTAAATTTCAGAACCACGAAAGCACTTTCTTACGGTTTATTATCTAGTTTTGTATCTTTATTGGTGTAGAAAATTGTTCTCCATTCGTCACTTTTAAAGATTTTTTTATATTTTTTGTACAGACGATTTAACGTACCTTATACATATTCAAGTGAAAAAAGTAACTTGCAATCGAGAAAATTTTCTGTGTCGAACCTGCAAGAGCAAAAGAAAATTCTTCACAAAGTAACAGACGATTATTTTTCGCATTGTGATAAGCAGTTCAATAAAACATCAGTTTTCGTGGAACTTCTACGAAGAATGCAATCAGCTACATCAGAACATGAAGTTATGGATGTATTCAGTAAGTAGACTATATTGGATATGATTCTTAATTTACAAAAATGCATTAAACACCATTTCTTTATTTAATAGCATTCTTAACTTTTAGTATCTGATGTGCATGCAGTAGTCCACATTGCACTTGAGTTTTCCTTGAGTGGTGCATGAATTTTCCTTGGAATGTTTAGTGAGAAACCCTTTCACTTTCAGATTCCGACATGGGTCTTTGGTCTTATGATCTTAGTTAGTTGCGGAAGTTTTAGTAATCTTGTTTACAAAATTTAATGTAGCCTATTAAAACAATCAAAATAACATCATACGATTCGCATTGCGCTTGATGAATAGAATCGAATGGTTCCAGTGCAACTCTTGGTACCATTGTTTTTTATCCCTATTGCATTTCCAGTGTCCTAAACGAGATTGAGTTTGTGGAACAATTTGTCACTACTAGGAACTTGGAAGTTTTGCTAGCCTAGCTTTTTGAGCAATTTCTATGAAAATAGTAGGTGTGGTATCCTATGTTTAGCTTTCTAGCTTAAAACATGTGAGTGAAAGCGTAAAGGTTGAACTTTCAGTCAAATTAATTGGTGATCTAGACAATACTTTGAAAAATTTCGTGGTTATGGAAAGGCTTTGTTTCTTTCATTGTTGGCTATTATCTTTCCGGAGTGACTCTTGATGACTGGACTAATTAATTATAGCACAATAATTTTTGTAGTGTCCCAATGTCTTGTGATCGTTTCGCGTGACCTGTCGTGGTGTACCGTTCCGTGTTTTGCACTTTTATCGATTACTTTTTGGTTTCATGCTGTTTTATGCGTTATCTCGTTGGTAATCGAAATGGTCACGAGCCTGACATACTCTCTCGTGTAGGTGCACCGTGCTCTGCGAAAACGGTGCGCGCTTGAGTTTGTGTTCTACTGGAGATTTTCGTGGATTTTTATAAAAAAAGCTAAAAGTTCAAAATAATAGTAAATGAAGTTCAAGATCAAAGAAATCGATGGGTGTAACTATGATTAAATTAAGCATTTGTGGTTGTTGCTGCGCTTTCAGTGTGTTTGCATGTTCTTAGTTGTTTCAGTTTTGCAAATGATTTCCAGTAAATTTACACGTTTATTATTTCAAGAATGTTGGCCTTTTTGTTTCGAGGGTGCGTTTTCGAAATCCTCTTTGCCACTGCGCATCACATCTTTTGTGCTAAAAATAATTTTGCAGCAGTACAATCCCCGATTATCGTTGCTTGCAACTTACGTGGGTTGTGTCAGGTAGATGAAGTATTGTTGCGAAATAAAGGTTTAATCATTTGCGCTTTTTAGGGGTGTTGACGCAATAAACGTGCATGATGCAAGCGTTTCGGAATTATTTTAATTCTCGCCGCGGCCTAATAAAATTGCCTTTTTCTAGGAAAAAATCAATGCAGGAAATAACCTTAGACTTTTAAGGTTTGCGCAATTTGCGCTGATACAATTACTAGCCTAACGCTCGAGCCGGAGTTCTTAATTAAACTGCAGCTATATGCTTTAGTCCTGTTTTTTCTTATTTTAATTTACATATTAAATTGCATGACTATCAACTGTGAAAATATCTGAGAGTGAGTTACTAGATAACTTCTTGACCTCTTGCGTTTAGTGTTGTGCCCCCTTATTTCTAATTTTTCGGTATATCATGTTTAAATTATTTTTACCACTAGCCTACTACAATTTATTATTTGATAAAATGTGACCGGGTTAAGTAAAAAGAAATGAAAATATGCGTTTAAAACGGCTACATAAAAATCAACTTACATTCTGACCCTTTTCAAAACCAAAAAAATAAAATACTTTACTTTTTTTAGAAACCTCACCTCGCTTAGCCAAATCTCTTCTTCAAGAAATTGATGGTAACTTTGACCCAGAGAGCAAGAACTACATCATGAACAACTACATGAACAGCATTAAAAGGATGTTGGCAGTTTCAGGAATGGACAGTGAAGACTCTGAAAAGGTGTGTTACAAAGGAAATACAATTTTATCATATTAAAGATGGTTACCTCATCTCAAGGATTGTGCTTTTAGCATAAGAGGATATATATTCGGTACCAATCATCATCTAATGTTTATTGCACTTTTGTATTTTCTGTGGTTAATTTTTTACAGGTAATTATTGCATTCAGTTAACATTTTATTATATTTACAGCTTAGAAAATGGGCGAATATGGAAAATGCTCGGGACAAGACACTAGCTGCTTCAACCGTGAATAAACCTTCCCAAGCATCAAGTCCTCTTCTCAATTCTTACGCAGCGGCTGCAGCAGCTCGCGATTACCAGCAGACAACTTGGCGAAATAGTAATGACAACAACAACGTTGCATTGTCGCCGTACAACCTCCTTTTGCAACAACAATTAATGCAAGCAGCTTTAGCAAACGCAGGAAAAGTGCAAACACCTTCGCCCAATCTTCTACAGTACCAGCAGGTAACGAAAAACTTTGCTTTCTAAAATGTAGTGAATGTGAAGTAATTTCAATACCTAAAACCAAAATTTCTGGTTACGGTATGTGCAAGCTGAAAAATGCCGAAAACGAATGTTTTGCAGAAAACAATCCATGGATTTTAGAAGCTACTTCATTTTAATATTAAATGTAGTTTCGAGAGTTTACTTTTGAAGTCAACTTTTGAAAATCCATAGAAATTCTTTTGCTGGGTGCTTATTTAAATTGATACTTTTTACAGAAATTGATGCTAATATATACTTTGTATTGACAGGCTTTAGCTCTTTCGATGGCTGCTTCTCAGTCTATGCAGAACTCTAATTTTCAAGGCGCTGCTGATCTAAACGAAACTAACAAAGAATCAAAAAGTCCTCTTGCTCAAGTGAGTATCTGAGTAATCAGCTTGTAACGTTACATTTTTGTTGCAATTTATCCCAAAAATATCGTACAATTTGTCAAAGTACGCGCAATGACGACAATGTACTTGTTTAAAAAAAAAACGTAAATCATCGAAACTTTCGTGAGGAAGTTTTTTTTCTTCAGTTTCATAGATTTATTTATCGACATATAAATTTTTGATTAGTAACCGTGTCTTTTTTCCAGGAGGAAAATCGATGCAAAAAAATAGGGGAGTCGACAGAGCAACCTCTTGATCTTTCAACACGATCTAGTTCTCCTGAATCAAGAGAAGAAAAAGATCAAAAACTACTTTCTAATGGTATGTACTTTGCTTATTGCGCAATACTAGCCTTAATTTTGAACGTTTATGGGCTTAGTTCTATTTCAATCCTTTGTTGCTCTTTTATTCGTAGCTTGTACTGTTTTTAAATGGTCAAAATTGGAAAAAAGTTAATGCTTTTAAATTAGTATTTTCTACGCAGTTTCTAATTGTTTCTAAAGTTAATTCTTTTAATCGCAGCATCCGGGACTCCGTTTCCGTCAATGACGTCATCGCAACTGGCCAATAACATCGCTCTTCAGCAGGTAAGACTAAGTGAGGTGCCATTTTGTTAAAAAAAGAATTAACGTTTTTTGAATAATTGCACATCACTATAAGAAATTTGATTTCTGTAACTGTCAGTGATATAGCACTTGGTAAAATGTGAGTGGCTAATTTAACTTTTTTTTCTTCCAGCTCATTCGTAATGGATCTTTTTCTCCAACAACTTTTCCGTCGCTTTTTGGAGGAATGTCACTTCCAAATCTTGCACAACCAGCAGTACCACAAACTCCTCCTTCCTTTCCTTCTGCCTTGTAAGTAAATAATTTTTGTTTTGAAGTTGTGGCTGGCAGCTCAATAGCTGAGGCAATTTTGGATTGTCTTCATTTTAGTCATCAATAAATCAACTTGATAATTTACTTATCTTAGTTAGTATTTTTTTTATCGCAAAATATCAACATCATTGTGTGTTTTTTGCAGAAATCCAGGTGCATACAACATTGAACAATGGAAGGTAAATCTTTTATCATTTAGTTATGGTTGTAATGCTGCATAATTAATTGGCCTAAAATTTTTGTATTGTGTTGTTAACATTAAAATATGTTTTTGTTCATTTTGATAAATGTTTTTAACCGGAATTAATCTTTGCAGAATGTGCTAGCTGGTCTTTATCAACAAGAAGGGACTGGCACCTTTTACCCTTCGTCGAGATCACCTCCAAATAAAATGGGGAACACAAAACGTGGAAGGCCGAAGAAAGGTCCATATGGGAGTTTTACCCCTACCTCACCAAACGGTAAGAAGCAATTAACCTTTGGGTTTGGTATAGGTGAACTTTTTCTAAGCCTAGTGTGACCTTATTAACAAAAATGTTGTTATTTCAAATGAGCTATCGCTTTTCATAACTAATTATCTTTTACAAAAACAAATACCTAATAATTAAATATAGTAACCTTACCAAATTTCACGAACTAAACGAGGGATATTAAGTTTTGTCTTGGCTGCCATATTTGGTGGTCGAGGCTCTCGACCATGCGAGACGATGATGTTGTCATTGTTGTAGCTATTCGAATTCACACTCCTGAAATTATTGGCTCAGACCATACTTAGCAACACAAAACTTTTTCAATGCAAAGCTTATTCACATGATATAATTAACATATTTTCAAGTTAAGTTAGTAAGCTGGTTTGTTCAGTACAAAGGTCACATAATGTTACCTAAAAATTGGTTTGATTTTAGGCTCCTTAAATCCAACCAAGCATTTGTTGTATGAAGCCATATCAACCCGTCAGCACCAGGGCTCACCATTTCATCCGCGGGATTTCGGCTTTTCTTTTCCTGGCTTGCCTCCTCATGCGGACCAAATTTCAACCAGAACATCCCCCAGAGCCTCAGGTTCCCCCGACATGCCATACAAATGCGATATTTGCGAAAAAAGTTTTCAAAAGCAGAGCTCCTTGACAAGACACAAATATGAACATACAGGTAAAGTATTTGCATTTTTGAATTTACTGTAGTTGCTAAGTAAGTTTTTGGTCAGAAAATTCTCATTACCTGCGTGCAAGCATTTTGTTTTGACTGATTATGTAACTGTTCTTACTCACTGTATATTGGGTGTTGAATAATTATAGTAGTGGACGCATGAGTATCAGCTGGCATTAGTATGCTCTGTTATAGTAAGAGATGTATTTGTAGTAAACCGCATCAATTGTTTTACAGGTAAAAGACCCCACCATTGTACTGAATGTGGCAAGTCATTCAAGCACAAGCATCACCTAATTGAACATCAACGTTTGCATACTGGCGAAAAACCTTATGAATGTGATAAATGCGGAAAAAGGTTTTCTCATTCTGGTAAGTTCCTGCACTGTTTCCTCCTACCTTTATTTAACTTGCCAAAACTTATCGCAACGTTACAATCTTCCTTTGTTTTCGCAATCGAAGTGCTTCTACTTTAGAGTTTGCCATTTCTTAATCACTTAGCTGTAATTGTTTGTCTTTTATTTCAAGAATTCTTTTTGCTTTAGACAATAAAACTAAGGGTATTTGCACGTAAAATGCTTAACAGTTAACAAAATTAATGCTACTTTTAAAAGCAACACAAACATTGAATAGGCCATACTTTGCTTTATAACTTATACGGTGGGATAAATTCAAGAGATTTAGCTGTCAGAAATAACTGAAAAATGAAGGACAACAAAATTTAGTGCTCGTCATTGGCTTGCATGATGAAATGCAGCATTGTCATTTTTGTCTGTTCTGTTCCAGGTTCTTATTCTCAGCACATGAATCACAGATATGCTTATTGCAAGCCAGAAGATGCATTAATGCATGAACTTCGTCAACAAATGAAAAAAAATAACCCGGACGGCAGTAATGGAGCCAACAAACAAAGAAAAAGACGTAAGTGAATCAAATTAGCTTGTCTGTCGCTTTTTGGAAGAAAACTTGTATGTCTGGGTTTGCTCTTGCCTAGAACAGTTAATTTTTGAGAAAGGTTTATGGAGTTTTGTCACTAAATTTACGGATTCCTAAAGTTTCTTAACAGTGTTGAAAAATTTGTGATTTTAGTAGACCAGCTTATGACTGATGTTTCGTCGACGCTAAAGCGTAGTCTTCTGCTAATTTCATTTTGACGTAGATAGGCTGCTTAAGCCTAATAGTTGCGTCATGTTAAATTAAACGTACAATGCATAGAAGAGTTGCGCCTTAAGCTATTTTGTCAATGAAAATCATGCAGCAAATGCTGTAGCAAGTTAATTAACTGCAGTAGTTTCTAAACATTTTTGCTTATTGTGTGAGTGGTTTCACGTTTTCAGTTTTATTAAAAGGAAGTGGTTACTTTAGTTTACGTGTATCTTACAACACTTTTTGCAATACTATATATTAATCTTTTTTTTAGGTAATTATGCTTCCTCTACTTCACCGACGTCGCCATTTTACAATGACGCCAACAAGTTGTCGACCTCGGGCGCATTTTCGCCTTCCCGGGCTCACCTGCCCTCTTTCATCGGAGGATTTTTCGGAAAAGACTCGATCTCAGTCAATGGTGAAAATCAAGCCAGCATTTACGAGCGCATTTTACAGCAAACTCGACAAAAAGATGAGAAAGAAAATACGGATGCTGAGATGGCAAAAGTGAATGGAGCAGACAAAGATGAACCTCCTACTAAGCGAGTGAAGGAGTGCGGTGATAGTAATGGTAATCAAAAACCTCAGCATGAAAAAACTGACAACTCTGACAAGGAAGGGCAAAAAATTAACGAATCTGAAAGTGAAAGAAAAAGCATGAGCAGTGAGAATCGAAATGACATTGCCGCAAACGCCCCAATGACAATTCGTCCTCATGTTGAAGAAAATGATGTCTCGTCTTTATCAAGATCTCCTTTGTCTACGTCATCAATTCCATCACCTTGCATGGCGTCATTGTCGCCATCATTGTCACGAACTGATAATTCTCATCTTATGACTGTAAAAGGATCTGCGTCTATTTTTCACATACCTGCAGTCGCAACAGCTGAACTCTAAAAATTCCATCCTATTTGGAATTTATATTGATCTTGGGAAGAGCTTTGGCGAGAATACCATTACTTTTTGTACTGTTTCGTGTGTGTAAGTATTTTCCAGCATGCCTATTGCTGCGTGGCTTTTCGTCTTTCCGTAGTAGCTGATGAGTGCCTGCCGTTCTAGTTCTTCATTTGCTTCTGACGTGACTTTTACGTTCGAAAAATGTTTTGTTGTAGTAAATTTTTTATACTTTTTGTTGCAAATAATTTGCTGCATTTATAGCACACTGTATTGCTTAACCCTGCCATTGATTTGTAGCAACATTTTTTCAGTGTGTGCGTTAGTGTCATTATAATACTTAAATCATGTTAGCATCGCTGCACGCAGGACGTGTTCGATATATGTTTTTCGTTGCATGGAATTTTTCACTTGCTTAGCACGGAATTGTTTATGTCGTTTTATATTTTAAGTTGATGTAACTGCTACGTCAGATTACTAAAGGGTTAAATCGTGTCTTTTTCTGCAAATTCAGTTTCTATTCGAAGTGTACAAAACATTTTATAATCATTTTTTACTTTTTGCGGATTGCTTTTTTTAGTTGCAACTAAGTTATGCAGTTTTTTTGGAAAATTGACCAAGTTCTTTCATTTTCAGGTCTTTGGTTGCTCTATGCTCCCGACTAATATTTTAGGGTTTCTGCTGAAATTCCTTTAAATTATTTTCTTCAGCCATTGTACCAGCGTCTTAAATTTTTTAAATTTTCGTTTATCACTTATCCACTGATATTTGTAAGAATAAAAACTGTGTCTGAAAGTATCTACAACAGTTGTGTTTATTGAAGTTCAGAAAGTCAATAACGACTGAAATTGCTTAGAATCAGACCTACATGAACTACAGCTAATTCACAACATACTGTAGATTTTTTTCAAAGATATTTCTTCGTAGTTTACTAAATGAGAATACGCATGCATCAAAAATTTGTAGAAAAAGGTGAAAACTATAGTACTGTTAGCCTTATTCTTTTACTCAATTCAGCACTTATGCAAAAGCTTAGGCGCATAAAAGAATTCTCAGTAAAGTTGAAAATTACTTGCCAACAATTTTGTAAAATTCTTTTGTTGAGAGAAATTTTTGGAGATGCATTTTGTTTATTTTGAAATTTTTATTAATTTTTTACCAAAAAAAAAAAATTAAACTTAAGTTTTAGAATGTTTAAAGTTTGTGAATGTTTAATATTTACGCAGTAGGAAGTAAGTAGTCAGCTGCAAAAACGCTGCGTGAGACTAGGTTTGGCAGTCCAAAAATCAAATTAGCTGTTTACGTGTTCTAAACGTAACAAGGAAAATCTTAATTTAAATACCATTGAAGTAAAGCAATTAGAATCAGCACCGAGATTCGTGGATGTTACTTTTGGCACGAAGGCTGGTGGCTTTTTAAAAAAATGACTAATTTTGGTCCAACTTGGGATGTAATTGCATGCGAGGAATGACTCAGAGATGTTAAGTGCTTAAGAGGAATCATTCCTGGTGACTACCTTAGACATTTTAACTTGTTTTAGATCACGAACAACTCGTCGATTAAGGTCCAGCTTGTTCTTTCACTTTCTACATTTTTTAATAACACAGTAAAGCTTTTTTTGACTCAACTACCATAGCACATCAACACACGGAACTTTCATTAAGCCTCGTTCACTTCATAAATATAGTCACGAGGCAGTTGATTTGTTTAAGTCAACTATTCGTACTAGAAAACATTCGCCCAAACTACCGGTACGTTCAATTTAACAGCAAATTGCAACACGGTACTAGGAACTGATGCTATATTTGCTTTTTGCGAGTTAAAAACTTCTCTGTAAGTTCACTACGATACACGAATGTAAAACAACATTTACTTTTTTGTATCCGCATACAAAACAAACAACATAAAAATATCAGCTAAGGAAGATGAAGAAAATAGACTTAAACAACTACAAAACGTGTTTGCATTGATTAGTAGACGTTAAATTCGTTGATGAAAACATGATTAAATCTGCCACCAATTGGATACGATTTCTGTAAATATGCAATGCATTTTGCAACTTTGTGTTAACGCAAAAGCATGTCATTAAAATTGTAAAATATGGGTAACAATTACCTGCTTACATGCCCTATTTAAATGGGCTTAAAGCCTGCAAGCTTTTTACATCACAATCAAACCTCTTTGATGTCATATCACTTTTTTCAGCTACATCAAAAATTTCACTACCGTGCAGAAAACCAGTGGGCGTCAGATCCACTCATGCTGGGCATGTGATCAGGGTAAATAAAACATTTCAGTAAATTATAATATGTCTTAAATGTGCAAGAGTCACAATCTAAACATTTTAACGATAATGACAGTAGGTAATTGTGAGGAAATTGGCTACACAAAACATTGAAGCCATAAACACAAAAAAATAACAAGCATAGTGACACAAAAAATCGTGCATATATTTATTGCATTTAAAGTGCTGCGCAGATAGATTTAAAGACATTAGAACTCCACTAAATGCGCAACAAAAGACAAAAATAACGACAGGTAAAAGTACCCCAGTCAAAAGAACAGACACAAAAAGTGAAATATTTCGGATTACGTTGTGTACAAAAGAACGTGATAACTTTGAAAGGCATGATTTTAAATCTGCGGCATACCATATTATTACTACATCTATAAATAACCCAAATAATAAAAAGCCAAGTTGAAAATTGATGATCATATTACTATGTTAGCAAAATGTTATGGATTATTATCATAGGCGCGGGAAGTAGGGTGCCAGGGGGGGCTCAAGCCCCCCCTGAACTTTTTTTAGCCCCCCCTGAACCATTTGAGCCCCCCCTGACAATTGAAAAAATTATGCACTGAGTGCGACGGTATTAATGCTCGCAACGTACATACGTAATGAAGCAAATATTTTTTAAAGTGCTTTTAACCAACGAAGAATCACTATTCTTTTAAAAATCAGTTAGTTATTATTCACTAGGTCAACGTAAAATTTGGTAAAATTTTCAATTTTTGAATTTTATTTTTAACCGTGTTTTATATCAGCGTTTGCAAACCTTTGCAGCAGTCATGGACGATGGACCAGTAAAAGTATAATGGCTGCCAATTCTTGTAGCTGCCAAACACTTTACGCCAAACTACTCTGAATGCTCGAATGAAAGTCGCTACTGATCATGGGAATTACGTAAATCGTAAACGAAAATACGGTGAAGTGCAAAAAAACGGTCCTCAATCCTTCAGGAGTTCCGAATTCCACCAAAATTTTTGTGAAGAGCTAAAAAAAAGGTCTTCATGGCCCGGACGCGTTACATGAACTGGAAATGTTGGTGGCCAACCTGATTTGTGCACATGCCAAATTAACCCGGGATCGACAGCCAAGCATCCAAAGATCGACCGGTACATCGCGATCGACTGGTTGGGCACCCCTAATCAAGCTTATATGAGCTGGTGCAAGTTCTCTTCTGGTTGAGTTTTTTAATGGTTTTGAATTTTTTCTACCAACCCAATGAAGCGGCTAAATCACTACTAAACTGGCACCGATGATCAGTAGGCTACTCGATTTGAGGGGGATGCCATTCCCCCTGAAAACAACACCATCCCCCCATAAAACATTTTAGCGTAAACCAATTCTTACAACTATAATGACCATTTCTTTTTAGGTCTGCGTGAAAAGTTGTAGCCTACCACCCCCCATAAGTGTTTTCACAACTCGAGCACTGCCGATGATTGTTACTAAAATTGAGCTAGTACGCCTACCTAAATACCTATATCTACACATCTCATTATGTTAAAAAATGGTTCAGTGCTTTATTTTGATTGTGTGTTTTTTGTTATTTTTAAACCTCAATGGGGCATTGTTTGTTGCATGTAACTCTGATCAGCAAAGCAAAAGTTAGATCGGACAAATTTTGTTTGCCTACTTTTTGGTTTTGTCATTGAGGTATTTGCATTTTACAAATACATGAGTAGTGATTCGAGCATGGTTAGAAAAGCCTAATGGTAGTAAGCAATCTTGTTTTCCACGATAAAAAATTATCCTGAAAAAGTTCCGGTCACTTGAGCGGGCATGCAATTGATGTCTATCAAAATAGGTCTGCTGAGTGTCCTGCTCATAAAAACGTGCGTTCGAAAAAAGGGGGGTCTGGGGGGCTTCGCCCCCCAGACGTTGACACGATCTTACTATTTTGAGCCCCCCCTGTCCAAAAAACGTTCCCGCGCCACTGATTATTATCAATATACAGTAGACCTTACACGTTAAGTAATATTGCATAAACTTTACAATTTTCTCGAAGTGATTTGATAAGAAATCTTCCTCTTCATAGTTACTTGACCTATTACAAACCTTATAGAAATGTGCATTGAACTTAAATGGTTTAGGCTAATAAGTCAGAGCACCGCTGCAAAAACAATTTCAAGTTTTACACAGTAACGGTTATCAATGGCAGTGTTGAAATAGTGCATTTTCAAGGCATTCTAGAACAACTTCGGTGTAGAATTACCACATATAAACGCTTTATATAACAAAACTAATAATAATTTGAAGCGATTCGCAATTATGCGATTTTGGAATCACGATCTAGAAGGTCACACAAAATTTTCCAGCTCGCTTGCTCCACGTTTTTAAGTAAGCCTATGTAAAAAGTGTGGTAGGCTACCAACTGGATCATAAAACAAAAATACGAAGAAAGGCAACAAAGTATAAATTCTCGTACACAGGGGTGACTCGTGCATAGGAGTTGCGGAGCTGCAGCACCCCTAAAATAAACCAGCAAATAACAGCTGATAGTGATTTTTTTAATTAAAAACAATTCATAAAATTATTCAAAACCACTTAAATTCATCTTGTTCGTATTGAAGAATTTATTCCTAATCCCATTTACAGCTCCAACGTTTCGAGTTCAAATAACAGGGATTCGGTGAGCGGAAACTTTTTTACCATATAAGCACGTAATTGCAGACATTTGGCAACACTGTTGGTGCTGCAGTGACGTAATTGATTTGAACAGCACCAATTTACATTGCTGTTAGAAAACAAACAATACATTTATTTTGAATTTGTGCTAAAACGCAGAAGCCTATTACAAAAATTGTCATTACAGAATGCCAATACTAGTAATAGTTTCTGCATAAAATATTAGTCCCACGCGTGTTTGAACTGTTAGTTTTGAAATGTGCATTTTGCAAAATTTAATGAGGAAACTGTACATAATCCCAACCAGCTTCTACGTTGAAATAGTGTGGTGCTGCGAACATTTTTTACATGCATGCTGCACCAATTAAGGGTCGATTTCTTGCTGATTTTCTATCTTTGGTGTTTATGGATGCCTACGAAGTACAAGACAAATATCACAATATTTCCAGCCTATTTTAAAAAACGATAAGGCTAGAGGACCTAAAAATCTAGGATATTGAATCAATAGAAAAAAAATTAGATTTGCTTTATTCACCATAAATAGTTGGGGTAGTTAGGATATGCTGGAATATTCATTTAGAACCTCCTAGTCTTACATGTCACACTCTAGGCTAGAGTTTTTTTTTTGAAGCGGAGCAAAATCGTAATTTCAAATCAGTTGCTTCTGAAGCATATCCTACTAGGTGTTAGGTGTTAGTCTAAATGCGAAGTCAAATATAGGCTTACCCTCCACCCAATTACAATAGTAGTCCAAAGTTTACATTACAAATGTTAAAGAAGAAGGCCCACGTTCTAAACAATATGGACAATTATATCATTTCGGCAATACGTAGAGCCGTAGATGCTTTTGCAGGCATGCGACGGGCGGCAAGCGACACGCGATTCTGATGCAAGTGGTTGCAGCAGAGTGCGAAAAGCAGTGCAATAACCTAAACAAGGTGGTGGTAAAAAATTGCTTGTCGTCGGTATACAAAAGGGAGCGACGCAAAACGCGATTATAATGCGATTTTTTTTGTCGACTAATAATGTTGCATTTTCATGCTGATTTGCAGCTTCCCCGAAAATATTCTTCACCAGCCGCCACTGCTCGTACATATCATGCAGTTGCCCCTCCTCAGATTTTTTGTTCTGTAGGTCTGGGCTTGAGTATTTAAAAGCAGCAACTTCAACAAGATAAGAATCAAAAAGTAGCCTAAAAAATGTTAACTTCAGGGAGAATCTGGATCATGTTTTATCTCCAGTTAATTACATTATAGTATTTCCATTACGCAAAACGGCGGGCATGGAGAATAACGTTAAGTGCCTTTACAAAAAGTAAACTTGCCGGCTTATTCTCAACAGAGAAGCCGTGCAAACCAATGCTTAACTCATTTTTTAGTTAAATGATGTGACCCGACTCGGAATGAAACTTCCAATCTACTGGCCCAAAAGCAGACGCTCTATCCACTTAGCCATCTAATCTCTACATCAGTTGCCGTAAATACATAGGCCCAACAACTTTATCCTGTTTTAAAACAAAACGACCAGTAGTAAAAAGTTAATTAAAAATTAACACAATGTTCAGTTTGAAATCAAGCGGCAACACAAAAAACTTAGCTGAACTGTTAACTCAGTTTAACTGGGGTGGTTTGACTAACATATTATTAAGTCGGCATGTACCTAGTCCACGAGTCCATTAGTGCTAAGGCAAAACCCTGTGAGTTTTCTGCGTGTTTTCTAAATGGGACATTAAAAACAAATGCTGTGATGCAGAAGTATTATTGGCATTCGGGTCCACAAAAACAGCCACGAGGATTGGGTAAGTGACAATTTTTAATTTTTTTATGATATCACATAAGCTGGATATTCAACTCATTAAGTAAACCGACTTCACGTAAACATGTTATTCTAGCTTACAAGTACCTAAAGATATTATAAACACACACCAAAAAGTCACGATGACACCTAAAGTAAACCGACTTCACGTAAACATGTTATTCTAGCTTACAAGTACCTAAAAATATTACAAACACACACCAAAAAGTCACGATGACACTTAAAAATTGTATAGTAGAGAACAAACGATTGGATAAAAATGTTTGTGTTGACGTACATACTGCATAGGCTTACGTATAATTGACCAGAAACATTTTCACTGGAGTACACCCAGCAAGGTACTTTACCACAAGCTGAAATATATATGTGCATCAAAAGACTTGACTATGCCCAATATCACTTTCTTTTAAGTCCCTCGAGACTACTGAAAGAAAATAAGACTGGGCATATTTAGGTTTTTGGAAGCACATAGATATTTCAGCTTGTGGTAGGTAATGTACCTCGCTGGGTGTACTCCAATGAAAATGTTTCTGGTCAATTATTAAGAAATCCTAAATGACGTAACATAAGTGTGTAGCCTTTTCCTAATAGGCCTACAGCGAGGAAACGTTTACGCGATAAATTCACAGCAACAATATGTATCTGGAAGTACTGGATCTAGTACAGGAGTGGCCAACCCGCGGCCACTTTCATGCGGCTCTTTTTCGCATGCTTTGTTTCTTCTATCAGCAGCCTAGTTCTGTAATTATGTTGCGTTTGGTAGCGCATAAGGTGCGTTATCACGTAATATTCACTTTGTTGAGAGAATTACGACGAGGCGCGTAACGAGAGGTGGGCCCCATTTCCGCGGCTTTGCGCCTGGGCAACACAGATTCGAAGTCCGACGAAACATCGCAGCGGTGGCGACACTGTGTCCGCTTTTACCGGCTCTGGCAACGAACCCCAGACCGCCGGCACCGATAGCGATGTCGTTACCAACCGAGCTAACCGGCCGGTATACTACTAATCTAGCTAAGCAAAAGTATGTGTATCAATAAACAGTGTGGTGATTGGTGATGTTAATGCGATCATTATCCCTTGCGTATGATATGGCTCATTGCTGAAACACCGCAAGAAATGTGGCTCTTAGCATCTGACTGGTTGCCCACCCCTGATCCAGTCAGTTTCATATAGGTCTTGAAAAATCACAATTTACTAACTTGAAGCGATACAAAATCATAGAAATAAAATCATGTGGAAAAAGAAAGCAAATACCGGCAGTGAGATCAGTTTTCCATTTTTACGCCGTACCTGTGCTATTGGTTTGTTGTAAAAAAGGTTTTGTGCAGAGTTGCCATTTGAGGTAACTCGATTCGAAAAGCCACACCTGGTTTATCGCTACAATAAAAAAAACAAAAATATACGTCTCTAACAAAACGACAAGAAAAATTAGAAAACACTAACGTTCACAAACTGTCGTTAAAAGCATTTTTAAACCATCTCAACTTTGTTTCGAAGTTTTGGTTTCGGGACAGCACTTTCCTTTTAATACAAAGATGCCGTAGAACGCTGTGATGAGGTTAGCCACACAGAAAACGAAAATGTAGTGGCCGACGGTATCTGTCCACGTAATGGAAAGGTAATCAGCATTTAGCAATCTAAAAACAACGCAAAAAGTCACGGTTTTAACATTTACTTTCAAAGGTATATCATTAAGGTAATGTCATGCAGTATTAACGGTAATATTCTATATTTGATTTTACAAAGAAGGTCTTAAAGAGGTTAAAAATGTGAGGGCTTCCGCATTCACGAAAACTCATTAATTCAACACCTTTAAAAAGGACCTTAATTGTTTCAATATAGGTTTAGTGATAAATAAGCTAAGGTTAACGACATATTGTCTGCATGGGCTAAGCTATTTTTGGGTCGTTTTATTGTTCATACAAAAGCCACGAATCGAATTCAGCATAAGTCAACGCAGACACCATTTACAAATTGATAAATTCAATGACTATTCATTTATCATTTTGTCGATTTGATTTTGTAATATATTAACCGATGATATTTGATTGCGAATTACATTTTGGCTACTACCATATCGATACTATCGGCGTAGTCAGTGGCATAGAGAAGGAGGGGTGGGGGGGACAAGGAGGACAAGTTCTCCAAAAATTTTTGGCCAAGCAAACTTCTAATCTAAAAAGTTATAGCAAATTTTTAACAAACTTTGATTAAAAAGAACTCTGTGTCGGAAAGGGGGGGAGGGGACAAAGAAAACCTGCCCCCAAAATTTCAAAACTGTCTCCTCCCCCCAAACCAAGTTTCGTAGTATAAAGCTTTTCACCCATTGTGTCATAAGAGGTTACTATCAAATGGATAGCCATCAGAGGCAATCGCTTTCATAGTGGTGGGATAGCCCCAAGAATGGGTTCAAACTGTTAACACACAGAAGACGGTTTCGTACCCCTGGTGGTACTACGTTGCGAATGTTGTGCGTTTTGTTTGAGCTCTGAGTTAATTATTGTTAATTATCTAGACTTCAAAAACCGAAATCAAATCTTTATTGTACTAGCGGTAGCCCATTGCGCCGAAGCGTGTCACAAATGGCGGAGCCCGTCTCCGCGATTTAGCGCATGGTCAACACAGTTTCAAAGAAACGTCGCAGCGGTGGCGAGCAGTGGACGACAGTATTAAGATTATAACGGCCGTAAATCGAACCCGTGGCTTTCGGCGTCAATAACGATGTCTGTAACTACTACAGTAACTACAACAACTGACTTCGCATTTTTTTATCATCCTACGGATGAGGGTAGGTACTACCAATCAATAATCTCTATAGCGTCATAGTCCAATTGGTATTTCCGTATTTTTGTAAGAGACATCTATTCTAAAAATCGGAGGTCAACTTATGCACCCTTGATCAAATTCCTGAAAGTAATGCCTTAACCTTTTAATAAATCGGGTAATAAAGTGATAGCGCGACAAATTGATAGGAATATATAGCGCAATAGATTGGTTTCATTATTAATTCTAACTTTCTGGCATATGATAGGTCACTAGTACGTCGTAACTTCATCCTAAACTTGAGAACAACTCATACTCGGCGAACCTAAGAGTTGCTGGTCTTGAGAAAAAAATGTAGCCTATTTTTTGCTTTCCGATTACAGTACCTCAATGTACTCTTGGAATACAAAAATGATGACCTCAAAAAAAATATCGTCACAACCAAATGTTAAGATGATGAGAAAAATATCACAAGCAAACGAAATCACAAGAAAGTGCGTTATCGCTAAAACTTCTCAATAATGCAGTTTCTTAGCCTATAGCCTCTTTCTCATACAAAGAAGCTACAGCCTAAAAAACTGCATTATTGAGAAGGTGTATATTAGAGACATAGTCTAACCAGAAGGCGATTCGATGTTGTAATGTATGGCCTCTAGGGAACCACCTGCGCCCCATTTATTGACGGTAATAAACCACTTACGGCCAGGGGACGGGTCACGCTTTCAAGCGTTTTTTGACTCTTGCAGAAAAAGTGATTGCCATTCAAGCGCTTATAACAACGTCTTATTTGTTTGAGAAAGGAGCACTGGTGTTAAGAGTCGTAAGAATGGGGGCAGCAAACCATAAAAGAAGGGAACCACCGGTCTAGCGCACTGCTTGCTGAATCGTTTCCATCAGCTGCGTAGGTCTGCGTCACAAATTGAATGAAGTTTTCATCCGAAAGCAAAACCGGATGATGAACTCGTTCAAGTAAACCCACCATGATTTGTGCACTTTTGTGTAAAGGCTTTTCCAACGGTTGGCAGGTTCCAGTGTCGGCTGACAAATTGCCAATTAGGTGTTTTTGTTAACTGTAAGCAAACTAGCTATTTTTTGCTTTAAGTGCTGTTATTGAAGCTATTAACATATAACATCGGCTAAACGTGTAAGGGTGAAAACTGAAATTAATTAATAAAGCTCGAGGTCATATAATTGATTATCAACATAATTACAAGATTTAAAAAGCGACTTTTTCATAACCCCAACACATGCTATACCTTTTAATGCAATGCTGTAATTGAATAAACTCTTCGGAAAAACGCCAGCAGTGAGGTTTCACAGCGTATAAATTGTAGTCCAGTCCTATCACTGGCGTTATCATGAACGAAGAGTACAGCCAGGCGAAAATTCGCAAAGCAAATATTTTGGAAAAACCTCAATACCCATCCCTCGTCCACATGTCCTTTATTTTTGAGTCAAAAACCCAAGTTATTTTTTGTCGTACTCCTAGTCCTTTTGTATTCTAAAACTTTTATTAAAGCAGTGTTGGGGACTCTGCGAGCCACTTGTGACCCAGCTTTTTTTTTTTCAAAGTAGCCCACGTCAGAACTTCGTTAAATGCACAACATACTGCATTATTGAAGACATCAAATATGAGGAGCCGTTTGGAAAAAATAATTTAGGTTTTTCCACACGTTTCTTCGGCCGATTTAAGCTACATTTTGTCCAATATATTATAGCCTAATACGATATTTTTTATAGCGTACACTATTACAAATTATTGCATAAATCAGTCAAGAAAAGCAGCGCAAAACATATAGGAAATTTCCTACACAATATATAAGTCAAATTATTGCATAAATTGGCCAAAAAAAGCAGCGCAAAACATTCGTATATGTTGTAGGGTTTTTAATTTTAGATTTTCTGTCTTATATGTTATACAGGAAATTTCCTATGTTTTGCGTCAGTTTTTTCGGCTATTTTAAATCACATATTTGTCTTACATAATGATAAAATGTAGCTTAAATTGGCCGAAAAAACATGTGGAAAAATCTAAATTTTTTTCCAAACGGCGCCTCATGATTAAACTTTATTAAAATCGGCCACATTTATCATTTGTTTCCAAAAAACCACCTAGTAGTTTCTGATTTGCAGTAAAAATAATTTACCATGGTTATTCGATGGATTTAAACTTACATGTTGGTACTATTACGTGGAATTAAAAAATTTAAAGCTTATTTAAATCGCCCAACATTTTGCGCAATTAATGTGGGTGCAGTACTTTGCAGGTTCCTCCTTCCTGCATTAATATATCTCCACTTTGTCGACGAAAGCGGATCCCTATTTCATTGCCTTTTTTAACGAACACAGTGTATTAATAGTTGAGGTATAGTTGCGTTTCTTAAATAGAGAGATCACATTTCCATAGTGGAAATCATAAAATCATTTGAAGAACTAATAATTTCTACTAAATAGTTTCAATATAGTTTTATAGACTTTTCGTTTTTGTGGTCAGTGAGCTTTCATGGCCCGGACATCCTATATATTCCACTTTAAAATACAACAAGGTTCCGTTTTCAATTTTGTTCCCTATACTTGGAAAATTTTCTATAAGTACCTGTTATACATGATAGCTCACGTAGTATCATCGATATCTAAAGTAATAAAACAAATATCAAAGCTTTAATTTAAAATTAACACAAAATCAAAATCTAGATGCTAAGTTTGTAAAGTAAATATTTGTGGTCGGATTTGGATCAAAAACTAGCCCAGCACCATTGTTTTCGACAAACATGTTTAGATGGCACGACTAGGCTGCAAACTTTTTCGGACAGAAATTTTAGGAATAATCGATTTCTCTTTCACGGATAGTTATATTAATGTTACTATGGAATAATAATAGTCTTGCGAAAACTCGTCGTCGTCGTTTGGCGGGGCATCTCTTCCAAGACAGATGGGAGGACCAAGGCCGAGGGTTTATCCTTTTACCACCCTGGCCACCAAACTGCTTGGGTCAGATGCTGACTGTAAGGGACTTCAGCCAGCATCTTGTTTCGTCATCCAAAACCATTAGACCAAACATACCTCGGGGTGCTCGATGTATGGGACACTGTGAGATGATGTGATCTGCGGTTTGTTCACTGGCACCACACTCACAATTCGCTAGAGGAGCGAGACCCCATTTGTACATGGACGAACAGAAACGTCCAACACCAGAACGCAGACGGTTGAGCTTGACCCAGGCTGCCCTGGGCAGACCCATACCCAAGGGTCTGGAGCTAGCCTTGGGAATGAAAGCGTGGAGTGACAATGCGTTGGCAGAGTACTCCATTTCCCATTTCGTGTTCGTCCACTCGGCTGCACGGACATCCATCTCAGAAAGACTGTCTAGTAATTTCCGAGCAGCAGGTACAAATGAGCGTCTAGATTTCAATCTCTCCCTACATACGTCCTGTGACTCATGAAACTGGCCAAGTAAAATGTGGTCAGGGTCCAGGGAGCTGCGGTTGGCTAGGGAGAGTGTCGCTCCTTGGCGGCGAAGCTCAGCTGGCTGGATGCCTGAAAGAACCGGAAGGTAGACCGATGGAGTGGGACGCAGGCACCCAGTGACAATGCGCAAGGCGTCATTTATTACACTGTCGATAAGCCGTATGTGCACGCTGCGGCACCAGACTGGTGCGCAGTACTCGGCAGTCGAGTAGACCAGAGACAGGGCAGCTGTGCGTAATGTCTTAGCGCTAGCACCCCAACCTGTTCCGGCAAGTCGCCTCAACAGTGAGACGCGAGCACTTAACTTTTTGCGTAATGCTTCCAGGTGAGGACGATAAGTGAGCGATCTGTCCAGTTTGACCCCAAGAGAAGTGGGAACTGGACAGAAAGGTAAGGTCTTTACCGATGTTACAGACCTTAAGCTCACGCTTAGCCTCTCGATTGTGGAGGTGAAAGGCCGCCGTCACCGTTTTAGTGTGGCTAAGCTTCAATCGCCAGGTCTGGAGATATTCCGAGAGTGTAGTCATGTCCTGGCTTAGAGTCCTTTCCAACTCCTTCCATTCTCCAGATGTATGAAGTATCGCCAGGTCGTCGGCATAGGCGAACTTCTTGGAGGTTATGGAGGGGATATCATATGTATAGATGTTGAAAAGGAGGGGGGCCAGGACCGATCCCTGGGGGACGCCATTTCTCAGGCGTCGTAACCTGCTAGGCTTGCTGTCGCCAGTTGTAAGGGTGAAGCTTCTGTTACGGATCAGCTCCATAATCATACGAACCATGTGCTTGTCCGGCAGAAGCCGCAACAGCTTGCAGGTGAGGCCACGGTGCCAGACAGTGTCATAGGCAGCTGTGAGGTCGATAAAGACGGCACCGGCCTTCTTTTTCGCTTCGAATGCATTCTTAATGCTTTGCGTGAGCAAAGTGACTTGATCCACGGTGGATCTTCCGCGTCGAAAACCCGCCTGTTCCCGTGGGAGCAGAGGGTCAATAAGAGGTTCGACGCGGGCGTAGATAAGTCGCTCGAGAATCTTGTAGGGAACACAGAGCAAGGAGATCGGACGATAGCTCTTTGGGTCCTCTACAGGTTTCGAAGGCTTTGGGACCGCTACTACTAGCGCTCTTCTCCAGATCTTAGGAATTTTGAGGTGGTGCAGGCAGGAAGATAGGAAGCCACGTAGCCAAGATTTTAAGCTGGCTCCAGCATGGATTATCAGCTCCGGACAAATGGAATCAGGTCCAGGAGCTTTGCCTGGTTTTAAATGTTGGAGGGCAGCAGCGAACTCCCGATGGGAAAAACTCCCAGAGACATTCGCAGGATGTAATGGATCAGCCCTCCAAAGGTCAGACACTTCCTGTAAAACGAGCCGAGATGAGCGTCGATTCACACCTTCGTATTTCCCGTTTTTAACCAGCTGAGAAGCAATAGCATCAGCTGAAACGGGACATTGACGAGGGGATTGTCGTGACCTACCAGTCAAGTTGTTTATAGTATTCCATGCCAGCCGGCTGGAGTGCGAAAAGTCAATGTTGCGGACCGTCTCTGACCAGCGATTTCTCCGCTTCCCGTCGAGCCTTGTGAGTAGGGCTGTGGCAGCCCTATCCGAATCAGGGCCCCCAGGTGACTGCAGGAAATGCTGATAGAGGTCTTCACACTCCGCATCCCAGCAAGGTATGTGGTTTGGTCGTCGACCACGAGGGATGCATTTCTTCGCCGCAGTGCTTATTACCTTGCAAAAGCACTGGTAAATCTGATCGATGTTTTGAGATTCAGGTGGCGGTAAACTCTTGGCCAGTTTGTTGGTTAGGTTAGAATAGTGGTCCCAGTTGGCCTTGCGGAAGTTCCATCGCTTTACTGGCTTGCTCAGTTTTGGATGAGCAAGTTTGGGTGGACTTATAAGCGAGGGTCGGTGTTGTGACCTTGGGAACTTTCCTAAGATACGTCTGTCAGGTAAGCGACTGTCCAAATCGACACTGGCAAATGCAAGATCTGGGTTGGTGTCTGTTTTCCAGCGGCCAGAATGGAAACTGGCGGCCTCCTTGGGGCTATATAGCAGGGTAAAGTTGTTGGCACTGGCCCAGCCAGCCAGGCATTCACCATCTGGATTGTTATTATTATAGCCCCAGTCAACATGGTGGCAGTTGAAGTCGCCAGCATAGAGGCAGGGATGGGGGAATGCTGGAAGATCAGATGCTTGCATCCGTGTTGGAGAGGGTTTGTAGACGTTGACTATTTTATAGTTATCAACATCCACGCACACCCACTCGATCTCCGATGTTGGTGGGGACTGGTCGATTAGGATCCACTTCAGAACGATGTTCAAGCGAAAACATGTTGCGAAAACTGATGTGTGAAGATGGAGAAAGCAAATAGACCATTGTATTTTCCATTCCACAACTTTAGATATCAGTTCATCGCGGCCCAAATGCGTCTTGCAATATAAGCAACCAACCAACCCATGCAATGAGATAAGATAGAACATCACACATTTGCGTTATCCATGGGACCATATCCAATTAACCATGCCACAGCTACTTGATTACGTCAGCGTTAATTTTAGTTTTCATACTTTTTACCTTTTAAATGTTTTGTAGGTTACTTGTTTAACCAAGCCAATAAATTTCGTAGTATTGCATGTTTCTTTGTACTGTAGATGTAGTCCCACTTACTAAACGCTAAGTCTAATTTTTATTGAATTTTTTTCAAAGGAATAAGATAGGCACAAACTGCTATGGGATAGGACAGGAAGGAACAGAAAAAAATGCTCCATGTGCAATCTTGATTATACGTGATAGTTTAATTCCATAACTGCGTTGCTTCAGTTATTCCCTCAGTTTTTTTTCTGAGTAGGCTACATTTTTGTACGAATCACAGGCCACCCTGTAGGAAAGTTCATCTTTCACAATGTGGCATCAAAACTTATCATCTCCATGTTGATCTAGTTTGAAAATTTAAAAGCCGAAAAAGCAGCCATAATTTCAAACACACTAAATAAGTGATGAAAATAGCGTAAAAAGAAAAAATGAAACAACAGTAATTCTTTTAACTGGACGTTTCGTCTACGCAGATTCAGCTGTCATCGGCAGCAGTGTATGCATGGCAGTACAAAACTGATAGAGTTGTCGAAACGTTTGGTTACAAGAATCACTGCGGCTTATTTTTCCTGCTCAAGCAGCAATAATGCTTCTAGACTGATCGTTGACACGTGCTTTATTGCATTTTCGGAAGTTAATCCTAACATAGTGGAAAAAACAAACAACATTGGGAATTGAAAATAACATATCTAATTCGGAATAATATCCTGTAAATACTTCCATGTCGTGAGATTATATTATAACAGAAAGCTTACAGTCGCAGCGCAGTTTCTCTGGAGCATAGTAACTGATGCGCAATTATAAACAGGCCTTGGCTAACTTTAACATGTAATCAACATACATATTAAAAAAAGTTTCGAAATACGTCGTCTCAAGTATAAAAAAGTCACTAAAATTCAAAAGAAAGCTTTACAATGAGTAACTGAAAAATTAGATATTGACTGGTTTCATTTCTTGTACCGGTACATTGAAAAACTACTAAAGATAAGGTTTAGCAAAACTTTTGGTTCAAAAAAGATGCAGGTTTGAACTCAATAACATCATTTTTTGCTTTACGAGGACTTTTTTTAAAAACTTTTGATCTTTGAACGAACAAATTTATGCTGTATTAGCTTTTGAAGTCGATGCAGAAATCGCCTAGGTTATTGCGCAATTTTGTTGCCGGCTGTAAACTAGTGTTTGGTACCTTGACTGAAAAGATGCTATACCAATCGCAGGTGCGACTGCAGAACTTGTCGAAGAGGGAAGGTTGCACATACTGTAATATTTATTGAATAAGAAACAAATTTTCCTGGAGATTCAGAGCAATAACGGCTTTTATCGTGAATCAAAGAAGACCAGAAAAGAGACTAGCGCATAGGACCCCTCTTTGTGCACGCTACAAACCAGTTGCGCATCTTTGCGCACGCTACAGACCACTTGCGCATAACAAAACTTGTACTTGCAGAAGACATCCAAGAAATAAATACCGCATTTAAATTTCAAAAATTGCAAACTCAACGGGTAAATATAATCAAGTTAAAGTTTGAGTCCCAAAACTTGATATTGAGCCGAGTCAACTACCTATTACTTCCGCTTCGAACCATCAAGGTTATCTTACTTTTTTCAGGAATTCGAGTGATGAATCGATTCGTCATTTGATAATTTCCATTTAAAACAAATCAGGTAGATTTTTTCTGGGCTTAATGAATACTATTACTTGGATATCGTTTGCAAGCAAGTTGATTTTTGGCCTACGATATTTAGCATTATTAGCACGGCATAGCATGGCGTTGTATGTTGCAAAGTTTATCAACAAGGAGACTCTTCACTTTTATGATACCTCGACCGAAGTCTTGCATGACTCAAATTTACAACCACCGGTAATATTTTACGTGTTTTATAAAATTGATGATATTTTAGACAATTATTACAAGCGAAACCTTTAGTTATACATTCAGTTTATATCTTATTTTTCTAAAGAATACACAGTGATGTTTGTTGCAAAACTTGTAATATAGAGCCAAATGCATGATATTCTTCACATCAACAGTGCCTAAAAAATTAACTAAACATTAACCGAAAAGCAGGCCACACTTTACGCACATCAGCGTTTGCTTTGCCAAAAAGTCGCTTTGTGTACCGCAAAAGTTGGCAAATGCATTGACTACCAGCAAGCTAAAATAACAAGAGTTGAAAGCATTTGTTTAAAGGGTACAGGTATCTCTTAGAAATTCACCCAAATAAAGATAAATTAATGTACATAACATTTTGCTGGTAGACAGTCTAATAGTCTACCAGCTAGCCGTCCGCAATTGACGTTATTTTTTCTCGCCCGTTGCTTTTTTGTTAACGTGTAATGATGTTTGATGATGAACAAATGGCTCGAAAAAGGTTATTTTTATTCGATATCTTTTCTGCAAATACTTGGCACCACCACTTGGTTTACATCGCAATTTAATTGTCCGTGACAAGTCTCACCGGCTTAAAATCTGATTTCATAAAAAAGTGTCTTTGCTACTGCAGCTGCAGGTGACTCAAAGCAGCCATGGATTTGCATAGCGTTATTATATCCGGGGCGAGCTAGCTAGACGTGCTAATAAGAATGTTTACGTTGAACAAACACGAAAAACAAGTCTGCAACACAATTGCAGTGTTATCTGTAATTTTGCAGTCTCTACAATGTTTTTCGTAAACTTTATGTTGTATTTTACGTAAAGGCAGGAAATCATAGATGTATACGTAGACTGCACCAAAATTCGAATCTAGATCGAAGCAAAAGCCCAAATTGGTGTTTTATTTTCTGCAGCACACCTAGACTTAAATGCATGAATTAAGTTGATGTGCTTAACTGCTTATAGGGAAAAAGCGCGGAATTTGGTTGTTTACCATTCCCTCATTACAAAATGGTACAGTTTGATATGCGCTGTTTGATTTGGTTGATGCAGCAAACTCTTTCAACGGAAGAAAATTTGTTGAAGGCTTCGAATGCAGCTAGCGGCCCATATATTGCGAGACATCATGCCTTCAGCCTATTTCTGAGAAAGAAATGAGCCAATCAAGAATGAGGAGTTAATGATCCTGACTCCAAGGTACATTTTGTTTCAACTCCAACTCCTCGGGCAGTCAATACTTGTCCCTTCCTCCCCCCCCAAAAAAAAAACACTTCAACCTCCGCAACTTTCACTTTTCGGAGTAACTCTCCGAGCATGGACTATACTGTATTCGACTTTGAATCCGTATTTTTCTACTTCGATTTACGAAAAACTATATACTCATACTACTTCGAATTCTCAAGTCTGGTGAACAGGTAGTATGCTGCTGTCTATGTAACAAAAGAGGTCTTATTTGGATGGAGAAAAGATGCAGGACAAACAACTTAGGCACCCGCCAAGTCCCTAACTGTATTATCTTATAAAAGTTTCACGATAAAATCATTTTCTTTTTGAAAGAGCGCGGTCACTGATTAATATCATTCACCTTTGACAGAATCAATTTGTCGGCTAGAATTATTGACTGTTAAGCCGTTAAAGCCCTGAACAGTGAACGTCCAACATGCACATTACACACTATATTAGGTTACAATGTATTATGAAACACCCACCCAGCATTTATCTTTTCTTTAGCTTCAAACATAATCGACTCCACGAGAAGGTTTTGAAAGTACATTGCCATTGCGACAAATACGTGAAAGATTTGATGAGATTGACCAACTATGTCGAAGTAACCTGAAAAATGCAAAAATGGTTCAATTTGCAATTACTCAGTCATATTGCTTAAATTCAACTTCTCGAACTTGAGCTGGATCTTCTCGAACGCGAGTGAATGGAGACGTTTTTCTGCATAAGCATGCATCAACATAACTAACCTTTAACGAGAGACAGTAATCAGCATGCCGGTAATCCTGTATACACAGCATTAGTTTTCACAGCTTTTCACGAGGCGATCGTTATAAGCAAGAATTTCGAAGAGCTAATTGAAGTCTATGTGTATGTGAGATTTTACTGTTGAAAACCAATGGTATGGCCCTACACAATATGTAAGTGCGTCATGCCGCTACTTTTACGTTACGTTGCTTATAACTTACCATTTGTTAATATCCATTTAAGAAAAATTTACAGAGAAAAAGTATAGCAAGGATGATGTTATTGAGCGATTTCTTGCAAAATTTTATAGATGACTTCGATAATTTGTTCAATTAGATGACTTTTTTAATCAAATCTAAATTTTTGAAGTTCACGTAATAAGAATTCAAGCTATACTAAAGTTAGAAAACTTGAAAGTATGTGGACTTTGAACGTTTGTGAATAGCATTATTATAAAAAAAAATGAAAAGCTTTCTCTAATTTTACCAAAAACGGATTTTTACATAAAATCTTGCATAAGAATTTTTGTTCGCCATTTAGTAATTCAGTGCAAGTAGCAGTATTACAGTTGTTCGCACACAATGCAAAAATCTTACGGAAAGAATTTGCTGCATCAGCATTAAAAACGTTGTACTTCCAAAATCTTCTTGTGTAATTTTAATGCAATTGAATCGCGAATATCATCAAATTCACAGCCTCAGATATTCAAACAAATTAAAAACCGAAAAGAAAAACTTTCTCTTGCATCAATGCATTGTAACAGCATAGCTAGGGGGGGCCAAGAGGGATCTAGCCCCTCCACCTTCAATTTTTATTTATCCATGTTGATACATTAGCACTTGGATACTTCTACGCCCACAGACATGTGATATAAGCACGTTTTCAATTCTTGACCCCCTCCCCCCTGAAAAGTTTTTTGAATCTGCCCCTGATAAACGAACCATCACATACCTTACCCATTATTACCACATGCCAACAAAAGTTAACGCTTTTTAATGGGACACTTCTATTCAGTGCCTACATGCATGCATGCACTTTCACGCACCACCACTCATTTTCACTTATATTTCCGTCAAGCAGAAAATTGATGATGCGGAGAGCTCACTGGCTTTTGGACCACGAAAATCAAACCAAGCGGAAAAAAGCAGCGGTGATTGGGAGTGACAAAAGACCAATTAGCATACCCTGCCTACAAGATGTCCTGGGTTAGTGCTGCCAGTTCTACAGTATGAGTAAAAGTGATTAGGCCTATTCTAATTGAGAGTGAAACTTTGTAATTGGCAGAGGAT
The DNA here is from genome assembly GCA_964006365.1 of Trididemnum miniatum. NCBI lineage: Eukaryota > Metazoa > Chordata > Ascidiacea > Aplousobranchia > Didemnidae > Trididemnum > Trididemnum miniatum. The sequence continues at coordinate 14,960,760 of OZ023248.1, read as the reverse complement.
TTTAAACAAATTTCAAAAATGTCAAATGACTTGGATGAACACGCAGGTGGTCGTACTTTTGGCCACAACGCGTTCTAGTATAGCCAAATCTCTTGTTTTACACTATTTATAGGCTCGCGAACTTTAACTCAAGTGGTACTCTACTTAACCTATAATATAATAAATTAAAGCGCTCTTTAAACATACGCATTATGATAATAACAAATTATCCCTTTCAACTTTTCACCATAATCAAGGACTCGTTAGCTCACCATTCCTGGATACAGACGATAAGAGCATTTTTGAAAACGTAGAAGACAAAACGTCGCAAATTTTCATCAAATTATCATCGTGAAGTGTTTGCTTAAATAGCAATTATTTCATCTATTATTGCGCAGTAATCCTGTTTTATGATTTATTGATTCCATCTTTATCTTCGAAAACGGAACAATTGGGAGTTAGTTTGCCATTGCAAACAATAGAGTCAAAAAACAACCAAACATACTAGGGTAGACGGTTAGGTTCACGTCAGGTGCTATTGTTAACGCTATAAGCTTACGTTATGCTGGATCTTTAGCCATGATGCAAAAAAAAATCATGGCTTACGACCCAGCTTAGGGTAAGCTTTTAGCGTTGACAATGGCACCAGAAGTAAGCCGAAACGTCCGTCTAAGTATTTTCAGCTGTATCTTGGCTGCATTGTATGTAATAAAATTGCTGATAAACTGCCAGTAATACCGTTTGCCATATTTAAGCCTTTTCGTCAAATCATGGCTTCGATAGTGGTTAACCTTGGCTTGATCAAAAAATTCTTCTGAAAATCTCATAGACGTGATCTTTGCATTTCATCAATCAATATTCTCCGTTTTATTCCAATATTATAAATTATTACTGCTAGTATTTATTAGTGTTATTGCTTGGTCTAATATAATACTGTTACAGCGATAGCAGCCCCCTGGTTTATTACACAGTAGGCCTCCAGGTAAAGAAAGGAACAGGAAAAGAAAAAAACTTGCTGCAGTGGAATAAAGAAAATCATTTCAGACAAGAAAAGTAAAGCTTAAAAGCAGCCCAATATCTTACTTCGTGAAAAAGCATGAGATACGATTTAAAATGGTGATGGCAAGGCTCGTAATTGCCTTCTATTTTTAAAAATCTTTACCGTAAATTTGTCATTTTTACTCAGTAACCATTGTTGTAATCTCATCCTGGTCGTGGCAATGCTAAAAGATTTGTATTTTTTGTATTTTGTTGCATATCTATCCTCCTATCACGAGAAAGCGATCAATGCGCCACATGAGCTCGCTTAGGAGTTGCCAGCCATCTGTATACCACACCAAGATGGAAGGATCCCGCAAGTGTCTTTCTCAACGGCACAACAAGTGAACTTGCCGGCTTGTTCTCCACACTGTACCATTAATGCTGAGCGTCAAGCAGTGAAGCTGTGAATACCAATTTTAAGGTTTGACCAGACTCGGAATCAAACCCAAGTCTACAGCTCCCAAGGCGTATACTCTTACCACTCGGCCATCTGTGCTGTTAAAAAGTTTGAAAATACTTTGCTTATGTTCCGCAAAATATGCTTAAGAAGTTCGAAAATATATTGATGATGTTTTGCAAAATATGCTTTAATGATTAGTGCACAGAAACTTTGAACCTATATTTCACAACAACAAGTCAAGGAACGAAGAAAGTAATGGAAAACTGGAGAAACCAAACTTTCTGCGTCGTTCAGTGAATCTACTTCCGGATACGATGAGCATGAAGTGATCAGTACAACAGGTTGACAACTAAAGTTGAGCTAAATTGCGCGACAACAACATTCCTCGGTACAAAGGTTTAGTCAATTGAAATACGTCCAAGTAATTTATTTAAATAGCATTTAACAAAGGTTGCCAACATCGTTGAGGAAAAATGTTACTTACACAGCGCTCTACTGCCACCTACTGACAAAACCACTTAAAATGCTCGCCACTTGGAGTAACATTAAACAGGAGGCGCTAGAAGGTACGGTTTTTCAAGCAGCGCGTTTATCAGAGTTCAAAAAAAAAGGAATACATTTCACTCCATTCCTATAACTGCGATTGTGTAGACGTTAAAACAGGTTAAGCGTTCTTGGCCTTTTTCCGGTGACATAAACCAATTCAATGTTTCTTCAAAAAGTTTTCTAACTATAGTGCTCACAAATGAATAGCATATCTAAATTATGATCCCGAATTTTTTTACGCCTGCAGGCTATAACTCACAATGTGTTTTCCTATAAAAATTACCACTTTCAGAGTAAAACTAATGGTCCCTGTATCGCAACGCAACAAAGCAGAAATTTCATCTGTAACATCATAAAACTATCCATATTTGGTGCTATAAAACACTCATTGTTATTCGGCATGGAAATTAATCTTTTCCACGTCCAAGTTTGAAATTAGTGATCATAGTGTCAGAGAATTGAGTGGAATGCTCAACGAGCTGGGTGCTGGAACTGGTTACCAGTTAAAGCAAGGCTCAGCTTCTTCTTGCAGAGTGCTCGATAACTGTCAATGGCTTGAGCTTGTATTACAAAATATTTTATCGTATAATACAAGCTCTAGCTGTTGAGAGTTATCGAGTACCATGCCAGAAGTTAAGCCTTGCTTTGACTTATACTCGGTGCTATATTGCCAACTTTAGACTGATCAAATTTTTTCGAGTTTTTAAAGTGAAAGTTTTTTTAAGGTGAAATTTTCGTTGTTTGAAGCCAGTCGCCTGCTAAAAAGAGGGAACAATCTAGAAAAGAGATGAAGTCGAGATGTTGAGGTAAAGCAATGCAAAAAAGAGTCTTTACAGTCTTGAATGAATCTACTCTGGATTGGCTGTGCGTAGCAAGGCTGACGAGACTTTTGTTATAGTCGAAACATTAATTTGTCCCTTGCAAATTTCTCCTCTAAAGTGAAATTGTTTTCACAAATCGGCAAAAAAATTGTCTGACAATGGCAAAGCAATTTTTACAGTACATAATCTTCACTATGTGGATGTTTCTTTCGTTGCAATTTGTCAAATTTTTCGTTGATTATTTTGACATAATCTTAGTTTCGGAAATTTTTAACAAAATTGTTTTGCAAAACAGAAACATGCGCGACACCACGAGCGTATTCCTGCGTTGGGAGAATTCGGCTGTATTTTGAAATGACTATACTACACAGGAAATCCTTAAGTTAGGTTTTAATATGAGTTATTTTGAAAACATCAATCCCACTAATTCAAAAGCAAAACTAGTAATCTTTGATTAAACATCTTCAGTTTTGGAAAGTTAATCTTACAATTTGCTGCAACATTTTTTTTACAATTGCAGTTCATCGGTTTGAAAGGCAAGCATGGTTAAAAGTATGATTATATCCCACTCCAATTAATGCAAGAAGCTGGCGTGTCTAGTTGAGGGTGAGGTTACAGGCTGAGCTCTATACTTAAATTAGATACTACGCGTTCATATAAATGTTAAGATAGTGAGGCTATCATTTGGCTTAATGGCTAGTATCCCCAGGTATAGGCTACTTGTAGTGTCAACATTTTGGGTAGCCCCTCAAATCGATTGGTATGTTCCACAATATTTGTGATTTTGATCTTTATGGTGGGTGCCCGCGTAAAGTCAGCAACCGATCTCTAGAAATTTTCAGATGCACAAATAAAATGATCAGGGCTAAGGGAGAGTGGTTCGGTAGGCCTAGCATTAAAGATAATTATTATTAATTTATTCCACATGAAACGCAGCGTAAGTAAAAACCTTGATGTTTCAGTCACTACATAAAATTGTGTCGGCGTAAATGTAGCCAACGAAATATTTTTTGATATTTACTAGATCAGTCAGGCGACGTGGATCCGCATTATCAAGGTCACGAATTCAGAACTTAACAACTCGGCTGTATTATAAATAGCATCAAAACGAACAAGGTGCGTCAGGTACAGCTTCTGCGTCGCAGCAGAGAACCAGGTATTTACATTTCAGAAACATCATGCATTCCGTTTATTTGTTATCGATATTCTCAGATTGTTTACCTGGATAAAGGACTTCGGGTATATGGGAAGCAAATACGAACATCCCGATCAGTATGCAAGAAAATTGCAAAATAAGAAGAGTGCTGGATGAGGAGGCTAAATGGAAGCAGTTGTCATCACTGAGATCTGCCACTACGTTATCGAGAGCAAACCTGAAAATAACAACATACTGTACATCCTTCAAATGTCACATTTTCCCGATCAATCCCCAATGACGCCAGCCTTAACAGGATGAAATATTTTTTCGACTGTGCTTTCGTGTGAAACCTACACAATCGACCACCAAAGCTATTGAAATACAGGAAAAAAAATTTTAACATTACACAAATTTAGCTAATTTACTCACTGTTGAGTAGGCCCAGATTAAGTTTTGTTGAAACTGGTTCAGTCAGACGCATTGTTAAATTTTTGATCAAATTAGAAAACTTTATGATGGGTGAAAAAAGGAGTCAACTAAACTTTGCATAATCGTTAGCGTTGTCCACTGTAGATAAGCCAATCCTGATAAATTCGACCCTAAAGGTAGCAAATGAAATCCAGATATACCACAGTATTTAAAATTATACATACTACAGTATTCATTTCAGGTACTAACCGCACTACACAAGGTGCATTCAAAAGAGCGTATTCAATTGAAAAAGGAATATCCCGTAATATGACGAAGTTGTTGACCGTGGGATACTGACTTGCACAAATCAATATTGTGTGGATTGGACACACAATTAAAACAAGCCACATGTAATGATCTGACGTGAAACCTTCAAAATAAATCAGAGATTATTAGCTTTGTAACATCACGCTGCTTGAGAAATGAACAGTCTAAAGAGTTAACATCGCATCTATTTAAAAAAGTTCGCTTTGCATTTCAAAAGGTAGGGTACCTACCCAAAAAGATTTCAGAATCGATGAATAGCTTGGTTCTGAGGAACCATTATACTAATGATAATCAGCCAGAGATAGCTCAGTTGTTAAAGCGTTACTTTCGGTGGGTAGGTCTGGCGTTCAAACCCCGGGTCAGTCAAATCGGACCATAGTGTCGTCAACGACTCGTCACCGCTGCGACGTTTCTTCGGAGTTGTGTTGCTCACGCGCTAAGCCGCGGAGATGGACCCCGCCACTCGTTACACACTTCGGCTCAACACCGCAAGTATAATGAAAATTTGACTTGATTTTGCTTTTTATACGAGCCGTAAAAAATATGATGAAGAACATTTGCGAAGTTTCTTGGCGTCAGGGCAGTCAAATCAGAAATTAACCTACCAGTGGCGCCGGTACACGTGCACGACATTCCGGCAATGAAGCAGAAGCAGCAACGGGCATTTGTAGAAGTGGTTTGCAACGATCGTTTTCGTCGACCGAAAACAACACGTCTCAAGGAAATTAGCTAAGAAACCACAAGCTTGACTGCAGTAAAGTTAAATACTGTAAATAATTTTTGAAAGCGGCCAGACTTGATGCAAAGTTCCAAGACTCAACTTTTAGCGCTTCAAAGGCTATAAAAATATGTATAATTGTAACTGACCAGTCACACTGTCATGTACAAAACGTTCTCGTCACATTGACATTTTTGTTTTGCGTGTGACGGCAAAAAATTCCGAAAGCCAGCGCCTTTTTTTCATTTTTTATCAGTATTAATACTATGTTATCAATACTGATTAAAAGCAGTTTTTTTATCAGTTTTTTTATCAGTATTATTAATACTGATTAAAAGCATTATCAAGAGGCATTTTCTTTACGTCCCTTTTTTCTCGAATATTTTTTCACATTATTTGACACACTATATTTCAAGGGGTCAATAGCTTGGACCCCATTTCCCTAAATATACCATCTGATTATAATACATCAATTCGCTCACTATATCCCTGCATAATTACTTGCGCACGAATGAAATCTAGGGCACACCAGTTTGAGTTCTTAACCAGCGCAAACAGAGGTATTTTTAGAAAAGTAAGCCAATGGTGAGTCTCACAAATGCCACAATTGCATACCAGTGATTTAATTATCATTTCATGGTGTTGCCCGTATATTGAAGATACGTTGCATCTGTTTCTTATCTAAAAATTAACAGCACAGGACGCAGCTTGGTGCAGAACATCACACAGTTAAGAACGTCCGCTGAGAATCTAGTAGACTTGGGCTATATTCAACCGGCGCTCGGTGTATCGGTTAAGAGCGTCCGCTTGGTAGCTTTTATTCCCGGCTGGGTCACACTAAAGACTTTAAAGCGCGCCAGGCGCTCGGCACAAGCGGAAGTGCGAAGGGTTTTGTGTATGTGTTGTTCGACCAGTACCGTATGTGCTCTAACAGCGTTCAATCATTCATCATTGATCATATTTTTTTTGATGTGGCCAGTAGAAGTATAAAAAACAGTTAATTTGCTAATCTGACACTAAAAACACTGGTAAAAACCAACGTTTCGGCAGTATGAACTACCTGCCTTCGATCAGGGTGCAATAAAAGCAATCAAGACAAGTCAGCACTTAAATACAACAAAGTCACATGATTAAAACATAAACGAAGTCATGTGATTAAATTTAAAGGCACCAATAAAAACATCAAATCCATGCAGATCAACACGTCATCGCTTCAAAGATGGAATCGGGCCGAGTTGGGTCAGCCCGAACCCGACCCGAAACCGACCCGAAACCGAAGCCTCATAAGGAAGCCCGATTCGGCTCAACAGTAGCTTTTCCTGTTCAATAAGTAGGCTATGCTAGATATTTGAATGTTAGTGAACGTGTTATTGTTTAGAAAAAAATAAAACAAAAACACACAAATACATCAATCAATTGTAAGCAGAATTCAGTAGTTCTAGTGCCTCCACGGTTCTAGTAGTTCTGGTGCTAGCGTGCCCTCGATTGATCCCCACTGAGCCCGATTTCTCTTTGGAAAGTCAGGCCCGAAACCCGGCCTGGCCCCACCCGAACCCGACCCGACTTCCATCGCTGCATCGCTACGTCATTGCAAAGCCAGAAACCAAATTAACAACGCTACTATGAAGCTTCTCATGCAGAGCTGGAACGAATAAATGGAGCGAACAAATTTTGATATACCTGAGGAAACGCTGCAGAATCTTTGTCATTTAAACTGGTATTTTGCGAATTAATAAAAAATGATTCAATAAATTTTCGCTTAGCGTAATCATTTTCAAGGTCAAGAATTTTAGAATTTTCCCAGACAATTTCATGTTCCGATTGTATGGCGTGTCTTGATAAAGCTGTTGAGTCCCATTTTATAAGTCTGACGTCACGCGTATGTTCTTTTTTTCTGGTGACAAACCCACGCTTTGTTTCTCCAATATAACATTGGTTGCAGTCCGCCCATTTGATTTTATACACTGCGCCCTGGCGATGTTCGGCGTCAACCATGTCCTTGTGGGAAGAAAGCAAATTACCAATCTTTTGGGGGGGTTAGAAGACAGTCTTGATGCTATGGGACCTTAGTACAAATTTTAACGATTCCGATAATTTAGGAAAATACGGTAAGATTGCCAAGCCCCGCACTTTCGTTTGACTTTGTTGCTGATTAGCCTTTTTGACTTCCAGTTTAGCTTTGTTCAACTTTTGATTTAAAAACCGAGCAGGATAACCGTTAAAACTCAGAGCCTGATAGATGTGCTTCGTTTCGAGTTCTTTATCGCCTTCATTCAAAATTAAACAGTTTCCTCTGTGTGCAAGCGCATTGACAACAGTCGACTTGTGTTCGATAGGATGGTCAGAACGAAAGTTCAGGTATCGATCACTGTGAGTCGGTTTGCGGCAAATGTTGGTTGAAATCACTCCGGTGTGACTGCGGTTAAGAGCAACGTCAAGGAAGCATATAGAGCCATCTTTCTGATATGATTTGATCATAGTGAATTTGATTGAAGGTTCAATTCCGTTAATGTGCGCAAAAAAAGTGCCTAGAATGGGCTTATCCAAGACAACAAATGTGTCGTCGACATATCTTTTCCATATTCGGGGAGGCTGCCCAAAACATTTCATGGCCCGTTCCTCTACATCTTCCATGACCAAATTTGCCACTACCACGGAAACCGGAGATCCCATGGCAGTTCCAAATATTTGCTGCAAGTATTTGCCTCTGAAATGCAAGTACGTGGCTTGCAAGCAGATTCTTAGACCCGCGCAAACATCATTTACCGACCAATTCGTAATTTCCTCTAAATTTTGACAAACATTTAGTCGGTCCTCAGCAATTTGTAACGCTAAGTTCACTGGTATCAAGGTGAACAGGGACACAACATCAAAGGAGACCATTATTTCTTTGCTTTCAATGATTAGCTCGCTTAGAAATTCAACAAACTCATAAGAATTCTTGACATTGCAGTCACTTTTTCCCACGAAATGAGATAATATTTTGGCCAACTTTATTGACAGATCATAGGTGGGGGATTCAATAAACAAGACTATGGGCCTGAGAGGTACATTCGTTTCATGTATCTCAGGTAAACCACACAATCTATGTGCACGGCCGTCCGAACTTTTCAGTTTAAAACAGTTTTGAACATTAAAATTTGTACTAAGGTCCCATAGCATCAAGACTGTCTTCTAACCCCCCCAAAAGATTGGTAATTTGCTTTCTTCCCACAAGGACATGGTTGACGCCGAACATCGCCAGGGCGCAGTGTATAAAATCAAATGGGCGGACTGCAACCAATGTTATATTGGAGAAACAAAGCGTGGGTTTGTCACCAGAAAAAAAGAACATACGCGTGACGTCAGACTTATAAAATGGGACTCAACAGCTTTATCAAGACACGCCATACAATCGGAACATGAAATTGTCTGGGAAAATTCTAAAATTCTTGACCTTGAAAATGATTACGCTAAGCGAAAATTTATTGAATCATTTTTTATTAATTCGCAAAATACCAGTTTAAATGACAAAGATTCTGCAGCGTTTCCTCAGGTATATCAAAATTTGTTCGCTCCATTTATTCGTTCCAGCTCTGCATGAGAAGCTTCATAGTAGCGTTGTTAATTTGGTTTCTGGCTTTGCAATGACGTAGCGATGCAGCGATGGAAGTCGGGTCGGGTTCGGGTGGGGCCAGGCCGGGTTTCGGGCCTGACTTTCCAAAGAGAAATCGGGCTCAGTCGGGATCAATCGAGGGCACGCTAGCACCAGAACTACTAGAACCGTGGAGGCACTAGAACTACTGAATTCTGCTTACAATTGATTGATGTATTTGTGTGTTTTTGTTTTATTTTTTTCTAAACAATAACACGTACACTAACATTCAAATATCTCACATAGCCTACTTATTGAACAGGAAAAACTACTGTTGAGCCGAATCGGGCTTCCTTATGAGGCCTCGGTTTCGGGTCGGTTTCGGGTCGGGTTCGGGCTGACCCAACTCGGCCCGATTCCATCTTTGAAGCGATGACGTGTTGATCTGCATGGATTTGATGTTTTTATTGGTGCCTTTAAATTTAATCACATGACTTCGTTTATGTTTTAATCATGTGACTTTGTTGTATTTAAGTGCTGACTTGTCTTGATTGCTTTTATTGCACCCTGATCGAAGGCAGGTAGTTCATACTGCCAAAACGTTGGTTTTTACCAGTGTTTTTAGTGTCAGATTAGTAAATTAACTGTTTTTTATTCATCATTGATAATTGTAATGGGCCGCCAAATGAGAATGGTCTAAACAATTAGCCTGTTTCCATGTCCTAAAATCGTGGGCTTTTGGCCCGCGGGCTTTGTTTCAGTCAGGTGGATTCAAGCTTTATAGGGGCTAATTTCAGCAAAATCGTGAGCTTTCTTGGACTTAAGTAAAGAACTGGTCTTAATAAGCTAGGGCTTTTGGAAAAAGTGGGCTGAAAAAGCCTACTTTGAAAGCCTACTTTGAACTCGGCCTACATTTAGAAAGCTCACGTTTTGATTGAACATGGAAACAGGCCAAATCCAAATATGTGCTTTCACCCGCTGTACCGTACCTTTTAGGGCTATATTCTAGGTCGGATCACACTGAAGACTATTGTTGGTAATGGTCCGTCATTTGAAAACGGCCTCCACATTACACGATATATACTTAAAACATCCGCTAATCCGTGCATTTACCTCATCATCGCCAACCAAAATTTGCAGAGGCAGAGTACATGCGCCAAATAGTATGGCGTTATAAAACCCGCCTTGAAAAACTAAATATACTGCGAAATAAGTACAAATATATTCTATAATTGTGCAACTTACTGGATTCATTCAATCGTGCTACGAAAGATCTAAGGAGGATGTGTAAGGGCAGTGCTGCAAGAAGCAATCCGCGAGCGGCAAAGTCACCGGCGAAATCACAGACTGATTAGAAATGTTTGCAAGCTTTACAGCATATTGCACAATTACTTACCTTGAGCCACACCGAAACAACGTATAGGGCAGACAAGTCGCTCAAAAGCAATTTGAGTTGACACTCCGAATAGAAATATTGCTGTGTAATCGAACGAAAAGCACGCTCTGTGAATCCATTCTGACGCGGAGCAAAACATGTGGGCAAGAGAACTGACAAGCAAAACAAAACAAACACCTGTAAACAAACAAATAATCATTAAACCATTAATCATAAAAGATAATTACAGCGATGGCAATGCAGCTAATTGCGAATTACGTAACACGAAAATGTTTTAATTTATTGTAGAATAAAGTCAAACATAACAGTAACACGTTCAGGATTCGTTTTCGATCAAAGAATTAAAAAATTTAGACGGTGGATATTGAACCTGACATTGCTAACAAAACGTTTGGAAGTGGATTTTCTTGACCAGGAGTTTACAAACAACAAAGAGGTCAGTGAAAATGCTTCAAGTGATCGGTAAACTCAAATACACAGTAAATATGGAATGAAGATTTCTTCTAATATTAAAACTGTTTATTATGTATACAGTAGGTTTCCGTAAGTGCTTCAGCGATCCGCATTCGAGTCCAATAAAGCCTACAAAACACTTAATTAGAATCTTTGAGGTGTTTTAACCACTTCATTTTGTCATAAGGCAAAAATGTACTAAGCTTGTCGACTAACATTCAAATTTAAAAGCATAAAAACACAATAAACATTAAACACTCGAATTTCGAAGGGTGGCTGAACCGCGCAGTGCAATCAAGGAGATAATAGTAAACGAAGCTATAGTGCCAAAAAATTTCAAGCATTTGCAAGCTACAATGCTTTTAGCTTCTTTTTAAATTCATTCAAAATTAAATAGGCCTGCGTCTCACCAAAAGTGTGGATATAAAAAACATAGTAATTGCTGTCATATGGATCGTCTAATTCCGAAGTTATTCGATACAATCTCCTCAGCATCAATGTAAATGGAATAAAATGAGTCCAAAAATTTACAGTTTCATTAGTGGCAGTAAATACACTGAAACATAACTTTTGATTACAAAAAATTAACTACAGCTCAAACCGCCAAACCTATACGATAAATTTTTCCATAAATGATCGAAAATGCGTAGCAGGAGCATACTTTATTAGTTGCTTCAGCTGCCGATAGTGGTGTATGCCAGTAGGGCCAGGCAGTCTACCCGCTGTGGTGGCCCAACCTAACGAAAGACTAGCAAATGGAGCGTGTCGTTCATACGAAGAACAGACAGGGTTGGGCGGAGTGAGCAACTAATCTGCAGTGGACGGGGAGAAATACAACTATTTTCTATCAGCAAAATAAGTGAAACAGCGGACTTTTTGAGGGGTTTCCTGTTTTTTACAGCAATAGTTCTAATGATTGTTAGTAGACGCTAGTTCAATATTTGATAATGTCCTGCAGTGAATAAACTATTAAAGTACAACATTAATCAACACTTACCTTTTAATGCAATAAAAAAATGAGCAGGGAGTTGGTCTATACCCTGCTTCTACATACTGGCATCTTGAACAAGGTGGGACGTGCTCTTTAGTTTTCAGCATGCTCCTATCATTACACAAATTGTTGGACAAAGCCATAATCCAACCTAAAAATAAGTCATCCGTTGATTTTCATATGTATTATCAGGTCAGTTTATGCAACACAAACAAGTTTGTATTTTGTATAATTATCGTTTCTTGGACAGCACATTTGACCGTACGAATTAACGGAAAGATTTACAATCGAAACATACTTGTTCTATGCACAAAATGGGCTTTGAACTTATGAAAAAAGCTGCAGGTAAAACACATTTCCCACACAGACTTTAGCTGTTGACCTGGTCATGAGGCGCAGTTCAGTTCATCGCATAACTTACAAACAAATAAAACTTAAAAGCACAGTAATACGATAGGATAGTTAGCACATTGGATTAACGTCTGGCCAAAACGACTACTACGGCATACTGGATAGCAAGCGCACACTGGTCCAGTACAGTAAACTTTTCCAAAAAGTGTGACACGAAAAAGATATAGTGTGACAGTCAAAGGGGCATCAAATCAGTTTGAGCATGTATGCACTACGCAGACCCAATATTTTCTTAGGCATTGCTGTTGAAATGTGTCACAACCCATCGTTATGTAAATTTCCATGTTATTTCTGCGTTTACTATCAGCGTAACTTAGGGTGCGGTGAAAAAATAAAATTTTTGAATTTTGAAGAGTGGTATTTATATTTGTCCCCAAATATGGAGCAAATAACATTGGAACTAATTTTGGGTTGGTGCACCCTCTAGTGGCCGTACACATCTGCCAAACGATAAAAAATTGCCAATTTGGCCATATCTTGAAAACGAGTTGAGCTAGAAAGCTGGTTTTAGGCTCAAAAGATGCAGAACTAGCACTTTCCCATCTGCTCTAAAAGGAACTTTCTTTCTACTCTGACCAGAAAAAAAGTTGTAGGCAAAAATATTATCCATGCAATACATGTACCGAAATAGAAGTTAGACATATGCAAGCACATAACAGTAGGCCTACTGTGCTTGAATGATATCAATATAATTCTCACTACATGTAGTGCGCTACATCAAATTTCAAGACATTGAGAAAGCATAAAAACTGATCAACAAACATTTTTATGTCAGTCAAGCTTATTTATAATCAGCATCCTTATCGGTGCCATGTAGAAAGACCGAAGAGCACCAAGCATTAAGAAAAGGCAAGGCTGATCGTTTTTATACAGCCATATATTACAATGGTGGGGAGCAGAAATTCCCCAATACCTCATCGCACAATCCAGACATGCATTGGTTTAGAGAAGTGGTTCTAAACCTTTCCTTCATCGTGGCCCCCTTGACAGTGACACCAAAAGACCGTGGCCCATTCAGTCTAATGTTAAAAGTCCCCGATCTTGAGATAAAAATGTACTTATTCTTACACTTGTGGCCCCCTTCAGGAGCCGAGGGCCACGGTTGGAAACCCCTGGGTTAGGGTAAGAGCATGATATTTGGGGAATTCCAGAAAGCTTTTAAAGTAATCTGTTGTAATATTGTAATATCAAACGGCTTAAAAACGAAGAGCCCTGAAAAGGCTTGCTGATAAACAGTCAGATTGACAGTAGGGAAGAATAAACAGCACTGTCCGAATTCTGCCACACATAACACTGTAACAGTTCTGACTTCTGCACACCAATAGTCTAATGGTACCGGTATGCAGTATGTGGTAAGCCTATTGCAGCCAGAATTCGAATACCAATCTGCTACAACTTAACCAGGGTACCAGTGCTGATATAAATCTGGGGATATATACTATACTGATATACCAATGGCATTCCTTCCAAAAATAAAGCTTTCGGACATCAACATTGACAACCTTGGGTTGTAGGTTGGCTATAGTGAGAATTATATTGATATCATTCAAGCACAGTACTGTTATGCGCTTACATATGTCTACTTCTATTTCGGTACATGTATTGCATGGATAATATTTGTCAAATGCTACATCCACATTCTACATATGCATAGCTGCACGCAAATATTACTAGCACCAGGTAATAAATTACACAACTAAAACTAACTTGGTGATTATTTTAACTCTTGGAAGTTTTACCAACTGTAAGGATGGACTACCGGTACTGCATACGCGCAAATGCATAATTTTCATCAAAAAAGCTGTTTTTTGCCTACAACTTTTTTTCTGATCAGTGTAGAAAGAAAGTTCCTCTTAGAGCAGATGGGAAAGTGCTAGTTCTGCATCTTTTGAGCCTAAAACCAGCTTTCTAGCTCAACTCGTTTTCAAGATATGGCCAAATTGGCAATTTTTTATCGTTTGGCAGATGTGTACGGCCACTAGAGGGTGCACCAACCCAAAATTAGTTCCAATGTTATTTGCTCTATTTTTGGGGACAAATATAAATACCACTCTTCAAAATTCAAAAATTTTATTTTTTCACCGCACCCTAGCGTAACATTGTCACCATGCTTTTGCTCAGTTAAGGAAAAAAGGTTTTCGCTTCCATAACCTATAAGTGCCACGGTCTAATCACAACCAGTTAGTGTAACGTGCCATTGTAAAAACAGTTTCGCAAGCATTGTAGTAAATTACATTGCATCTACTGCTTGTTTAGCCTTTCGAACAGGAACATTGCAAAAATATCTGGACGATAATGCTACATAAACATTTTGAATAGTCAGCAAGCACGAAAGAGCATTCGTATTATAGCTCAGCGTCAACTGATTATGCACAGTGCACACTGACTGACAGCACAACAATAATATAGTAATTTGAATATCATTAAAGTGACTTAACGAATTTTTGAAAGTTGCGAAATTTAATTTTCGTCGCAAATTTTACACCGTCAAGACCGGATGTAAGCAAAGCTGTAATGCAACTTGCCCAGCATGCTAGCACTCTAGCAGTGATACGAACAAAAGTACCGGTAACTTTTTCTGTAATTTGAATAAGTCGCTCGGTTTCTTCGCACATGCAATGCACTGTACAGTGCACACTGTACTATACTGTATAATAGTTTCCTCTTCTTCCAACTGCAGCGTAGCAGCTGACCACTGGTACGTTCATATGTTTTAAAGCTGTTTTATTTCACAATTAATACCATGCCGTAGCAGGTTACCGATTCATTGCTCAACAACCGAACTCAACATTGCAAATTTGCATTTCGGGGAAAAGCATTTGGCGATTATCAAAAATAAAATTGAAACCAGAGTCTATCGGTCATAGTCCCACGTCTATTTAAATTAAGCCAGCAACCAGAAAACAAAGAACAGTCTTTTATATGAGGAGTAATCACCAAACACAACGACCTTCTTGATCTATTAAATGAGATTTTAGAACCACTTCCCCGATGTAAAAGGCAATCATTATCAAGGGTGAATGTACTTTTCTTGAGTGCGGCAAATGAGGGCAAATATCCCGCAACAGCGCTGTTCTGGTCTGCAGAATCGCATTGGGAGTGTCGACGCACTATAGACCAAAGCACTTAATATTTTATGAAAACTTAACAAAGGTAGATTGATTGGATACTTCAGCTTAGTAACTCTCTCACCTTCACGGCCTAACATTTCTCTGGTACACATTTTATATTGAGTGTTCACAGATAATATAACAATTTTTGTAAACGATTGTTTGTGAAAAAGTAGGTAATACCAAATCAGTGAATAATGTTGCTTCCAAATCATTTATTGCTAAATCGATTTCGATTAATAAATCATCTTCAGTACTTGCAGTACAAACACGCAATAAAAATTTAAATGAACAGTAAGTACTGGAAAACTTGAACTAGAAATGGACCGCTAAAAACAGAAATTGAAGAGCATAAAGAGTCTTCTAAAATATTGTCTGTGATGCGATCTTGCGTGAAAAAGGAAAAATAAGAAGATAAGAATATATCGACATTAAATATAGGCAGGGCAGTGAGATAAATATAAATATAAATGGCGGGAAAATATTATATAATGAATCAGTAGTAAATCCGTAGAAAATATATAATGAATCCATAGTAACAACTACCATAATGAAAGTAATTTTGAGGTCATAAAGCTCCAAAAACAAGGGCGGGTGAAGGTAAAGACAAAATTACTGTAAAAATTAAAACAATTTTTAATAACTCTGATCAGCGCTAAAAATTTTTTTCAAGGTTGAAAAAAATCAAAAATTCGAAAATATACGTTTAAACGAAGTGTAGCAAAGGTTAAGAGCGAAATGGAATCTTCCGATTTAAGCAGGACTTACCTTGAATCCTACAAGAGCTAACTACCTGCAAGAAGCTCTGAATCGAAGCGGTCTGAACTAGAAGCTAACTAACTATCAGATCTAACAATCTAAAACTGCAGATCTCCTGTATAGTCTGACTACGCAAAAAATTACAAAAAAAAACGCCAGTATAAAAATTTCTACGAAAATCTAAAACTAACTGAAACCGAGCGAGAGAAATTCTAAAAGCTCTAAACCAAACCAATAAATTCTGCAAATTTCTATTTCAAGTTTTCCAGTACTTAATATTCATTTAAATTTTTATCGCGTGTTTGTACTGCAGGTACTGAAGATGATTTATTAACCGAAATTGATTTAACACTAAATGATTTGTAAGCAACATAATTGACTGATTTTGCATTACCTACTTTTCCCCAAACAATATTTGAATTTTGATGCAAAATCGTCGATTGAATCTCTGGACTGCTGGCGCTTCTCCTCACCACCACAATGGTTCACACTTTTTCGTAAACGACGACGATTAATTAATGTTTTAACTTGCTTTTTTTGGTGAATGGTTTGAAAAAGAAAAATGCATTGACTTTATATTTGCAGTTTCATACATAACTTGGATATAAAAACCAAAGCAAGCAACTTCTCACTGAAGCAAGCAAAGGTTTGTAGCCTACTTCGCAGAAGTCGAAATGGCAAAAAACAACTTGAATCATCATTTAGGCCTGCCTACATTGCATTAGTTGGTTATTGCAGGTCGGAAGACCTTTCACCAAGCTTTGGCTTTTACACACAACCTGCTTGTGTAATTCAAAGCATTTTTGCTTTAAATCAGTCCCAGTGAAGCACCAATTAAAACAAAACTACTTCATTTTTCAGTCAACACGCTACTGAGTTCTTGAATTTGCTTGAAAGCGAATCGTAAATACAATAATAGCATATGGCTCTCAATTTGTGCTTATGCAACAACACACAGCAACACCTTGACTTTCCCACCAGTTACTTCAATGTGATATATGTCTTACCTACTGACTGCAGTTCCTAGCGTTTTTTCCGACCTTAGCTACGGCTCAGCTTAGCCGAAAAAATTGCAGCTTAAATGAGATTTTCTCTGATACTTTTTCATACAAGCAAATCTATTTGAAACATGTACAGCATCTAATGGTTAATTAGCGTCATTCGACTATACGGAATAGCTGATATCCGCACACTCACTAACTTAAATCACGATTTGCGACGACTGGCTCAATTTAGCAATCATATCTGGTACGAGCTTAACCTAAGCTAACGATATCTTAAATCTATCTTCTGCCAGGGGCATTATACGATGCTTTTAGTTTATAGCAATAAGTGTCAAATGTTTGCAAAAGCACAAGTATCACGTTTTGAGCTCTACAGTATATGCATGGATTATTTTTCATTCAATGTAGGTGTATGGTCACAAACGACGCTTTAAAGCTTGGGTTATGCAGCGTAGAATATCGTCGGAAATACTGTAATGCACTTTCACAAACAATTTACGCTAAATCGCTGCTTTCGCGGTGTGTATTATTGCAGGTTTATTGAAGACTATACCAAGTTCTCTGAAAACATCGAAACTTCTCAGATAGTTCAAAATGCATCTAATGGAATTTTACTTAAGCAGCTGTAGGACATACCGGTAGGTCCGGTACTGAATTCATTGTTAGTAATTTTAGTAAAGTATGATCTTACTTTCCATCACCATACCTTCTCAGATGACTCCCTTTTACGGTGAGGCAAAATGGTAATGAGTTTTTCAGTTATAACACGCGCTTTGATATAATTTGAACGGAATGCACTAAAGCGAAAGCAAAGATACATATTGAAAAAAACTCTAGAAAGATGCTCTCTCCCTTTCCTCAAAACAAAATGAGATACCTCAAAAAAAAATTAGTTTATTCACTAATATTTATTGATTTTAAACTACATCCGTTAAGCAGCAAACATTTTCTTGGTTCCTAAACACTAATAACTTTATGGATGCGAAACATTTTAGACTAAAGATTGCACCACAATTAACGAGACTTTTGAGGGTTTTTACATACTTCTTCGGAAGATTTATGTAAGACCTGTAACTGCGATTGCAAAAGAATTGAAATGGTTACAGTATTTATATACTCAGTAAATTTTACTCCTGCAAGTAGACTAACTTTCACCAACCTTAAGTATCTTTTGTTCCTGTCTTTTTGTGGAGCTGATGCTTCCTAGCAATGTAAGGCATTTGCGAATCAAATCAAATCAAAAACTCAAAAAAAGTGTTCGTAGCTTCGTATTTTCATGCGGAGTTTTTACTCAAGGTAGGCTATATTGAATTCTAATTCAAATTCTAATTCGTATCTAAATTCGAAATCATTAACTTCGGTTTCGATCCTTCCTAACCAAAGCGTAAAACTGCAAATGCTGTCGCCCAAGCTACTACTGTGAGCCTGCTACGTCTAAATCAAAGATATGTTTCTCGACTTGACTGTTGTGTTGTGCTTCAAAGCACACGCTTTCGCTCTACGCTCTAAAGCGTGTTTCAAGCCCTATTGATGTTATGACGTATGTTGTCATTCTTCAGCGTGGGATTTCAAGTAGCAGATGCATGGGCGGCGGAACCGGGGGGGAACGGGGGGACGCGTCCCCCCCCCAGAAGATTTCCAAAAGGGAACAGGGGGGGACGCTTTTTAGGCGAAAAAGCGTCTAGCTTTAATCAGTATCGCACAATGTTGGCCTATATATAGCTGATTAAAAAATAACTGAGTTACCGAGCGTATTTGTTTTGTACCTCGTTATTTTACGTGAAATAGTGAACGAATGTACATTAAATGTACAATCACAAGTTATAATGACTATTCATTCTGATAACTTGTTTATGATGACAGTATCGTCTATTCCGTCGGCCTTTCTGTCCTTGAAAAATAGCCATTTGAAAGTAGATCAGCAGCTGCAGAGTGTGGCAACTAGTTAAAGTTAGAGATGAGTAAGGGCGGATCCAGGGGGGGGGGGGGGATGTGGGGTATGCATCACCCCACCAGCCACTTCTGAAAAATGTTTTTGATGAATAGACCTACAATCTTCCATAATTTTGAACCTCTTCGATAACAATTATCCTTACGTCTAGCATGCATAAATCGAAATGTGCGAACAAAATGCATTATTGCATCGTATTTGGTCAAGGACTCAAAATTAGGGGTTATAAATTTAAACAGAATTTTCCTTCAAAATTATACAAAAAGCACTAAAATGGCTATTACGCTGCCTAAATTTTCAAAACATTTCCGGGGTAGCATTCCCCCGTGCCCCCCTAAAGCTGTTTTTGTTCCTCGATTTGCCTCGAAGTAACTCCACCGGAAAAAAATGTCAAAATGTGGTCCCTTTCCACCCCTTTGAAAAAAAACCTGAATACGCCCCTTACACAAAACATTTACAAAGAGCTTATTTACGCCCTTTTCCGGGTCCAAATGTTTAACGTCTTTGCATTTAGAAAACATTCAACCTAATTTAAAACCTCATCCCCCACCAAAATTTTCTGGGTTCGCTCCTGAAAATGAGAGGTCGAAATTTCGATAGTCAATAGGTCGTTTCAATAAAAAGCAGTGTAAAACAATCGATAACTTTAGCATATTGAGCTGGATAACAATGGGATGCAGGCTATCGCTTCGCCTTAAGCATATGTCTCGTCCGCAGATCATTCGACAAATTTGTCAACTCCTTGTGAGATTGTATTGGTCAACCAGGCCCTTAGCCAAGGGAGGACCAGTGGGAGCGAAGCCCCCCTTAATGAAAATCTTGCCCCCCCCCCTGAAACAATTGGACTTTTTTATGGATTTTGGATTTTACCGCAAAATAAAATTAGATTGCACCAATTTTTCTTAATTATTTTTACTAAAGGCATGCCGAAAAATGGCTTGCAATGGATTGGCAAAATATAACTGCAAGATAATGAGCATACAAGGCTCCCAGAGTGACTTTGCCGATCTTTTTAGATGATAATAATAGGGCCCTTATGACATCATATTCTTTGCGAACTAGCCGCGTAAGATTGCAAAGAATGCAGGAACGTGTTGCGAATGGGTTCAGCGAAGTACAGTATAACGCATTGCTTGCTATGATAACGACAAAAATTACGAAGCGAGGCACTACCATGAGAGTGGCTCTTTCGTGCCGAACAAAGCTGGATTAAGTACTTCAACAGTCAACACCTAACCAGTGGTGATAGCTTGCACTCTCTGGTGTTGTTATTCAGAGTGGCTCATAACTCCGTTCCCTCGCATTTTTTTGAAGTAATTTTTATCACTCGATTCCCACAAAACCTTATGATTTTTGAAATTTTCCAAAAATTTTATAATGGTATCTGCACCCCATCTTAATACCTACTCTTTCGACATCTTTCGTTAGTGTACCGCATTATCGAGTTGTGACTTGTGAGATTGCCTAGTAGTGCTAGAATAGCCTACGCCATTAAACAAAGTGAAAACTGCCTTTCCCAAAATTTATAATCTTGCAGCTGTTGTTGCTACATTTGGTTCGAGTACAACAGTTTGTGAATGTAGTTTCTCCACTTTGACTGGAGTGGATGCTCCACAACGGCGTTCAATGCTCCAACCACGCCAGCGTAATTTAGTTCTTCAAGCATTTGAACGCGACCGCACGAGCAAAATTGATCTAGATGCCTTCGTATCGCGGTTCAGTATGCATCACATGTGATTGCGTTTGTTTTAAAAATTTTCTGGTGTTTGATGAACTTTGTAATTTCAGTTGGTTATTTGACACTGGCTCTGTTGTGCGATAAAATAGTGTAGCATACTTGCTTGAAGTCACAGTGCCTTTTAAAAACTTGCTGCGTTATTTAAAATTTTGTTGGTCGCTTTAGAAGTTTAGGCACCTTGCACAAATGGACCCAATAATTTTTGTAGAGTAAGGCAAGCTAGCCCCCCTTACTAATGATTCTGCCCCCCCCCCTCCCCCAGCCGCAACTGGCTGGCTACGGGCCTGTGGTCAACTCTTTGTTTTAAAAACATAAAGCAAACTTGCGATAAGATCTTGCTCTGATTTTTTTCATTAGTTCTGTACCTTTGTTGTATACTACCTTTATTTACCTTTAAGACTCTGTCGTTTATACTAAACTAAAAAGTGGATGCAGTAGACTTGGTAAGCTATGCTCTTTCACTGCATTCCACGGTGCATGGTGAAATGATGTTTGTGTTTAAGGAAAAATAAAGCCGCTATAATTCTCAAAGCTGTTAAGTTTTGAGAATTACAGCGGCTTTATTTTTCCTCCTTAAGCTACTTTCGTGCCATATTTATTGTGTTCCGATGTTGGTGTTTACTTCATCTCGCACCAAAAAAAAAACTTGACTTGACTTATTGTCAGTAAATTTTGCACCTAATTCATTCTGCTTTTCAATTTTTTGTTTGGAAGAATCTCCACAGATCCTTTAACAAGAGCTCAGTTCTTACCGTACCTCACTGCTGCGAAAAAACACAATATTTCAAAAATTCCTGGATACGCCTTTGATGCCATCTCCCCCCGGAATAACTGCGTTCCGCCGCCCCTGAGCAGATGTACCCTTGTGACAAAAGTTCATTGCTACTATTATTATTCAAATTAGTAATACTACGCGAGATGAAAAAGAAACTGCTAAGTTTTAAACCAATATTTCGAAATCTGTACGCAAAAATCAGCCATTCGCCTGTGCGTGTAGTTTTTAGGCAAAGCTTATTGCTCCATATTTTAAACAAATTAGTAATGCAAGGCAGGGTGAAGGGAAAATTGCTGCTAAAAACAAAAAAGAACGCTTAGTTTTTAACATTAGGCTATTGAGTTGCTTTTTTAAGCTGTTTTAGGGTCCAGGTAGACCATCTTCTAGTTGCTGCAAAAACGAATGAAAGCAACATGTAAGTAGGGCTTATAAAAATGTAATAGTTCACAACTGCAGCGACAGTACAGGTATCTATGCATTTTTATTTGCGCTTTCGATGATAAAAAGTTGATTGCATGAAGCTTTACATATTCGGGTTTTAAGACAATTACGTAGGCAAAAGACTGAAATTAGCGAGCCTAATTAGTCTGTAATTTCAGGGACACTACCCTATTAAAGACATACAGCACCAAAGTCGCGCCCTGCGTTAAATGGCTTAAAAGTTCTGCCAGTTGTGTGCCTGACTAACTAGTTTGCTTTTGCTTGGCTTAGGTCGTTGGTACAGCAAGCATCAGTCTAATTAACTGTTCGTTAATAAGCAGCTGATCTAACATCCAATCACTCGTCAGTACAACAGCATTTATGCATCACTAGAAAGTAGCAACTGTGGTACACTGCAATGTAAAAGTAAAAAAGTTTTGAGAAGAGACATTTTGCACGCTGCTGCATGGATCTACTGATGTTAATCATACATTAACGATTAAAGTGTTGTCTATCATCCAGATTTATATCAAATGGAAACATCTACACACAAATCTGGGGAAAAAATGCATTAAATTTAAACAGAAGTTTGAATCGAAACATTTTCAATTTTCATGCTGTAAACACGAATATAGTGGATTGCAAGTCAGTTGACTGATTTTTGCACGCATACAGATGTGATAGCAAAACTACCGCGACAACGCGCAGTGTAGTCAAAAACTTCGCAGTTTCTGCGGGATCGTAGCCGCCTCTACATTGTTTTAATTTTAATGCTGTGAAACTTGCTCAATTTCGACCTCAAAATAAAAGTAACTTCAGGCATTTTGAAGTATGGCAAAAACCCGACGTCACGCTGCTATATAGTCTAGTTTCAGAACTGAAAATGTAAGCTCTTGTATGTAAGCGCAATTTATACTGATCAATGTTTTGGGAGGGAAATCCCTCGTTAATCTCATATACGCAAAAAATTAGAGCTTGCTACACTTCTGAGTTGTACGAACAAGCTGAAGCTACAAGTTTCAAATCAGCATACATTCTTGTTGCTATTGCTGTACCGGTAACTCTGCTGCAGAACCATGAAGCTTTGTTTAGAAAACGCAATAGCTTCATTCAAACTATCAGTTTCCGGATGTTCTGTCACTAAATACTGTACGCGGCTGACTCTTAAAGGAAAATTAAGCTAGCTTAATTGCTATTAATTTCCTTTGCAACTATATTTTGCCCTACCTTAAATTACCTTCACTCGTCTAAAGGTCATTTTGTGAGTAGAATTAGAATCACATTTTGCAAAAATTTTATGACCGAGTGGTTAGAGCATCTTTTTCTGAAGCTTTAACTCCGGTTTGATTTCGAGTCGGGTCAAATCAAATGCCCCTGATATTGGCATTTACAGATTCTTATTTAGCATTGAATTGACAGTGCGAACAGTGCAGACGGCAAGTTTACTTCCTGTGGCGCTGAGAAAGAAATTCTCCCATTTTCGAGCAATACACAAATATGGAACGGCGAACACCACACCGCCAGTGACTCACCAACCTCGCAGCGTTCTAAGTTCGTAGCTGTGTTGCCTGTAGGGTACTAAGTTGCAAAGATGGGGCCTGCCAACTTCTGATATGCTTTATCGCAAGACACCAGTATAACGAACATAATTTCCAACCCTTATTCTACTCAAAAATAGTAGGCACAACTCAGGCCGTTTGAAACCGCAATTTTTTTACGAATTTTGTCGTATCTTCTTTTCTTCAGTTCTGGTTTAATGATGCGAATAATTAGTTGCAATGGAAAATAGTTGTTTGCTTTTTTGTATTCACATCGCAAAGATTGCTGGCAATTTTGACTTCACGACTAAGTGCAGGTTTTCTCCTAGGCAGTGGCGTAGCCAGCCCAAAATTTTGGGGGGGCAAAACTTCATACGCTTATTCAGTGGTGCACCCAGGATTCGGCAAAGGGGGGCCACAACCGGGGGTCTGGGGGCTTAGGACCCATTCGCCAAAAGCTAAGAGGGTCTGGGGACAGAGCCCCAGCCGCCACGAATATTTGGGGTATTTACAAGAAAAATACTCATTTTAGTCTAGTTTTTTTGGCGAAACAGGACACAAGGGTACCCCCGAGTGGTCTCAAGCTGCCCCTGCTTGCGTTGTTAGTAGGTTTACGTTACAGTATTAGTATTTTTGTTTGTAGGCTAGAGGTAACTGAAAATATTTCAGGGGGAAATTTCCCCCTTTGCCCCACCCCTGGCCATGTCCCTGCTCCTGTGGTGGGCAAGTTGCTTTTAAAAAGAAACTAGTTACAAGTTACTTCGCAAAAAAATTAAATTAGTTACAGTTACAAATTCAAAAAAAGTAACTAGTTGCAGTAACTTTTTTGCATGCCGCAAAACCAAAAAAAAAATCAATTCTTAACATGTACGCCTAGAGCTCCGTGGTGTGTTTTCAAACCAAAATCATTCATCCTTATATTGAAACCAAACGGAAGTAGGCTACGATTCTGATACGATAAACGCTACAGTAATAACAATTGATTGACTTTCAAAAACAGTAACATTTCAAAGTGATTATGTAACACTAAGCCCACAGCGCTTCGGCTTTAAAATGTCTTTTTCAATACTAAAAAGTCATTAAACTGCAGCAATATAGAAGCAGCCGCGTGGTGAGAAATTTTAAAAGAGGAGAGGGCCCACTAATTCGACATTTTTTTCAAGCGTAGTTTTTATAAGGCAGAACTAATTTGAAGCTGATTGGGAAACAAAAAAGGCTCTAGGGGGGTCCGGGGCATGCTCCCTCGAAAAAATTCAAAAAAAATTACATGCTGTAATGGCTGTTTTAGTGCTTTTTGAATAATTTTCAGGCAGATTTTGTTTAAATTTTATGACCTTGATTGTGAGTGCTTCGCCAAATATGATCCATTTGGTTCGCACATTTTTGATTATGCGTGCTTAGGATTAGTCGTAAAGCTTATTGCTATCGAAGAGGTTCAAAATTATGAAACATCGTACTTATCAAAAATATTTTCGAAAATGCCAGGTGAAGGGGATAGGCCTACTTACCTCTAATCCTACCCCCTGGATCCGCAACTGGCCATAAGCTACAGAAACCATCAAAAGAGTCTGGCATACCGGTACTTCAGTCACTTGGCACCATTAATTTTGTTCTTTTTTACTAAAAGGCAAAGTCAAAAGGGTAATGCCCCCCTAAATACACTCATGACTAGAAGGAAGAGCAGTATCGTAATGAATTAAAAGTTCCATAAGTTTTTCGAGCATAAAAGCGTTTGCATCAATAGTTTGTGAGAGCGAGGCGAAAAGGAACTCCTCTGCACTTTATCGACATTGCTAGATCTTCGTCGCTTTGATTGTGCGAACAAACAGCCAAAAAACTGTCACTTAAGCAAGTTGAGCTTGCATCGCGGTCGTTGTCGGTGTCACTACTTGTCGAAGTATCTAGAGTAGTGTTTCTCAAAGTGGGCAATATCACCCCCAAGGGGAGCGAAAAGCAAAAGAGGGCGAAAGTGGCGAAGGGGGGCGATAGCTCATGAACCGTGTAAGACCTTTTTGTTGCTCTTCACCGCATTTTCCTTTGCGAATTGGGTAATTCCCATTTATCAGTAGCTCTCGCCCTTGCGAGGTTTCTTAGAACACAAGCTGATTAGGGCGAGGGAGCGATGATGATATGCAAAGTACCGTAAAGGGGCAATGGCACAAAAAAGTTTGAGAACCACTGATCTAGAGCATTGTCGATTGCCTTGTTTAGTACATTAATCATTTTTCTTTTCAATTCGGCCTCAGTTTCAGAGGGCTCGTCAAAGAACCAAGCTCATTATTACGAATGGAGTGAAATTAAATAACTTTTTTCCATTTTTTCTAGCGGAAGAAGATGCCCCATAAAAGTAACTACGACTGTAATTTTTGAGGTTCTAAAGTGGTAACTAGTTACAAATTTCTTTTCTTTTGCAGGAAAGTAACTTAGTTACAGTTACTAAAAAAGTAACTAGTTACAGTAACTAGTTACTTTTGTTGCTAGTTACTGCTCACCACTGCTCCTAGGTGATCAACTTTGAAGTGAAGAATTTTAGTCGAGTAGATATTCCCGGTGCTGTGCTCTGTACAGCTATTTTTTGTACAGTATCAAATAAATCAATATTGTATTTTGCTTATGCATTACTTCAAACTTCCGAATTTTGAGCTACTCCGCGCTG
This sequence comes from Trididemnum miniatum, assembly GCA_964006365.1. Lineage (NCBI taxonomy): Eukaryota > Metazoa > Chordata > Ascidiacea > Aplousobranchia > Didemnidae > Trididemnum > Trididemnum miniatum. Next base: position 14,934,603 of record OZ023248.1, on the reverse strand, counting down.
AAATTGACTGTCTACTTCTGACTACCAGTAATTTGGGCTAGTAGATACCTTTAAATTTTTGCCTTGCTTCACCTCCGCGAAATTGATTAAAATAACATTTTAAAGAAAAGGCTTTTAACTTGCGTCAATATGCGCAGGGTAGCCCGTTTTGGACAAAATGGTGACGCTAATTGGGCAGAAAAATCCCCAAAAGCAACCGTGAAGAAATAACACCGAAAATTTCTGCAGCAAGATAATACTGTTTTAAAAGTTTAAGAAGAAAAAATAAAGCTTCAGTAATTCTCAAAACTGGACGTTTCGATAGCACAGATTAGTGGTGGCGCCAAGAGGGGGAATGGGGGGGACTAGTCCTCTCACTTCCGCTCAGGTCCATTTTTGTAAATCGTGCGAATCGGTCAATTTTTTTTCTGGGGTAGGGTAGGGACAAACGTGGATTTTCTCCTGGCCTCTTCCTTTTCCTGTCTTTAAAACACGACCAAAATTTTAAGAAGCCACTAGACAAAGTGTCCAGGGAACTCAGAAGCATATAATTTGACCACAAGATATTACCTTTTGACCGTTATGCTTCTCATATTCTGCCAGTGCCATTGTTTTTTTTAACATTTTCAAGATGTTTCAATTTTCGTTTTCATTCTTTGCCGTGATGCTGTAATAATACACTATATGTTTCACTAAATTTGGTGTATTTGCAGGGTAGACTGTTTTTTTTTAATAGCCTACTTTAAAGTAGTACATCATACTACAGAACCCGGACTACTAGGCACGATAAGCGATGGCAAAGGGCAAAGGTAATGTCAATTTCTGAACAATTATGCTTACTAGTATCCCATTTCTACATCATAATTAAGTCCCCATTTCGACGAAAATTCCTCCTGGATATACGCCAGAATGCACTAAATTAATTCTAACATTTCAAAATTTTCTGGGGGTGGCCCCCCAGACTTTCTTGAAAGAGTCTAAATTTTTACAAGTTTTCGTCGCTTGGTTTGTCCTCCCCACTTATTTTGGGCTGGCGCCGCCCCTGGCATAGATTCATCTGTCATCATTAGCAGTGCACAAGGCAGAACGAAACTGAGGGAGTTGTGGCTACTGCCTTGTTCACACTTCTGATGATGACAGCTGAATCTATATGTTGTCGAAACGTCCAGTTTTGCGAATTGTATTCATCACTATTTATTTGTCCAAAAGTATACACAATACACAAAAGGAAAATAAATACAATACAAAAAACAGGACAGGGAGACTGCGAAGGGACCGTGAGGTCTTCGAGTCAAGCAGCCACCCTAAAAACTAAATTATTGTTTTTAATAGCTGGCAATTCAATGGTTGCAGTTCGTGGACAATCGTAGATAATTAATAACTGAATAATCTAAAAGATAAATTAATAAATGATCATGGCATATACAGCGACACTGCCGCTCGCTGGAGAGTGAAGGCTAGTTCATAAAATGGAAACTGGCTAATAGCTCTTCAAATAGAGATTTTTCAATGATTTTTTGAATTTCTTTAAGTTAAATTTTCTCATTTCTAAAGGTGTTGAATTCCATATTTTTACCCCTTTATATTTGATTGAGCGTTGTAATTTCGAAGATCTACACCTTGGTATGTGATAATTGAGACCACAGGCTTGCCTGCGGGTTGCAATGGAGTGACAGGTATTAACGTTTGTGAAATAGCCCTGAAAATTAATAGGTAGATTATTGTTAAAGTGACGATGAACGAATAGGGCTGTTTGCAGTTTAATCATGTCGTCAAGTTTGAGGATGTTCAGCGATTTATAAACACTGGAACTAGAGTGTCTCCAATGTACACCAGCTAGAAGTTTAACTGCTTTGTTTTGGAGAATGCGAATAGAGTTAAGATGGGTTGAAAACGTTGAGGTCCAGATCGTGATGCAGTAGATCAGATGGGAGTTAAACATGGCATGATAAAGTTGAGTTAATACGTTTTTAGGAAGAAATTTTTTGACTTTAAACATTATTCCTACAGAGCGAGAGAGTTTATTGTGAAGAAGTTGTATGTGGGATTTGAAGTTGAGGTCAGAATCGATTTGTACCCCAAGGTACTTAGCTGATTTACAGACACTTATCTTTGCATCATTGTACAAAATATCTTTGTTTTGAATTTGCAGCTTGGAATTACTCGATATCAATAGGGCAGTTGATTTTTTGGCGTTAATACAAAGTTTATTAGCTTTCATCCAGTGGTAAACTGATATCAGTTCAGCATTGATGTCGTCGATTAATTCAGTTGGACATGAAGCACTAAAACTAAGACAAGTGTCATCCGCAAACAAAATAGATGTAGCGGATGTACTATTGACCAAATCATTAATGTAAAGCAAAAATAATAAAGGGCCCAGAGTGGAGCCCTGGGGAACCCCCGATTTAATTTGGAAAAGATCCGAATGCTCTATTTCGTCCACCATGACAAATTGTTTCCTAGATCGCAGATATGAGTTAAGTAGATCATTAGCAATACCTCTTATTCCGTAATGTTCAAGTTTTTGGATTAATATATCGTGGCTGACTGTGTCGAAAGCTTTTTTAATATCTAGAAAAACTAAGCCAGTGTGTAGGTTAGCACTAATGTTATCATATGCGGTAGTAATTACTTCAGTAACTGCATGTATGGTGGAGCATCCTTTACGAAAGCCATATTGAGGCGGTGCTAGAATCGAATGTTTGCAGATAAAGGAGTTTATTCTTGTAAATATTAATTTTTCGAAAATCTTAGAGAAACACGTCAACAGGGAGATTGGTCGATAATTTGAAGGGTTGCGCTTGTCTCCAGATTTGTAAATTGGAACTACTTTGGCAATTTTTAAACTGTCTGGGAATATTCCGAGTAAAAACGCCTTGTTTATCAATTGTGAAAGAGGCTCGGAAATGATATTTGCAGATGACTTGAATATTTTAGGCGGAATGTAGTCAACGCCACAACTTTTATTGGATTTTAACGACATAATGGCAGCAAATACTTCAGCCAGATCGGTAGGCTGCATAAAAATTGAATCTGTAACTCTTTTCGGTAGATAATGTTTGAAGTCGCTTGTATAAGATGTAAGATTTAAGCTATCCAAGATAGAGTCAGCAATATTAGTAAAGTGTTTACAGAATTCATCAGCCATAAGTTTTGGATTCTGAATAAGAGAGCCGTCCATTCGGAGTTCGCTGGGGGTCGCTTTGGACTTTTTTGTTGAGTTTGAAGGAATAAGAGTTTTGACGGCTTCCCACATTTTACGTCCATCGCCTTTACAGTTTGACAATTCACGAGCAATATATAATTTTTTAGCCAAACTTTTAACTTTCGTCAGCTTGTTGGCGTAGGTTTTATATATCACTCTGAAGACAATGCTACCTTGCAAAAAGTGCGTTTTGTACATTTTTTTGTACATTGCGTTTTGTACATTTTTTATAGTGGCTTTTATTTTTCCTCTTTTTGCTATTTTCGCCCCATATTTATTATCTTCCGATGTTTAAAAATTATTTTATCAAGTTCTAAGCAAATTAGGTTTATTACAGTAAAAGCACACTGTGGTCGGCAAGCACCGGGCCGCGGCCCGGTGCCGGTCCGTGTGAAGTTTGTTATCGGTCCGTATGCGTTTTCAGATTAAATGCTTTAAATTTGAAACATTTTTATAACCTTAAACGCAATTTTCGGACGTTTTTTAGAGCACGATTCTGGTGACCCAGTTATGCAAATTTACTCAAAAATCATAAAATTAACCAAGCTGCAAAGGCAAATCTTTTAATTTAACAGCGGACATTTGATTATGGCGTCAGTTTATCGTAGATCTTGTGTAAATCTAAAAGCGCTAGGATTTAAGAGAGAATAACGTTAGGGATCAGGTTTGAGAAGATATTACAAAAAGATAAAGCAACGCTGTTGCAGTAAGATTTAATACTTTAGTCCGAATAAGCTAAAAAACAAGATCGAGGTTTTCAGTTCTGAATAAATCCGAGCTGTTTTATTGCTAAAACATTTGTAATTTTTCAAAGGCTGGTCTGCGAAAAAATTCAGTTTCAAACCGGTTCGCTATGCGAAAAAGGTCGCCGACCATTGCTGTAAAAGATGTTCAATATAGAAGACAACAACCTAGTAAAGATTGCGATCTAGTGTTAGAAAGAAATTTCAAGTTTACTTAAATGGTGGCGCTTAAGCAATATTTCCGAAATTTTTTCGCTCGCAACCGCTTTTATTTTTGTGAAAATTTTCATGACCTTTCACGTTCAAAGCAAAACCAGAGCAAAATAAGTTATGCATTTGCAATATTCATTGAAAGGCGAGAATTGAAGCAAGCTGGAAAATAAAGCCGCTGTAAACTCAAAACTGGACGTTTGGACATCATACAAGATTGTTTTGAGTTTTGAGATTCACAGCGGTTTTATTTTTCCCAGCGGTTTTATTGAGATTCACAGCGGTTTTATTTTTCCTCCTTTAAGGGGCAATATACCCTAAATTTTCACTTTGGCTTAAAAAACTTTAAAAAAGTTATGTTTTTGAATGGTGTTTGATTTACATCCAGAAACGCTTTCTTTCAAGAGTTAGAGCAGCTTTGCGACCTCCATGGAATGGATAGTCCTCTGAGGAGTTGGTTTCGGCGGCCATTTTGTTTTTGATTTGCATTTTCAGAGTGACCATCACTATGGTAACCGTGGTCGTTTGGTCTAGCTAGCATAGTTGCCATTTCACAAATTCGGTTTATTTTTTTTTTTACGTTTGGTAGTTGATTTTTTCTGTTTGGTAGACGTACTCAAATTTGGTATATTTTTTAGTATTTGGTAGCCAGTTTTTAGTGTTTGGCATATCGTTTCAATTTTCTTTGTAAACTTAAACCGACTATCTGCTTTGTACTCGGCAACACCGCTGTAACATAATTGTAATTTTGTAACTGATCAATAATCCATATTCAATTATCGTACAGGATAATCTTTCGCAAACGGTACAGTTGGGAGTTTGTTAGCAATTTTACTACAAACTACACAGCCAAAATATACCTGAAAAATACTCGGGCGGACGCACGGCTCACTTCTGGACTCTGGTGCCATTGTCAACGCTGAAAGATTACGTTATGGGTCATGATGCAAAAAAAGGTTTTAACTGCTTAAAGCCTTGTCTACACTTGGCGTAAAATCGTTAGCGTAGCGTAAAATTCTTTGTTTATTTAAGTTAGTTGGAAAAACGCTAGCGCGGATGTGCTAGCACGCTCAACGCGGAATCTTCAGCGTAGAAACTTTGCCTTTTTAGCAAAGTATTTTCCAAACGCTCAGCGTCTAGCATGTTCTGATCCTGAGGTAACAGTCAAGTCTTAGCCTAGGCTAGTTGAAAAACAGTGTTTTGGGACTCCTGCGTTATTTGCTTGAACACGATTCCATGTTTATGGAAAAGACTAGGTCTAGACTTGGCGTTGGAACCTCAGCTATTTCAAGTTTTAAGCATATTTAGCTTGGAAAAGGCAGGTAAATATAACCTAGGCTTGTAGGCAAACAGTGTTTTGGGGCCCTTTTGTCTTTTTTGCTTGAACAAGTCAGAGGTTTTCATAGTTTTTTATATTTTTCAGAGGTTTTCATATTTTTTGAAAAGACTATAAGCTAGATGCTTACTGACTCCATTTGCATGGCATAATAAGCTGAAAACAGAGGTAGACCTAGGTTTATGGCATATCAGTGCCAAGTCATATGTAACCCTATCCAGGTTAGTCTGCAGTGCCATACAAAACCAGAAAACTTTTTTCAATTCTTTAGGCTAATGTATGATTCATTGGTAGATGCAGGGTCTCAGCCCCTCTAAATTTTAATGATGATGATGCCGTTACATACCGGTAGTTTAGTAAGCTATGCGCAGATAAGTAGGCTTCTGGAACTGGATGATGGTTAAATATTCTCGGTATGTAGCCCTGTCCAGTGAATTACCGTGCCAATTGTACTGTAAGCGACCAGATAGTTCTTTTAAAGATTGGTTTTTAATTGAAATATTAATAGGTTTATAGTGAATCAGTACGGGTACCGTAGCTTAAAACCGATTTGTTTTTATTTTGCAGTTTGGTATCAGTAGGTTTTTTAAGCTGTTTGTCTACAGATAAAAATAGACAAGTCAGACAATTTTGACAGAAACCATACCCTTGGAATGAGACTTAAAGCTTATTGATAGCAGTTTAACAATATTCTACCCAATTCCATGGAGTGTATCCAATGCTAGTTACCAGCAGCCTCAACGCAAAGTTTTAAAAATATGCTTGGAGGAACGTTGCTGAGAAACAAGGATCAGAGAATAGTAAGTATATATTTACCAATCTGCTTTCAGTAATCCAAAGCTTTTCCTCCTTATGTCTCATAGCTAAGTTTTCAAGCTTGTCTCTGTGTAAGTGACTTACAGTTACACAGCAAATTGGTAAGCTAGCATAATGATGCATCAGTATGTAAATTTTGACACAGTTTTCGCAGTATTGAGCCAGCAGCTCTTAAACTGCTTTACGAGTTTATCAATGCTATTTTGGGTATATTGCAGTTTTGCTAGCAAAGTTTTATGTGTTTGTTTTTAGATGAGATTATGCAAGATGCTGTGGAAAAACGTTAAGGAAAAGAGAATCTGAAAACAAGAGTACAAAGTCATTTTGCAAAACTGGCTGATGATATTTAACAGCTAGCTGCTATTTAAATGATCAAACAACTGATTTGTCGTTTAATTTGCGATATACGCTTTTGTTAATATAAACATGCAGAGTAGTGTTGCTGTTGTATTCCAAGACTGGTACAGTAGTAGGATGAGCACAATGTTTCAAAAGTGTGCAAATTCTTGAGAAACGTTGACCAGCATTGGTCTAGTCTACTGCTTAAAACGTCGATATACAAAAGCATTGGCTTTCCAAATTGCAACTTAGAAGCGTTTTAGTTAGTTTTTTTTTTTTTTGGTAGGCCCAAGTATTGCATTTGGTTGGTTATTTAGTTTTTTATGATTCAATAAACAAGATTTTTATTGCGAAGTTTGCATGGAATGATTTATCTCTTGAATTGGCAAGGTCATTCATTACGGTAGTAGTAGTAGCGCATAAAGAACTCAGTGATGTCATAATAACCAAGCAGGTCAGAAAACAAAAATCAACGTGAAAATGACGTAGGCTGCGCCAAGTGTAGACAGATTTTACGCTGAGCGATCAGGGTAGAAATATTTTTACGCCAAGTGTTGACGAGGCTTAAGCCATGCTTTTTTGCATCACAGCTTAAGACCCAGCATAACGTAAGTTTTCAAAGTTGACAATGGCACCAGATGTGAGCCGAAACGTTCGCCCAGGTGTTTTAGCTGTATCTTGGTTGCACTAGCGTATTTGGGGGGGGGATAAAGGGCGATGGCCCCCACCAAACAACCTTACAAAAAACTAAAAAGGAGCGAAAATAAATGTAACTTAGATATATTTGAAAGCTATTGTGGAACTGTGTCACAATAGAGTATCAGAGGAGGTGGGGGTCGGTTGAAAATAACAATAACATGCAGAAATTTTAAGTGTAAACTAACTTTAAAAGGCTATAGAGATGTAAGCGGCCGGCGTTAGGGTATCGTGAAATAACGAGAATAATTGCGTAAGCGCCTATAATGTGCTTGTGATGCCTTGTTCGTTACTTGTTGCAGTTTAAAAGTGTTTGATACCAATTTGAGTGTCCTAGCTCAGATGAGCAAAATAAAATAGTGCGAGGATATGAACAGATAACGCGATCGTAGCATGAACCGAAATTTAATCTAAATTGGTTAAGGGCGCTTTTTTGTACCGGTATCTTTACCTCATCCAAATCCGAACTGGCATGAATTTCGAAGTAAAAATTTGCCATTGGTTTTGAGTTTTGTTTATTTTTAAAGTGAGAATGATTATGTTGATAAAGTTATTTGATTTTGCTTGTAATGGTGAAGCCCCCTGCCGCTGATTCGCCTTTAAAAAGTTATTTTGCCTAACGTAAAAGTTAGTGCTTTTCTCAATTTCAAGGCCGGCCACTTGTCAATGGCTATTTGTATTGCATTATAGCAGGCTTGCTAACTCAACCAGCTTTGGATGAAGACGATAAGATCCAAACGCAAATCAAGTTGTTGTTGCTCTGATTTAAAGTAACAAAATTTAGATCTAAATAAAGATTTTATACAAATGCAACCATGCTACGTCAGTGTTGACTTGCATGTTTCAACGCCTCCCTGTTTTGTTGCACGCGCTCTTTTCTACGCCTTCATCAATTTTAGTTTGAAATTTGTGCGCTTGTGCTATCGTTACTTTTCAGCGTATTGGCGTTCAGAAATAAAATGAGTGATTACACGCCAAGAAAAAGTGTACTGTAACTACTAGCCAATTGGGTAAAACAAGAAGAAAATTGGAGTTAACAAGTTTTCCAATGCAAGAAATTTACGACCATTTTGGCAAAATTTCGATGGATGGTTCTAGCTATAGAAATAAGATGATGACTAGGGCAAGTTTCTGCAACTATTGCAACTTTTTTTACAGCTTCGGGAAGCTTCGTAAGTAATAAAAAACTTTATCATAGCATGTATGGAGCTGTTTGCCTAACCGTTAGCTCAGTTGCTAAGCGCACGCTATCGGTGCGGGAGGTCTGGGGTTCGATTCCCGGGCCGGTCAAATCTACACAGCGTCACCAACGACTTGCCACCGTTGCGACGTTTCTTCGGAGCTGTGTAACCCAGGCGCTGAGCCGCGGAGATGGGCCCCGCAACTCGTTACACGCTTCGGCGTAATACGGCGAGTATAATGAAGATTTTGATTTTACTTTTTTGGTTTTTAAAGGCAACTTTTTGTTGCAACTTTTACAAAATATTTTAAAAAATCTCGCAAAAAAGTATGAACAGCCAAGTGTAATTTTACTAATGATTTTCCAGGTGTAGGTAAGTCTGCGTTACGTCTACTTTGTTTTAATGCACGCAGTAATTGTCACAGAACAGAATGCGTAATGAATGCGATCTTCCAGTCATTTATTCTGTAACAATAGGCTCGCTGTATTCTGTAATTATGAGCTTCAGCATGCTGGGCAAAGCAGGTGTTAGCTATAGACGGTAACTTTGCTCAAGACGATGTTTGGAAATATTTAGCAGTGTATGTAAATAAATCATGTTCATGTCAATAATAGACACAAATTTTGACAACTGATTTCACCGCTCGTTGTATTCTTTCATGCAACTTTACACCTTCTTGTTAAAAATAATTGCAAGTTGCAACTTTGTTAAAAATAAACACAACTTTTTTGTCTTTTTAGTGCAACAAAAACTCGCCCTAATGATAACCAAGTGCGTAGGCAAGGGGGTTCGAGGGTTCAAAGCCTCCTCCCCTATTGGTTCGTCAACTTTTTAGCTTTATAGATTAACCTTGGTCCTTGATCTGCGGTCGTGCCGCTGTGGTAACGTGAGCCCACAAGAACCACAAGCGTTGCTTAATTCCGGAATGCCATTTATTGCGTCACAATTTTTGTGTACCACTCTCGCCATAATCGCAATCACGAAAAAAGTTGGCCACTCCTGTGTTCACAGCAGGTTGACTTAATTTCGAACTTTAACTGTTCCGAGATGGTCAGGTGCTTACAGTATGAGTTGAGAATAACAGGTACAGCTCTTGATAAGGAAATGCTCTGTGTTTTTATATTTAATGAACTAATTGTAGAAAGTTTTAATTAGCATGGTTAAGGATGGCAAAAGACTTCCGCCTTACACGTGACGGTAATACTTAGGAAGGGATTAGGCTAGAGGGCAATGGCGGCTCGTGAGTTTAAAACTAGGGGGTTCTGCAATTGTTCAGAAGGGGCACGTGATCTTGCTCTTGCGGCTGTTTATGATAACGTGGTGGCCTGGCTGAGAGACAAGACGTGCTCTAGCATGTAGTTCGGTCTGGCAGCTTTAAATCAAATCAAATTAGCTCCAAACAAGGCAGCTGAGAGCCTGCAGGTTTAGTTTAGATAACGAGGATCACGAATGTATTGTTGTGCAAGCTGTTAAGATTTTTAATTATTCATTGTGAGATTGATTGTCAGTTACCGCATAATTTATTATACTTTTTTTAAAGCGACGAAGGCGCTGCGCACAAGACGAATCCACATTTTAGGTTTAAGGTGTTGCCATTTGTTTCCAAGTTTTTTGGTTGAATTTTGCTTGTTGATGCTTTAATTTGTTGCTTGTAAAGCAGGGCCACCTGCGGAAAAGTAGAACAGGCGAAGAGTTGCCACCGGTGAGTCAAAGAGCAAGAAAAGTCTTTAACCCCACAAGAGATGCAGATGGAGGATGAAAGAGCAAAAAATGGCTACGATTACACAAGCGCTGGAAATGGGGGTGTAAGTGCAGTTGCAAAACAAAAAAAGCCTTCGGTTTTTCTCACAAAGAGCTGAAGAGCCACGTCTCGAGGGTCAAAAAGCCGCTTGTGGCTTGTGAGCCACACTTTGCCCACCCCTGATGTAGCCAATTTAATTGTAAAATCAACGATGTTGCTCCCAGGCCACTAAAAATAACGATTATAAATATTGTGATTCGTTGCTCTTATCTCTCAAAATTTCAAAATATCTGCAGAAATGAGGCCTCATTTCTGTATAAAGCATCAGTGACGTGTTTTCTGATCTATATGGTGCAGCTTCGTGTGAAACTTTGCGAGGTCGTTGCTTCTGAGATATCCAAGGTGTAAAGTTTAAAAAAGTAGGGTGGCCACTGGCAACACAAAATTTTAAAGCGAAAACCTTTGGAGAGGTTTTGGCTTTAGCCTGAATAATAAATTAATAGTTGTATAAATGTGGTCCTCATATTATCAATAGGCCTACAGCCTTGAACGTGTAGGCCTACGTATTACGTATAATAACGCTTATAGAATATTACATGGCATTCCACGTTCGGTCAGTGCTCGTGAAGCACAGGTTGTCAAGGCGGCTGCACACAGGCTAGCGATCGCGGCTGCGATTGGAAATCCCCAAAGTTCAAACGGCCTGCGTCTACGATTTCAGCGGCAAAATCAAGCAACTATGCACACTGCGCGCGAGCGCTTGCGTTGCGACCGCTGCGACTGTTGTGATAGCAACGACGCCACGTCGAAATGAATGCTATTACATCTGGGGAAAATGAGCTTGGCTTGGATTTATGTTTCAACGAGTTACTTTTGCGTCACGTGCCAGGCTAGGCAATGCCAAAAATGCAAACTTTCGTCTTCTGTATTCAACAAAAACTCAGGTAGAAAATCAAGCCCCAACTGAACAAAATGCTTGGCCAGACAAAGATTTTTGCGACAAAAATTCATCAAATTGGAGCCTTACTGAACAGTAGTACTGTTATGTATGATGCTTCTGGTTACCGCCGTGCAGCTTAAAAAATTGTGCTGCCGTAGCCCTGTTCAAAAACAGGTAGTGTTCTGAAGGATATTTTGTAAACGCATGTATCTCGTCTTTATGATGTAATCTTATTTTGAAATTACCTTTCCGTCGCTTTGAATTTACGATCACAACGCTATCACTGTACGATTTGACCCCCAGCCGTGGTTTGACAAATTGCAGTTCTAGCTTTAAAGCTTTTGTTTGGCCGTTGGTAAAAGCTTTGCTTATTTATTTAGCAACAGGTCGAGTTAAAATGTAGAGCTTGCTGATAACAAATTGATATCAAGAGTTTTTCTTTTGATGATTTGCTTTTGAACTACTTACAAAATTGGAAGAGTAGCGAAATAAGCTAATTTGCTAAACCTATCTTGTTTAAAGCTTAGATAACATATTTTAGCTTTCCAAACTACCTATACCAGACTAGACTGCCAGCATACTCTGCTAAGAGCTAAAATTGAAAAAGATCAGGCGGAAAACTGAACATAAAACTAGTTTCTTTCGCAAACGTGGCCTACAGCCTATTGTACCTACTGCTTTTACAACCTACTTTACTTGCGATTCCTACGACAAAGTAGAAAATATTCTACTTAGTCGCAGGAATCGTAGAACGCACTTCTTTTCACTTGCGAGGACCGCACTCGCTTCAGTCGCATTCTGTGTGCGTAGTTAGCGCGATTGGTCGCTGGAATCGCATCGCACGAGTCGCACGATTTTTGCGTAAGAAAATCGCAGCTGTGTGCATTGGCAGTCGCAGACTCGCAGCAGTTGACGCAAACGTGATCGCGATGATCGTGGCGCATCGCAACGAACTCTGCGTGCAGCCGCCTTTAATCACATTTATACCTTTGACACTTTATTGCGTAAAAATGCTTACAGCTTTGTAGAGAGATGTTTCTCTAAGAATATTTTGATACCTGCCTTGATGAATTCAAGTGCTTTCCTCGAGTCTTGGTTTTATGTGCATTACCGGGACTTGTTGCCTGTTGGTGCTCAGTAGCTTTGGTTGCTGTGCTTTTCATCGTCTTTTTTTTTTCGGCTTCTTAAAGTTGTTTTTTTTGTGTGCAGTTTTGAGTTTTTTTTTGTTTTATCTCTGGTTGTGGTGCTTTATTTGTTCTTTCTATGGGCTAATTTAGCCTGAAATAAACTCAATGATTGATTGATAAATGCCCAAGTTTACAAAAAAATTTAACAAGACGCATCAAAATTTTTTAAGTTTACGAAAAATTATTGCTACTTTTGTTTGAAATTTTGAACGTTTTGCAAAACTAGTGCGAAACACAGTTTGTATGCTTTTCTACTTTGCTACACCCACGAATGTTAGCTAGAACTGTGAAACTCAAATAATTTTGAACTCTAAATTTCACTATGTTGATGAAGACGAAATAGGCTCTTTTAAAATCGCCTCTTTTAAAATGTTTTTTGCCAGTTAGGTTGATCCATAGATTCATCCCACCATTTCAATTAGGCCAGCTACAATATCCGATGGTGTTGCAGCTTGCTGCTGCAGAAAAAAAAGGCCTGCAAGTAAACGAGCTATTGGCAATGCCCATAAGAGTATGCTATGTCATACCACAGTCTCCGCACATGATTATAGGCTACTCATGTCTCTGGCTAACCTATTTTCTAGTGATTTATTTCACTTGTAAAGCAAAAAAGTTTTTGTGAAGATTCCGTGAAAACAAATTCTTTTGCATTTTTGGAAAATATCTCGCGTACCACTTGAAAAGCTTCAACGTACCACCAGTGGTACGCGTACCACAGGTTGGGAACCCCTGTTGTAAAGAAACCATCAAGCAGAGATAATCATCGTGAAGCATCTTATCCAAGGACTCAACAACAAAGCGTATGTGAGAGTTGAATCAGTCACCACCTGTAACCATGGTCGTCGAGGAGACAACGCTCCACCCACTGCGTCACGCTTACTTTATTAGGGCGTTGCATCGTTATGACTAGGGCAACCAAAAGTCGCTTACGGACCGTCCGCAAACCAAGTTTCAGAGTGATTTTTCAAAAAGCTTTCAATGCATTGTTTCAAATCGTTGTTTCATAAGTCAAAAGAAGCCAAAATTCAGCGTTTGCGCAAAAATATTTTTACGAAGCTTTCTTCCTTTTTTTCGTGTTTCTGTGAAATCGTTCAATTATTTTTATTTTTGACCAGACGTGCAACGGTGCAAAACATGTGAGCGTTTTCCAAACTGGTAGGCGTGGACTAGTCTAAAGGGAGGCGCAAATGTTAGTCAAAATCATTTAAAAATATAGGCTTATGTATTGTTTTATGAAGGGAGCGTCATGATTAATATTTTCTGAGGGAGGCGTAGTAACACAAAGTTTAAAAACCACTGCTCTAATGTGTACGCTTACGGGCGATATTGCAAAGCTCGCGATCTTAAAACATGCAGAATTGTGCTACAAAAAAATATCTTTAATGAAAGACTTCAGCACGTCCACAAAATCTCAACGCACCATAAACAACAGGGTTTCCCAACTGGGGATGCTTGCATCCCTTGGGGGCGCGAGGAAGCATTCTTGGGGGTTCAAAACGCGTTATAACTTTTTATCTTGTATTAGGAACGCTTTTATTTTCGGTTGTTCAGTGTCAGTTTTTCAGCGCTGTTACGCTCTAGCAATATGTAATTCGCAAACGTTTACCCAAGTAGCGTAAAACCCTTAGCCTCTTTGTGGTTGACTACAATCAAGCTCTGAAAACAAACTGCGTCTGATTCAGCGAAAGAGTAGAGACTGGTTTAACTATCCTATACGTTGCATTAGCGGCATTTTCAAAAAGGCTGAAAACTCCAAAATTGATAGTTCCGCTGGGGGAGCTTACAGCGTTCTCTCAGACCCTCCCCCCCCAGCTAAACACTTGCTGGGTTTTTGATGCAAAGTCATTACAGGAAAATGTTTTAGGTCAATAACACACATGAATTCATTTCAGCTCCAACGATTACGAACATTTGGTTAACGCGGCTGATTACAGTCGCATATTTTGTGAGGGGTGCAAGAACAATATCAAAAATTTTGTATGGAAATGGTAGGGAACCGCTCTATTATAAAATAATGCAAAACAAAAGAAAAAGAGAGTTCCTTCAGTGCTTAAATATGAACACTTATGTTTAAATAAATTATGTGAAGTTACTTACGACCAGTGCGTCCCTCTAGAGTGAGAAATTTGAGAAAAATGCGAAATTTTTGGGCAAATTTTACTGATTTTAAACCATAAATTAATGTTATTAAATGCAAAACTGAAAAACTTCAGCAAAAAGCTTGAATATTTTAATGCAAGACTGTAGCTTGTACCTTGGAAAGACAAATTTATTGCAAAAAATTTGTAAAAGGGGTCCTCAAAGTAGTGAAATCTTTGGGCAAAAATTTCAATGAATTTATCATTTGGGCAAAGTCGCACTAGTCAAAATCCTAGAGGGAACACTGCTTACGACAGTCGACAAACAGTGATTAATTACCAGAACCTTACTGTCACGTTAAAAAAACATCCGTACTCGACTAAACACTCAGTTTGTGATTCAACTTTGTTGCAACTTTTTAACTTGTCAAAAGTTGCCCCCCCCCCCTTTCATAAATTCTAAATACGCCACTGCTTGGTTGTATTGTTTGTAATAAAAATGCAGGATAATGTTTTGACGCATAATTTTTCCCACTTCAAGGTCTAATTTTGGGAATATCTACGAAGCAACTGAAGACCAATTCATATCCCCCCTCATTCATATCCAATTCCATGTGCTTAGTTGTTCTTTTTTACATTTGTATGAACAGAGGGGGATATATGAATAGGTCTTCAACTCTGAATTGCTTCATAGATATTCCCAAATTAGACCCTGAAGTGGGAAAAATTATGCATGCGTAAAAACATCCAATCATGCGCTGAGTTAGTGTATCTAGGAATGTTACTGAAGTTGTAGTGTATGTATAAATAAGCTGCTGTTTTAAAAAAAGTAAGATTGCTGATTAGGGGGGGGGCAAGCTTGTTGATTACGGGGGTGGGCAAGAGAGGAGTTTACCTCAGTCGTTGATTGGGTGGGCAGGCCCTGAACTGTACACTAGGCCTAGTATCCAAATCCCAAAATTTTTAGGTAAAATTACTGCTGATGATATATATAATTCATACTGGCATGACACTTACCAGTTCACTTTGTGATGAAACAAACATCTAGTGCAGCAGCGTTTTGATAATTATCTAAATCAGTCAGGTGCTCTACTGGACACCACTTTTGAAGTTAGGTTTTAACCCAGTCTAGCTTAAACAGTTTAACCACCTTGACAGTTAAATGATTGTAGCAATACCCCACCCTGACACCAGTGAGCAATGTTCCCTCTTATTTTTTGAAGTCTGTGTGCGCAGAAACTTTGGCGTGTACGCACGTTTTTAGAAATGACTAAGGTTTGTGCAACAATCCAGCTATTAACAACGAGTAGCGCAACTTCTTTTGCTTATGTTACTGCTGGTACATTTTTCGCTCACGGTGGATGGTTCATTTTGCGAAGAAATGCGTCCTTTCAGCAGAACCTAGAACAATTTTCCTCATCTTGCCAACCGAGAACGTTGCTTCATGATGATATGTCTGTGCGCAGAATATTTATGCGTATGCGCAGTCTCTGAAAGCCGTGTGCGCGCGCACAGCTTAGAGGGAACACTGCCAGTAAGTGCTATCGCAAACACTTACTGGGCAGGCCTATATATCAGTTTTTAGATTTGGTATAAATTTGGTATATGTTGCTCCAAGAAATCTGGCAACTCTGCTAGCTAGCAAGCCAGCCTTATCAAGCGAAGTACGGTAGTTAGTTAGTTGCATACTTATCCTCCTATCACGAGAAAGCGATCAAAGCGCTATACGAGCTCGCTTAGGAGTTGCCAGCCATCTGTCTACCACACCAAGATGGGGGAATTCCGCTAAGTGCCTTTCCCAACGGCACAACAAATAAACTTGTCAGCTTGTTCTCCGCACTGTCCCTTTAATGCTGAGCGTCAAGCAGGGAAGCTGTGAATACCAAAATTAAAGTCATTGGTTTGACCCGACTCGGAATCACACCCGAGTCTACAGCTCAAGAGACTCTATGCCACTCGGCCATCTGAGCTGTATCGGTACCGGTACTGAAGTAGCCTACCGGTACTGTAGAATAGACTACCGGTATTACTGCACTTCCAGCACACCCTGACTGGCGTGGGCTCTCTCAATCAGTACATCTTGGTTGATAGACTAATAGGACTGCAAAGTTCAAAAAGAAATTTTGGTCCATGTTGACATATTTTGGACAGTAGCACCATCCTTCTTTTCTACCCTGATCAAAGTACGCTGGTACACCCTGCCTAAGGGTAGTTGTCTCAAACAGTGACTGGTTGATTGGACCTTAGACTAGACAAAACTTTATCCATTTAGCCAGAAAAGCATATTTTTAGGTGGGAATTTATTTCTAGTCTATTTGAGTTGGATGTGTTACCGGTAGGCAAAAACAGACAAATATGCTAGTCCACATTTTGTTATGGTTTATTTTTTGTTGCTACTGAAGCGAGTCGGCTGGTTGTAATGAATCTGGTTCAGGTGAAACCACAGTTAATGACGTATACAGTTTGCCGACGCTTCCTCCACTAAAATTCACTCCACTCATCCTTTTAGCACCAGTGTATATTCGGATTAAATTAGATAAATGTAACCACGTGTCCAACAATCACGATCCTCGAATTAAGCACGTTAACAGCGCGAAATCCACATCGAAATAGGGCAGAAACAATGACGCACGAGCTTATATGCTACGGCTCGCTCCTGCGAATACGTCATAGAGCCTGAAACACACCCGGATGTAACAACGTAAAGACTAAAACAAAGTAATATCATTAAACTAGCCCCATCGGGTGAATGACAGATAAATACGTAGATAAATATGCACAAGTAGACCTGTCGTGTTCAAAACAGTCCCAAAGTCCATATGGAGATAGGTAGCTTGTAGAGTTTGCCCAAATAATTCATCCGCTTCTATGATTGTGCGAGTGGCCTATACCAGAAGCCCTAAAAAGTCTATTCGCAGGCTTCTACCCAATTGCAGATCCCACGCTGCTCTATTCACAAAGTTTTGCACAAAAATTTGCGACTTTGTGCATATCCAGTAAAGTGCAATTACTGCAAGCCCTTAAGCCAGAAGATAAGCCTCGACGAAAAGAATTTGCAGTGACGATGCTATATAGATTAGATTCAGATCCAGGATTTTTGAAACGTTTCTGGATTAATAAACAGACACAACTCAAGAATATAGGGCTCGCAGAATCCGCATGAAACCTACGAGCTTGAACGAGACTCCCCTAAACTAATTGTGTGGTGTGGAATCATGCATGATAAAATTATTGGTCCGTTTTTTTTCGCTGAGAAATCAATTGCAGCTCAAGTTTATCTCGACCTTTTGGCAGAATATGTGTGGCCACAGCTTGAACAGTATCAACCACTAGTTATTTTCCAGCAGGACGGTGCACCCCCTCATTGGGGTCTTGTAGTTCGTCAATTTTTGAATGACACATTTCCAGAAAGATGGATTGAACGTGATGGTCCCATTCCATGGCCGCCACGTCTCCCTGATATCACACCATTGGATTTTTTCCTGTGGGACTATGTAAAGCAGGGGTGGTCAACCTTTTGATTCCATGCGCCAATATTTTTCACCCTTAGTTTGGATGCGCCATATCAAGCATCCATTTCTTTTCAGTTTTTTAAAACAAGGGCGTGCAATATCGGTGAAGAGCAAAAAAAAGGGTCTTCACTTCACGCCCTCAGACAGTGGCGCACCCAGGATTTGGCAAAGGGGGGCCACAACCGGGGGTCTGGGGGTGAAACCCCCAGCCGCCAACGGATTTTTACGGTTTTCATATAAAAAAACACTCGTTTTAACACGCTTTTTTATCTAAAAAGGGCGTGCGTGAGTGCAATCACAACGGACAATGCAAAATATTTTCGCAGCTTCTGTGTAAAAGCAGAAGCTTGGCTAAAATAAGTGAAAGGAGGCTACAACCATTATTAGTTTGATAAATTATAGACTGAAAGTTAGGTTTTAGCACCTTATTACAGGGCCAAACGGGGGGGGGGGGGGCATAGCAGCGTGGCTCCTCTGCGTGCGCCTATACCCTCAAACGTCCTGTTTTCCGCTGACGATGTCGGTGGAAAGCAAAAAATAAAAAAGGTTTTTACGCCTTTAGATGTTCTGTTTTCCACAGAAAAATATTGGTGGAGGGCAAATAAAAAAAAAAAAAAGTTAGTGAGTGGAAGTGGCTTGTCATCAAAAAGGTGCTATGTGCCACTTTTGAGTAGCCCATGCGCCACAGGTTGGCCATCCCTGATGTAAAGGATATTGTTTACTGAACCAAAGTCAGATACGTTAGTGATTTGCAACAACGAATAATTGAAGCACTTGATGCAGTTACTGTGGATATGTTAGCAAGAACATGGCTAGAAATGGAATATCGATCGGATATTCTACGTGCGACTGATGGTGCCCTTGTAGAAGTATACTAAAGCATCTACGTAAACTTGAAGCATTTCACTTTACTATAAAACAAACCAATTGAAACTATCTTAAAAAGTAAGACTTTGGCGAATTTTTGAAATTGTAGCGATAATTTATGGACACCCTGTGCAATGACATGTGCGATACTCTGTCATGTTAGTCGTGCGATTTGACGCTGATTGCCTTGTTTTATTTTAAAAACAAACTTTTTTTGATGAGAAATTTGCAAGGGACAAATTAATGTTTCGACTATAACAAAAGTCTCGTCAGCCTTGCTACGCACAGCAAATCCAGCCTAAACTCATTCCAGACTGTAAAGACTCTTTTTGCATTGCTTTACCTGTGCCTTGTCCCCCGCTTTTTCACGGGCGAACGGGTTGGGCAGAGAGGTTTTTTGCAGGTTTTGGTAACTGGTATAGTTACAAACCGTAAACAAAAAATTCCTTCTCAGATTACCGGAAAAATAGTGTTTAAACCAACCGGTCATTTCTATTCTTTTCGATTGTTTACAGGAAATCTGTGACATCATAATTCAGCATGTACTAATTCCTTGAAGGTCTTATTTCAAATGTTTCTACATTGAGCAGAATGAGTAGAAGATAAGATTTGGGGTGTGTAGTTCTTTTGAAGGTTTGATTTTTTTTTTCTTTTTTTTTCAGGAAGGTGGGAGGTTGCTATGCTGCACTGATGAGATCATAATAAGGTTGAAACGCGTCTGCAGCTGCAAATGAGTGGGTTGCCATGCGGGCTTTTAGTGATGTGGGTTAGTTAGGCTACCGGTAACTTATAGTTGTGGGTTAGTAGTTATAGGCTCTTTCATTGGGTATCGTTGTTTGGGGCCAGTCGCCAGCTAAAAATAGGGCACAACCTAGAAAAGAGATGAAGTCGAGATGTCCAGGTAAAGCAATGCAAAAAGAGTCTTTACAGTCTGGAATGAGTTTAGCCTGGATTGGCTGTGCGTAGCAAGGCTGACGAGACTTTTGTTATAGTCGAAACTTTTTTTGGTTTTGTCAACTGCAAAGACAAAAAAAAAAACGTAAAAAAAGCAAGCGAAAAAAAAACGTTTTTTTTACATCTCTATTTTTGCGTAAAATGCGGTTTCACTTCCAATCGACTTGCCTCTAATTTTCTTAAAACGCGTTTTACTGGAAAGGAAAAAGCGTGTTGTAGGCTAATTTGGAATTTAATGAAAACTACTCGCGGGCAAAAAAACTTAAAAACTGTTTTGTTTTGAGAACTCATCAATTCTTTCAAAATTGAAATCTTGGAATACTATTTTAATATAATTTTTATCAAGCTTGCGCGAGATAAATACATTGCTTAGCTTTTGTAGACGACAAACCAAAGCTGTCAATCGGGTTCGGGCTTTTCGGGCACAGCTGCATATTTTGGAATGGTTCTACAGAATGTTTTTGTTTATTCTGTTGCCACCACTCTACCCCAGCCTGAATCGCATATAAGAAAACCAAGTATGTTGAGAGTAAAATCAAAACCCAGAGCAGCGTGGAACTCAAACCTTATTAGCAGCAGTCCAGCATTTCTTCCACTACACCATGTCGCTGTTGCCAGTTTGTGGTACAATTTTTCTACTTACGGTCATCTCAATCGAGCCCTATCGTTTTCTGTAGAACCATCCCGAAATATGCGGCCGGGCTCGGCTTGGATTTTGAAAAACTGTCGGGCTTCTATCGGGCTGGACGAAGCAGCAAAATCGAGATGTTCGTAAGTGATACAGCTTTCGCGATAGCTGGAATAAAGCAAAGACAACACCTTGCATAAATATTGCTGTTTGTAACTGGTGCGACTGTGGACGGGTAAAACTTACTTTTTTATTAAAATTTCTTCAAAACTTAGTAATGATTTTGATTTCGGATTTTAAATCGGGCTCAGACTGGCAGATAAATTAGGATGCGGGTTCGGGCTTGAAAATCAAGTTCGTGTTGGGTCGAGCACAACATCTTTGGCCCGTTGACGACTCTGCAACAAACAATCACCTCTTTTAAGCATTTTTCACAGATTCGTGCCTCATGGAGGCGCTGTGCCGCAAATTTGGCAACTTGTATAGCTATATCGTTGTTACTCTTCAACGAATGCGAAAAGGTGTCTGTTCAGAAAAACATTAAAACAATTTGAGAGTAAGATGCTGGTCTTGAGGTATCGTGTTATCTGGGTTAAAAGTCCTGTGTGACGGGCTTCATTCTTGGCTGGTGCCAATTGCCTTTGAAGCATATGACGGGCAATAAAGACCAGAAGAACGCAAGCTCATTTCGCACTCTCCTTCACTGCTCTGTTAAATTTTCAGTTTCTTGCTTTTAAAGATAAACCTTGGTCAACTCATCTACGCAACCCCGCGCATTGATAAGAATTATCCTAAGTTTTAAATTCAAATCCTACACATAGCAGCGAATTTTCTAATTTTGTATGAGAGAACATTAGCTCTTAACGATTAATACAATAGCTATATATCGGAATACAATAAATATGGGACAAAAAAAACTTAAGGAGGAAAAATACAACCGCAGTAAATCTCACAACTAGACGTTTCGACGAAATTTAGTTCTTAAAGTTTTGTACTGTCTTGCAAACACTATTGATGATGACAGCTAATTCTGTGGTGTCGAACACGTCCAGTTTTGAGATTTACTCTGGCTTTATTTTTCCTCCAATGGCTGTATAAACTTAGTTGGTTTCAATTTCGTAATCTCTTGCAACTTCTTTCCAAATAAAATCATAGAACACGCTTGAGCTTTTGGGGAAAATATTGCTCAAGAAAGACGAACTGAAACTGGCCCTCGCAACTAGATTTGTTCCAAATCCTGTCAAAAAATACAGATTCAAAAATCATATAAGTCATATCATGACCAATCTCATCCTAGTCGAAATTTAATTGTTTTGCTTATTGCAGCTTGTCACGCGATCGAAACGTCTAGTTTTTGAGCGTGTGTTTGCTGTTTTTAGGCAAGCGATTGAGTAAATTAGCTTGAACAAACTATCATAGTTGAAGCTGCAGATTTTTCACAGCAATCACACGTCGAGATTTTGCTAAAATTTCACTGGAGCGTGTATAGTTGCCAGTTCTAAATTAATTCTGTAGCGTGGCCGAGTGGTTCGAAGCGTCGTTTTTGCGACGGCCATGATCGCAAGATTGTTGGTTTAATTCCCATCCAAGTTTCGTTGTTGCGTCCTGGGATAAGATGCTTCACGACAATTATCTCTGCTTGGTGGAATCTAACAAGCAGCAAATTGAAAAAGTCACAAGCAAAAAATCAAGCGGAAAACTCGAAAACAAGGGCAACTCCTAAGCGACTCTGGATTCGTCCTACGCATAGCGCCTCCGTCGCTAAAAATGAAGAAATCAATCAAATCAATCAATCATCAATTTTTTTGTCTTTTAACTACGGATGACCATGACTGCCTTAAATATATGCTTCGCTTCAGAATGCTCCTTTAAAGTTGAGTGTCCGTTTACAGCTTTTCATTTAGTTGGATATTCTGCCATCGTTTATTTTGTACGTTCAGTAACAGTTATATAGTTGGAAAAGTGGATGTTGTACTTAAAGACGAATGATAACTAAGCTAAGTTGAGTGTTAGGTTAATATTTATAATATTTGGGCGAATTATGCCACGTTTTCAAAAAGGAAGCTTCATGTTTGCATGTATCGCTAAAACTTGTTAACTTCGTTCATCTTCCGCAAAAAGAAAACTATAGTACTTCGATATCATATAAGAGCATCGTTTTGCACGCGATGTTAATCGAAATTATGCTACAAACAACTTCTCAGATAATGCACAACTACGTTAATATCAATTATGGAGTTGAAAGTTTTGCATTAAAATTTCCATAAACGCTTGTAAACTTTTTTGGTAATTTTCTTAGCGCAAATAAAATCATTTTTCACTTAGTAATTTTATTGCAGCGTTGTTTTCACGTTCTCAATGAAAAAAAAACTGTTTTCGAAAGTGTGCAAATACAACACTATTACATCAAATCGCAATTTTAAGTATTCGGTCACATTCTTCTAGCCTAAACATTTTAGTACTGCGTTTAAAAAGGAATGGATAGTCAATGTATAGTTTTTAATTTTTAATAATTTTTTTTTTTTAGATTGTACTGTATGGTATAAAAACCAATTTTGAGGTAAACTTTCGAGTCCAGCGATGTTAGACCTCCCAATATCCATTTATTTAAAACTGTTTCAACGTCATGAATTTATACAGAAAAGTTTTTGAATAACACTTCTTCATCGAAATGTTTGGCGTAGCAAGAATGATGAAGGAGTAGACAATCACAAAGAACACAACAATGCTTTTTAGAATATTTCTCATGAACAGCCTGACTGGTAGTCTTTGATACGCAACAGGTGTCTAGTACAAAAAATGCAATACTTTATTTATCGTATCAGTTATTTTTTGTAAAATTAAAAGTAGGTTTTCAGTTATTTCGAGTATAGTAGTATTTACTAGTTCATATTTTTTATAAATGCAACTTACCGGTTTATGTTTTTTTGCTTTTCACGTCATCAAAATTTTTTTATACATTAATTATTACTTAGTAATACGTCTTACTATAATATGATTGAAAGTTCCTAATTGTGTGGATTACTTGATAAAAATATTTGGTAGATGTACAAAAAATGAATTTTGAACATGAAAACTAATCGCAGGCTATTGCTTCCAATTTCAAATTTAGCTAGTATATTATCTAGATCAGGGATGGCGAACCTTTTCTAGTTGTTGGGTTATGCACGAAACCTTAATTTGAAAAATGAAAAAAAGGGGTCACGGATTTAATGATATTGATGAGAAACTTGTCGGGAATAAGCAAAAATTGGTCTTTACGATACAGAAGTTCCCACAAATGGTGAGTGTGAGAGCAAAACAAAAGGTCCTGAAGGCCAGAGAAAAGAAAGTTACACCTTTCGTCACTACTTAAATGTTTGTAAACATTTTTCGAAAATTTTGAAACTACAAGTGGGTCACTGGAATCTGCAAGTGGGTCACGGTGTGACCCGCGGATTAGTGGTTTGTCATTCCTGATCTAGATGTTTTTGCGGAAACACTTCGGCTAAATATTTTTTTCAGAGGTTATTGTTAGGTTGATGACGTTATCAATCTATAAGTACATGCTACTATCTTTAACAATTTTTTTGATCTTCAAACTTCGATTGCAAATTGATTTAAATTGTTATTTTTAATTATTTCATTCATAACCAGCAGCAGCTGCTGTATAAGATCATAACGCATTATTAAACATTATTTAACCCATTGATAGCGTCAACAATCATTAGTGACGTAGATATTGGTTACATGCCTTGCACGAAACATTTTGGCACTTGTTAAAAAATACATATTTTTTTAACGAAACGTTTCTTCATGCTTTTATTGATCTGAGCTTCCGTTAGGAAAGAGCGCAATACAGCTATGTTATTATTGTTATTGTTATGATTATTATTGTAGTTCTTTTTAAGTCACTAATTTGATGATTTTTGTATTTTTTCCTGTTTGACTGACACTTACTTAAGTGCGTATCCTGTTTAACAAATGTCACCAAACTCTTAATGTTTAGCATGTACCATATATGTTTAAATTGTTACTTCCCGTATTGTTAATCAAAGCAAATTCTTTGTATCAGTTGCAAGTGATTCATAAAATAATAGTTTGCCTTTTTATTCGAAACTTATTATTAAATCAACCACATTTTATTTCAGGGCAAGCATCAAATATAACTCAAATACTAAAGCAAATAAACTTCAATCGTTTGATACAATTCTGCGAGAAATTTCACTATACCGAAGAGGCTGCTCAGTGACCACAAACACCACTTTTGCCAGCAATCACTTTAAGCTTTAAATCGCAAGTAATTAAAAAAGTAATGAAACAATTGAATTGAGTAAAGTCGAACTAAGGATGTTCAAGAGCTGATATACGAAAAGCTGCTCCGGATTTGACGCCGCTGACTTAAAAATCCATATTTTTGAACTCCAAAGAGTCTTGCTTCATATGCACAAATACTATAGGTTTTAAAGTAAAATAGTTTCAAACATGTTATGTTTGGCCTTTGCGCGTAATTCTAGTAAAGCAGGAGAAGGAGGATGCAAATACTTCCTGAGGTTGTTTTAAAACAAAATCTTAAACAAAATTTTCCTTCATTAAAGGATTTATTGCAAAAACTAAAGCTCTCACGACTTTTAACGTGTAGCTAAGGAGGCTTGAGGGGGCGCGCTTGCAAGAGTACCCCTGCGCACACAATTTAAGAGCAGCAATTAGATTGTAACATCAGTAGGCCTAATGAGCCTAGATTTACTTATGTGCTGTGTCTTTTTTTTTATCTTCAGAAACTCATTGAGAATGTGGAGTGCAGAATTTCATAAACGTAAAAAGTTATTTCAGTTTCTTGTATCAAAGCGTAAATTCACACTTCAGTATATGTTTCTAAACTCATATTTGTAAATTGTGCAACGAATTGTTTTATTGTTTGAGCCTCCGTCTTTACGAGGTAAAAGTCAGATAATTGCTGCTTCATTACAAGAGTTTTGCTTGCCTTGGGGTCAGTGCTCGGCGCTATTTTAGTATTGCAGTTAGCACTGGTATCGAACAAGTCACTAATTGTCTAGTTGACTCTTCAAGCATTTTCGGTGTCGATTGGGTAATACCGTTCTGCTCACGTAAAGTAAGTAACCAATTTGATTCAAACTCTGATTTTAACCTAAAACAGCTCGCGGATTTTTTCTGGTTAATAGATCTCAAAGGTTTTACGCATTTGGAACAGCGGTGTTGAGTACACACTCTGCCGGCCACTTTGTAACTGTGGCTCATGACGAAACTAATTGAGATTGGCTGAATGCTAAAGAAACAAAATGTGCTACTGATACATAATCTATGCCAAGGAGGAGAAATGCAAACGTTATGTAAATAAACAGAATAGGCTGCTAGCAACCACATGAAAATATCTATCGTATGTGCATTATCGAAAATGGGCATCATAAAAAAATTGTTAGAAATGTTTATTTGCTTTTAATGCAGTAAAAAAGCAAGCCCCGACAAAAAATGAAATTTCTGTCTTTTAGAAACAAAACAAACTCTTAACTGATATTTTCGAGCAAGTCGCTGGTATTTGTATTTTTAAGAGTTGCTTCGGTGAAACAGAATAATTTTGACATTTTTCTTGATGGAGACCAACGATCGTGTGGAGATGGCGGTCATTGGTGGTATCTAATAGCTGTCTTTTACCACTCTGTTGGTACAGGAAACACCATATATGACTAATGTAAAACTTCTCAGAGTTTTGAAGGATCGTGTTTTTAAACTATTTACTAGAAAAGTTTTGCTGTTTAAAATAGCTGTTATGTATAGGCCTATGGTAAACGTTGGAATAAATTGTTGTGTGTCTATTCATTACCCGTAATTGCTATTCATTACCCCTAGTTGCGAAATCGTTAATAACGATATAATTTAGCGAAAGTTGTCGTACGTAGACCTGAGCGTAATATACGTATTTGCAGGACATACGAGATGATATACTCGTAATTCGGATGTGACGGACAAGCACTTCATAAGACTATAACTTACATCAAATTAATGCAACATACTATGTGAACCAAGGTTCTAAACTTTGGGTCCATGCGGCGGTGGGATTCAACCGGTTCACACTAGTTCCACAGAAACGTCTCACGAAATTTTATCAGATCAGCGAACCGGACAATATTACTGTTTATATTTGTACCATTAGTTACAACAGAACCGGTTGACTAAAAAATTTGAATGCCATCACTGGGTTCATGCGCCCCTTTGAAATCTACGAAGATGAGACAAGGGGTCCGTAAATCCAAATACAAATACGTACGAATATCTAGTTGTACGCCCATTAAATATTTGTCTTTGCATGTTTTTTATTAACAGGTTCATGGCGTTCATTAAAAATGTTTTTCGGGTTCACACCCCTAAAAGGTTAAGAAAAACAAAGACTTTCTGCAACATAAAAATTGATGATGAAAAGCACAAAGTCTAACGGACAAAGCATTGCGCACATTATATTGCAATAAATTTATCTTTTTCGAGCTTATCTCTTATATTTTCAAGAGAAAGTAGTCACACTACAATACAATTTTCGGTTTTACGATATAAGCCTGCAATCGTAGTAAATTATGACAACCGATTACAAAAAATAATGATAGCTCTCAGTTTACGAATGTAATCAAAGCATTTGCGTGGAAATACCGCCAACTTTTAAAACTGCAAAAGTTTCGTTTCAAGATGAGCGCCCGTGAAGTAGTTTTGAATCTTCTATGCTTTTCACGATTTTCATTTTTAGCGATATCATTTATTAGATATCGCACTTCTATGACCAGAGGCCAGGTAGAGAGAGCGTCTGCTTCAAATGCACTAGAATGGAGGTTCGATTCCGTTTTAAATAAAATCAATAACTTCAAAATTGGTATAATTTTTTCTGCTTGACTGTTACCGACTCCATGATCTGCTTAATTGTGACCCCATCTAATTGTCACTCCGATCCCATTCGGGGTCGCGGGCACTGGTGCAAATGATTGGTTGCATCGACATATGCTGTATTCCATAACTGTTTCGAGAAAAGATGCTACTTTCTAACAACTTATAGAGAGTCGTAAAGGGATACTTATACGTTTGTTGTTTGCTGCAGTCAGTTTTTATGGTAGGGGAAGTGTGGGACCGATGAGACAAAAAAGTTCACTTTCATTTTTCACGAAATTGTTAAACAAAATTCAGAATATTTTTGCTTTGTTAAAAAATAGCGACTATATTGGCCTCACCGCAGCACATTTGAATTTTCATCCAGACATAGCATTAAAAAAAATTGAAAATATAAAAAACGACATTTTGTCTCTTTGCTCCCCCACCCCGGAGTCCTATGAAACAAACCAAAACACTGCAAATGATCATGTGTGAAAGCATGCTTTAATAACAAAAAAGCGCTAATGTAAACGAATGTTCAGCAAGCATGGCAAAAAAAGCGGGTTTACACACGTTAGGTCTACTGCAAAGTTTAGCACCGAACTCAGTCGTTTGGACTGAGCTGCCGGTTTTGGTTGCGGTAACACTGGAACAATATCGTTTTCTGATACAGAAGCAATGTCTTCAATTTCAGGGAAGATGAATCCATTTTTAAGTTTTCTTGAGTGCTGTAAGAACTTTATCTCGCAATCATTTTCCTCTTCCATGTATGCCTCCATTATATACTCTGTCTCTTTAGTCCCATATGCCTCCATTATTTGAAAAAGTTCAATATCTTTAACTTAAGTTTGAGATCATCTAAAACCAAAACCAAAATTTACTAGTCTTGATTTAAGTTTTCAGATGTGAAATTGCCACAACCCAAAGTTTAACTAATCTTAGAAAATCTTTTTTAAAATGTAGTTCAAAATTTTTACTTTAGAAGGTTAAAATGACATTTTTCTTCGCAACTTTTTAAAGCAATTACCTTACACTGCGCTGTCATACTGCAATAGAAGAAGCTAGTCACGTGGTGCATCTTCTAACCGCAAAACAGAATATTTATTCTCCCAGCGTTCGAAGTTATTTCGGTGTCTCTTCGGTCCCACTGTCTCATCGGTCTCACATTTCCCCTACATCGTGACTTTGTACCAGATCCACTCTAGAAATTGTTTTTCCTTTCGCCATAGCATGGTTAATTGGTTATAACAGGGCTGGGTAAACTACGGCCCACGGGCCGCATGTGGCACACGAGACCATTTTATGCGGCCCGCGGGCACTTACAGAAATATACACTCTTACCGTGAAGCAAGCCGAAGGCCTTAATTTTTACTCCTTACTGATATCGAGCGCAAAATAGAACATGTGCGGACGTGAAGACCTTTTTTTTGCTCTTCTCTCGATTTTAAGTGGAAAGTCTGCGGACGTGATCACCTTTTTTTTTGCTTTTCCAACCCATGCGGCCCTCGGCTTCAAACAATTTTCCAATGCGGCCCTTCCTGTGAAAAGTTTGCCCACCCCTAGATTATAATAATGACTCATTTTTCTTCAGAATTGTTCAGGACTTCAGAAAACCGCTTATGCGCTAAAAAGCAGTAAATGGTAAAGTGCTTGCTAGCCAAGACTTTTCGCCACCAACCTTGGTTTTTTTATTGTATCTGCTGGAACGGCTTACTCGCTCACGACCACAGAGAAAAAAGGTGGGGTGCAAAACCGCATAAAACGTTCTTAATGAAGACCAGGTTTACACAGTACACACTACAGTCAGTAGTAAGACCAGCTCAAATGTTATTGTTTTTTCTAGGCCACAAAAATAAAGTCATAAAAGAAATTTATTTTACGCACTTCTGAAAATATTTACAAACCTATCAAAAACTTTTGCAATGGTATAACTCAGTTCATCATCAATGTAAAAACATAAGCTCACAGTTCAATTTTCAAACAATTGTGCAATAAATAAAGTGCGGAAGTTCACTTTGAATAATTTCATAAAACATGAATAAATAATTAAACGGCTGTGCGAAAAATTAAAATAGTCAGTGCATAAATAAACATAGAAAAATTGCAATTGTGCGTGGAAGAAATAACTTTATTTATTTTGGGCAGCTTCAGCTTCTTCCCGAGTGGGAGGGAGAGCTGTGGATTGATCTTCACTGGGACAAGGAGTGCAAACATCACATGATTTGTGACACACTTCACGGACTCTTGGAAATTCACTATCTTCACCGCAATACCCTTGTTCCTCCCAAAAGTTACAATTTTCGTTTGAATCGTCGCAATCTTAATTAAACAAACATAGCTATTTTGATGAGCCATTTTAAACACTGTACACTACAGTAAGTTATATGCACATTCAAAAATGTTCTTTTTGCATTTACGTTGATTGTGCTCACTATAAGTTATTGGTATTATTTTTTGCTGTAGTGACATTCAGCAGGATTTGCAATTGTGTGTAGTAGGCTACTGTACAGCATATTTCAGATAATACATAAAGTTGTGTTATTATTATTATTATTATAAAAAGTTGTGGTGTATTAAGCGGAGTAAACATCAATCAGAAACTTAGGCCTACGGATAAAGCAACGTGAAACTCATACACCGCACCAGCATACTTTTTAAATGCAAACTAAAAGTCTATAGTTATTTCGTGATCCATTGGTTGAAAGTAGCGTCTTTTGGAACTTTATGAAAGACTTTTATGGTGGACTCAACTCACACCAACAAAGATATTTTGCGATATTTAAAATATTACACTCTCTGGTAAAGGTGTAATGCACGCATCATGACCAAAACCTTCATGAGTGCTGTTGGTAATGTATCAATACGCTGGTCTATTAATTTGATTCTAATGCTTATAAACAATACAATTTTTGAAAGTTTATTTACCTTGGCTGCATGGAGGAGGAGTGGGTTCCTCTACTGGACAGAGTTTGCAAACTCCACATGATAAAGGACAGGTTCCGAGAATTAATGGAAATTGTTCAGTCTCATTGCAGTATCCCTCCTGATTCCAAAATGCACAGTTCTCATTTTCGTCTTTACAATCTATTTCAAAAAAACTCAAAAAGTAATAAATGATTCATAATCATAAAGCACCGACTTTTACAAGCGCCCATTTGTTAACAATTTTCTCACCTTCGGTGCAAACCAGTTCGGTGGGTGGAAGTGCGGTGTTTAAGGAAGGTGGAGTTGGACATTGTTCACAAAGTTGACATGATAGTGGACACTCCTGGCTAACAAACGGATAGAATTCCGATGTTTCGTTGCAATATCCTTGAGATTTCCAGTGGTCGCAAGATACGTCAAAGTCTTCACAGCCTTAATTTATTACTTATTTAATAATCAAGGATTTAGAATACAAAAAACTCAAGAAAAAATGCGTACTTTTTATCATGCCATCAGAAAGTTGCAGTAAAGCTTTCGTACAAGAAGCAACTATAGGACAGATAACTTACTTGTGGAGCATTGTGGTACAGGGTCAGGTATTGGGCATGGTTTGCATTGACCACAAAAAAGTCTGCAAGATTCAGGATAAAGTGAACATCCATCAGGAATCACAGTTGTGATTGTAAGACATTGATCAGGAGGAGCCAAATCCTCACAACTTTCTAAAAAATAAATTCAAGTTAAACATCAACAATGTAATACTTGCAACTGATACCAACACGTGAAAATTTTGCGAGTAATTTTTGCGGTTGTTTTCATATTGGTCTTCATAGTCTTTTTTTCACTCAGTAAATGATAAAATAATGTTTGCTCGATTGTCCCAACTTGATGTTGTTTAATACTTCATATCTTTTTGAAACAATAGGAGGTTGTATTTTTAGGTCATAGTCTGATTATGTTATCTGGTAATGTTTCTTAAAAACAATATCAGAGCACTCTGAGATGCTTGTTGATAATGTCTATCGTATCATCATATTTTTGTGTGTAAGTAGGTGTTTTGTTGTGTTGGCTTGCTTACCTATTTCACATTCATTGGTCGGGTCAATATCTTCACCTCTTGGTGTAGCCCCATCGTCGTCACACGGAGTGCATTGCTTGCATGTTAAAGCGCAGCTGAATTTTACCACGGGATTGTCACAACGATTGGATGCAAAAACACAAAATAATGGATTGGCAGCTAAATTTCTACAGTTGGGCACTGCAAATGAATAATCAATGAGTTATAGTTTTACAATTTTTCACAAAAGATGATTACGAACATCAAATACTGTAAAATTCATATCATTTCATCAAAGTATCACGCATAAAATGCAACGACTAGCATAAAAAAGAGCTAAAAAAAATTATCATGAATTAGCTTAACAGCAATATTCATACTTACGGCAAGTGGTTGACTGGGACAAAACTTGGTATACGCAACACAACGTAACAGTTAGTGCAAGTATTTTCATTTTCTTGTTGTTGAGTTTTCTTCTCAATTTTCTGTATGCTACTAAATGTTCTTCGATTTTACTTATGATAAGCTGAATGATTTTTGTTGCTTTTATACCCAAATCAACAATTTCCCGTAAAAACCAGCGGAAGCAGACTTCCGGCCTAAAAAATGGTTCGGTTGCGACATGGTCAGTTCTATTTGAAACGTTCCGTGTCTTCTTAACACTATTTTTAGTTGGTTCTGTTTGATCTACAAAGGAACAGTGCCTCTGACTTTTCTTATGGAACTCTTACAATGTGAATGACTATCTATCAATAAACATTAGGAAGGAACCAAAATCAAAACGTCATTTTTTTTCTAAATATAACAAGCAAAATTTGTTAAAGATCTGAAATTGATATTTCCGAAGTTACTGTAGAAATACAATACGCCTAACACCATATCGAAAATTTTTTGGGTTTTCATGGGGAAACTTATAATATTAATCAAGAAATCCTCAAATGACGTATTAGTCACGTGTTTCTGTTCAATGGTGATTAAAGTTATTAACCAATAAGCCCATCATGATAGCGTGAGAAGGAATGGTTTTGTTATACAGCAATACTGATGCTACGAAAACATACGATTTAGTAAAGTTGCGTACAACACGGTAGTAGCCTATAAATTATATTAACTTATCATTGCGACATTGAATTAGTTAACTTAGTTCCCAAAGGAAATAAAATTGCGTTTGCAGGTTAAAGTACGTCACGAAGCCCGAATATGATTTGCACAATGTTCAACGTATGTCACACAATCTGATTGCTCTTCCTAGGTTGAAATTAATCTACTCTTAGGGCAACACTTATTTAGAAAAGGAAAAAAAAAAAAACTTAGGCCTACTAAGTGATGCATGGAGTTATGTAAGTGCATCCGCTTGCGAAGCAGTTACTTGTTTGCGTAATCACGGTCTATTGATGAGTGACATCAGTTTGACTTTAAGGTTATCAAAGATGCATATTACTCAAGTAAGCTAGACTGAAAAAGCATGTTTTTTGTCTTAAATTTTTTTGCATAGCTATAGTGCTAGGATTTATGTCCAATGTCCATTGTACATTTTTATTGATTTGACTTTTTAACTGTCAATCAGCAAATTCAATCTTTATTTGATTAACCGGTATTCAACTGATTCAAGACTTTATGAATTTCTGTTTTTCTGAAAAACCTGCTTTGCAAATTTCGCGAACTATTATTTCGATGCATTACTGTAATACGGTCGCGACTGCAACGCTCTTTTCCTTATTTTTTTAAACATATTCACCCATATTTCATCAAATTGAGAAAAATTAAATGTAGGAGCAACCCCTGGACTAGGTAACAGAATAGTGCTATGTGTAATCTTTAAAAGGCGGTGCGTCCGCATTGCAACGAAACAATTGGTAAGCTTAAGAGCGTACTATGCCAGAAGAACAATACCGTAGAGCGAGACAGCGCTGTTTCTCGCTATTAGCCTTCATCAGCCGCCCTCAGGTAAGAAACATTTATCTTCCACGACGAATGATCTTGCCAGGATCACTCATCTTTTCGGACAAATATTTCTTAAAGAATTTAATCTTTGTGGTACGCAATCCACTCGTGTGGCTACGTCACCATTCCAGTCAAACTCTTTACGTGGCCAGGGTGAAGAGCAAACAACTAAAAAGCAATGTCCTTCTTGAAGGACATTGCTTTTTAGTGGTTTCCAGAGGAACAATGATAACAATTAAAAAATTGAAACATGATTCATTGTGCAATTGAAATTGATGTAAAAGAATTTTCTTAAGGAAGCGTGAAACTGATAAGTTTTGTTTGCTTCTAGCCTGTGGCAAAATCACTTTTTTGTTCTAATTGAATGAGACTGATGATGTCGATTAAAGAGAGAAATAATGGAAGGAGTGATCCAGCTATTTTTTTTGCAATGATCAGCATTGTCTCAATTAATATTACTGAAATTTCTGAGTCTGAACGTCATGCTGGAATGCGTTGGGTTAGTTGCAAATGATACAGTACTTGCAGCCTACATGGTGTTTTAAAAGTAACATACCTCTATATTACTAACTCTGACTGTTATATTAAGTACATTTTTATTCCGAATACTGCTCAGTGCTCACTGCTCATACTGCACGAGCTATGATGAAATTTGAAAAATACTTCTGCTATGTTCCTTTTGAAGCACCTTGTATTTTCATTTAAAAACCCCAAGGCATAGAATTAATTCGTGAATAACTCGACGACGATCTAGCTACACTAACTTCAAAAATGTACCAACACCTTGTTAAAGACTAGTTATAGGCAGCAAGACGGAAAAATCTAGTTTTGGTGTTTCTTTTCCGGGGCCAATTGAAGACAATGCGTAATATTGTTGAAAGAATGTTATTCTCAGAAGCCTATTTTAATTATATGTGACAGCCTGTTTTGACACACTAATCTGCTGTCTTGTTGGGGCTTGTTTAGAACCATGACGTAGGCTGCAAGAGATTACGAATGGACAGCGGCAACTGGGTTTCATTTATGGGTTGCCGTGAGGATTTGCTTTAATTTAAGACATTCAGTTTTTTATGACAAATTGTTTTCCATGTGACGTGGCCCCTGCTTCCGTTGCTTTCAAATTTTTTTCAACTCCATGTTTAGTTGTACTTTTAAATGTTAAATGAAAGTATTTTGACAATTTAATGTCAACTTGAATTTATTTTTAGATGTGAAACTCTGATTCTGTCGTTAAATCCTGTCTTCCTGAGCCAACACTCTAACGCTGTCTTCACGCATTCTGATATAACGTGACATGAGCTATAATTAAACTAAGTTCACGTGTAAGCAGCATGAATAGTTACTTTAATGAGTAATAGTGAATGAGTAGGCCTAATGGTTACGAAACACAGTGACACGTAGTTCATTGAACACAGGAATAGCGCTTTTCATTTTTATCTCCGACAATATGGGACACAACAAAAAGCGCCCACTGAATTTTTAACCCTTTGCGGTCCAACGTCATCCCTGGAATGATAAATAAAATTATGTAATTTAGTCCAACGTCATCCCTGGGATGATGTTTTTATTTTAGAGGTAACAGCAAGTCCAACGTCATCCTAGGGATGTTTAAAGCGCAGATACGCGCAACTAGTTTCTTGCTTGGTACATTTAGTCAATCGCTTACCGATTTTGGTGCCGTGTGCAAAAGCAAGGCGCGCTAACATGTGTGAACCATTTTGTTTGGAAAACCGAGTTGGCAGCAGCTGTGAATGCATTGCTGCTGAATTCATTTACAGCAGTATTCTGTAGTAGTTAGTGTTTTGCTTGTGTTGGAGTGGGTATTGGAGTGGGTATTTATTATTGCTTCGAGCAATGCACTATAACTGCAGCTTCAACAGTGTTTGTTGTAAATAATAATTTGATTGGTTGGTAATAGCACATAGTAATCATCAGCAGGCCGCCTAAACAGTGGTATGGGCTATAAGCTAAGAATTAGGAAGTAGAAACACAAAATGCAAGTGTTTCACCGTTAAAGGTGCCCTTATCAAACGAAATAATCCAGAAAATAACAAAAATTTCAAAATTGCAATTTGGAAAACTTACAATGCACTTTCAATTTTCCATACTTGAAGCCTTGTATCGAGAGCCTGACGGGAAATGTTATTTTTAGAACACTCCCGTTCTGCTGCACTTTTACTGAAAAAAAACTGAGCACACCACACAACAACAAATGAAAAAAATCAATGCAAAAAATTTATTTTATAGCATCACTCTGTAACCTTTAACTTTAAAAAAATTCGCATTGCTTGTAGAGTAGATAATCTTTACTATTTCTGTTTTTTCGACCAATGTTTGTTCTTTTTTTTTTGCGGCACAAGGTGTAATTACGGTACATTAAAAAGATAATTTTATAGTTTTGTAAATACATCATGCCATAAAAAAAAAACTTTTTAAAGCTTTTGCGTTCATGGTTGTCACTAAAGCTTGTCAACTCACCTACGATGGCAATATTTGCAAATTGTAAATCACGGCACTGTATTATCGCAACAGCTTCCGCTAACAGCATCGCTGACGAAAAGTGTCACAAGGTAAATTCTAAATTGGAGAACTTGCTGTTTGAATAAGATCTTGACGTTGTGTGGCCGATCATCCACTCTGGATCAAAGTGCAAACTACCTGAGAGTGAAGATCTATCCTTTTACATCCCAGATCCATAACCGGATCAGACGCAAGGAGTGATGTACTTAAACCAGCTTCTGGTATCGTCTTTTAATAACAATAGACCAAGGATTCCTCTTGGTGCACTATGGATTGGCAAATAGAAATAACGTTATCTGCTGTTTGCTCAATTATAACGCCGCACTCGCAACTCTGGTCTTGAGCGCGCTTTGTATCAAAATTTCGCGGATCGAAGATGGCTAATTTCCCAATATTTATAAAAAAGAACAGAAATTTAAACGGTTCAAAACTCACAAGTCGCAATATGGCGAACGAAAATAAAACATATTAATCATCAGTGATTAGTCACTATTTAACTAGTAACGTGTGTTTCGGAGCAATTTTCTTGCGTGCAAAATTTCGTTAGGGTGAAAAAAACAATATTTATTCATGAGAATGTAATATAAAATTTCTAAACTCCATATTTCGCATCACAGTTTTAAATAACGTTTTTGTAGCCATGCTCCAGAGCGTATGCTAGTCATGTATGGTATGAAAACATAACGCAAATTTTTTAGCCGGAAATCACGGCATTGCCATACCTATCCAAGATATTATCTAAGCATCATGTTTTTGACTAAATGTGATGCAACATGCATATACAGCAAAAAAAAGGATATAAAAAAAATCGAATATGTAATTATAAACATATTAGATAAAAAAATTGGAAACGGTTTTTATGCTTTAGTTTATTTATTTGATTCAATTTACAGCTGCAGAAAATTATCCAGTACAGTATCAATATTGCGCACTCGCCATTTCCTTGATCTTTGAATTGAATCGAAACGACAGTAAGGCTTCAACGGTTGAATCAGATCAAGTAAATCGATTTAGGAAAATACCACGAAAAACAAAAATTACCGACACATCCCAAAACGGCATCAATATCGTTTAAATATTAGTCTTAGCGATTATCGTAATCCACGATAACTCTGGCAACAATGTACAGTACGTAGCTTATCAGCTTCACACAACAAAAATCTTATGCCTAAAAATCAATAATTGAGATACAATAATCTGCGCTCAGCTTAATAAAACCTCATATTGCTTGCGGCGTATTCAGCATCTTTTGGAAAGATCGGAAAACTGGAAAATAAATCTCGGTCCGTTACCGCGTTAAACCGGAAACAAGACAACTTTTTAAAACCTAAAAAATCGCCACTGCTTTTTAAAACCACTGCTTTTTAAAACCTAAAAAATCACATTTTGCGATTAAAATCTTGTTCTTTTGCTATGTTGTTGCATTTTAAAATGAATAAGCAAAAAAAATATAAATGAAAAAAATGCTGTAGGCTGGAATGTTTGAAGTTAATCCGCCATTTTGTCTGTGCAAAACGTGTATGAAGCGATGCTGCCGAATGTTTAATTTGCAAGCCATTAGCCACTTCTTTTCCTAACAGTTTACTCAAATTTAAATAACTGAAACGGGGATTTTGTTTACGCATATAATTCTATACTAATTAGAAGTTAGAACCTATGATGTTCAAATCAAATCTTCATTGTACTCGCGTAATACACCGAAACGTGTAACGAGTGGCGGGTCACAACTCGGCGACATAGCGCCTGAGTTGCACAGCTTAGAAGAAACTTCGCAGCGGTGGCGAGCCGTTGCCAACACTGTGTCTAATTTGATCGGCCCAGGAGTCGAACTCCAGATCTCCCGCACCGATAGCCTGCGCGTTTAGCAACTGAGCTAACGGCCGGTATGTTAACAGTGTAAAACAAAGCATATTATAATTAGGGCAACCATAAGTCAAATTTTTTCTGCCTTGTTTAGAAGTTATGAAACGTGTATGCAAACTAAATTTCAGGTTGATGCGATGAGAGATTTCAAAGTTATTAAGTCAAAAAAAAGTCAAAATTCAGCATTAGGTCAAGAAGAGATTAGCCTAGCACATTCTCTTCTCGACATTAAGTATTGTTTGAGTGTCACTGCTAGATTTTGCTGTTTGGATTGGTTGGTTTACAATCACTGTTTCCAGGATAGTGAAAGGTGCTGCATACTCATCTCTTGTTCTTCTAGCAACTTTCGTTAACTGTTTCTTACGTGTATTTTGCTTGCTTGAGTCTTTCGTATTTTTTCGTTTTTGTGTTGCTTTACTGGAAACAAGAACACTTTTTTACAAACAGCTTGATTTCCTATAAAGTTTTTGCATTTTACACAGTGGCAAGCGCATGAACTTATTGGTCAAAATAAAGCCAAAATTTGTAAAATTTAAAGTCAAAATTTCAAAATTTTTAGGTCAAAAATTGGTTGCCCTAATCATAGTAATTGCTCGATAAGTCAATTTGCTTTATTGAAGGAGTTTTTGATGTTTCAAAAATGAGTTGACGCCTTACCCATACCCAAGTATTTCATATTTTCAATTTTTGAAATGGTGGTTGGTATTCTTTTACAAAATGTAAAAGTGCAAAATCAAGTGTGTTGTTACTACATCGAATTTCTTTCATTGTGTAGGAGACAATTTTTGCTTATAATGTAGTTTATATTACAAAACAAACTTTTTACGACAGTTTTGCAATTCAGTGTAATAAAAAAACATATCACATCAATAAAAAGCTGCAATGACTACTTGAACTATATACTTCGTAGAAAATTAATAAAAAAGATGCAGCAACCACCAAAAACACAATCAACAAACATAAGTAACGTTGAAACATAAAAACGAGAACCTATGAAATAGAAAAAAATTAAATAACTGAGACAGTTTGCAAAACGAAAAAGTAACAGTGCGTTGCAAAGAAGACGCTACAAAAAGTTTAAGCTCTTAGAAGCAAAACTATTTATTATTCTTGGCAGCTTTAGCCTCTTCCCTGGTAGGAGGGAGAGCTGTGGATTGATCTTCACTTGGACAAGGAGTGCAAACTCCACA
This sequence comes from Trididemnum miniatum, assembly GCA_964006365.1. Classification (NCBI taxonomy): domain Eukaryota; kingdom Metazoa; phylum Chordata; class Ascidiacea; order Aplousobranchia; family Didemnidae; genus Trididemnum; species Trididemnum miniatum. Next base: position 14,895,840 of record OZ023248.1, on the reverse strand, counting down.
TGATTTGTGACACACTTCACGGACTCTTGGAAATTCACTATCTTCACTACAATATCCTTGTTCCTCCCAAAAGTCACAATTTTCATTTGAGTCACTGCAATCTAAAAATAAAGATAAAATGATAATATTACAACATCTTATTTTTAACAAAGCATTTTATTGATGCACGTTCAATTGCTCAAAAGGAAACAAAGAACTAACAAAGACATATGACATATGTAGTACGGAGAATGATTTCTATACAAACACTTAAGCATTTTCGGCAACAAAAGCCAAAAAAATTGTCAACGTAAATATTTGGCAAAAGCTTTTCCAAAAATATCACAAAACTTTTGATTGCAATGAGCTTATGTCAGAGCTCGAAATCATGAAGCATTATAACTTTCGTCAATCAGCCAGTCTCGGCGTTGCTGGATTAAACAAGTCTTAAACGTTTCCCACTTACAGTTCATTAATCATCAAATGACACCTTAGGTTGTGTACTTATATTTTTAGTAGACTACATAAATCCAGTTAGAGGGTGTCTCTAGGACTAGGCTCGTAATATAGCAGAAACCCAAACTTTCTTTACCTTGGCTGCATGGAGGAGGAGTGGGTTCCTCAGCTGGACAGCGCTTGCAAACTCCACATGATAATGGACAAGTTTCTTGTAATTGAGGAAACTCTTCCGTCTGATTGCAGTAACCTTCTTCCTTCCAAAAGCCGCAGTTCTCATCTACGTCCTCACATTCTACAAAAATATTAACTTTAGTCAAAGAAAAGTATCAGCTTAGGGAAGGTAGTTTCTAATGAGAAAAGACATTTCACTAAAGTACCGATTTAAAAAACAGTTTGCAATTTCTTACCATTGGTGCAAACCAATTCGGTGGGTGGAAGTGCAGTGTTTAAGGGTGATGGAGTCGGACATTGTTCACAAAGTCCACATGATCGTGGACATTCTTGGCTGGTGAAAGGATAGAATTCCGACGATTTGTTGCAATACCCTTTAGATTGCCAATGTTCGCATGAATTACCAAAATCTTCACAACCTTTAATAATGACAAACGGTTTTAAAGCTTACCAAGCAAAAGTTGCTTAGAAAACAAGAAAATCGTAATAGCGAGCAATTATTTATTAAATTTCCGACTTCACTCAGTACTCACTAAGAGAGCAAGGAGGTACTGGATCAGGTATCGGGCACGGACGACATTGTCCACAAGAAAGTCTGCAGGATTGAGGGTAAAGTGAACATCCATTGGGAATCACATTTGTGATTGTTAGGCATTGATCGGGAGGAGCCAAATCCACACAATCTTCTACAAATACATTTGAGGTTCAATATCGACAGTATTGAAAGCCGAAGTTAATAGTGAGAAGTGAAGGTATGCGATGTCAAGCAATGGAACGAGGAGCTTGAAAAGGCGTCATCTTACGAAAGTGACTTATTGTTAGTAAAAGTTTTTTTGATCATATGGTCTTAAGTTGAATTTCAAATCATCAAACCATGCATTTAACACAGTAAAAATATCTAAACGAAAATTTCTGCAAGTAACAATTTTGCAATCCTTGTAATTCGTACCATTTTGCATGACTATCAACAATATCAAGAGCTTAGTTTGGAGAATAAACTGAGAAACCGGTAACCAAATTGTTTGTACACGTATTAAAGCTACCTTAAAGTATATAAGTATAAATTGGTGGAGCTACGCAAAGTCGCAAACACTCTATTGTACTGTAGTTATAATTTATACTGAATAGATTATAACTCAAAGTTTTACCAAAACAAACATAAATCGACATTATTCCACCTATTTCACCGCTTGTGATATTTGTTTGCTTACCGATTTCACAATCTTCATTTGTATTTTCACTTCTTGGTGATCTAGCAACATTTTGATCACACGGAGTGCATGATTTACAGGTCAAAGCACATGTCAACCTGACCACGGGATTGTCGCAACGGCTCGATGCAAAAACACAAAAGAGTGGATTGCTTGCTACATTTCTACAAGTATTTGCTGAAATAAACGAAAAAATAAATAAAACAAACAAACAAGCAAATTGATTAATCTTCAAGGTTTTTTCCGTACATTAGTTGTCGCTTGGCACTTTATATAACTTGATACAGTTGTTTACAGTTACTGTGTTAAAAATTATCCAACTTACAGCATTCATTTGCTTGAGCCAGAACTTGGTACACGCAGCACAAGGTCACAGTTATTGTCAGGATCTTCATTTTTCTGTTGGTTGCTTTGTTTTCGGTTTGTATGCTTTACTTTTCTGTTTGCTTCTGACAATCTGAACAACGTTTTCTCCTCTTTTTATATCCAAACAGCAACCCATAATAAGTAACCGGAAAAAAGCTTCCGACACCAAGAACAGTGCGTCTGACCGTATTTGCTCAAACAAACTTGTTTTGAACATTATGTTTTGAACAAACTTGTTTTGAACATACTTGTTTTGAACATTATTCGAAAATTTCTGTTTCCGTTTAAATGGAATAACTTTTCCAAAGCCTTACACGTTATAATACTTTAACCTAAGTGGGGAACAAAGTGGTAGTGAGGTTTCATGCGTATTTTACATTTTTGAACAAACTACTACTCTTAATTTTCGATTGTGCAGTAAGCTAATGTTAAAGTCAGTTTACACCATATTCTTGAAACTATACATAAATCTGCTGATGTATTCGAATATAGGAAGTGCTAGAAGGACACCGTTCTGTTCTCAACACATATAAATCAGTTTTTCAAAACCTTTCAAGGGCAACTGGTCGATCAAAAATTTTCCTGCCGGACATTTAAAATGTTGCTTTGCTTGGCTAATTTTTTTGTGATGGTAGAATGCCACGCGTTTGGTTGCGCCTGGTTTTGTTTTTTCCAACCTTTTACGTTCCCAATATATGCCGCATCGATCCCGTTTGTCTTGTTTCCGGTTTAACGCGGTAACGGACCGAGATTTATTTTCCAGTTTTCCAATCTTTCCAAAAGATGCTGAATACGCCGCAAGCAATATGAGGTTTTATTAAGCTGAGCGCAGATTATTGTATCTCAATTATTGATTTTTAGGCATAAGATTTTTGTTGTGTGAAGCTGATAAGCTACGTACTGTACATTGTTGCCAGAGTTATCGTGGATTACGATAATCGCTAAGACTAATATTTAAACGATATTGATGCCGTTTTGGGATGTGTCGGTAATTTTTGTTTTTCGTGGTATTTTCCTAAATCGATTTACTTGATCTGATTCAACCGTTGAAGCCTTACTGTCGTTTCGATTCAATTCAAAGATCAAGGAAATGGCGAGTGCGCAATATTGATACTGTACTGGATAATTTTCTGCAGCTGTAAATTGAATCAAATAAATAAACTAAAGCATAAAAACCGTTTCCAATTTTTTTATCTAATATGTTTATAATTACATATTCGATTTTTTTTATATCCTTTTTTTTGCTGTATATGCATGTTGCATCACATTTAGTCAAAAACATGATGCTTAGATAATATCTTGGATAGGTATGGCAATGCCGTGATTTCCGGCTAAAAAATTTGCGTTATGTTTTCATACCATACATGACTAGCATACGCTCTGGAGCATGGCTACAAAAACGTTATTTAAAACTGTGATGCGAAATATGGAGTTTAGAAATTTTATATTACATTCTCATGAATAAATATTGTTTTTTTCACCCTAACGAAATTTTGCGCGCAAGAAAATTGCTCCGGAACACACGTTACTAGTTAAATAGTGACTAATCACTGATGATTAATATGTTTTATTTTCGTTCGCCATATTGCGACTTGTGAGTTTTGAACCGTTTAATTTCTGTTCTTTTTTATAAATATTGGGAAATTAGCCATCTTCAAATGCGGCCCGCTGACTGCAGTTTGCCCAGCCTTGCTTTAGGCTAGGCTAAAGTCCTTAACGACGCTTGCAAACTGTTTTCTAAACTCTAACAGCAGATCAAGAAACTGACTTTACTCCTGAATCGAAACACTGATTGAAGCAAAAATGAAAAAACAAAACTATGGAATTTATGGTATAAGAAAGAGGGTGAATGGGGTTAGTTTGAAGGATGAAAACAAATTGGCAGTGGCTAAATTTTTTATTTTTTTAATTTTCATTTTTTTAAATTATAGAAAGTAACACACCACTGCAAATGTGGGCCTACGACGCCACTGTCTAGTGTCTACGCCTAAGTTACCTAAGAGAAAAACGAAAATTGAAATTACAAATGACAATCTACTGTAATCTGCCAGAAAAATACATGCCCATTTGCAGAATTCAAAATGTACAGCAGTAAGTACAACTTACAGGGGCACGAGCGCGACGCAAATTACCTAAAACCCAAATTAATCAGCTGAATAATATGTGATATGTGACCGTCAGAAGACAAGGAGAGTTGAATCTCGAAAGAAAAGAATGCACTACTATGGCGTCTCAGTGAGCTTTTACGGTGTGATATTATTGCGTCACTAAACAATAGAATATTACCTCGAACAGTGTTCAAGCATGTTCAAGGTAGTCTCGGTTGCGAATTTTTGTTCGTCAGACTGAAATGTGAAAATACCATTTATTAAGTAGCACCAAAAGTTTACTGCGAGTTGAATAGTTGGGCCCCCTTGGGCCCCCCTTAAAGCATTTTTTTAGCACCCCTGCACCACCAAAGCACCCCTGTTGCGTAAGCATTGCGGGTTGGAAATTACTCGCTTGTAACAGGTAGGTTTAACCCACTAAAAAGCGCGTTAAAAAAATATCGGGTGAAGCTAAAAAATCTAAACTAAAACTGAAGCGTGTAACCCGCATACAGGAGCGTATTTAAGAAGGGGACCATTGTGTCATGCCCCTTCCCCCCCTTTTGACTCTGCCTTTTAATAAAAAACAAACAAAAATAATGGTGCCAAGTGACTGAAATATGACATACTCTTTTGATGGTTTCTGTAGCTTATGGCCAGGGCCAGGGGCGGATCCAGGGGGGTAGAATGAGGAGTATGCATCCTCCCACCAGCCATTTTCAAAAATGTTTTTGATGTATACAATTTTTTCATAATTTCGAACCTCTTCGACAGCGATAAGCCTTACGCCTGACGCAGGCATAGTCCAAAATGTGCGAACAAAATGCATCATATCTGGCAAAGCACGCAAAATCTAGGGTCATAAATTCAAACAAAATTTGCCTGAAAATTATTCAAAAAGTATTAAAATAGTCATTACAGCGTGTAAACTTTCAAAATTTTTTTGAGGAAGCATGCGCCCGGACCCCCTAGAGCCTTTCTGTTTTTTTAATCAGCTTCAAATTAGTTCTGCCAAAAAAATACGCTTGAAAAATGTGGAAATTAGGGGTCCCCTACTTTCAAAATTTCTCGCTGAGCCACTGCCCGCTTGATCAAACCCGCTCTTGTAAATTGGCTTGCTGACAATCAGCGCGGAGCTTTAGAAAAAAGAAAAAATCGTCTTCGACTTGATTCACATCAAAAGTTTATATTTCTGTAAGTGTCTGCGAGCCGCATAAAATGGTCTCACGACTCACGAGCACTGTGTCTGTGCATGCAGCCCAGAAAACACAGTGAATGTCAGCGCTTAGGTCATAATTTGCTTGGGCCATAAAATGGCTATAAAATGGTCTCGGGCTTAAAATGGTCTGTAAGAGTCCGCGAGCGACATTACTCAAGGCCAGGGGTTAAGTAAATGTTGGTCACACCAACTGCACTGATGAGACCTGATAGGTCGAAACAATGTTCACTGTTTGCAGTTCTGCATACACTTTTGCGTATTTGCATCTGTGTTACAAATTATGACCTAAGCGCTAACATTCACTATGTTGTCTGGGCTGCATGCACAGACACAATGCCTGCCTTGCCCCCGCTTTTTCACGGGCGAACGGGTTGGGCAGAGAGTTTTTTGCAGGTTTTGGTGACTGGTAAAGTTACAAACCACAAGCAAAAAATTCCTTCTCAGGTATATACTGTATTACCTTGAGTGAATATCGGTCACACCAACTGCACTAATGAGACCTGCTAGGTCGAAACAGTGTTCACTGTCCGCAGTGTTGTGCACTCACATGGATTTATGCCGTGTATTGTAAATTTACCATCAGTTAAGATTTTGTCAAGATTTTGTTGACCTGTGTAATACTTTGTGCAATTGAAATTGATGCGAAAAATTCTTTTGTAAAGCATGTGACTGATGAGGTTGTTTGCTAACATGCTTGATTTCTGAACATCACTGCTTACTGAGCTCAAATAATTATATAAGCTGCAAAACCAACACTTTTAAAACCATTTTGGTTTGGGGTTAAATGATTGCAGCTTTTTATAAAGCTGCGCAAAAGAATTATGGTTGAGCGTTTCTTGAAGCCCCACGCGAAAACAACTTTTTTCAAAGCTATTCCTAAATAATTGTTTTGGTATATGGGTTTGTTGCAAGACAAGCTGCCCCAATGCCTGACATGGTAGTGTTGTAACTTTTTGTTGCTTTCGCGAGTCATTTTCAACAGTTCAATAATTACAGTATGACAAAATTATCTTTTTTCTGATTGAGTGAGACTGATGATGTCCATTGAAGGGAGAAATAACGGTAAAGGTGTTCCTGCTTTTTTTTTTTTTTTTTTTGCATATAATGACGAGCATTGTCTCTATCAATATTACAGTAATTTCTGAGTTTGATCATCATGCTGGAGATGGTTGGATGTATGGCAAACGATATAATGCATTTTCATTCAAACATGTTTTCACTTAAGATTGATTTGTAATTAATTTGTCGACAATATCGCCGCACCGACTTCAAAAATGTATCAGCTTTTTTTTGAAGACTGAATATAGGCAGCAGCAAGACAGAAAAAATAAACTCAAGATCTATTCGTGATGCCGTAAAAATCTACCGGTAGTCTTGGCGTCCCTTTTCCGGGACCAGTTAAAGGCAATAGGCAATATTGTTGAAAGAATGTTATTCTTAGAAGCCTATTTTAATTATATGTGACAGTGTGTTTTGACACACTAATTTGCTGGCTTGTTGGGGCTGTTTTCGGAACCATGACGTTGGCTGGAAGAGGTTACGAATGGACAGCAGCAGCTGGGTTTGATTTATGGGTTGCCGTGAGGATTTGCTTTAATTTAAGACATTCAGTTTTTTATGACAAATTGTTTTCCATGTGACGAGGCCCCTGCTTCCGTTGCTTTCAAATTTTTTTCAACTCCATGTTTAGTGATACTAGTAAAATTTAAGTGAAAATGTATTTACAATTTAATGTCAACTTGAATTTATTTTTAGATGTGAAACTCTGATTCTCTCGTTAAATGCTGTCTTCTTGAGCCAACACTCTTACGTTGTCTTCACGCATTCTGATATAACGCGACATGAACTATAATTAAACTACGTTCACGCGTAAGGGCGTGAATGGTTAATTAAATGAATAGCAGAGGTTACGAAACAAAAATAAGTGACACGCAGTTCATTGAACACACGAATAGCGCTTTTTATTTTTATCTCCGAATACTGTGGGACACAGCAAAAACACACGATAAATTTCTAATCAATAATTTTGCACACACGTAACATGAATATTTTTTGGGAAACTGGCGATAAACATTCAACTTTCCAAACTTAAAGCTTGTGCTGAGTGCCTGAAGGGAAATACTATTTTTAGAGCCTGTTATGATCCGAATGGTGTATACCTCCGATCTGCTGCACTTTTACCGAGAAAAACCAAGCACACGAATAACCACAGTTGAAATATGAGTTAATGCAAAAAATTCATTTTATAGTATCACTGTGTAGCTTTCTTTCAACTGTGAAAAACACTTCATATTGCTCTTTCATAAGTTTTACTATTTTTGTTTTTCTCAACCAATGTTTGTTCTTTTTTTTGTCGCATAAGGTGCATTAATTCTGTTTGTTATAATTTTTTTACTTTTTTTTTCATCACAGAAAGTCGTAATTATTTCACATTAAAAAGATGTCTTATACTTGTAAAATACCATCTTTAATGGTTTTACGTTCATGGTATAGTTGCTGAAGCATGCCAATTGCCTACTAATCTACGATGACAATGTTTGCAAACCATAAACTACTTTATTGCCACGAAAGATTTTTCTAACAGCATCGTTAACAAAAAGCGTGACTAGATAAATTCTAAATTGTACAACTTCCTGTTTTAGTAAGAACTTGTTGTCCTTGTTAGTCCAAGCATCCACTACGGATCGAAGTAGCTAACCACTTTGAGAATGAGAGTCTACCCTTTTGCCAACCAGATTCAGAATCGGATCAGACGCTAGCAGTGAAGTTGTTAAACCAGCTTCTGCTATCGTTATGCTGCAACAGACCGCGTATTCCTCTTGGCGTACGATGCATTAAGCAGATGGAGATAACGTAATGTGCTGTGTGCTCAAATGAGCCGCACTCGCCATCCTATTCTTTAATGCCCGTTATATTGACATTTTGCGGCTCAAGTATGGCTAATTTCTCAATATTTTTGAAAAAGAATAGAAATTAAATATTTGGAAACTCACAAGTCGTAATAAGGCAAACGAAAATAAAACATATTAATTATTAGTGATTAGTCACTAACTAATTAGTAATGCGATATGTTCAGGAGCAATTTTTTGTTACGTGCAAAATTTCGTTAGTGTGGAAAAGACGGTATTTATTCATGAGAATGTGATATAAAATCTCTAAACTCCATATTTCGCATTACAGTTTTGAATAACGTTTTTGTAGCCATGCTCCAGAGCGGATATTAGTCTTATATGGTATGAAAACTCGACACAATTTTTTAGCCGGAAATCACAGCACTGCCATACCTATTCAAAATGTCTAAGCATCATGCTTTTGACTACGTGTGATACCACATGCATATAAAGTAAAAAAAAGAAATCAAAAAATTTGAATATGCGATTGTTTCAACAAATAAATGGCAGCGATTTTTATGCTTGATTAGTTGGTTTATTTGATTCAAATTACAGCAGGAAATTATCAAGTGCAGTATTAATATTACGCATTCGCCACTTCCTTGATTTTTGGATTGAATCGAAACTACAAAACTATAGCATTAAGCTTTAGCGATTGAATCAGATCAAATAAATCGTTTCAGGAAGATACCATGGGAAACAAAAATTACCGACACAATCCAACACGATATCAGTATCATTTTGGATATGAGTTTCAACGATTATCGCAATCAATGGTAAATTTTGCTGTAGGTTATCAGCTACGCGAAAGAGAAAATCTCTCTATACCTAAAATCAAAAATAAAGATACAACAATAACCTGTGTTCGGCTAAAATCTCATATCGCTTGCTGCGCATTAAGCATCTTCTTGGTTTACTGTTCATAAGATTGGAAAACTTGGAAAACAATGCCCGGTCTTTTACCGCGTTAAACCGGAAACAAGACAAACGAGATCAATGCAGGGTACAAGGGAAACAAACAAGGTTCGTGAAGGAACAAACTAGGCGCTACAAAGCGTGGGATATTCATCAAAAAAATGAGCTCAACAAAATAACATTTTTAATATGTTGAAAGAAAAATTTTGATCAACTGCTAGTTGTAGGCCACTTACAAGGTTTTGAAAAACTGATTTTTAAATGTTGAGAACAGGAACCGGTCAAGCACTTTTATATCCAAACACGTCAGCAGTATTGCGTATAGTTTCAAAGTCATAACGTAAACTGACTTCATCCAACATTATATCAGCCAAAGCCATCAATCGAAAATTAGGAGTGTGTAATAATGCAGTTTATTCAAAGATGCAACATAATTAGGCAAGGAACTTCATTTCTGTTTCGTTTCTCGCTAGGGTTAAAGCATCATACTGTAAAGTGTAAGCTTTGGGTAGAGTTCAAAATCAGATATAAGTCAAAAAATCACTTTGTAATGTTGTGATTAATTTGGATTCAAGCCGTGTTTATCGCAGTGATTTGAAATATTATTTACAGGTTTGAACGTAATGAAGACTGCCTACAGGTCTGAAGCATGACCCTATTTAGCCTCAGAATTGATTCACGTCTTGTATCTATTAGGTTGCTTTTTAATGGTGTTTGGACAATTTGATGCTTGACCCAATTACAAGGAAACAGAAATTTTCGAATATTATTCAAAACAAGTTAATTCATGAGTTATGTCATGTTGCCAACGCACTGTTCTTGGTGCCGGAAGCTTTTTTTCGGTTACTTATTATGGGTCGCTGCTTGGGTATAAAAAGAGGAGAAAACGTTGTTCAGATTGTCAGAAGCAAACAGAAAAGTAAAGCATACAAACCGAAAACAAAGCAACCAACAGAAAAATGAAGATCCTGACAATAACTGTGACCTTGTGCTGCATGTACCAAGTTCTGGCTCAAGCAAATGAATGCTGTAAGTTGGATAACTTTCAACACAATAACTTTAAACAACTGTATCAAGTTATCTAAAGTGCGAAGTGACAACTAATGTACGGAAAAAACCTTGAAGATTAATCAATTTGCTTGTTTGTTTGTTTTATTTATTTTTTCGTTTATTTCAGCAAATACTTGTAGAAATGTAGCAAGCAATCCACTCTTTTGTGTTTTTGCATCGAGCCGTTGCGACAATCCCGTGGTCAGGTTAACATGTGCTTTGACCTGTAGATCATGCACTCCGTGTGATCAAAATATCACTAGATCATCAAGAAGTGAAAATACAAATGAAGATTGTGAAATCGGTGAGCAAACAAATATTACAAGCGGTGGAATACTGTCCATGCAAGATATTTATGTTTGTTTTGGTAAAACTATGAGTTATATCGTGAGGATTACACATTACAACACAGAGTTTACGTTGCACCGCTTGTTTACCAACAATACGTAAAGGTGGTAAATTATTCTCAACCCTACGATACAAACACTGCATTAACCGGTTTCACGGTTTATGCGCCAAACTAAGCCCTTTTTATTGTTGATAAACAAACAAAATGTTGGAAAATCAAGGTTCCCAAAAATTCTCACTTGCAAGAAGTGCATGTCAAACTATTTTTACCCCTTTAAATGCATGTTTTAATGATTCAAAATTCAACTTAAGACCATATGATCAAAAAAACTTTCCCTGTCACTGAGTCACTTTCGTAAGATGACGCCTTTTCAAGCTCCTCGTTCCATTGCTTGACATCGCATACCTTCACTTCTCACTATTAACATCGGCTTTCAATACTGTCGATATTGAACCTCAAATGTATTTGTAGAAGATTGTGTGGATTTGGCTCCTCCCGATCAATGCCTAACAATCACAAATGTGATTCCCAATGGATGTTCACTTTACCCTCAATCCTGCAGACTTTCTTGTGGACAATGTCGTCCGTGCCCGATACCTGATCCAGTGCCTCCTTGCTCTCTTAGTGAGTACTGAGTGAAGTCGGAAATTTAATAATAGCTTGCTATTACGATTTTCTTGTTTTCTAAGCAACTTTTGCTCGGTAAGCTTTAAAACCGTTTGTCATTATTAAAGGTTGTGAAGATTTTGATAATTCATGCGAACATTGGCAATCTGAAGGGTATTGCAACAAATCGTCGGAATTCTATCCTTTCACCAGCCAGGAGTGCCCACGATCATGTGGACTTTGTGAACAATGTCCGACTCCATCACCCTTAAACACTGCACTTCCACCCACCGAATTGGTTTGCACCAATGGTAAGAAATTGCAAACTGTTTTTTAAATCGGTACTTTAGTGAAATGTCTTTTCTCATTAGAAACTACCTTCTCTCAACTGATACTTTTCTTTGACTGAAGTTAATATTTTTGTAGAATGTGAGGACATAGATGAGAACTGCGGCTTTTGGAAGGAAGAAGGTTACTGCAATCAGACGGAAGAGTTTCCTCAATTACAAGAAACTTGTCCATTATCATGTGGAGTTTGCAAGCGCTGTCCAGCTGAAGAACCCACTCCTCCTCCATGCAGCCAAGGTATAGAAAGTTGGGGTTTTTGCAACATTAAGTGCTTAGAGAGACCCTTTATTCGGACTTATTTAGGCTACCAAAAACATTGATACATCATAAGGTGCCATTTGATTATCAACAAGCAGCAAGTAAGAAAACGTTTAAGACTTGTGTAAAGTAGCTGTGCCAAATCTGACTGATTGGCGAATATCATAATTGATCATGATTTCGTGTTCTGACAAACAGTATATTTCGTTTATTTATTTATTTATTTATTTTTTGGGAAAAGCTTTCGCTAAACATTTACACCAAAAATTTTTTGGCTTTTGTTGCCAAAAAAATGCCAAAGTGTTTATTGTAAAAACATTTTCTGTACTACTTGTATCTTTGTACTACTTTGTTTACCCAGCTGTGGGCCTATATCCAAAAACAATCAAAAAATAACTTTTTTAGACGGTTGGGCAATTAAACGTGGGTTGATGAAATGCTTTCTTAGAAATGAAACACTGTATTACACTATCATCATTTTGTTTTCTCTTTTAGACTGCAGTGATTCAAATGAAAATTGTGACTTTTGGGAGGAACAAGGTCATTGTGATGAAACAAGTGCATTTCCAAGAGTCCGAGAAGTGTGTCACAAATCATGTGGAGTTTGCACTCCTTGTCCAAGTGAAGATCAATCCACGGCTCTTCCTCCCACTAGAGAAGAAGCTGAAGCTGCCCAGAATAATGAATAATTTTGCTACAAAGAACTCAAACTTTTTTAAACGTTGCCTTTGCAATGCATAGTTACTTTTTTGTTTTGCAAATTATCTCAATTAATTTTTTCTATTTCGTGCGTTTATGTTTGCATGCTTCTGTGTCATTTATACTTGTTCGTGCCATTTATACTTTTGTCATTTATACGTGTTAGTGGTTGCTGTGTGTTTTTTATTAATGCTAAACAAATTTTTTGCGAAGTGTTTACTTCAAGTATTTATTGCAGTTGTTTATTTATGCAATAAGTTTTTTTACTAAACTGAGTTGCAAAATCGTTATAGTAAAATTTTGTTTTTGTAATAAAACAACAGTATATATACAAATTGTTTTCTGCGTGATGAAAATATCAATATAGTAACAATGCGTTTAATTTTGCATTTTACGTTTTGTGAAAGAAAACCAATTACTATTTCGGGGAAAAACAAAAGTATTTAAATACTTTCGTAAGGCTTCAACTCATTTTTTAAACATTGAAGAACTCTTTCAACGAAGCAAAGGTTTAAAGCAATCACATTCGTGCTGTATATTTAAACTGTTAAAACCATAAATTTCAACTTCTAATAAGTGTAGAATTATATGTTCAAACAGAACCGCTATTTCAGTAATTATTTAAAGTTGCGTAAATTGTAGTTAGGAGTAGAAGTGGCTACTGGCTATTAGCAAATTAAGCAAAGTCGTTTTAAGGTCTTGCGTAGGCAAAAACAGCTCAGATGGCCGAGTGGTATAGAGCGTCTGTCTCTTGAGCTGTACACTCGGGTTTGATTCCGAGTCGGGTCAAACCAATGACTTAAAAATTGGTATTCACAGCTTCTCTGCTTGACGCTCAGCATTAAAGGGACAGTGTGGAGAACAAGCCGGCAAGTTTACTTGTTGTGCCGTTGGGAAAGGCACTTAGCGGTATTCCCCATCTTAATGTGGAAGACAGATGGCTAGCAAATCCTAAGCGAGCTCGTATAGCGCGTTGATCGCTTTCTCGTGATAGGAGGAAAAATATGCAACTAACTAACTAAGAATATTACATTCCACATTTACCTGTGATAGACTAACACATGGAACACCCCTCTTGCGTATAAATTGCTGTGGCCTGAAACCTATAGAGTTATTTTTAAATATAATTTATTACATATTATATATATTTATCCTGTAGTACCAGTACCAGGCTGTAGCAATTCTTTCACTGAGTGGGGTGCCTTGTCAGCAACCACAGGTAAATGTGACAGACAACACCACTGGTGCCTGTTCGACTGGAGTAGATGTCTCTTTTTTTTAAGAGTGAGCAAAAGCTGTGGTCTCTCATTATAAAAAGGTTTTGCTTTTGGAGACTGTTCTAAATGAGACCACACAAAATTGCTTGTGCCCTGTGAAAAACTTATGTCAAACGTTGTGCGTACCAACGCTTGTAATGAGTTAATTAAAACTTTCAATTATAAAACTTGCGTGATAATTTTGAAGCTTTGCTTTTCATTACTTTTTGTATGAAGAAGAATGACTATGTTAAGTGGAATTTTTGCTGTTTCAGATGATGAAGAAAAGATTGCGAGCTTGCAATCTTGATGACAACTTCCTCAATAGACTCACGCGTAGTGATGAATCGTCGGAAAACGAGACCACAACTACTAAACCACCAAATGAAAAGGTCATGATTGCAGTTGAGCGTGATGATGAGATTTCTAAGAATGAACCTAAGAATAAGAGACTTTGCACTTCTGATCCTGATTCACATAATGACTCATGTGAAGATCCTACATACAAAACACCTGCTAACACTGTATCATCTTCCTCAGATTCAGCTAATGAAGATGTTATTAGCGAATGTAACAGAGGCACACGGTGGCGAAAATCCAATACAGTTATGTGGAAAAGAAATATAAGAAAGAAACTCTACAGAAGAGGGGAAAAGCACATCAACACCAACGGAAAAGAAGTACCAAAAAAAAAAAAAAAAAAAAACAAAGTCAATGGTAAATCACAAGTGCAAACAAAATTGCAAAAGAATCGATAAACAGCAGCGAGAAAGTCTTTGTCGGCAGTACTGGGCATTGGAGGACTAGAACAGGAAAAATGACTTCATACTTGGAAATGCAACCACTTTTGAACCTAAACAAAGGAGGTCGAGATCCTTCAAGCAGCGAAATGCATCACATGCTTACTTTTTTACCTGTGGTGAAGAAGTAGTAAGGGTGTGCAAAAAATTTTTCTTGGCCGCACTGTGTATATCGAACAATGTTGTTCTTAGTGCTTTTGCAGGCAGATCTGAGCATAATACCTTTATTTTGCGGGACATGCGAGGGCATCATGAGCCAAAACACAAGCTTTCAGCGGAAAGGCGACAATTTATCAAGAACCACATTGAAAGCTTTCCGGTTATGGAGAGTCATTATTGTCGTGCTGATACCAACAGGAGGTATTTAGAGCCAGGACTCAATGTTGTCAAGATATATGAGTTGTATAAAGAGAAATGTGAAGAGCTGCAAATTATTCCTGTCAAGTGTCAAACATACAGAAAAATTTTCTGTACAGAATACAACATCGGATTTCACAGTCCTCGTAAGGATCAATGCCTCCAGTGTGAGATTTTTAAAACTGCTCAAGAAAATCAAAAACAAGACCTGCAAAAAAATTATGATGAGCACATAAAAAGAAAGGAGGATGCACAGACAAGAAAAAAAATTGACAAAGAAGAGGCAGCCAGAGATCCTTTCTTTTTTGACCGCCACCTTTGATCTGCAATCTGTTTTACAGCTTCCCAGCTCTGATATTAGTTTCATGCACTACAAGCGTAAAATATGCGTGTACAACTTTACAATCTACGAAGCAAACTCAGGAGTTGGACACTGTTGTTTGTGGAGTGAGTTGGATGGAAAAAGAGGTATTTCGGAAATTGGCAGTTGCATCAGTCACTACCTCTCTTCTCTGCCGGATACAGTAAAAAAAATATCTTTCCACTCGGATTCTTGCGGTGGACAAAATCGAAACCAGTTTGTTGCAAGTGTGCTTATGCACAGTGTGCAGTCATTGCCGATTGAGGAGATTACCTTAAATTTTCTTGAAACTGGCCACACTCAGATGGAGTGTGACTCGATGCATGCAGCCATTGAGCATTCCAAAAAGAATGTTAGTGTGTACACTGTAGGAGAGTGGTGTAACATCATTCGTCTTGTAACATCATTCGTCTCGTCAGTGGTGTAACATCATTCGTGGTGTAACATCATTCGTCTTGCTCGTCGTCACAAGCCATACACTATTTACCAACTGAATTTTTCAAGCTTTTTTGATTTGGAAAAACTAAGAAATCAGATTATTGTTAA
Source organism: Trididemnum miniatum (assembly GCA_964006365.1). Taxonomy (NCBI): domain Eukaryota; kingdom Metazoa; phylum Chordata; class Ascidiacea; order Aplousobranchia; family Didemnidae; genus Trididemnum; species Trididemnum miniatum. The sequence goes on along the minus strand of OZ023248.1, from coordinate 14,879,912 downwards.
CCGAAACAAAGATACTGCTGGTGCAACAGTGAATTGGATGAAAATTTACAGCCTTAAATTTTCTAAAAATCAGCCATTTTCATTTTTGTATTTGTATGACCCCATGGGAGAATACAGTCAAGTTGTTACCAAAGTGATGCGTGGACGCAATGCTAAAACTGCAACACTTGTACAGCTGTACGGAAAGCAGTTGCCAATTTCTGCAGCAAAGAAGAAGGATCTCCTGCATCTTTTTCAAACTGGAACTATACCAGTTGAAGTTCAACAGTGGTACATGAATTTACCTGCTGAAACAGAAAGAGCTGAACAAGACAATTGAGACAATTGCCTAGCTTTAAGGTTTTTGCATGCGCAGCTTTTGACTTGATTCGGTGTGTTATTGCGTAATTTTTGATGCTTTTCTTTTGTTATGTCAAGTCCTGTTTTATTAAAAAAAGAAAAAACAATTTTTGATATAATGAGCTAAGTCACATTGGAGGGCACCATTTACTCCCCTTACCATTCTGAGCTAAACAATTTTCGAAAAAGATGTGTGTCATTGGTATACATTTAGTGCAGCAAGAACAGATTTCAGCTCTGCTTGTTAGAATTCACAATCCATTTTCAAGTTAAAAATGCGATTTTCTCGCAACCACTTTTTTTCACATATGCTCATTCTGTCATTTAACCCTCGGTTTGTACCACTGCCAACAAATCTTCTACAGCTGAACTACTACAACATTCGACCATAGAAACTTTAAAAAAATCATCGCTGTATATATTTGCAAAATCTATTAACCAAGTAAATGAACCAACATGATTAAAAACTTTAATAAATACTAAAAAATCAAATTCACTTTAAATAGTGCGATTACTTTGGCTCCAAACGTCGGGTTTCAAATTAAGCATCAAAAACTAGGTCAGGCATGAGTTTGAACATTCGCGAGAAACACTGTATACACTTTTTTATGGTATGTGAAGTGAATATACTCGAGACATCCATATTAACATGCAAAAGGGTAAGTAGAAGTACAACGACATGGCACTTGACATTTGGCACCTTGAGGAACACTGATTTGCATGATGAAAAACAAATATCAGCAATTAAGTAAAACAAATATACAGCATGGATATTATACGTGTGCTTATAAAGGTTCGATAACTGAGTCAAAAATCAAACTACCCCTGCCCCACAGTAAAAACTTCAACGAAGTTACAAGCTTTGTGATTTCTTGTGCCAATTTTTAGGGCATGTGTTTTTGTACCAAGTATAAACCAGTTTACAAAATTTATGTTTTTGGCTCTAGGGAATCTTTAGCTTTATTGCAAAATGAATAAATAAAATCACTAAAACGATTTCAACAACAACGTATTGGAAGCACATAAAGCAACACCATTCAAAATTTAGAGATGTTTAACTTTCGTTTCTTCTTGGAGGAAGTGCAGTGGATTTGCCAGCTTCAGCTTCTTCTCTAGTGGGAGGAAGAGCAGTAGATTTTTGTCCTTCAACCTCTTCTCTGGTTGGTGGAAGACCTGCGGATCGATTTTCTTCCTCCGGACAAACTGTACAAATCCCACATGATTTGTGACACTCTTCGCGGACCCTGGGAAATCTACTATCTTCATCACAATATCCTTGTTCTTCCCAAAAGTCGCAATTTTCATTTGAATCTTCACAATCTACAAATCAACAAACAAAAGCAATTATAACACAAGGGCAAATGCGCAAGTATGTATACAGAACTGCATATTATGTTTCAAATATAATAAAAATATGCGAAAAGCTGTTCCACTAGATTTGATTACAAATCAATAACATCACAATTTTGAATGTCGAACTGTAAGAGTATTTACGTGTGTGCCGTGATATCACCAAAACACACTATAAAGTTTATATTTACCTAAGCTGCACGGAGGAGGGGTAGGTTCTTCGGTTGGGCAAAGTTTGCATGATCCACAAGATAAAGAACACTCTTCAATGATTTGAGGAAACTCTTCAGTCCGATTGCAATATCCTTCTTTTTTCCAAAATTCGCAGTTCTCATTTTTGTTTTCACAATCTATTTAAAAGTCATGAACGGTTAGTTTCCAACCAATGCTAACAAGCATAATGAAATGAAAGCTGTTTGCAATTTCTTACCTTGGTTGCAAACCAATTCCGTGGGTGGAAGTGCGGTGTTTAAGGGTGGTGGAGTTGGACACAGTTCACAAACTCCACATGATCGTGGACACTCCTGACTGGTGTAAGAATAAAACTGCGATGTTTTGTTGCAATAACCTTGAGATTTCCAGTGGTCACAGGATTCATTGAAGTCTTCACAACCTAAAAAACAGCAACGTTCAAAAATTTTACAAACTTTAACTTTTATACTCATTTGATTACTGTGAAAGTGAGTTAAGTATGTACGTCGTAGCGACTAGCGAGACACTTACTGGTAGAGCATGGTGCAACAGGATCGGGTTTTGGGCATGGTTTACATTGACCACAGGAAAGTCTGCAGGATTGAGGATACAGCGAACATCCATTGGTCATCACAGTTGTAATCGTAAGACATTGATCAGGAGGAGCCAGGTCCACACAATCTTCTACAAAAAGAAGTGAATTTAATGAAAAAATCAAATACACACAAATAATTGTTTTAATTTTGGTGTAAACTATGGTTTTTTAACATTTTTTCCCAAAAACAGAGTGGTAAAAAAATTCGTTTCCACTTGCAGCAACAATTATACTACTGAAAACAAACTCTCAAAGGGTATCAGACCAATTGTACGTGGTTCAATGTAAATGTATGCCTATTTCTTCTGAGAACTGGCAGCAAAGTAGTGCAATAAGAACAATTTGTACGCTTTAGAAGTGAGTGTTAAACGCTTAGCACATTGGTATAAAACATCACGTTAGCCGACGTATTTGCTTAAAGGTAAAGGTACGGGACAGCGGGTGCAAGCACACATTGTTTAGGCCATTTTCAATTGTCGGCCCATTACAATTTTCAATCACGAATGATTGAACGCTGTTAAGGGACATAACATGAAGAACAACACATACACAAAACCCTTCGCACTTCCGCTTGTGCCGAGCGCCTGGCGCGAAAGCTGCGAATACTATTTTTAAAGTCTTTAGTATGACCCGACTGGGAATAAAACCCCAATCTACCGGCTACCAAGTCGACGCTCTTAACCGATACACCAAGCGCCGGTTAACGTATTTGCTTAAGAAGCACTAATTAAATTTGCTCTGACAAAGTTACTTGTCTTTGCTAAAATACAAGAGCTTGTATTATTTCGGTAAATTACTGACCAATCTTTCAAGATAAAACACATTTTGAACAACTTACCTAAATCACACTCATCGCTATTCGCTGCTTTTCCTAGTCTGAGATCATTTGCAGCACATGGAGTACACACTTTACACGACATTGGACACAGCATTCGCATCCAAGGAATGTTGCAACGACTCGCTCCGAAAACACAAACAAGTGGATTTTTTGCAAAATTTCTGCAGTTTGGTACTGTAAAAATAAATAATGTCAATAATATGATGAAAATGTGTTTGATAATAAATAAAAACACATTGCCTAACTAGTTGATTCTAAAAACTAGAATATAACTGATAGCACAAATACTCAAGCATAGTCAAGGACTTACAGCAAAGATTAAACTGGGAAAGAGCTTGAGAAATGCAGCACAACACAATAGCCAGAGCTAGTATCTTCATTTTTTGCGGGATTATTCTGTTGTAGGTTTGAATGTATCTTGTAGATTCGCAAATTTGCTTCTGACTGACTGCTCAATTTCGTGAGCTTTTATACTCAAAAGCATGCCTTCTTTCATAAGAAAACGGAAACAGGTGCTTATGATGTGAGCAATCGCGTGGTGCACTAATTAACCCCTCAACCTAATAAAGTCAATGAAACTACTTTTTTTTTGCGCGTAGCAACAACAATATGTTATGCCTCTCTCGTAGGTGTAAATTTCGTGTAATTTTCGTTTTTTATAGAATAACGATAATTTCTTGCTACAAAGGTGCTACAAAGCCATATTCTCTTAATGCACACTGCCGTTGCGTCAAATGGCCTATATTTTCACTCTCGATATATTAACTATAATTTTATTGTAGTCATATTAATTCTATTTCAGCTAGCCTAAACCGTTGTTGAGCATTTAATAGCCCATATCTTTTTGACTACAAATAAATTCTCTTTATTTTAGTTACAGAAAAGTTAGTGTGACAGTCTCAAAAACTTCTGAAAAATTGCGTTGTACTTAATGCTTACCAGTCTTTATTCTTTGTCACAGCAACCTTCATAATACATTAAGGCATTAGGTAGAGGCCAAATAGGCAATTGCCCGGAGTCCGGATGTCCAATTTTCGTGGCTTTAGGCCTGCGGTACTTGGTTCTAGTTTCTGCATCATAATCAATTTATTGACGTCATACTTCAAAAAAATCTCCATCACATCAAAAACTTGTCACCATGACACCAAAAACATGATTATGATACAGAAACCAGAACCAAGAACCGAGGTCCTAGAAAGCCCAAGAACATTGGACATGTGGGCAAGATAAATGTGATTAACATTAATTAGTATGTCTGTTTTTTTTGCCTTGACCATTTTTATGAGTGTTGTTTCATTTTCATTGTTTGCAAGTAATGAATCTAAATTGAAAAATGCCGCACAACTATTGGGAAGAGTTCTTACCACTATTTACTAGTGCATTCGTTTTTTTTTTTTAGCTTTTCTATCACAGACGAATTGTCAACATCATGAACGTAACCTTTCAGATTCTCTTTTTTCAATATTTGTTTATTCAAACAAAACTCGTTAACTTTATGTGTTAATAACGCCTGGATGTTAATAACTGTAACGATTTAACTGTTTTTTTTTTTTTTTTTTTTTATGGTTTTGTTTTAAATGCTTTGTCTACAAAAAGGTTCTAGACCGATGCGTTGTTTTCCCTAGTTTTATTCGTGAGATTGTTTCGTAAGGTTGGATTATGAAGTCATAATTGTCTACTGACGTAATTGTTTCGTGAATATTCTGGACCATGTTCTGGACAGATTTCTCCGTTACGCAATTTCACTGAGTCAAAATTTGTCCTTGTGACGTCACAATTGTGTTTACTGCGGTTTGGTACAAATTTTTGCATGTCATGTGATTTCTTTTTTTGTTTCTTTTTGAGAATGCGGTAGAACTTTCTCGAGCATGAGTTTAGAGTATTAATAGGCGTGAATTTTCGAGCGGTTTTATTCGAGAGTAAATTTAGTGCGCGTAGAGTAAGGAATTTTGTTGTATGCTGAAGGGTATAGCCCTTGTTGCATAGTGTTACTGATGCGAGCAGTGGTGCTTGTGTTTATTGAAAAGTAGTACGGTGAGTACCGTAGCTAAGTGAGTTAAGTTGGGTCGATTATTATATTCGTTTGGTGAAGAAGGTCTTTTGTTTTTTCGTGAGGTCGGATCTAAGAACGAATTAATTCCTACAGTTAGTCAAACAATTCTTATCAATCTTCCTGTCAGCGAAGTAATACCATTTCCTATTTCGCGACATTAATTATGTTTACATGAAACAAAGTGGGAAGCGATGTTAAGATACTTTTACCTATCACATCAAATAAAAGTAGACCCGTAACAACATAAAATCGCGAAAGTAAAATAACCCAGATTTAGAACGAGGCGAACAATGTGCTTTGAGCAGTACGTTGAGACCCAATGTGAATATAATGGTGATCCACTGTCGTCGTAATATTTTTTTTATTTTTGTGGTATTCTGGCATTATTTCAATTGCAATCATCATTTTTCAATCTTCGAAACAAAAAATTTAAAATGAAAATGGTTTGGAAATAAACAGCAAACCATTACCGAAAAAACAGCAGGCAGCAAATGATTTGTAAAGAAAGGTTAATGTCTTTTTTTCGCGCACGCGAAAGAAACGATAATTACCGGTGGTGTTTTTTGGCTGCGTGAAGGAAAATTTTTCATGGAAACAAAAGAAAAGCTGTTAATTGCAACAACCTCATTTGTCATCTACCAACATCGTAGGAAATACAGGTCAATATTAAGCCAAACACTTTTTCAAACTAAAAACTTGATAAAAGTGTTTTTTGAAAATTAAAGCTTATTTGTGCGCACTTGTAGTTTATTCTGCGATGTCTGCTGGAGCCTGGTATATATTAGGTCGTTTTCGCAATGGCCATGGTGGCAACGCTACTCATTCAACTCGCACCCAAGTATTGTTTTTCTCCTTGAATAAAATATGTAGGCTACAGACTGTGTTTGCATTGCTCCACACAAAAATGATTTTTAGTTAGAGCAAGTTCAAAAACTCGCACTAAAACTGAATCGCAAGAATCAAAAACAACAGTTAGCCTACTACATTCCTTTAAGCGAGACTAGATTGGGCTTTATTTTATTCTTGTTGGCTCTTTGCATCTTTCATGCAACATATTAGGCCTATAAGTAAAAAATGGTCATTGTTTTAATCAGGACTTTAAGTATTTCAAACACGATTACTAATAAAGGTCATCCGCATTCTTACTGTAAAAAAGCGTTGATTGGTTTAAATTAATGCTGGTAAATTTTATAATAATGTTTTGTCCGATTTATTTCACCCTTAAAGCTTCTGAGGAATTCACCAACAAAAAAATTTTGCCTAAACTCACGCTTTCTTTTCTTTTAAGTCCAGCGCTTTTGGGGGCAGGGGGCTGCCTAACTGATACATGGCAATTGCAGTCCAAAACATAAACTAGTTCAGTTTTATGTTATAGTGTTGCTTGCTTTATTTGACACCGGTATTGCAATGGAACGGCAAATCGTTAGGCCTATGTGTATTCACATGGCTGTGTTATAAGATAATCATAAAAATAGCTGTTTTTTGAAATCCTTTCTTAGAAGTTTCAACAGAACTGATCGAGTAGCTAGAGTAAAACTAATCAAATTTGAAAGGTCAGATTAAGAGTGGCTTGCCAATTCTTGGCGTTCTGAAACTCCGTGAAGGTTATAAGAAAAGCAGCGTGCATGCATAAGTGTGTTTCGGTTTTGTCATTCGTATTTTCGGACCAAGGCGTGTTTCAAATTTTGTTTTTGAATCAACCACTAACTTGGCTCGGTTGCGGTCTTAATCGTTTTCATCGCGGCGGTTACCGATTCCTCAAGTTGTTTGTTGCAACACATCTTGCAGTTTAGCGAATGGGCTGTTTTGAAAGTTTTGAAATAGTGAGCAGTATACGCACATCATAGACCAAAACCTAGTCAAGCATCAAACTTGCAACCAACCTTTGGTCCCCTAGACCACTTTACGTCAGCAGCTTCAATGTGGTAGATATAACTGCAACAGCCGTAATTATTTCGTAAGACACGTGCTGTGAACTTCGAAATGTTTCGGTGACTGCTAATTCGAAAAACGCAATTTCACTCTTGGTATTCTCTCTCATTTACTATAGACTTTTTTGTTCAAAAAAGAACTGAAAAAGTTTTTTCAAGTTGTTTGAAACCCAAGCCCCTAGTTGTAAAATTTTGTGATGAAATCAAGAAAACCATTACAACATCATTCAAAACTTTGTGTGTTTCGTGTCGATGGATCGTGTGCAAGACAATAAACTCTCATGTTAGAAAAGCTTTTTCCGTTTTGCGGAAATCTGCTGTAACATTTGAAATTTAAATTGGTGCTAAGAAACGCTTTTTGCCTTGTGCATAGTTTGTGCAATGTGTATTGGTTCGTTATAGGGTTTTCAAACAATCAATCGGGGCTATTTTTTCAAATTATGCCGTGATTGTACCTAGGGCGATGGAAATCAAGCTGACGCATTTTTTTCGTATTTTTTTTTCACTTTCTGTTCTTACTTTTCACCCAACTAAGCAACATAATGCAAGCCACGCGAGCAAAATGCTACCAGGCAAATATTTCTCTGGCAAAATGCATATTACGTATGACCCATCTGATGAACAATTGTAGCATCAGATTCACAGTAACCTAGCAATCAATGTCAGTTCACTGAATGTTGAAATATTGCTAGCCACAGTCATGATAAATTCGGTAAAAAAGTTACAAAGGGACAACATAATGTTTCAAATACCGATATATGAACCAGTATGACAGTGGCAGTCGGTGATATAGTTCATATGGGCGCTAAGATTCGCTTATGCAACGGTGATAAAAGTCGGCATTAAAGCATGCTACTTTACAGTACATTAAAAAAGTAAATTCAAGGACTTTTAATTTAAAAGAACGAACTACAACTTCAGTTTTTGGAAACATGTTGCTCAGGTACAGGTAATCGCTTATTCCCTTGGTTTCCTTCACTGATCGTCACTGATGATAACACTTGGTGTCGGTCGCTTAGACTAACTCAGTGGCATCCTTAAAAATGTGCCCAGAAATTTCGTTTGAAAAAGCTCTACAACAATAGAGCAGCTTCAGGCTTAGCCAACGGTGTTTGATGTTAGTTGCTTAACCTACAGTAAATTGCCAAAATGTGACAAAACTATGTGGCATATCCAGGATTTTAATGCATTATCAATGGGCCATTGCATTGCATCTCCTGCAATAATAACAGTTTTTGTAAAAAACGACTTCATAGTTTACCAGTTAGTCGATCTTTATAAAATGGCAATTAATTTATTTTGTCCAAAATAAGCAAATCATTGTTTGTTAATGTTTACTTTAGCAATTAAATTAAAAACTCTAGTTTGTATTGATAACGCAGTATTTTTTTATTTTTACAAATACGTGCAGCTAGATAACCGGCCGTTAGCTCAGTTGCAAAGCGCACGCTATCGGTGCGGGAGGTCTGGGGTACGACTCCCGGGTCGGTCAAATCTACACAGTGTCGCCAACGACTCGCCACCGTTGCGACGTTTCTTCGGAGCTGTGTAGCCCAGGCGCTAAGCCGCGGAGATGGGCCCCGCAACTCGTTACACGCTTCGGCGCAATACGGCGAGTATAATGAAGATTTGATTTGATTTCGTGCAGCTAGATAATAGAAGCTTTTTTATTAATAAACGCTTTTGTGGCTTACCATACTCTGTTTACACGTACTATAATACGAGTAAGGTTATGAAATTGTCACTAAAGAATGGTGTAATTAGAAGCATTCAGAAAAACACAGCGTTTTTCTCATTCCATTTACAACGTCGCTTTAGGCGTAAGTTATTATTTCTAGACATAACCTTCAAATTAGTGTAGTCAATCATCTCTACATGAATTTATCGAAGTTATGTTGTTGTTTTTTTTTTTAATTGTTGCGGCAATGTTTAGTTGTAGCATCTTTTGTAAAAAGTGAAACTATCACGAGGCGAAGCAAAATACTACCTCAAAGCAATGCACTTTATCGCAAAATTTGGTGCAGATAACTCCAAAACTATTACTGGTTTAATATGTAAAGCCAAGGTTCCAAAGCTGTCAAGCATTTTTACACTATACTGCTAGCTGATAAAAAGAGTTGGTCAATCTTTCTCTCTCGGAATATAATAATTTTGCTAACCTTTTCTACCCAATGAAAAAATTTTCTTGAATTAAGAACATAAATTTTTCTGATGAAATAGTGATTAATGTGATACTTCAGCGTTTTTTAGCATGAAATTTGTACGCAGTTTAATTCAGAATGCACATCCACAAAAATTTGAGCGTGAAAGTCTTAATTTTCGGTACCGCTTCTTGAAACACGTTTCTAACTTTCGTGAGTCATGTTAAATGGCACCGAAATGTTATACTGTAAATAAAAAGCTTTTAATGTCACCGTATTTTTCGGGGTATTGATTGACGTTTATGAGAATTTACTCCAGAATAGCAGTCGGACCGAATTTTTTGAATCGAACTCGAAATGTTCAAAAAAGCCTGTTTTGGGGCTTCAGATCGAATTCGGGATTGGGTTTATATTTTCCTGGCTGAATTAGTCCGTCCGTTTTAACCTCTGATTCGTACTGGGTTACAAAGTTTCACATTTCGTGAGTATACAACCTCCTAAAAATACAGGGTGTTCATAAAGTCCTGATACAATTTGTCATATAAATATATGACAAATTGTATCAGGACTTTACGAACACCCTGTATAATAGTTATTCCTAAACTGATGAAGAGTGTGTGTTATTTGTAGTTAATAGGTAGACTTGCAACGAAGAATTTGTAACGATTACACTAGCTATAAGCCTACTGATAAGCAATCTTTTTTCATACCAGTAAACTGATTTTAAAAAATTGCTCACTCATAAGTTGGAATTACAATAATTGTAATTTAGCAAGACTGACCGGCAGGTTAGCTCAGTTGCTAAACACATCGCTGTCGGTGCGGGAGATCTTGAGTTCGAATCCTGGGCCAGTTCAAACTGACACAGTGTTGCCAATAGCTCGCCACCGCTTCGGCGTTGCTTCGGAGCTGTGTTGACCAAACGCTAAGCTGCGGAGATGGGCTCCGGCACTCGTTACACGATTCGGTGAAATACCTCGGGTATATTTTGATACTTTTGATTAAGCAAAAAGTTACTAAACAGTGCAATAAAAATTTTCTCTGCGAGATTCGCACGCGCAAATATTTCCAGTTTTTCATCAAACCTTTCCACAAATGTTTAGTTAACAATTGTACATTTGCTTGCACCAATTACGGCATCTATTTGCAAAGTAATTAATCAATTTTCAAGTGCGGCATTTTTTTGGCGCACAATTGGCCACAGCATATTGGATTCACAAATGCCCAATTTACAAAATGTATTAATTTTTTATCTTGCGTAATCTTGTAGCAGTAATTAAGGTTTCGTGTATAACATACGTAAACGAAATATTCTGTAACTCACGCTATTGTCACTTCCGGGGTATTGGTAATCATGTGACTGCTGCATGCAATACTTACTCGTGTTGGATTGGGTAAGAAGATATTTTTAAAACAAACCTATTTTTGTTGTTTAGTAATAGTAATATATACATATTACAATACACTACGCTCCATCGCTTTACGCTCGGTTGAACACTATCATCTGGAGCTCCCTGACCTTTGCATTGCGCTAAGCTCATTTCTCTGCGATTTGAGCACTGTGGCAAGGGTGAAGATTTTTGGCTTCGTAATTAATATCACAAACAGCAAATCTTTGGACGTCATTACTTATAATTTTTAGATCTTTACTCTAAACTACTCTGAGCTCCTGTGATGACACCAAGCAAGGTCAAAACAGTGGATGTCAGGATTGAGTATAATATGTCCGTCACATTATACTGTATATGTGTGCAGAATATTAAATCTTTATTATACTCGCGGTATTACGCCGAAGCATTTAACGAATGGCGGGGCCCATCACCGCGGATTAGCGCCTGGACTACACCGCTCCGAAGAAACGCTGCGACGGTGGCGAGCCGTTGGCGACACTGTGACGATTCCACCGGTGCGGAAATTGAAATCCAGACCTCCAGCACCGATAGCGTGTGGGCTTGGCAACTGAGCTAACCGGATGGTCGTGCGTGTAAAATGTATCTGACAACACATGCCCAGTCTCATGAGAGCCACTGTTTCGACTTAGATAAGTCTCATCAGGAGCTTGGAGTAGTCGGGAGTTAATACAAAAGAACTGCGGTCGCAACCTACAATAATTTTTCTCATATTTTCCATAGCTTTGGAGCAGCAATTTACGTTGTGTAAGTCAGCAGTGATTAATTGTATAACTGACATTACACAATTTACACAACTGACTTACACAACAGTCATAAGCAAGTCAGTTATTAATAAGTTATAAATAAAATAAGTCAGTTAAAAATAATATTTATTCATAAAAGCAGACATAAAATACAAAACGAAGTACCCACGAGGCTAGTGACAAAAAACTTTGCCAGGGGCAAATCAGTAAAGCTAAAGTTTAACACTTTGAACACAGCTTGGACGTTTGATATTCCTGTCCTACACATAAGCATTTTTGTTTTTATAGACCACGTTATTCAGTAAAAAAATTGTTTTACGACAATTTGTTTTACAAAAACCACGCATTACTGTAATGCGTTTTAAAAATGTCATGCGCTTTTGCAAAAAATTGTTTCAACTGACAGTAGATTTGGTAAATTTCTTAAGCTAAAACAATTGAATGTTCAAAAGTATATCAACTGTATCAAGCGTTGCCAGCATCTCGACGCTTAAAAATCATGTTTTATAAAATCCAAATCATAAGTAAATAAAATTATATTAAAATTGGCTCAGGTTTTACAATCAGCACACGATTTCGCGATTATGATCGCAATTCGAAAATCCCTGTGGTTATTAGTAAGATTTTTGACGTCAATAAAGAATGATAGTTCCAGCTGTTTTTATAACGAAAATTATTTTAATACTTTCAATCCCTTCAACAGTTGCAGAACATAACTGACGTCGTACGTATAGGTGTAAGAATTAAGAGTAAGACGTCATATCACTTGAAGGTGCATGAGCTATAAGCGAAATTACTTCAAAAAAGGATCAACGTTTTTAATGCAATTGCAGGAATTTTTTCAATTATTAGCAGTAACGGACATTACTTTTTAAGCAACTAACTTACAATTAAACAATGCAGTGACGAATCAGCAAAGTAACGCTCATCAAGTCAGCAGCCACCCTACAAAAGCATAGTTGTGGTTCTTGGCTCCAGTCATAAACTGAATCCTTCACGCAAGCTTTTTAACTCACACGAATGCAACTTTATGAAAAAATTTTGCTTGTCTTATGAAAACAAATGATGATTATGTAGCGCGAACTATAAAAAGAATGCACCTCAAGCTTTTTATGATACCCGTTTTTTTATAACCTTCTCTTTAGTGACTACACACTCAGCACTTTTTCGCTTTCAGTCGACAAATAATGACTAAACCATGTGCCTACAGTACAACACATAATTGTCAGCAAAAGGTGTTAACTAAAACCGTGGTTAACTAGAATTTTCAAATGGGTTTCAAAGTTCAATATTTCAAGTTGGACCAGACATGTCCGATTGGGATCAAGTTTAAAGAATCTTGCTCGGGGAGTTTCAATTTCAGGTCCGGTGCTGGTTTATGTTTCCATTTTCGGCATTCTTAAATATTATGCCCCTACCTACATTTTTGTTCTCAACTCCATGATGCTGCACTTTAACTTGCCTGCTTAGATCACAAATCAACTCCCCGATGATGCAAGAAATGTTCGCTGCTCTCATGTTCAATGTTCAAATGCATTCAATGCATGTCATGGAATGCATTTGAGCTGACGAGAAAAAATTGGTTTAAAAGGCATTAGCATTAACGTTTATTATTTAAAATGTTATTTAGACGTTTCGAAGCAATTGTAATAAATAATCATTAAATGAGTTTATGTTTGAACCACTGCTAATGTGTAAATTCGAAAAGAGAGATTACTAAATGAGCTTCATAATTCTCTTTAAATCAGCAGGTATCTCAAATATTTTGCGCATACTAATACTTTTTTCATCTTTTGAAAACAAAAAATATGTTCACCATAGTTACAGACTCAGTACAGTGTATTTTTAATTGATATAAAAATTTGAAATATGAAATAGAAAATCGGTCACCAAATGAAAATAAAAATTAAAAACCCCAACAGGCTGTTTCGCCGTGAGGCTCTTCAGGGGGGACGCTTAAGACTATAAATGATAAAATCTTATTCAAATAGAATGGAATATTTTGAAATATGAAATAGTAATGTAAAAATAATTCCGTCTATCTATTTTAATTTTGCTTTTTTCTTTCATTCCTCAAACTTTTACATCAAATTTTTTTAAATATAAATAAGCAAAATACTCTTGCTATCTCCAAAAATTAATCGAGCATCCAAGTGTCATTGCAAGACATAGTACAGTGTATTGCTTCCTAAATTGTATAATTTTAATGTCCTAAATCTGTCATTGATCAAGAGTGCACAACTTTCCTCAGTCGTTTCTTCCTCTTCCCATTCATTTTTCAGTTTTTAGATCAACAAGCTTTCGGAAACTCATCAAGATAATTTGTTTCGCAATACAGTATTGTGTCCTTGTAAGCAAAATTATTACTAATTGCCACTTCTTCAGTTAGGAAGTAATTAGTATCAGCAAATGATAAACTACTTGTTCAATAATGTTTGCTGCAAATCGTGCATTCTCCATGTGTTCAAAAGCTTTTCGTTTTCTAGTCTTTGTGTGATCGAAAATGCTTCAAACTGCATGCATTTTGCGGCACGGATCTACGAAAATAGTCCGGAACTATATACGCCCTCCATGCTTTCGGAAGTTTCTTATCATGGGTGCAATCGAAGTTGATCGATTTTGCATTCGTCTTTTTGCACTTTGCAATCGCTGCAAGTAAAATTTTAATCATTGTGAAATGTTTAAAACGTTACAGATCGACTTTGCATTTGCTTTGCATTACAGATCGATTTTGCATTACAGATCAAAGTATTCTATTGTGTAAGACTGACGCAATATCGTAGCATTTCCACCCAGTACGAATTTTTTCAATTCAGAATTAGGCTAAATCCATGCCAATTTTACAGCCATTTTGGTTCGTCTAAAATCACTTGGGATTGCTGGCATTCCATATCATCCACTTGCCACAGATTATGGCAGACATCCACTAAATTTTCGGTACTTGAAGTTTTGCATTCATTCATCTAAATAACTAGGTCTTGATTATATATACAGTTGCTGTTATACAACGTACTGTAGTTTCAAAAACTGAAGCTATTTTAACAAATCGAAGATTAAATTATTATCTATTTTCTGATGGATATTTTTGAAGGTTTGCTGGGTGGTAGAGATGGCATGGGCCGCTAAGAGACCCGCTAACGAGCCGTTAACCGTTTTTTTACTGGTTCGCTATAACGGTCCAGTTCTATATCTGTGCTTTTTACTGGGTAGCTAACGAGCCGCAAACACTTTTTGAAATCCCTTAAGTTTGATTAAAGTGATTGAAGATTCATAAAAAGAATGGGCTTTGATCGGGCTGGGCTCTATTTTTGGTATGAGTTGCCTGGTCGGTCACAGTTACTGGGCTAAAGGTTCCGGGCCGTGGGCGGTCCGGGCTGCAAAAAAGTCAGCCCAAGTCATCTCCACTGTGTGGTGTCAAACGTCAACATAGAATTTTTGGGACAAATTGTTCTAGTTTTTGTCTGACGCAATAAAATGTCTCATTTGGCAAAACGTTTAAAAAAATTTACTTTAAACTTTTCGTGTTTTTAATTAAGAGATCTAATGCTGTCTGCAGATACTTATTTTTATCCGGAAATAATTTAAAGCAGACCAAC
Organism: Trididemnum miniatum; assembly: GCA_964006365.1. Taxonomy (NCBI): domain Eukaryota; kingdom Metazoa; phylum Chordata; class Ascidiacea; order Aplousobranchia; family Didemnidae; genus Trididemnum; species Trididemnum miniatum. The sequence goes on along the minus strand of OZ023248.1, from coordinate 14,864,722 downwards.
CCCACGTCTTAGGGGATTTAATAATTTTTTGTTCTACCTGTTTGTTTTACAAAAGGTCAGCATGAAATGTAATTTTAATCATATATTATAGGTCACGAAAATCGTGTTTTTTTATGGTAAAGCTGGTGTACATGGTATCTCGAAATTGAGCAGTTCTAGTTTACAAAATTTTAGCATAAATTTAATAAACAGCACCTTGGCAAGCTTACAATTACACTCTTTGCCTTAGTATTTGTAAAAAAATAAAGTAGATACAACATTTGTATTTTTACAACTAAAATCCTTAATAAATTTCAAGTTTTACCAATCTAAACAGGGTCACGTTTCAATTTTTTGTACCAGTTCCAAGAAGTTTAAAGTACAAAAAAATTAACAAGTGTTAACACTGAGCTCTGATTTCATCACTCAATTCACGTTGTTACTGCTTACACCGGTACCTTGATAAGTGGCTCATCCTAACTCAAATTCATTTTTGATGATCATCGTCACACATCTGTCATAATCACGTTACAAGCACATGATTTATTTATTATTGACGTTTTTGAAAAAATGATTGATGTAGTGCAGTTTAGTTGAATAAATGATTGATGCACTTCTTTATTAATGAGAGCTGTAAACCGCTTCGTTTTTGTTAAGAACTAAAAACTTGGGAAGTATTCCTCAAGCATGTGAAGCGATCAACTAATCAAACAGCACGTGATCATAACCAATTCATAATGTCAAGAGGAATTTAAAATTAAGGCCAAGCTGTTTCGGTTCTCTTTTAAAAACAAAACTTGTGCTTAATATTGCACCAGCGTATGGGGCGCCGTTTGTAAAGCTATGCAATATAAATTTTTGCATCATTTTTTCAGTTAATTTTGGTTAAATTACATGCAATATAATATATTGTTGCAATTTAATTATATTGCTGCAATTTGTATCAAATTGTTGCAATTTAATCATATTGCAAAAAACACCTAAATCGTTTTTTAATTGCCATGGTGATATGCTGAATAAAACAGTCAGTGTTGCTCTTTTCTTTTTCTACAAACTCACGTAGTGCGTTGGCCTGAGGCCCCGTGATACTGACTATGCGCTGATTGGTTTTGCTGAAGAATTTTGAAGTGGCGTGGAGTCTGATTGATAAAATATTGTAATGACTGGTGGATACAATTGAGGACATATGCAAAAATATGGACATATAGGCAAGTTAATTGCCAGCTACGTATGAAAAGTTGTTAGACTAGACAGCTAGGCAGTAGGCTCCCACTCGGTCTTATGCTTCTTAGTCTTTTAGTAAACTGAACAAAATTAGTCGTTAACTTATTTCAGTGACAGTCAGGGGCTCTGAGAGCCGCCAATGGGCCCGGGGCAAATTTTTTGGTGAGCCACCTACCTTCTGCACTCTCTAAGCACAAAGACAACATTGTATTAAATTCAGTGAGTTAGTCGGTTTCCTATTTTTCCCCTTGATAGCAAAAAAGCGATTAAAGTGATATAACGAACTCGCTTGTTTCATCCTCAGGAAAATTTTGAGGATATTTTTGATGACCACGATTAATTGCGCTACGTGTTTACAAGGCACATGGAAATTTAGAGAGGACAAGGACAAGGCCAACGTCAAAGTCTTCGTGCGGATTTGGAGTCTCGTTACCAGTGCTGCGTACAGTAGTAGCTTCATTGTCAGTATAAGCACTTGGATTAGGGGAACTTACTCTTGCTTCATCAGCTACAATATTGACACTCAAATTACGACTTTGCTTACATAATCACTCGGATCAAACAACAAATTTACATTCGAAACTTCAATATCATTCCTTGGACTACTTTCGCTGACATTAAACCCTTTATTAGCAGTTTCCTGATCAGGAGCATCTTCACCTGATCTTTTTCTTTCACTTTCTCTCCCAACTATACTAAAGCTTTTTAGTCTTTGCTGCCCTTTAGGCTACACCGTAATCGTTCTCTTATGACCCTTTCTTTTCGCTTTTGTGCACCGGATTTATGTTTTATCATTTATCAACATGCATTTACAAAAATATACCTACTACCAATTGTAAGAATAGTTAATTATATTCCAAAAAAAAGTTTTTAAAACTTATTGTGCCAAATCAATCAATTTGACATTTATTTAGTAGTTGTAGTAGTAGTAGGGTCTTTTATTTCCGCACCGTCAACGCAACAAAAGAATACGATTAGAGTAGAGGAATATAACGCGGCACAGGAAAAGGGAAGAAGCAACAAAACGATTGACGTTATGGCATGCAGGTAGGAGAAGAGGAGTTAACAAAATAAAGGAGTGGGCATGGTTGCAACACCCCACCCAGAAAAAAGCAGAGTCCAACGTCCATTTTTTACGCATGCGATCATCGAAAAGATTTGCTCCAGTCCGCGAATTGGCAACTCTTTTGAGCAAGGGAGCCATAAAAGCTGGACTGTTTTAATTGCATTTTCGTGAGAGCCGCACAACATTTTTGAGTTCCTATTCGAGCCAAAAGTGTTTTACCCGTAGAAGAGGTAACTCTACTATATAAGCCTACTCACGAATAATTAAAATGGCGTTTCGTTGACCTCGTATCGTGCACTGTCTTGCTGTCTCGTCTTGCCGATTATTACTATAGCACATGCTTTAAATACCGGTATCTTTTCGCTTCGAAATGCTTTAATTTTAAAATGAAACTGTTCTTGTGCTCCCATTCAACTCAAGACTATACCTGAGTGCTCTTACATTTGTGGTTTCGCGTGGTTTTTGTCACTTCGCCACGCCAAAGTTCGACGTCGAAATGAAACAAACAAACACAACAATGAAGTCGGTCACGCTGCTCCCTGCCGCATGCTCAGTGAAAACATCTTTATCCTTGCTTCATGCACTGATGTGTGTCACAAGTTTGCACGGACTATCTGGATTACTGAACACCAGGAGGAAATGTAGCTACGAATACAAAAATCTATGGCCCTGATAATGACGTGAAACCGCTTCCCGACATGAACAATATTGTGCCATATTTGTAGCTTACAGTACTTCGAAAATGACCTTTTTTGCAACTACAAAAGCAGTTCAACAGTAGCTCCTCCGCTCCACTTTCAACCTCTCAAGAAGAAAAGGGGAAATGTGAGTTTTATTTCAATTTTTATTTGCGCGCTAGGAAATTTTCTGGTTTTAATTCTACGTTCTGGTCAAGTTATTAAACTCCACGTATACGTCAACGAAGAGATCATTATTATTCAAATCATAGAATTTATATGAACTGTGGACTAGTAATTTCATAAGATTTCGAAAAACGCTTTTTGTGTAGGTATTTGATTGACTGCTGTTACACCACGGTTATTTACATTAGAAGTAGATTTACATTAAGTTTGATTTACCAAGGATAACTTGGTACAAAAAATTTTTTCAATTCAGTAATGTAAATCATTTACCCTGTTCACATGTCCAATTTTAGTGGGCTTTAGGTCCACGGTTCTTGGTTCTAGTATCTGCATCATAATCAATTTTTAGTGTCATAATCACTTTTTTTAACTATGACATCAAACCAGTGGCGTACGCACGGGGGGGGGGTTTGGGGGTCAACCCCCCCCCCCATTGACGATTGGAAAAATTAAAAAACGCTCTTTTTGGACCGATTAGCGTTTTTTCATACAGAGATTGTGTTTTTCTGTGCTGTATCAAATTGCCTATATAATCTCGAGAAACGTTCATTGTGATGCAATAATACCGGTAGTCAAACTTTTTTGGTGTGTAGCGCTTGAACCAATTGCTGGCTCAAGCCTGGACAAGGTCAATGGGCACTAAAGCTGGAGTCGTGTTGTGATGTCATAACGACATTGTTCTCAACGGCTATGGCTGGACAAGACAACGTTTCAGTGCTGAAGGCATTCTTGGAAGAGAATGGTTGCAACGCAGGCAGATAATCCGCTTGCGATGTCATAATTTTGAGCCAAACCGACTAGTTGGCGTAGTGGTTAAACACATGGGCGCGGCAGGTTTTGGGTTCGATTTTTGGGCCCGTACCGGCCGTTAGTTTGTCAGCGACATGGCCTAGCGGTACCGCGCGCTGGTGACAGATCCTACGTGACGGGTTCGATTTGCGGCTGGAGCCGATCGCATTTGACATATTTCACGGGTGGCTGTTGACTCGAAGAGCGCAAGCTCACTTCGCAGTCTCCTTCATTTACTGTTGAATTTTCCGTTCAATATAATTTGAAAATAACCTCAGTTATTTTACTTTTTTTTTTTTTATTTTATTTTAACTGAGTTGTTAAGCGCACAGGTAATCGGTGCGGAAAGTCTGGGGTTCGATTCACGGGATAGTCAAATCGACACAGTGTCGCCAACGGCTCGCCACTGCTGCGACGTTTCTGTGTTACCCAAGCGCTAAGAGATGGGCCCCAGGGACGTTCGCAGGGTTCGGGAGTCAGCACTCCCCTTCCCCCTTGACAATTTCAGAAAAAATAAAACCTTTTTTAAAACGAACCGACTTTTCTTCATGCGGAGCTTGCCGAAATTGCTATCATGTTTTCATCCCAAACAACACCATCCTCCCCACAAAACATTTTAACGTAAACCATTCCCTTACAAGTGCAATGATCATCCCTCCTTACGTCTGCGTGAAAAGTTGTACCATCCCCCATAAGTGTTATTACAACTCGAGCACTGATTACGATGCAATGCTACAATACCGGTACCCGGTAGGCCAACTTTTCTGTTGTGTTTTGCTTGAACTGCATTTTTGTCATTGATGTTGCTGTGAAACAATTAAGAAGTGGAAGTTTCCTTAAATGCGGTGTATCTGCAGTAACTATGGCTGCACACAATTTTTTTTTTTTAATCAAATCAAATCTTGATTATACTCGTTTCATTAAATTCGTTGTTGTATCGAAACGTGGTAGCGAGTGGCGAGGCCCGACCCCGCGGCTTAGCGCCTGGGCAGCGCAGCTCCAAAGAAACGTCGCAGCGGTTGCGAGCCGTTGACTACACTGTGTCCGATTTGACCGGCCTGGGAATTGAGTCACAAACCTTCCGCATCGATAGCGAAATCTTTTAACACTACGCTATAATCGCCCGGTATTTTGAGAAATTTTATTGAAATATAAAAAACTAAATTGACACTGCTCTAAGTGCCAAAAGTAAGATAAAAATACTGCCAAAGACGACCATAGACCAACGAAAGATTTGAAGAGGCCTAGGGGCGGAACGAGGGGAGAGACAACATTGTTTTTTCCTACCGTAGGCTGACTATCTTACAAGCTACAGTTCTTCGTTTCCCATAGACACCCCGATTATGTGTTTGAAAGCATTTGATATCGACGCTGTGATTTGGCAGAAAAATGCTTAGATAATATCGACGATGTTTTTTACTTTAATCGGATGATTAGGGATTCCTCTCGCGCATAATTTATTTTAAAAACGTTATGGTTGGGAGGGCAGTTTTTTCTTATGCTCCAATATCTTCACTTTTCGAATTTCATGCGAGAAACTGCCCCCTTCATAATGAGTGTACCGTATATTGACTGTTTATAACAAGGTTTAGCCTATATGCTTTGTTTATATTACAGTAATGTTGGCTCTTGAAAAAGTTTTTTTGGAGAGAAGGAATTGCTTGTTTTACCCCCTGGGTGCACCCTGTTTGTGACGTTGCGACAGCTAACCAGCCTACTTTAGTCAATTAACCTTCCTATGGCCCAATAATGATTTCAACTAAATTTTTTTCAGAAAATTTTTAACCACGGCCTGACAGCTTGAGTTTCTGTGAAACCTTTTTTCTCCTTAAATGAAACGCAAAGCATCAGGCAAAAGTGTGAATGAAATATCTTATTTGTTTCCTTAGTTATGGCTTTATATAGCTTAATCATGGTTAACTGCAATTTAGGCTGGAAACATTACAATACGATGCACTTTAATACCTCTAAACTACTGTAAATGTAACGTAGTATCTTTACGTCATCACGATGTGACGTCACTGAACCCCCCCCATTGAAAAATCCTGCGTACGCCACTGCATCAAACAATGTTCATGATGCAAAAACTAGAATCAAGTACCGCCGGCTTGTGCAGCCCACTAAAATGGACATGTGGATAGGATAATTATTTAGTAGGCTAATTAGTCACAAGAACATCAAGCGTTGGTTTAAGCAACAGAAAACCTTTTACATGTGACTGTGACTTTTGCAAGTATCAGGTCGAGGCATGAAATTTTGGCTGGTATTGAATGTATGTATTAGTCTCAACACTCTTTATGAAGTCTTTATATTGTCTTCAGAGATGGGCATTTATCGCGACAATTTATCAGCGATAGTTATCAGCGATATTTTTTTGCCGATTATCGTTATCGCTCAAAATAGTTTGGATTTATCGACTACCGATATCGCTTTTGTAATATATTTTGTTATCGCCGATAAATTATCGCGATAAGCGATTCTTTATGAACACAGTATTCAAAGTTAGGAAGTTGGCGCTATGGCTAAATTCACGGTGTCGATAAAGTCTTGATGCAATTTAAAAAATCTTTCTTCGTTGTGTTTAATCCGACGGCAGAGTCCGTGAACTGCTATCTTTTCTCGAAAAATCTAGAAAAATACTTTTGTGAATTGACTTGCAAGAAAAAAAAACTTCGTCAAACACATTGAAAGTTTACCGCAACATTTATCGGAAAAATTTATTGGCGATAATTTATCGATTACCGATATCGCTTTAAAAAATTGAGATTTATCGGTATCGCCCAGAGCATTTTTGAAATTATCGATTATCGTTATCGCATTAGCACAGAAAGGTTTATCGTGCCCATCACTGATTGTATTTGCATAAAAGTTAATATCGTTGGTGTGACTGTTATGGTTTGAACAGCTGTAAATACTAGCCAGTGTGATATGCATGTCTCCTCGGCTTCACTAATTTGTTATTCATATCTTTATCATACTCGCGGTTGTAAGTCGAAGCTTGTAACGAGTGGCGGCGCCAAGCTGCGTAGAGCTTAGCGCCTGTGCAACACACCTCCGACGAAACGTCGCAGCGGTGGCGAGCCGTTGCCGACACTAAGTCCGATTTGACCGGACCGGGAATCGAACTCAAGACCTTTCGCACCAATAGCGATGTGCTCAACAACTAAGCTAACCGGTTACTGTTTTTGAAAAACAGTGTTTTTCATCAAGAAAAGTGTAATTGCAACCTTCATTCATGCTATGTTGTCTCATTTCTATCTAATTTTACGAGAAAACTAAAAACGCTTTAAAACAAAAAACGCATGCTGGCACAGTAGAAGGAATCCAGGCTAAGCTGCAGTAGCGTTAAGTTTTTTGTTGGAAGATGCTTTTTCATTTTTTCCCTAAGAACCAAACATACTGTGCAGTACAAAGGTACTGTTAGACATGTTTATGCATCAGACATCCAAAATGTATTTAACTGAATTCATTTTTAAAGGGCTAATTTGTAAATTTGACACTGCAAGAATGAAAAGTTACGGTACAGTGAGTTTTACGTTCTCTCTGAATCAGCTGCTATTCCATCTTATTTCAAGTTTCACTTTCATAAATTACTTTGTGTCACAACATCGTGTAAAACTGAATTGAAATAGCTTGAATAAAAAAAAGCAATGAAGTTTAATTCAAGTAAAAAATTTTCAAAGATTTGTAGTTAAATTTCGAGACACTCAAAAGAAGGATCGTAGGTCACGAGAGACAAGTCTTTCGTGCTACTGGGTCACGCGTATTTTTTACTATGGGGTTTCACCACAAGCAAATTACCGCAAGTCCCACTCAACTGTCTGGTAACTTACTGTACCTTTGTTCACAGATTTAATAACTACCAGTTCCAATGATATCATGCACATTTGTTCATGAACCGATTGCGAATACACTACATCCTGCCATTAAAATTTTTAGTTAGAATAGCTTTGAAAAAAGTTATTTTCGCGTTAGGCTTCAAAACACGCTATATCATAACTTTTTTGTGTTTTGAAGCCTAACACGAAAACAGCTTTTTTCAAAGCTATTTTTATGTTCTGTACCGCCAATCACATATTAAAATTTTTAGTTCTTCATTGCAGGAAATTTTCATCATTTTTCAGTTTGAAAACATCTGTGTTTCATTACATGTCTGCGAAATCTCTCCACATCTTGGCATATCACGACATGCCATGCACAGACGTTTTTCGATTGATCGACGAAACCTAGTTTACGAATCGCTGAGGAAACGATATGTAGTAAAGTACGATTTACGTAATCACGTTCAACTTTTGCGACTATTTTAAAAAGTCACGCTAAAAGGTTTAACCTTTCGTTTATCAACAAACCTGCAACTTTAATGTCATGTCCAGTTGAAATTTTCGAAACGTTTTGCATACCGGTAATGTATTTGTAATGAAAAAAATTTCGGACGATCAAAATAAATACAGTGCCGGTACATAACTGGACAAGAGTAGGCTACATTGTAGGAGTAATTGTTTTTGGCATACGTGCTTGTAACAAATTATTCTCACACAAAATTCCTTAAAAAAGTAATTAAGAACCCATTAGTTTTGGCCTTAACTCATTGCAGACATTTTCGATAACATCAATAAGGAAGCCAAGTCTGAGTTATATTTACAGGTTAAAAATTGTTCCTCATTCTTCCAAACAGTTTTCCATAATGCTAATTTTTTTTCTGAACAAGCAATACAATGAAAGCCCACTGGGTAAAGGCTTGCATCAATACGAGGAAAGTGGTATATGTTTGCAATGCTAGTAAGTTATACTTCAATTTTAACCCAGTCGTTTCTTACCACAGATCTGTATTACATCTTACCAGACACTAACGCACCCCCGCAACCTCTTGACGAATCCCAAGAGATCCGTCTCTTGGGGGTCGTGAAAAGGTTGCAGAGAGTGCGTTAGTGCTCTGTAGATTTACAGAAGTAAATAGCTAATTTGAATAATTTTTTATACTTAAATGTAGGCAGTTATACGACAATAATGAAACATCGTCAATAGTTTCCATTTATTATTAAGGGCAATGACTTATTTTTTTTTTAACTAGCTGATTGCAACCACCTATACGATTGCCATAATTTTCCCTCGAAACGCCAGCATCAGCAGTTTAAATATTGGACAGGTTTCGACAACAATGTTGCATTTTGAATTTTTGTTTTTAAATATGAACGTAATCTTCCATAAGCATTGTTTGGGGTCGGTCTTGAAAACTCAAAGGTCCGTAACTTCAATAAATTTTTAAAGGAGTCCGCAACAAAAAGTGACTGAAGGCCATTGCTACACAATGTATGTATCTTTAGCATTAACACGCCAAAACATAATGCCGAGAAAACTGAAATTATTTTAACCCAATTAGCACTCATAAATTATAGTACCATTCGAATTGACGTTTAATGCAAGCAGCTGATTTTCTTACGGCAGAGCAAGGCTGTAAATGACGTAATAAAACCACAACCACATCTTGTTTAGGTACATACTGTATTTTCAAACGTGATGTAAGCAGCCGGTACACTGTTGCCAAAATCCAAACGCAAAATAATTTTTCAGCACAAGAAAAAGGAAGAAGAATTAAACAGTTTGGGGCTTCTTACGTAATGACTTTCACGCAAAAAAGTGCAAAGCGCAGCGACCAAAACGTCAGAGATTCATGAAACCTTTTGAAGAGCTTACTTCCGATGCCTCCTTAACGGAATGTCACTCTGGGTATAAAAAAGAAGAAACGATCTCAGACATATCATAATCAAAATCGAAGGTCAACAAGAAAACAACAAAACAAGAGCAAAATAAAACATCGCAGTAAAAAATGAAACTATTGGCAATTATCGTTCTACTAAGCTGCGTCTACCAAGTTTTCTCCCAATCAACAAATTGCTGTAAGTACTAAAATATTTCATAAACTTTTTAAAATACGAAATTTAATTCTGGTTTAATTAATAGCTGTGATTTAAGTTGATTGCTATACGTATAACCTTCCACTGCTATTCGAACGTATCTAACTAAATTGCTTTCAAAATTTAGGGCAAGCCTATTGGTAACTTTTTAAATCGTTATACTGTGCGTTTGGATAACGTAGCTTTACTGTCATCAGAAATGTAACCCCTTAAAATTAGGAGGAGGAGATTCCAGATATCTATCACTTGTGATATATAATGCTATTCTAACTAAGAAGTTTTTGTGGTTCTCATTTTTTTATGGCCACGTTATCGAAATTAGCCGGTGAATATTCCACGTATACTTAAAAAACTTAGGGTCAACTTTGATTGTAACGTTGGCCAAAAAAATTCAGTTTCGACAAATTTGCATGTGCTTTTCTTGCTTAATTAGAAACAACACCATTTTATAATTTAATCGATTGTTTTTATGTTTTTTAATTGCAAATTTAGGAAGCCACACCCACATTAAGAACTTTTTGTTTGTCACAGCTAACAACTGCAGGAACTTGGCGACGAATCCAAGATTTTGCGTTCTCATGTCAAACCAATGTCAAAATTTAGTTGTTCGCGCAGCTTGTCCTTTAACATGTAAAATCTGTACACCTTGCAATACCACTGAAGCTGAATGCGAAATAGGTAAGTACAACTCTACAAAAGAAAAGAGCAATTAGCACTAAAATCTGTAGGTTGCTCAAGCGCAGTCAAAAATCTACTTGCACTATCGTGTTTCGAAGTAATTACGGAGCATATTACTGCTTTTGCGCAAAATTATAAAGCATATTACTGCTTTGCGCAATATCCACCAAACTCAATATTGCTCATGACAAGTTTTGGCTGTTCTTCGCCCATGAGAACTCTAGAGTTTGTTTTGGTTAAATGCTGACCTAGATAAATTTTCATGCTCTGTGTGATACCATGTACAGCTAAAAGCGTTAGCGAAAATGACGAAAAAAGAAAACAATGGGTGTGTTTGAATAATCATATCATCACCTAATTTTTAAAATAATGTGTAACCAAAACAGAAAAAAAAAAGGAAAAACATTAAAAACCTTCGTAAAAGTTCTGAACTGCAAGCTTCTAGAACCAGTTTTGCATAAAAAAGTTTCATTTTTTTTTGTTAGTTTGAGCTGGCTTAATATATGGGCTTTTACGACTCAGTAATTCGAAGATGAAATGAAATTACCAAGACATTTAACATTGGTATTCATAGCTTCCCTGCTTGATGCTCAACACTAAAGGGACAGTGTGTTGAACAAGCCGGCAAGTTGATTTCTTGTGCCGTTGGGAAAAGCTCTCAGAGGATTCCCTCATCTTGGTGTGGTAGACAGATAGATGGCCGGCAATTCCTAAGCGAGCTCGTTATAGCGCATTGATCGCTTTTTCGTGATAGGAGGATAAATACGCAACTAAAAAATGAAATACCGAATTCGAAAAAGAAGTCATTAAAAACCCGGCCCCAAGATGAAATGCATTCCGGAAATATTTTGTCTTTTTACACTTCGGGTTCAAGCAAATAAAATACTGCTTATTTAAGAGGGCGTGGCAAACTGATCACCCCAGGACTGCGCTATTCTCTACGGGGCATTTAGTAAAAACAACTTTTTATAAAATTTTTGCTGAGTTACATAAAATCAAGCATTAAATTTAGTTGTAGAAGTCTATAAGCGGTCAGGTTGTAATTTTTTTGTTTTTGACATTTTTAGAGGGCTGTGTTGATTTGGCTCCACCGAATCAATGTGATATGATCAAAAATCGGATTGTAAATGGATGTTCAACGTATCCCAATTCTTGTAGACTCTCTTGTGGGCAATGTAAACCTTGTCCCAAGCCTGATCCAGTGCCTCCTTGCTCCAATAGTAAGTAACTTATTTTCACCATTGTTTCATGCATAGCTACGATTATGTATCCCAAAAAATATTTTATAGGCTACCGATTGTATCATGATAGTATCAGTGAAATCAGCCATTTGTAGCTTCGCCATAAATTTCAAGACCTTTGCGTATGTTAATTAGCAACTAACTAAAATCAAGTTGAAACTAGAATCGCTTTTAGACATAATTTTTATGTAGAAGAGATTCTAGCCATCTAGTAAATATACTACACGTGGCTACATCAATATCATTTTCTAAAGTGCTGGTTGACCAGTACTGCAGCTTTAGCTTTATATCCAATGCATTTTGACATTTTAGAGAATAAAAGGTGCATATGTCACGAAAAGTCCCTTATATTTCTAATGTACACATTTGTGAATGTTTTTTTTTAGATTGTACGGATTTTGATCATTCTTGTGAACATTGGAAATCGGAAGGTTATTGCAATAAATCATCCGCATACCATTCCTTCACCCTAAGTAAATGTCCTCTATCATGTGGTGGTTGTACACTGTGCCCTACTCCTCCAGCAAAGAACACAGCTCTTCCACCTACTGAGTTGGTTTGCACGCAAGGTACGAATGTTGACAACCTTTGCACCAAATTTGCTGGTGCTTTTTTTATCGTGTTACCAGACTTGTTTTGTGGACTTATATGAATGTAACGTTCCAATGCAGGGCATGGTTATCAAACCAGCACAATGCATTTATTTGAAGACATATTTTTATCGCAGGGCTAAGGCTCCATTTAAAACATAAGTGCAAAGCAAACCAGGTCGTATTCAAACCTCTGGTCGAAAAAAAGATTTTTTTCAACAGAGCTATTAATTATCTATAAACAGTATCGACTGTTGCTTGCACGAACTCATGGTTTTGCTTTTAGATATTAAATACTGTGATACCGATAGATTACCCGTTCAGTAACTTAATCTAGCTGGTAAAATATGAGCCGCAAACGGCCCAAATATAGGCTAAAAATTGTTTTTATAATTTCAGACTGCCAAGATACTAACGCTAATTGTGTGTACTGGAACGAAAAAGGTTATTGCAACAAGACAGAAGAATTTCCAACTATACGAAATGTGTGCTCTTTCTCCTGTGGAAGTTGCAAACTATGTCCGGCTCGAGATCCCACTCCTCCACCTTGTAGCCAAGGTAATGTAATTTTGGAAAACTTTAAATTGGTTATTCCGTAATATAAAGTGTGAACCATGCAAAACAAAAAAGCGTACGCATTGTTTTTCAATACTTTCGCTTTTGCAGATTGTGAAGATTCAAATGAAAATTGTGACTTTTGGCATGAACAAGGATATTGCAACGAAACCAGTAAATATCCGAGAGTGCGTGAAGTGTGTCACAAATCATGTGGCATTTGTACATCATGTCCAAAAGAAGAAGACCGGTCTACGGCTCTTCCTCCAACTAGAGAAGAAGTGGAAGCTCAAAAGTCTACTGCTACACCTACTCAAATCACAGAAAACTAAACTACACCACCAGCCACTGTGGTCTCTTCTGTAGCAAATACTACAGAAGAGGCTCTTTAGTGCTCGTTATATTTTAAGTGACTGCCAACCGTTATTTACCTGCAAGATAAAATTAGACGATTAGCACAATTTTGCCGGTTATTAAATTTTACGTACGATCGTATTTTGTGCTAATATATTATATCATCGTGGCTAACCATAATACCAAATTTTTTTGTTTTTGGCAATTTAATCTGATTTTAGGTGCGTGTCGTGATTTATGTTTGTTTATGTGTAGTATTTATTGCACGCTATTATCGCATTCTTTTTTACGTAAGGTTCAACCTTCAGTAATAAAACTTCTGCGCATATCTTTGTGTTCTTGTGCAACGAGCAGGAACAACATATTACTACACTACAGAAAAGATAGATTGAAAATTTTTTGTCCGCTAAAAAATATAATAACTTGAAGTTATTCGACCTGTTTTGCGGTATGGAAACATAACGGAAAATGCACCAAAAAAGCGTTCGAAAATTGATAAAAGGTAGTGGAGCTACTAGGATGCTTTTTAGCTAAACTTTAAATGCAAAAACGTCTCAATCCAAGATTGATATCTAACGAAGATTATTTTTATAGCTGAGAAAAGTTTTTCGCATTTACTAGCTCTTTCAAAGAATAACACAAGCTCCTTTATCAAAAAATGAAAGGAAATAGCTAGGTACCAAAAACAGCAATCAACAACACCTTTATCGCTAAGTTTGTTAGAAACATACCTAGTATCTTCCGAAAGAAAATCTCATGGAGGGCAACTTATCACACACATTTTTAAAGCAAGGCTTTTCAGTTTATGAGCAGTTTTTCAAAATCCCAGGTATAGACTGAGAAGCGTACTACAGGAACAGGCAGCAAATAACTAAACGAAAATACAGTGAAAAATAAACCATGACTTCTCTTGCATTCTTAAGGTGCATTTAAACGAAATACGATACGATTTTTCGTACGTAAAGTGACGTAGACTACAAAACAGTTGGAAGTTGTGACGTAATCAAGCTACGTCATGCACTTTGCGCGGCACTGTAAGGTGCTTCGCAAAACTACCAATTTTTGGAGTTCATATGAGTTCGAATTGTGCCGAAGATATTCCGACAAGTGCTTAGGTCAAAAATTAGGTGAAATTTCGTACAATAAACCCGATTTTAGTGTAAACAGACCTTTAGACTACATTAGTACGAAAAAAACGTCGAAGATATAATTCTATCTTTATTAATTACAGGAAATGGTTGCTTCCAGTAACAAAAGAGCTCAATGACCAAGGTTAGAGCATATGTTCACTTAGTAAAACACAAAGTAAAAAAGTAAAAACTTCTACCGACTGTTTCACCTCAGCGGATCATAAAGAGGAATCTCATTCAAATAGAAGATAATTTGTTACAATAATATTATAAACAATTTGTTACAGAACTATAAGATAATATAACACAAAAAATAGCTAATATAACACAAATATAACACAAAAAACAGCTAAAATTTATTAACAATAAACCCTAACTTGTCACTTCGGCTTAAAACAGCAAAAAAGTCATGTTTTCTGATGGCGTTGAATTTATATCCTGATACGCCTTCGTTTAAAAGTTATTGCAACTTTCTGACCACTTTGGAATGGAGGTGCACACAGCACACTATCGCATTTTTAGTGGCAACTTTTTTTAGCGGATTCACTTCGTCAGTATGCACTTTGACGTCATAGCGTTCTCTGCGAAATTGGTTTTGCCAGTCTTTTAGACCAGGGAATTGTTATGACGAAACAGCAGTTTGCTGGACGTGTAGGTGCAGTGGCGTTGGTAGTACTTTTAAGTAGGAGGGCTAAAATTTGTGTTACCATACCAACGTCTGAGGGGGTTGCCCCCCAGACCCCCTCCTTGTTATCGCAGCACAGCCTACGTCGTGCACTTTACTTCAGTAAAAGTCACTTGGAGATTGCTTGATGAACTCAAGCTTTTCTTTAGCTACCATTATACACAGTAGTCAGTAGCCAGATCGGCGTTTGTAAACATGTTTACCCTCTTAAAATGAACTTATTATCCGTTCACAACCTCCTAAGTACCCTCCTAGGCAGGAAGGTACTTAGGGGGGCATTCACTGCCCTCCCCCTCTATTTGACTCAGCCTTTTAGTAAAAAGGAACAAAACTAATGGTGCCAAGTGACTGAAATATGTCACTCTTTTAATGGCTTCCGTAGCTTATGGCCAGGGGCGGATCCAGAAGGGGAGGATTTGGGGTGAACATTTTTCCCCACCAGCCATTTTCAAAAATGCTTTTGATGTATACAATTTTTGCACAATTTTAAACTTCTTCGATAGCAATAAACCTTACACCTTAAGCACGCACAATCGAAAATAAGCGAACAAAATGCATCATATTTGGCGAAGCACTCAGAATTAGGGTTAAAACATTCACACAAAATTTGTTAAAAATTATTCAAAAGGCACTAAAATAGCCATCACAGCATGTAAATTTTCAAAAATTTTCTGGGGGAGCATGCCCCTGGCATGGGCGGATTAAGATATCGCGGAGCCCGGGGCAGATAAGAGTGCGGGGCCCCTAAACTATGAAAGGCGAAAACAACTAATATCCTTTTGGACCGGCCTGTTAGCTAAGTTTTGAAGACATTGCTATCGGTGCGAGAGGTTTGGGATTCAAATCGTGGGTCGGTCAAATCGGACACAGTGTCGCCAAAGGCTTGTCACCGCTGCGACGTTTCTTCGGAACCGTGTTGCGCAAGCGCTAAGCCGCGGAGATTGGCCCCGCCACTCGTTACAGGAGCTAGAGGGGGTCATGCCCCCCACAGATTTTTGCCTGGCCCCCAAATTGCCCCCCCCCCGCAGTTTTAATAAGCTCATGCAGCCTATGACAGGGTATGAAAATATACTAATCAATTGCCCAACCTCGGAGTTAGACATTCGTTGTCTTTGCTTCTTAGTTTACTAGGCCGGCGGTCCCCAACCTTTTTTACTTTGCGAACCGGTGTCGGAATGAAAACAGTTTCGCGGACCGGTCGCGACCCAAAACACAAAAATAAAAGTTTGTCGTTTTGATACCTAGGCTAGCCTGCTTAAAGTCTAAAACTTTTTGTCGGTAGGCCTACTTATAGTAGTTGCTGATAAACAGAATTTATCAAATGGATGTATGAAACTGTAGCGTTTTTTATTTTGCAATCAATATGTGCTATGGTCATAGGGCGGTATGTTAATTCGTGCAGTTCACCGCCATTTTGACTGAGCGTTTTCGCGACCCGGTACAAGGTCGCGACCCAGCGGTTGGGGACCTCTGTATTAGGCTATGTGATACTTGCATTGTTTGCTTTGGTCTTTGTCTTCGCTTTTCAATAAACTAGTGTAGAGTATCGCTAACCTGCGTAGTTCACAGTCAACTCAATTCTACACAAAGTCGATCTGCTGATTGATTGACTTGGCTTGAAATATCACTTACACAGTATATACAAATTCGTACCTTGATTCTTTTAAAAGATTACGTCGAAACTGCAGTGTATAAAAATCACTGTTTCGTGCGCCCCTTTGGTGCGTGATTTGCGGTCGGAAGTAAGGCGTGATTTGAATCCTCTGCGAACAGCATACATTACAATACAGTAATCCACAAAGTAGTTTTTAAAATCTGTGTGAATACATCGAAAAAAGAGTATAATAATAAGTTCTTGGTGCACCCCTAGGTAGTGCGCCCCGGGGCGCGTGCCCCCACTTGCCCCCCTCGCTACGCCATTGACGTTTTGCCCCGTGTCCCGTTTTGCTCCACCTTCCCCTACGGTGCGTACCAGTCTAATACTATCAGACGATGTCCGCCGCCAGTGCAATCTTGCTTGTGACCGGTTTTTTACCCTTGTGAAATTATTGCAAGCCCCATTTTATCGCCCCTGTACCTTGTTGCCCGGGGACATTTGTACTCGATTGCCCCCTACGCTACGCCGCTGTGCTCACAAGCACATATGATATCTTTCTGGGACTATTAATATGCAAGCATAATTATGGTCTCAATCAGTTAGTTTAAACATAGGCAAAAGCATTGTGACTTTCAGTTCAGAAAGCATTCACATAAAGAAAAGTTTACAGCAAGTTATCAATTACTGGTACCTTCCAGATTACGAAGTGCCTTAGTTTTTCATGGAAATCGTACAATCCAAATCTTCTACTTTCAGGGATTCCAGAAAGATTTTTTTGAGTATTGTTTGGCAAGGAATAGAATACGTTTCCGTCTTGGGTCCAATAGGATAGTATGAGCCCATTTCGACGTAGATCAGATAATTTTTTAATACAAGCTCTTCTTTCAGAAGCCAGGGTTTCTTGTATGGTGATACCGGTTCCTTTCAACTTTCTCTTATTTTGATAAATTTGATTTCTCATGTTGTAGCTTATTGATTTAACAATTATAGGATTGTTGTGATTACTCGACTTTAAACGATGAGATCTATCAAGATGTTCTTTGTTTACTGGAATGCCAAGCTTGTTTGAGATAAGACCAATGACAACTGTATCAGTTTCTTCATTTGATTCAATTGTCTTACAATATATTACTAAACAGTTCCTGCGTGAGCATTGGCTTTGTTTTTCGAGTTTGGTCTCTAAAAGTTCGTTTCTTGATTTACTCAATTGAATATTATTTTCGAGACTTTCTACCTTTTCTTTCACCTCTAACAATACAGCATCACAAACAATCTGCTTGAATGTTTCGTTATTCATGATGGCATTACTGAGTTTATTAGAGATTATGTTGAGGAGTTTTTCATCATATTCCAACTGTTCTAGCATCATCTGAGATTTAGCAGTGGAGCCGCCACTGCATGCTCCAGCACTAGCCGTGAGACAGCCTTGACCGACGACCAAGAGTAATCGCCCAAGTCCCCGGCTTTAATGAGACTTTGCTGAAGCATGTCTGATTCAGTCAGCACAGTCTTAACCACATCAGTCACAACATCCCCATCAAACGAAACTCCGCTTGAACAAGTCATAAACTGGATTTCTTTCAACTTATTCTCATTCATGGTTTCCGGAGAAAAAGGTATCCTAGGTTTGTGACTAGAAGTTTTCTTTTTCCCATCTTTACTCATAGTATTTTTCCGCCAGCCATTTACAGTAAACAGCAGCTCAGAGATTTCAATTACAAGCTTTCGAAATTCAGTTTGATTATCTGACTTTAGTTAAGTTCACCAGTTTTTATCAGATTTTTATACAACCTAACTCATAATCCTATCATCTTATTCAAATAGGATGGGGTGCAAAATTCTTCACTGATCGATCTTTTACTCCAATAGAATCAATTTGAAACAAAAAAATACTGATCTCTTATTTTTAAAAAATAATGTTTGAAACGAACAAAAAATTCACTGGTCAAACAGTATATTTTCATGGCTTGTTTTGTTAGTGGAACAACGAACCGACAAACATTTAGGGGGAAGGGTCGAGGGGTATGCTCTCGAAAAAATTCACTTAACGGATTTGCACGAACTGATAAAACAGCCCGAAACGAAAGTGGGGGGGCAGCTTGCCCCCCTGGCGGCGCCACTGACCCTAGCCCTAATTTAAATTCCTTTGTCGTTCTTTGCGGTGTTTAGCAGATCAATTTGAAGTCCTTTGTCGTACTTCGCGGTGTTTAGTAAGTCCTTTGTCGCTCCTTAGCGGTGTTTAGTAGGACCGGCTTTAGTGGTAAGGTACGAAAGTTTAATTACGTAAAGTACGATGCTGAATCCGCTGACATTATTTAAAGATCTTGTTTTCAGTGTTTCGGCTGGATTCGTAAAATATTTTTTTAAAGTCAGAGTTGGGTGGCGCTGAAAAAAGTTTGGCGTGCAATCTAGTGAATTTAGTCACATTTTATTAAAGATGGCGTTAAAAGAAGTTACAGAAAATTTAATTAGAGACAGCAGAGGCAAAAGATTGAAACAAGTCTGGCGCAGCTTGCTTGATGTGTGGAAAAAAACATAGTTCGACGGTCAAAGCGTGTTGCCCAAGAAGTACAGGAGCACTTAACTAAAAAACTGTACTCTGAACCCTATAAATATCTTTTCAACAAGGTGTTGAAATCCTCGTGAAAATAACCATTATTGTGAAATGAGACATTTATATTGATTTTTCAGCGCCACTCTAGTCTGACTTGAAAACGTATTTCACAAAACATTAAAAAAGCAGCTGTAAAGGTCAGTCAGAACAAGAATTAGTAAAAACCAAAATTCTTTCCTGGTAGCGTTAATGAAAAGGCTCACCGTCAGGGTTGCGAACTTGAAGTAGCTAAACTCAATCGTTTTTGCGGAACTTGAACTCGAAAAATAAAATTTTTTGAACTCGAACCTGAACTCGGACTTGCAAATATCTTTTGAACTCGAACTTGAACTCGGTTAAAAATCGATCGAGTTCGCAGCCCCGGCATATAGGCTCTACCTCTTATTTTACAATGTCGTATTCTGCTTTGTTCTCGATAACAACAAAAGAAACTTGATTTGTACTCGGTTAACATCACGTGACTCCTGTGCGGAAGTGAATGACGTAATACGCAAAAAATTTTGAAAAAAATTATCTCTGGCGATTTCTTTCACGAAATAAACTACAATTTTGATATTACTACCCCTTTAAAAGACGCGGCCATGTGTGGGTAGGTAGGCGACCTAAAGCGCTTCGTCATGCACTGTAACCCATGCAACAGAGCCGGCGCCAAGGGGAGGGGCCTAGCCTCTCCAATCGACATGCTTGTCCCCTCCAATCAACCAGCTTACTCTTTTGAAGACAGCGGCTTTCGTGCTTGATTTCAAACTTTGGCCCCCCTAAGTCGGCTGCTCTGCCGCCGGCTCTGGCATGCAACGCACGACTACCGGTATTCAATGTTCATGCGCTATCTTAACTTTACTTAAAAGGATGGTTCACTTATAGTAGGCTAAGTCTGCTCACGACGTGGTTGAACATGGTGACTTTTAATATAGTGAGGTGACACACCCTAAATCGCAAACGTAAATCTAGATGAGGCGACACGTGAGAGGGATGTTAGCCTGACGTTGTTAAAACGAATTCATAACGTAAAAGATAAAACATTAATTTTGACTAAAAGTTTAACCTGTCGTAAAAAAATACAAAGTTAAAACACTGCTACTTGTCTACCTATACAACGATTTTGATGTTACTTTTATTACATTGGAAAATGGCCAGCGTTGTAAGTTTGGAGCTCCAGCGATTGTAGATCAGTACTTCGTCTTGTTACGTATTATCTCACTTTTAATGCTCATTATAGCATTGCTGTTGTTTTGAATCTTAACCAAATAATTGTAAATAGAGTCGAGGCGCGATCTGTATGCCAGCCCTTTTCCTAGCTAGCACAAATGAAACCCTAACGCAAAAGTATCAAAAAATGCTTAGGTCTATACAACAAAAACCAAAATTGCGTTATCTAACGGTAGAAATTTTAAGTTAACTTTTTAGCCTAATCTAATGCAAAAGCGTAGTACATCCCGAGGGGAATGGGAGGGATGCATCCCCCCATATTTTTCGAGGAGGGGATAATACATTTATCACCCCCAATATTGGAAGAAATTGTTACCCGATTGCTATAACACATTTAATGTCAGGTAACGGTTGGCAGAGAAGGAAGTAATCAGCGAGCAATCGCAGTAAGTGCACCGGTACGATTAAGCCGATAAGGTATTGTGATCAAAGATTTTGCTGATCGTCACTACACAGTACATGAATAATGACGTCCAACTATTTTACTATCTAATAATAATTAGGTTATTACGTTTCCATTGATTTGCTTGTAGTGAGGTAAAAGTTTCGTTACAATTAGTGACCAGGGGCGGATCCAGGGAGAGATGTGGGGGATGCATACCTCCCACCAGCCATTTTCGAATAAGCCTTACGCCCCAAACACGCATAATCGAAAATATAGGAACAAAATGCATCACATTTGGTGAAACATTTGGAATTAGGGGCACAATATTTAAACAAAATTTGCCTAAAAATTGTTCAAAAAGTACGAAAATGGCCACTACAGTGTCGAAACTTTCAAAACATTTTTGGGGGAGAACCCCCCTAAGCCTTTTTTATTCTTTATATGCTTTAAAATAATTCTGCCGGAAAAAACTGCGCTTGAAAATACGTCGAAATTTTGGGCCCCTTCCCCGAAAAAAATTCTGAATACGCGGCAGATATGATAATATTTTTCAAAGGGTTTATTTAGGCCTTTTCTGGGTCCAACGTTTTTGTATTTAGTTAACACTCAACCTCATTCAAAACTTCATCCCCCCACCAAAATTTTCTGGAACATTTTTTTGAGTTCAAGTTTGAGTTCGGAAAAATGATCAAGTTCTTTCGAGTTCGAGTTCAAGTTCGAGTTCGCAGCCCTGCTTGACAACCTAGGTACCGGTACCTTGATTTTTTTCTCCAATTTTCCATTGCTTGATTGATGCTTTTCTTTCAGATAAATGTAAAGATTTACTTCAGAACAGCCTAATCAAAAAAATCTTTTGCAGCCCATTTAGCCTACACCTATGTAAACGTTGGAATCATTTGACTAGTGGCGTACATTTGGTCTTCCGACGTCCAATTTACCCCCCAAAATCAGGTGAAGACCAAAAAAAGGTCAACGATACGCCCCTGCGTAACTGTAACGTTGTGCCTCTTAATCAGTACTTTAAGGCAGGCCTGGGCAAACTACGGCCCGCGAGACTATTTTATGAGGCTCTCGGGCACTTACAAAAATATAAACTACTATGTTGAATTAGGGGGGGAGGATAAATACTTTTTTTTTCAAACCCCCTCGCAAAATATGCTATTCTATAACGGAATTATGACGCAAAAAATTTTTTGTCTGGGATGTTGCTAACCCCTGTACATGCCCCCTGAAAATTTGCAAACTCCTCTACATTTCAAACTTGCATATTTTGGTTACTTTTTGAGATGAATAAATGATGTGACCATTCATTTTTAATGTTTTTTAATCAAGAGTACGTTTATCCGCTTAAATAACCTTTTTGATAAAAATCAAACGTCACCCCCTTTTCTAATTTATAGTAAATTGACTTTTTGATGAATTTCCAGCAAAGGTTTAATGCATGCTTTTTTACCAATAAGCAATCTAATCCTAATGACAGTTTAATCAAACTGAACTTGGAATTCTAATACTACTTTTGCTGGTAGTAGTTTAACCTGCCGAAGGAAAAGTAACATTAAATATTATTTGAAAACTTGTTTTGTTTTATGGACTCTCAGCAATGACTTGGTAGTTGGCACAGATCATGCACCAGGTAAAGCGCTTTGTTCCATTCGCTCAGTCTTGATGCTTGACAAACAAATCACTAACGCTTATGCACCGATTGATCTAGCAACTGGAAAAGACAAGTTGCAAGCCCAATTTAAGATAAATGCCCAATTGCTTATGCCACAACAATCAGATGACCGACTTTATAGAGCGTCTGCTTTTGGATCAGTAGACTTGGAGTTTGATTCTGAGTCGCGTTAAACAAATGACTTAAAAATTGGTATTCACAGTTTCCCTTCTTGATGTTAAGCATTAAAGGGATAGTGTGAAGCAAGTCGGAAAATTTGCTTGTTGTGTCATTGGTAAAGGCACTTAACGAGACTCCCCCATCTTGCTGTGGGATACAGATGGCTGGCAACCACTAAGCGAGCTCGCATAGTCACTTTCTCGCGATAGGCAGATTAAATTCAAATAAATAAAAATAAAAAAAAACAAGTGATACTGTTACAAAAGAATTTTTAGGCATCTTGATGCAATTTTATCAGCAAGGACTTTCATCATAAGCCGTAGAATTATTGTGAAGAATTTGCTGTTGGTATTGCTCCTATGAGAAAAATGAAGCAGCGTAATAAAGAAAAGAATATTTTAATACATAGATTTGTCTATGCAAGTGCACGTGACGATGTGGCGTTACCACATTGAATACTTTTGGTGTTTTGCGTAAATATGATCATGTTACTAATATGATCAACAATCTTGCATGTGTTCTGCGTACTTTTCAAGATACACGGTTCTGTAGATTGTTTGGTCCCACTCCTGCTCGCATACTCTATCCTCGGCATCTATGTAGTTCAACCTTTACTTGTTTTGAAAAACAAGAACAACACATCATACCAAAAGGTAATCCTTTTATCCTTTTACGCAAAAGCGTTATCGGTGATAATCTCACTAATACTGAAGCTGAAAAACTTCTGGATAACTGTGTTTCAAAACCAGCTTTCGAATTCGTGATTTAAGGTCAGTTTGTAGCCCGACTTTGGCAAAATTACAGTTGTCAAAAAATGGAGTTGACGAAATTCTTTCAAGATAATACTGCACTTCCAAAACTGGCAGAAGAATGGTTCTGACAATGTGGAACAGTATCTGAATTTGGAAATTTTGATCCAGCTCGACAAAAATTATTTATCAATTTAAATCTAGGCCTTCGCGAAAATGCTTCTATAAACGATATGGCTGCCGAAAGTCAAGTAGGGTGTATTAATTACGAGCTGAAAAATACAAGCAACCAAAGTCTTGGCTGTGCGTCTTCATCGAATGTCAAAGCTCAAAAGCTTCAACTTAGCCAAGCAATCAGAGTTACGATCATAGCAAGGTTTCTACCACGACATGTATTGATTAAGATTTGGAATGAGTTTCGGCGTCAGCTTTAACAAGACGGAATCTCAGAGAAAGCTGATGAGAACTGACCAACGTTGTAATGAGAATATAACTCGTCTGAAAAGCATTGGTAAACTCTTTGTTTGTGCTGCCGAATTAACATATATTAAGTATATACGTGGGTCGCACTGATATTGACTTTAATGAAGTTCATCCGACTTTACTACGAAGTTTTGTATATGCGTAACACTTGCCTTTCAACGTCCAACTGCAGCGAAATTTTTTAACTAAAGCCTTCGTTTGAGTTGTAATTAGGGTTTCCCTTTTTCCCAGATTTTCAACTTCCCGGGAAACGGGAAATTTTCGGGATGTCGAAAATCCTCGGGATTTCCGAGCTTGATTGTTTTGCCTTTTTTCTGGTTTTCAGCATTTCAGATCTCATTTTTAGCATTTTGTTACGTTGTTTTGACAAACTTAGTTTCAGTTTTTCATTTTTTCGACAAATTGTGGAAAAAATTTTGATCTCACAAGCATTTTGTCGTAAAAAATTTAGCGAATTTTAAAATATAATTTTTAGTAAGCAAAACAAAATTTTTTTAAATTTGCTTTTTTAAGTCAGAATGATAGGTATCGGTACCACCGAAATTCTTGCTAAGGTAAAAAAATTTCCCGGGATCCCGACATAAATTTCCCGGAAAATGGGAAATTAAAAAACCCCAAATTTCCCGGGAAATTTCCCGTCCCGAATTCCCGGCAGGAAACACTAGTTGTAATTGTTCCTCTGCTGCACTGCTTTCTGTTAAGTCTGGTGATTACACAGTTGTTTCGTACGGCAGCAATATCTCTTTTTAATCTAAAGTTCATTTTTTTGCTATGTTTGATCGACAGATGCTCAAATTGCGTGATATTGAATTTTCCTGCAGCTTTAGAAAAAAATGTTAAAAATTTTTTGAATAAA
The DNA here is from genome assembly GCA_964006365.1 of Trididemnum miniatum. NCBI lineage: Eukaryota > Metazoa > Chordata > Ascidiacea > Aplousobranchia > Didemnidae > Trididemnum > Trididemnum miniatum. Next base: position 14,839,926 of record OZ023248.1, on the reverse strand, counting down.
ATAACGTATTAAGAGGCATAATCATCTTCCTGATAAAAAATCATTAAAAATGAATGGTCGCACCTCGTATTTTAGTAATACAATAGCAAGACATGTTAATTTTGCTATTTGGGGGAACTCGCAAACTTCATGGGGTATGTAAAGGGGGGTTAGCAACACATATGATCAAAAAAAGTTTTGCATCATCATTCCGTTACAGGATAGCATATTTTAGGGGGAGGGGGTTATTCGCGATATTCAAAATTTTTCATCTATCCCCCTCCTTGAATCAAGCCGAAGATATTTTTTGCTCTTCACTAATTTTTAGTGGAAAATAGGACATCTGAGGACGTGTTGACCTTTTTTTTGCTCTTCCAATTAGTGCGGCCCTCGGTTTCAAAAATTTTTCAAATGTGGCCCTTCGTGTGAAAAGTTTGCCCACCCCTGCTTTAAGGGAAGCTCAGTTTGCAAGCAACGGTGAGTGGTCTGCTATCGCGATTCTGCGCGATTAAACACCGTACCTTACCTTAAGAAACACGGACCCATCCTGAACCAGAGCTTGAACCATAGGTGGTGGAAGCGGGGGGCTCTAATTTACGCGTTTATTTCTACAATAATGCCTCTGCATAAAATAATGTATTTAAAACTTAATAGGCCTACCATCGAAATTAATACCCAGGAAAAACTTATATCCAAAAATGTTTACTTTAAAATTCGGTTTGTGGGGTGGGGAGAACAGAAACTAAAAGCAAGAACCGTGGGTCTGAAGCCCACATACCATAAATTGGACACGTCACATGTGGATTTGTGGACAGGCTGAATATGGGTTATAGACATGGCCGGATGTACGTATAGGCTAAGCAGGCTGAAGCCTAGGGTCTCGGAGAAAATGAGGAGCCTCATAACGAACAACGAAGACCTTTTTTTGCTCTCCACCAATATTTTTAGAGAAAAAAGGAAATCCGAAGACGTTTGGACCTTTTTTGCTCTTCCAATCAGTGTGATCAAATAGCCTAGATCAGGGATGGGCAACTTCTTCTGGTGTGCGTGCCAAAATCGGCTAAAATCAATGGCCAAATTTTTCGGCGTGCCAACCGACAGTTTGTGTTTTCCCCTGAAAATACCGGTGTAGAGCAAAAAAGAAAGGTCTTCACGTCCTTAGATGTCCTGTTCTCCCCTGAAAATGTCAGTAAAAAGCAAAAAAAAGGTCTTCATGTCCTCAGATGTCCTGTTCTTCCCTGAAAATGTCGGTGAATGGAAAAAAAGAGGTCTACACGTGCTCAGATGTCCTGTTCTTCCCTGAAAATATCATCTTCACGCCCTCAGATGACCTACAAAAAAAAGGGCCATAATTATGTTGGTCAGTGAGACTTCTACTACTTTTCCGTTGACTCGTTCGCTTGCCACAGAAACGAGCTCGCGTGCCAAGTTCGGCACGAATATCTGGTGACTGGTTTTGCCCCCTCCCCCCCTTTAGTAGGGTTACCATATTTTCACTGCACAAAAAAAGGACAGGTTCTTTAAAGGTCATCACGTCCGCAGATGTCCAATTTTCCATGCAAAATCAAGTGAGTAGCAAAAAAAAGGTCATCACGTCTGCAGGCCGTAGTTTGAGCTAAAACTTCCCAAAATTGTCGTGTAAGCATGCATGATTGGACATGGACAAGTATTGATGTATTCTCAGTTCAAATTGCCCAAAAAGAGGACATTTGGACATTTTTTGATGTCCTCGGAAGACAAATTATTTTTTGTTAAAAAGAAGGACATGTCCTCCAAAAGGAAAACGTATGGTAAGCATAGGTGATTATGCGTGCTCGAGGCCAGGGTCCCCCGGCCCCCCCAGTTTTTTTTTAGGGAGGGCCCTGGGGGGGGCTAATTTAAGCGTTTATTTCTACAATAATGCCTCTGCATGAATGTATTTAAAACTTAATAGGCCTATCATCGAAATTAAAACCCAGGTAAGAGCTTAAATCCAGAGATGCCTTCTTTAAAATTTGGTTTGTGGGGTGGGGGAACAGAAACTAGAAGCAAGAACCGTGGGTCTGAAGCCCACATAAATTTGACACACCACATGTGGACAGGCTAAATATGGGTTATAGGCCTGGGGCCGGATTTACGTATAGGCTAAGCAGGCTGAAACCTAGGGCCTCGGAGATAACGGGGGCTTTATCACGAACAATAAACACCTTTTTTTCTCTTCACCGATACTTTCAGAGGAAAACTGAACATCTGAGGACGTGTATACCCTTTTTTTTGCTCTTCACTATACTGACATTTTCAGTGAAAACAGGACAACTGAGGACGTGAAGACCTTTTTTGCTCTTCCAATCAGTGTGATCAATTAGCCTAGGGCCACTCATTGTCTAAATCCGGCCTTCATGAGCGTATTTAGGGGCGGGGCCATTGTGCCATGCCCTTTTGACTCTGCCTTTTAATAAACAAGAACAATACTAATGGTGCCAAGTGACTGAAATATGCCAGACTCTTTTGATGGTTTCTGCAGCTTATGGCCAGGGGCGGATCCAGCGGGGTAGGATGAGGGATATGCATCCTCCCACCAGCCATTTTCAAAAACGTTTTCAATGCTTACAATTATTCTATAATTTCGAACCTCTTCGATAGCTATAAGCCTTACGCCATAAGCACGCATAATCAAAAATGTGCGAACACAATGCATCATGTTTGGCGAAGCACTCAGAATTAGGGTCAAAAAGTTAAACAAAATTTGCCCGAAAATTATTCAAAAAGCACTAAAATAGCCATTACAGCACGTAAATTTTAAAAAATTTTCTGGGGGACCATGCCCCCGGACCCCCTAGAGCTTTTCTTGTTTCTTAATCAGCTTCAAATCAGTCCTGCAAAAAAAATGCGCAGGAAAAAAATGTAGAAACTATGCCCCCCCTTTTAAAATTTTTCGCCACACGACTGCCGACCCAGATTGTTGGGTGAAGAAAATCTGGTCATTAGTTTTGGCCTCCCCCCTATAGAAATGCTTCCACCATCGCTGATGGTAAGCCTACACTTTAGAAATGCTTCCGCCATCGCTGGCTTTGAACCAATATTTCACAACAATTTTTACCGTTGAGCGACCGTCTAAAGGCGACAAATACTCAATACGTGCTGCCCCGCGGTAGGTTTCTTCAATTGCTAATTTGTGCAGTTCACCGCTGAAAAACTTGCTCGCACCTTTTTGAAATTCGTATCGCAAACCCGAAACTTTTTAGCTAGCATGGTTTAAGGACAGTAAGGTTGGACGTTGCTGGGCATTTATTGTGTCACAATGAAATTTTGTACAATTACATTTTGCCTTCCAAAAAATGCCATATTATTTGCTGCTTCGTATGGTCAGCCCACCCGTAATCAGAATGAGTCTCTGCTGGCAAATGCTGCTGCAGCTGCAAGTGTTTGGGGAAAGGTCAGCGCATTAGAGAACACAGGCTATTGCTAGATCCGATTCCTCGTACGTCGCAAGACTTGCTTTTCAACAAGGTTTACTAGTGCAGTGCTGGTACGTCACTTTAAATCTTCGCTATTGCAAGCATCCCTGGAAAAACGAAAGCATAAGCCTATCCAACGTGGCGTATTCTGTAGTAAAGGTAAGCAGCGTAATTTCAGTAGGTCTTCCAGTTATAGTTGGTCCTAAACCGGTAGCAGTGTCAGCCAAATGTTGATAATGATATTGATATGAGACCAGCAAGTTTTATTTTATGCAAAATAGGGTACTGCAATAAAACGGTTAGCGGCAGTCAGTTCCTAATAATATTCCCAATTTTCCAATTGTTTTTGCGAGCATGCAGCAAAGGCATACGGGAACAGTGCCATTGTTTATCCTATTGACAAAGTTTTGTCTCAAGTTGTTACTGCTGCAGGCATACCGGTAATTATAAATTTGTGAGAGGTTAGAGTGAGAAATATGGCAAACGTGCATCTAGGTTTTTAAGTAACAAAAATGGGATATCTTTAGGAGTTTGGAAAGGGGGCATGTCCCAGAAAAAAATTGCAAGTTTGCAAGCTATAAGCAGGAAGCAATTTCGTTTAATTTTTTTGTTCCTGATTATGGCTGCTGCTTCAAAAAAAGATACGATAACTTTTCTCACCTTTCTTTTGATTTATGTTACGCTGATACTAAAACTATGCTTGGTAAAGGGTTTCAAAACTTTGTCGAAATCAGGGTCACAATTTAACGCTTTTCACATACAACTATTGTGTAGTTTTCACAAAACAACTACCGTTATATATTGTGTGTAAGGTGTTGGCAATTTCCACGACACGGAAATCGCATACGCTAATAAACTGCTTTAAGCTGTGCGGTACTCAAGTACAGAGCTGGATGTCTCGAGACGTGTCTCGGTCTCGAGACACGTTTTTGAGTGTCTCGGTCTCGCTATGCCAATGTCTCGTCTCGGTCTCGGACCTTGAAAATCTCGGAAAATGGTCATGTCTCGATCGAGGCATGAAAAAATTTTGGATTTGAAACAGCATTCAGGTCTTTGATACGGATGCAACAATGGTACTTATCCAATGTATTCAAAGTAAAACATTGTGCATGATTTCGCACTTTGCAAAAACATTTGGCCACATTTTGTTTAGGCCAGGGTGGTCCAACTTAATTATATCGCGGGCCATAAAAAGCTGCTGATTTATCCCGCGGGCCAATGTTTAATACAGAGCTTCTTAATTGATTTTGGTCCGTGGACCACTATGCCTATTCAGACATCTCCGTGGACCCCGAAAAAGGTGATAAGTCTCCACTGCAGAAAAACCCATGACTGGTGTGTGAAGGAGCAAAAAAAAAGGGTCTTCACCTCAGAAAGCCCATAACTAATCCAATGGAAGGTCTCCACTGCAGAATGACCCGCGAATTGACAATAAAAATACATGCGTGAGCAAAAAAATTACAAAAAACTACATCAAATTCAAGTAACAGGATGTGGACCTCATCAACGGGTCTCATGGACCCATTGAACAGGACGCCATGGGCCCCTAGGAGTGCATGGACCCCAATGGAGAAGCACCAGTTTAATAGAAGATGTTGCTACGTAATTATGCATAACAAGGACCTTTAAATGACCTTTTGTGTCATTGTTTAGTAGTAATAATTCCATCAAAAAACAACACTGTGTAGCGAATAATGCCCTTTCTTCTAATTACGTAATACTGAACATATTTGGTAACATTTTTAAACTACGACACTGTCTGTACCATTGTGTCGTCATAATCATTAACTGAAAGGTTTGCATCCTTACTGCTGTTTTGGCATTCTTTTTTTTCGTGTGTAGCACATGTTGGTAAAAATGAAAATTATCAGCAACTCGCCTTTTCTCAATATACTGGGTGTTTCAAAAAATTTGACACCCTTTTGCACCCAAATAACTTTGCTAATTTTTGTTTAAACAATATCAAATTTTAACAGAATGTCCAGAAATAATATAAGTTTTTACCTTTCAATTTTTAGGTGTTTAGAAATTTCTGTAATGAAATGCCATTCACCAGCGTAGAAAAAGCGTTTTGTGTACTAGAGTAGCCTATGCTAGAACACAGTCAATGTCAATCAATGTCAGAAGAAACGATAGATAAAATTCGCCAAAAAAATTGTGAACAATCCAAAAAAGTCCATAAGAAGGACTAGTTTCGAAACCCAAATTCCAGCAACAACAGTTTGGCTGTGTTATATGGAAATGATTACAAATGAGACCCTACAAACTGCAACTCGTATGGACTTTTTTAGACTGTTAACAATTATTTGGCGAATTTTATCCACCGCTTCTTCTGACATGGGCTTTCGACCAGACCCTTTTACTCTGCACAAGCAACCTTCTTCCTTAAACTTTTTATGGCATCTCCAAACTTGCTTTTAGTCGGGCGCTTTTCCAAATGCACTTCTTTCAAATCGCTGAGCAAAGACCCGCCTCACTGTTTAATTGACTGTGTTCCAGCATATACTCCAGTACACAAAACGGATTTTCTACCCTGGTGAATGGCATTTCATTACAGAAATTCTTAAACACCTAAAAATTGAAAGGTAAAAATTTATATTATTTTTGGACATCCTGTTAAAATTTGATATTGTTTGAACAAAAATTAGCAAAGTTATATGGGTGCAAAATGATGTCAAATTTTTTGAAACACCCTGTACTTTTTCGAGTAAGGTTAGGAGACTAAAAGCGATCGTGATTCGGCCGATAGTTTTGATCAAGCGAGTGGAAGTCTAGTGTTTTATCATTTTGCCTGTTGGTTCCAGCTCGTGCTCGTTGCTGCTGACGTGAATCTACCCTTGGACTCCCACAATTGCGACCAACTGAAGCGTAATCCGTTGCAATTCGATGAATAAAACACCACATAAATTATGAAACGAAGCGGTACAGGCTGTTCAGGATTTAATTGAAAAAGCAAAAACGTAAACGCAGTCGAAAACTACAAAAACAACGACCAAGTAAATATTTTCCGACCTAAACGTGCAAATCACTCGTAATTCATCGAGGGCCAAAAAAGTTGCTTCGCGGGCCAAAATTGGCCCGCGGGCCTGCAGTTGGACCACCCTGGTTTAGACCATTTTGCTTTGTTGTTCAGGCCTGCAGAAATGCAGGCTTTTGCTTTCTTTTTGTGAGCAGCATATATGAAAACTGGTCTATTTCAACCACTAAGCACATGCATTCGATGGTAATCTACTCTAGACCAGGGATGTCTAACCTTTTAATTTATTAGGCACCCATTGCAAAATTAAATATTTAACTGGGCCGCAAAGCGACCAGAATTCCAATATTTCATATTATAGTTCCAAGAAAAAAAAAATTAACCATTGATAGGTAGGCCTTGTGCTGAGCCGCATTTTGCTGAAAATGCATCTTTTTTAACAAAGAAAATTTAAAAATCCATTAATATAATTAATTATTGCAATAATTAATTCAATAATGTTAATTTGGTTTTAACTTTTAACAAGATGGCCTTCACTCAAAGACATAACGACCGCTAGCCACGTCTAAAAAATTTATGGGCAAACGGTGTGTCAAATCAAAAAATTTTCAAGATAGTATCGTGTCACATGTCAAAAAATTAAAATTTCTACAAATTTGTTCCCTATGAAAGATGCTATTCTCGTCTGGTTTACAACAGCTATCAAAAAAGATTATTCAAAGTAGTCCAGGCCCAAAAAGGCTTCAAATCGAAAAAAAGTGCAGGGATTACAGTTGCCGGAAATTTGGTTACCGACATGGGAAGTGCTTCCAGAGTTGAGCTAGCTCTTTTTATGAGAAATTTATTAACCAGATAGATTTTCATAAATGCATGGTGTCACAATGACTTTAAAATGTTTATGTTAATTAATTTATTTTTTATCAAATATAAAGTATTTTGATTAAATTTCATGAACACTCTCGTGCTCAATACTTGATAAACTTGCTAAAAAATTGTTTTAACAGAGGATAGTGGGCTGCAATGCCGACATCCCTGGTCTAGACCAACATAGCCTACCAATGACTTTTTGTTTAAAGTTTTCTTGACATCTTTTTCGTTAGATTAAGAAAGAATATTGGGTCGTGTAATCGTTTGCGAGAGGTATTGCTTGCCTTGCAAGCTACAAGGACTTAAATCTTCTGTGATAATAAGCTGTTTCGTTGTTATTGTGGTGAACTCGTTAAATCATTAATTGTAATCGTTAAAAGGATATGACCAATAGCACATTGATAATAGGCTACATCAGTTTATAACCGCGACGGCTTCATTGCTTCATTTGTTTTTGCTAATGTCCTTTTGCTATAAAGTTATTTCATTTCAATAACTTGGCTTAGTAGAGCCCATTTTCCAGTGTATTACTATCATTTTTATATTTTCTAATTTTTGGCTTATGAAGTCTCGTGTCTCGTAAGTTTAAAGTCTCGTCTCGGTCTCGAAGCTATGATGTCTCGTCTCGGTCTCGAAGCTCTAATGTCTCGTCTCGGTCTCGGTAGGTTCGGTCCTCGTTCCAGCTCTGCTCAAGTAGTCATTCAATAAAGCCACCTGAGATTATTACCGATATTTTCTCTGACTATGTTGACATTGACAACAACTAAAATCAGTAAAACAAAACGTCGTCCTACCTGGCCTGTTAAATGGCAAGTCAGAACGACTTCCACGTGTTGGTCGGGGGATAGACCACCCTCCATGACCAACAGTTGCTAGACCAACTACAGCCATGGTTGCCATAGAGCGGGTCAGCGCTGTTTCGGGCTATTAGCTCTCATCAGCCGCCCTCATGCAGGTCCACTCATCCTTCAGAATGCTTGACCTATAGCCCGAAACAGCGCTGTCCCGCTCTATGGTGACTAAAATGAAGTTGAAACCTCATTAGCGCCCTCGTACGTTCACAAATGTTACCGCACAATGGCCAAACGTTATTGGTGAATCTCTGCCTCGTTAGATCATGTGGGAGTTACGTCTTTTGCCTGCACATACGCGAAAATTTTGATTTTAAACAGGAACATGTTCCATCAACGTCAGAACACAATCACTGTACAACCACAAAACTATCTCAATTGTTGATTTTAACTAATGTTGAAGTTGGCATGGCGTTAATTTCTGCTCTCATTTCACATGGCCGAGTGGTAAGAGCGTCCGACTCTGGAGCTGTAGACTTGGGTTTGATTCCGAGTCTGGCCAAACTGCTGATTTTGAAATTGGTATTCACAGCTTCCCTGCTTGACGCTCAGCATTAAAAGGACAGTCTGGAGAACAAGCCGGCAAGTTTGCTTGTTGTGGCGTTGGGAAAAGCTTTACAGCACCTAGCGGGATTCCCTCCGTCTTGGTATCGTAGACAGATGGCGGGCAATTCCTGAGCTTGCTCGTTATAGCGCATTGATCGCTTTCTCATGATAGGAGGATAAATGTGCAGCTAAATACAGACTGAAAACTTCTCTCTTTTTTATCGGTAGATTACTTTATATTCATTTTGAATGAGAGGTTACGAATGCTTTAGTCCCATTGAGCCTTTGCTCAGTATTTGAGAGATTGGGTTTGGTAGCAGTTGGAGTTTCACCAAAAGCTTAAAAACAATAATACGGTATATTGAGTGTTTACCCGCGAACTGTTTCTAGCATTTATATAAAGTAGCAACAGCAGAAATCATCAAGCGTTTTGTCACAAGCTGGCGCTGTACGTTTAAAATCTTAAGGCATGATTCAATCAAGAAGTCAGAAGTTATAGACTAGCTAGAGTTTTTTACCCTTGTATTGGTATTTACAAAAAGAGCTGCATGTTGCTCTGGACCATGATTTAACAAAATCCAGACACACTTCTTCCAACTTCTCGTGCAGTCACAGACTGCTACAATCGGTTGAGTATCAGCCTTTTTGTAAGCGTTTGAAACTACTGTACTTTTGAACATTTGTTACCTGATACAGTATTCTCAACTTCTATTTGTATGCTTAAAACATATTTATACTTGCAGCATCGTTAAATCCGGCAACCACAGCCATGGACCGAGTTTGGTTTTAAAAAGTGGGGGGACAAATTTTGTGTGATAGGCTATATCGTACACGCTCATGACAAAAATTTGTCACTTGACTACTGCCGGTACTATAGAACGCCGATGTTGATTATGTAGTCCTAAGTTTAAATTCTGCAAAGGCAATTTTACATTTAGTGAGTTTATTGATCCTACAGCTTGAGTTTGTCATGAAAACGACATGTCCATTTGATTTTTGCCTCATCGGCTTTCCATTGTTTGGAAATTATAGTATTTTTACTCATTTTTTCGATTTCGTTTGCCACGTTGACGTACCGTACATGAACCTGTAACAGCACAACAGGCAACAGCGATTGCGACGCCACTCTAGGTCTTACCTGTAGCGCGTTTTATTCGCCTCAACTAGAAAACGCGACAACTTTTACCTTCGAGTGACATAACAATCACTGAAGTGCTTTTGCGTCAATTTGGCAAATCAAATCAAAAAGTTGAGTAACAACGAAAAATACACTATTTCAGAAAAAAGGAAAGCCGATGAGGTAAAACTGAAATGGATATGCTCTTTGTAACAACCACTAACTGTAGGATCAATAAACTGCCAAATGATATTTGCTTTTACGGCCACTTTCAGAGCACAGAAAAAATTGAAGTACCAGTAGGCTACTTGGATGAATGTAAATTACAGTATTTGTTCAACAAAAAACAGCGAATATCGAAGGAAAATGCTATACATATGAACATAACACATTCCGTGAATTGAAGGCTCACTGAAAGTTATCACAATTGATAGAGACTGAAAGTTAACACAATTGATAGAGTACCGGACTACTGGTACATGTTGATATAAACATAATCAGTGAAACATTGAATTATCAAGTATGAGTCATAAAAATAGGTAAGGCAGTAGCCATCATTCATTCGCAATTATATAAACTTTTAAGCTACAAGCGAACTTCTGCTGGTGTCCAAAATTTGCCAAACACACTACATCTTAGATCATTGGCTTTCACAAATTCTTCAGCTATATCTTGACTAGATATTTTCATCAGTATATCTCGATGCACCTTAAAAAAATGGTTTTAGACTATGACCTTCGCCGTGTCACTGACATCAATACATAGTGCATACGCAGCGGCTTGTTGGCCCAGCTTTGCCTTGGAAATTTTTACGCCTCTAGTGACGGTGTGACATGTTATACAGTACGTGTGATTGTATATCGATAAATGCTACGTATTTTGGCAACAGCAAGTAGGGGGGCCAAAAGATTACGCCCGCCCCCCCTTCCCCTCTTAAACTCCGTCCATGACCACAGCAATTTGGTGTTTTTCTGCAATGGTTTACTTAGCATTTTTGTACTATCGTCCGAAAGCAAAGAAGTTAGTGTAAACATTTAGAACTATCGTTTAGTAATTCGCTGGCCAGTAGGTCCTATGTTTATCTTTAGAGTTAGGAAAATCCTGTAAGCTCCCTTTTTGACGGCTTATTAAGTGAACTTGTCACACTGTCTCATGAATGCTAAACAGCCAGCATGGAAATTGTGTATACCGATTTAGAGTCATGGCTTTGACCGGATCGCAAGTTTGAGTCTTACCAGTGCATTGGCGGACGTTTTTTCCCCTCGGCTGTCTAGTCAAATTGCAGAATTTCACAATATTTTTGAAAAAGTTTACTGCAGTTATCAAAGGCCAGAGAAACAGGTAGAGGACTTTAGAATTGAGCGTTTTTATCTGAAACCTTTAAACACTTGTGAAGAGTTTTAGCTGTACTCAATGGTCATTATTTGCTTTCCAAAATGCACTACCTGTGCATGTAAAGATTTTGAACAAAAGAATAATTCTCTTTCATCTGTAAGGTGATAGTGTTTCAAAAGTATGACAGCTGTAAAGAGTCTTTTGGCTTTCTGAAGGCTTCGTCTGGTAACCTGAACGAAAGTGTTACTGTTTCATCTTCATGTCTTTAGAGCAGGGGTTCTCAAACTGGGGTACACGTACCCCCAGGGGTGCATATTGACTTTTCAAGGGGTACATTATGTTACATTTTTTATTATCTGATGTTAATCATTAGGGCCATGATTAGGGCCGCACCGATTGGAAGAGCTACAAAAAAGTTTACACGTCTTCAGATGTCCTGTACCCATGCAGGGTTACGATTTCGTGCTTCCATGCTTATTTTTGAATTTGTAGCGAAAAAAAAAAAAAACAGAACTCTTTGGACGTCGTGAAGACCTTTTTTGGTGTTCACCGATTTTGGGGGTGCGCGAGCGATTTGATAAATTGTCCAAGGGTAGGCCTACCGATAAACAGAAAGTTTGGGAAACCCTGCTGTAGCGCATAGCCGCTAAGCTAGTTTTCATTTTGGACGTACTCCGTATAGTTACACTGTGTAACATAAAACTCCTTGAAATGTCATCGGTAATAGCAGAAATAAAGGATTTCTTCTTAAAGGTTTTCATGAAGAAAAATCTGGAACAGTGCCTGAAAGTATTAAAATTATATTTTTTTGTATTTTAGTTGCATATTTATCCTCTTATCACGAGAAAGCGATCAATGCGCTATACGCTTAGCAGTCGCCGGTCATCTGTCTACCACACGAATCCCGCTTAGTGCTTTTTCCAAGTTCCAACGGCACAACAAGTATACTTTCCAAACGACAACAGGAAATTTTTTCATAGGCCTACTAAAAAGATATTCTTATCTTTGTACTCAGTTATCCATTTTAGCTTTTTAGACCTACAATTTTTACAAATGTCACATTTGTAAGTGTGTAAAACTAGTCGTAAATATTGTGAAAGTGGGCATTTACTGCCTGTTCCAATGAGTACGTGTTTACCTTAAACAGACAATAATAGAAATCATTACTGCGTGATCTGTAGAAGAAAGCAAATATTATCTTTGCAGTGAAAACGAGTGCACTCGTGCAGACTTAATAACCACTACTTCTACATTATTCATATACACCGCAATAATTTATTTAAGAAAACACACAGCTGACCAGCAGGTTACAACAGCAGCACTAAATCATCACAAAATAAAAAGAGTTAGTTGCTGTCAAAAAGTATACGTTACATAAACGGCATCGTGTATCGTAAATTTTTTTGCTTGAAAATCTATTCACATGTCGTATAAGTAAGCAGTGGCTTACAGAATCTGAAAAGCACCCGGGAGGCCAAAAAGGATATAATGCTAGGCCTGGTTTTAATATTTAAACAGCAAGAACTGGTGTCCTAATGGAATAGGATAGGTAGATGATTTGTGTATATGAACTTCTCAAACCATGTCAATTGGTGGTTTTATGAATACATTTAAAGTGCGTTGCCTCAGCACAGCACCTGTTGCGGTACCGATACAAGTGACGGACTGAACTTAGGCAGAACAAGCAATGCAAATAAAGGTTTAATCTCAAATATAACGAATAAATATAAACCGTTACTATAAAGATGAAATTAAAACATAAGTAAAAAAAAACTCTAAAAACTGAAACTTTGATGCAAACATATGAAGTGCAAAATGATTTCAAGTGAGCAATTTCAGTTTTTTTATCTCGTACTAAATTAAAAACTTGATTAGCCTTTTTTTAGTGCAAAATGCGTTTAGATGCTTTTAAATTTAGGAGATAAATTGTACATTACTCACAATCAGCGCATATTCCAGTTGGTTTTTGCTTGATTTGTGGGAGTACTACAGCAAAGTATGGCAGTCCTGAAACGTTTCGAGTACGTTTTTACAGATTTCTAGATTAAAAGCTCAAGATTTTTATACGGTTGTTGTAGCCCATATTGGCTGTTTATTCGGTAAATTATTGTAGTATAATCATCATGGTTCGTATAAACGCAAAAAATGTTATTAAAGCAATACAAAGCGTCTACAACACTGTAATAAAGAGATTCGAATTCGGCATTGCAAACAAATGACTTTCAGATTGTAAAATAAAAACTTTATTCAAAGTACGTTTAAATTAGCACTGCACGATATGTATCGTTGTGTTTTTATGCAGTTACATGGTTTGTCAGAACGAAGTCAGAACATTCCTGTCACCGCTGCAAGTGTTCGCGAAGCACGAAACTAAGACTTCATTTACAAGTGTAGCAGGCTTGGATCCAGAATTTTTTGTACATCATTTAGTAGGCCGGATGTTTGAATTGAACTGGTTGATAAAGATGTTGAAAATGCAGTAGCATGATTTGCGGCTGGTTTGAAATCAAAACCACCTCGAAAACTTTTTGGAGTGAGGGGAGTATGACTTTGAGTAAATACTGTCGGTCCTGGCTCAGATGGTGGAGTAATTGGCTGTACATATAAAGCAGATCTGGAGTTGTCAGTAACGCACTGGTTTGGCAAGCTGTCAATTCTGCTTTCAGGCAGCGTATTGTTGAAGGTAATGTGAGTCTTCGATGATGGTATGACAGAGCTAGAATCCTGGTGGAAGGTTTGTTTTGTCTCAGATATAAAGTTGGTATTGTTGGCAGAGTGGTCTTCTTTTGCTGCAGCAGAAGTGGTTAGATGATTTTGATATGGATTAGGAGCTGGCAGGTAGCCCACAGTGGCTTGACCTTCCGAAAATCCTTGCTTAGAGGAATAAGGATCCAATGGCTGATACAAAGGATTACCCTCGTAGCTGTTAGCTTTGTAATAAGCTGGTTCAAATAAGCTTCGATGTTTGTCATCATTGTATCCAGTTGATACCAGAGGGCGATTGTGCGAAGGGTAGGAATTGAATCTACTGTAATCAGGATGAGTGTGTCGGTGTGACTGACCTTTCAATCTTTTTGATTCGAAAGACAGTTGTTGAATAGAAGCATTTCGAGGCAGAGGAATTCTGGGGTTGGAGGAGAATGCTTGTGGCTGCTGCTGATTGGCTACATCGTTGTAGTTAAGCGCCTTTTTTGGAACGGGATAAATAGGGGCTTTCGAGACTTCATATACGGTGTTGTTACTGTTGCATTTGGGTAACTGATCGGTAGCAATAACTGTTTCAGTAGTAGAAAAATTGCTGACCGGCCCATTTTGTATTTTCAAAGCAGAGTCGTTCGAGAAAACAGCCGACTGCGCCTTACTGGAATCTGGATTGGAATTCGCTGTCTGCTGCGGCTGAGCATCGAGAAAGTTGAAATTTTGATCATGAAAATCTGTGACATTGCTAGACGGGTGACCAGTAGCTGTTGCCCTGTGTAAATCAAACCATTTTTCTTCATTGCTCTCATTATCTTTGGCGTTTTTTAATTGACTGTTTTGTTGGTACGAACTGACCGTTGGATTTTCTGACTGATGAATGGCTGAGTTTTCTTTAAACGTAAGGGCCTGTTTTGAAGCATCACTTTCAGAACTAGTGAAGGACAATTCAGAAAAGTGGTTGTTGTTACTGTTATGGAAGTTGGTTGACTTCTGTTGAGGTATGGAGTTGCTGTCAGATGATACCATCATGTGATTTGCATCTGTGCTCTCCTTATTTGATCCCAAGTGTTCTTTGCAAGCTTCATTTTGTTTATTACTGTAAAAAGTTGCTTCTTCATGAATACTATGAGCAGTCACTGAAGTAGAATCAAACATTTTTTGGTTGTTTTCATCGATTATGACCGTTGCTTTATCCTCAGCAGTTACCTCACTCAATCCATTGTCGCTTGAGATATTTCTTTCATCTTGTTGCGGAAGATTCTTCCGCTCAGTTTCATCTGTCAAATGAAGGTGGTCCTCATTGCCTTCATCAACAACTTTATTCTCATCAGAATCTTTTTGGTTCGGTTCTTCCTCGCTCTCTCTATCCTTAAGTTCTTCAGATAACTCGGTTTCATCATCAGATCTTTGTATATCTTCATCTTTAGATTTGTTATTTGGTTGCAATCGCTGCCGCTTGTCTTTCATTCTTCGATTCTGAAACCAAACTTTGACTTGTCTGAAAAATGAAAAATGCCAACTGTTTTCATAAGGTAGGGAAAGCAGGTCTCTGTGGTTACACTTTGTCTAATCTTTTATGAGTCAGAGCAGGCGAGAAAACATTGAAAAGCAAAAAGCAAGCATTTTTTTTTATTAATGTCTTGTTTATTGAGTTTAACTGTTATTTTGTCAAAAATATATTTGTCCTTGAAGTAGTCTTACGATCACTAAGGAGTAATCATTACTGTTTAGAATTCTCCTCACTTATGGTATAGACAAGAATCTCTGATAAAGCAAAAAACGGTTTATCATACTTTTTGCTATTTGCAAATGGAAAAAAGCTCTTGTTGACAACACCACTTTTTCTTACTCGGTTTGAACATATTAATTGTAGTGATGCTTTTTCAATACTACGCATGCTGCAAAACGAAAACTAGTACTGATATCATGTTACACATGGTAATGTTTACACAGTACACACCTTTCCGTAAGATCAAGAAGAGTAGCAATTTCAATTCTTCTGGGTCGACACAAATATTTGTTGAAGAGAAATTCTTTCTCCAACTCCAGAAGTTGAGTGTTGGTATAGGCAGTGCGTAGCCGACGGGAACTTCCTGCTGGGCGCAAGCCTGAAAAAAGATTCTTGTGAAACACTGCGTGAGGAGCTTGAGAACTCATGGTGATGCGTATCCGTAGAGTTTGGTCATTTTCTCTGACCAATTTGAATTACAATATACAAAAATAAAAAATCCATTTTTGCTACTAGAAAAACCTTATTAGATGCTTAAAACATTACTTAGCTTTTAACACTGGAATTAACGTGAAATAAAGAGAGTAAAATAAAGCAAATTGCGACTTTGGTTTTTTGGGGGAAAGGCGATAAGATTGTATGCTTTTTATGGCTACAGATCAACAGTCAGCCATATTCAATCATTCTGGCCACAACTTCGCAAAAAATGTGGTGTTTTTACGAAAACCATAAATCGAAACAAAACTGTCAAAAACCGGTTGAAGTTTTCTACCCTTTTCGGTGGACGGTTAACGACGATGGCATAAAACCATTCATGTCATGCGTGCAAAATCTGAATGAAAGAAATTCCTCGAATATTTTGATTTAACAACTGAATTACTCATTATGACACCATCACTTCGTGGCTGCTACACTCCACCTGTCTGCGATTAATAGGACGTAAATACAATTTTATTGCTGTAATAAATTGGTATTATTACATTTTCAGAACAGCAAACCAGACTACAGAAAATTTAAATACAAGCGGCTCATGCTCAATGGTTGTTAACAGCAAGCATGACTTGTGCAAATACAGTACATTTCGGTGAGTTACGAGTTGAATAACATTTTGAACCGGCAGAATCAAGTCGATTAATGACTGGAATTATAAATAAAGGCAAAGGAGTTATGTTCTGTTCAGTGAAAACTTAAATCATGTGCATTTGTTGGCTTGAAATTGCGCTACGAGTTATTGAAAGTTTGTTGTTTACTGCTATTTATTTATTCTTTTACTATTGTGTAATTATTTGTTGGCTATTTTTGTGAAAACAGTGTGTATACGTTTGTTTACTTAGTTAGATATTTATATTTGATCAGGAAACAAACAAGACGATATTTTGAAAACAAAATTTGACCAATCGTTTTTCTGAAATAAAGCCACGAGTCCGAGCGGATATTGTGGTTTGATTTATGCGAAGTGTCACACGTACAACCTACAATGCATCGTCTGTCTAAGTTAGCAAAAACAGTTTAGGTCATGACACCGTAATTTGTTTAACATGACCTTTTAGAAATTGAATATAAAGTTGTAGCCTTGCCACTTCAGTCGAAAAACATACGAAACGAGAGTCGGCTTTACAAAAAATAAAAAAACAGAATTTATTTCGATGTGAAGGAACAGAAAATTAAGCAGTGTGAAGATAAAAATGGCGAAGTGAGTTTATTCTCTTCGACTTCCCCAAAATGTTAGTCACATGCGATCGGCTCCAGCCGTGAAACGAACATTCGACTTCGTACGATGGTTGAAACATGTCGCTCACAAACGCTAGGTATTTAAAAAAGCTAAATGAAAAGAGGCACGTACTAATTGTTTTACTTCGTTCTTGTGCTAGGTTATAAAAAAGCAGCACACTTTTGAAAAAGTCTGGGCAGAAAAAAATGGATGAAAAGCTTTGGTTGCATTTAAAAAGCCTGCTTCGTCGAAAGTATTTCAAAAGCAAACAAAATGGTTGATATATCAAATGAGAAAATCTCAAGTAAATAATGCAAAAAAAACGTTATAAATTTTGCATTTTATAATTAAGAATTTATTTTAGGGTTAAATGAAATTTATTTATGTAAACTGAAGGCGGTGCCCACGCTTTTAAATTTAACTTTGAAGTTTTGCGACCCACATTTCGTAAGTAAGCTGGCTCTAGTATAATTGCTCTTAATAAAGTATTAAATGATTAAACAGTTTTATTGTTTACCATATGAACCAATATAATTTATTGTCCCTCTAAAAATATAATTCAGTTTTTGTGACGAAACAAAGGCGTGACTGCACGTCCTGACGTAACATCGTCGCCAATTCAATAATACCACGCTTCTACGAAAACAAATTAATCAAAAAACGGTGCTTTCTGCGAATCACAAACAAAAAGCAGTATATTTCGCCATTTGTCTGACTCCAGCGACCAACCGTAACTAAAGCACATAATTCCGTACTTGTTTTGAGACTATGCAAAAAGCAGGAGTGCATTATGGCATTTTTTCGGCAGCTTGACGCTTTGATGGGAACTCAGCACGGTTCAAGCGTGGAAATAAAGAACATTTAAATCTTCCCTAACTTCTATACTCACCAGAACTGAGTATGGTTAATTTCCAACGGATGAAGCTGTGAGCATGCGGCTAGTCATAGACCTAGTAAGAGAAGATGGCGTCGCGCCAAATTTAAATACGTCGGATCAAATTGAAAAAGAGTAATTTCACTGGAGTAAACTAAATCAACAAACAACCAAAGCTATTGTCCATAGCGCTTTTAACCCATCGCGCAGAGTCGGTTCTCTGTGATTAAAAAAAATATTTTATTCTTTAATGTTGCTCTGTTTCGATAGAAAAGCTCATCGTCAAAGCACTCAAATCAGTCATAAGGTTCTAAAATTTACCCCATAAAGCTTCTTGTATGGGTTCAGTCAGCTTGTATTAGATTTTCAACATAGGCGAATTTAGCAGCCACGCGATTCTTATTCTACCCCTTATCTACTTCTCTCAATGTTTTCAAAGTTTCGTTCTGGTACTAGTGGTTATTCAAAATGTGCCGTTTCACTCGCAAAACTGAGATGCGGTTGAATGATGCTGAAAATGAGATGTCTCACGAAAGTTCTAGATTTCCAGCTCGGTTGATGATGAACCCTGCCAAAAGTCTACGACTTATTTTGCTGGCATTTCTACGATTAAGAAGTACAATTTGTCCAGCTCGAAAAGTCGGACATTTCAGACCGATTGCGCAGTTTTTGTCCAACTCATATCGAAATTTGTCTGATAAAATAAGTCAGCAACCTTCGATATTAGAAATTTCCGACTAATTTTGTAGAATTTTTTGGTGCGACTTAAAGTACCGGCACATTTGTCCGATACGTTAGTTGGAAATTTGCGACATTAAAATCGGACAAATTTCGGACTAAATAAGCTGAAAAAATATGTGTTGCAAATTAAATAATTTTTTTCCGAACGGCGCCCCGCAAATGTGCAGCATTCGCATGAAAAAAGTAGAAAACATCAACAGACATACGACATCGAGCCAAGTATTATTGTAATAATTAGGACCAGTCGTAAATGTCCAAAAATGTAATGAAACACTTGATGTGACATATTTTTGACAGCATCAAGCAATGCGATCAAAAATCTGGCATTTATTTTGTCATTTTATACCGAAAAGGTGTTAAAGTGTGAATTACCAGGTACAATGAAAAGCATGTTTACAATTCCATGTGCTCTTTTATTTTAACAGTTTTGTCAAATCATGACATCATTCTTCTTGTTTCCAGAGGATTAAGTGACCGCAAGTCGACCTTTGCTTGCTTAATTTGTTTAACAAATGTAATCCACTTAAAGTTCTTTAAACAATACATTTTAGCATTTAGCACTATCTCTGCTTATCTATTGACAATGCGATTGCTAAAATTGCTCTAATCCGGATTAATTTGAATAGCTGAAAAGTGTGGAAAAGTGCTCTTATCTCAACACTTAAACTTCTGCTCGTGCTTGTCTAATTCGTTTTAACACGTGCCTGTCTGTCTCCGTTGAATTACATTCTTATACCAGTCCCATTCTTTCTGTAAGAGCACCAAAAAAACAAACTCAATTTCAAAAATCGTAGAACTGGAAAAAAAAACCATTTCCGCCAAATACAGTAGAAAAGTAAAAAACACTGTGTACTATTACGGTATACAACAGACCTTACAACTAAGTTTTTTCCTTAATTTATTTTTTTTCCGGTAGACTCAGTGAAAATAATACGTAATCAAAAATATTTTGCAGTAGCAAATGGTGGTCAAGGAGTCGAAGTAACGAGTCATTTTTAAACTCACAATTGAAGACACTGTTGCATGAATGTGTTTATCCTTCGATCACTCTTTTGTAAGATAACAAGGTTTTTGCCGAAAAGAGTTAACCTATTCTAAAACAGCTAAAATCTGTTTTCTTGTAATTTATATTGATGCATTTATAATGATAACATCATTTAAAATAAAATTTGCAAATTAATATAAGCGATGAGTAAAAGAAGTTCTGCGCAAAGTGTGCGTGGAAAAAATTTACAACAGCAGCGGCGCTGATAGAGCATATCAAATGTCCAGCCCAAATTGGCATAACTATACACTTATAAAATGATGTCAGAGTTTGAAGAGATGCTGCTTTATGCGTCACCAAAATTGGTGCAACCCTGAAATGCAGCAGCCTTGACCATAAACTCATTAAGTGTGTCATAGTTTTCCTACGCTCAGTAATTTTCCCTCGGCGCTGTGAATCACGTTTATGGGTATACGAAAAATTTTGTCGAAAAATGATTAAAAATCGCCACAAAAATGAATTCAGCTTTTTAAATCAGCCAAATTGTTATTACAAAACATTCCTCTTTCTATGAATAAGTTAAAAGGACACCAGCAGGAGCATCCGTTCCATCATCATATAGCGGCATTCTACATCAATAAACGGTTTGGCAAAATCGCGTATAACAGCTGATTAATAGCATAATATGCAAAAAAATGTGATTTGCGTTTCAAAGGTTTAAAGCAACATCTTGTTTCAACTGCAGATATTCGAATATAATTTGCTGTAAGATCTTTACGATCTATTCCAGCGCACTCAAAAACCATTCTTACGCTCCAGTAGCACTCCAAATTCTTAATTAGTTGCAGTTTTTCCTCCCAATAATTCTACGTTATTCTTATACGGAGTCTCATAGCCAACAACAAATTCATCACTTTTCAGCAGATGAAAGGGTGATACTATACTTTAATCTCATTATCTTTTCATAGAAACAGCAATCATTCTTTGACATTTTTTTAACACAAGTTTTTGTCTGCTCTTTTGACCTAAAGGCGGAAACAATATAAAAAAATGCAAACTCTGTTTCGTAAAAACATCAAAGTAAATCCTTTTTCAAACAATTTTTTTTTAGATTATTGCAACTTTAATCCTAAAAGTTCTAATTGAGGTGCCACAGGTATGCGTAGACACGAAACTTTTAATCAAAACACTTAAAGTTTTAACTATAGTTGTGCGAACGCATTTTTGTATAGGTGCGTGTGGAGCTGCATTTAAGGTAAACTCATATTAATGTTTAGCAGCGTGTACTTTTCGTTAACACTCAACAGCTATTTTTGATTGGTTCAAGATTTTTTAATGCGTTTTTGGTTGACCAACTGACAGATAGCCTTAAAGACTCATCCTTAAGTTGTTGAAAGTAATGCTCAAAATAGGTCAAATAAGCGTGATAGGTGTGCATAAGCCGATAAGCTTGAATTACGTTCAGACCAACAAGTTTCTAAAATCACCACTCTGTGCTGATTTCCTTCTGCCGGCCATTTGCGTCTATTTAATGTATTTGATGTAAATCATTTCGCACAAAGTTCGATATTGGCGAAAGCTGAGCCAAGCGGTTAACAAGGTAGTGATTATACATTTTTGGCTTACGAAAGTGGAAATTGCAAAATATGAAACGTTAGTTCAGTTGCTAAGCGCACTCGCTATCGGTGCGTAAGGTCTTGGGTGGGAGTCCCGGGCTGGTTAAAGCAGCTCGCCACCGCTGCGACGTTTCTTGGGAGCTGTGTTGCCTAGGTGCTAAGCTGTGGAGATGGGCCCCGCCACTCGTTACATGCTTCGGCGTAATACCGCGAGTATGATAACCATTTGATTTTACTTGATTTGAAATAATTAAGAGTAAGCCTGCACCCAGTGCTACTACAGAAGTGAGTTGTTTGCGCAGTAAATTATTAGCATCTAAAAACGAAATCAAATTTTTAACACGAGCATTTTTTCAGATAAAGTTAAATCTGCTTCTGCATCTTTGAATAATTCGTGCGACTACTGTGGACGCACCCTCAATTAACCACCTGGGTTTGGTAGCTCTCCAGTTGTATAATATTCAGCGATTTAAAAGGAGCAATTTTACACCCTTGCACATACCACAAACGATACAGTTGGCAAAAAAATTGATGGAAAAATCATATAAACACCCGCTGTTCAGTTTCTCCGACAGATTTAGAAAATTTTCGGTTAAAACACTGTAAAACAATAAATTGCTTCCGCTTTCGATACCGCATAACCATTCACATTTGCAGAATGTTTGAAATCATCACGATAATGAATTCGGTTTCAAAACAAAATGCAAGCAATTTCACAGGGCCTCAGTCATTTTACGATACGCGACCGCAAAAAGGCTAGGTTCTTCTGCCTAATCATACTCATCAAGAGTGAAGATAGTGACTTGCTCTTTTCCAGTCGGGGTCACTTAAAATTCAACTAGTCACATTACAACAATTTCACGGCAACCGTTTTACCCGTTTCGCGATCTAATCTATGGCAACCTGCAGTTGAGTACGACCTGGCACCATCTCTGGATCAGCTCTCTTACAAGGTTAGTTTGCGCTAAGCCTATGAAATCATGCTGCAAAAATTTATGGAGAACTTCTCTTCTTAACCGGTAAAAGTTGTGGAAATTTTGTGGCGCAGCAAAGAAAACAAACAGTTAGCATTACTTTAAGGTCAAGAGCACGAGAATGTTTCTACTAACAAATTTTGCTTCTTCCAGTTGTGTCTGTAGGATGCTTACTATTTTTCCAGTTAACGACTCTGATCTATTCCAAATCTCAACAAATCAATGGAATACTTGATTGGCCTTGTTTTCTGGCGTATGTCAAGATGCTGTGCATTGACTCTATCGTGGAATGCATTTCACTGCCCTATGCAAGTATGCTCTCAAACGAGACCCGGAAAATGATGTTTTTGTCAACAGCATTGCTCGAAACCAGCCAACATAGAGTTATAAAAAAGTACGGTACGCTTTTACGAAGACAAGATATTACTTATAAAACATAAACTCCAAAGATCATAGGCAATTTCCTGAATATTTTTTTGAAAAGAAAAACATTTTTAGTAGTATTCTTTTGATTTGTTGTGTTTATGATTTTGTCAAATTTGTTTGTATATCAATTAAAGTAACACATAACCATTCGAACTGCTAAATTGCTTTTGCGAAATTACAATGTTTCGCAAATAAGCAAGACAAATATGAAGAAACATATAGAAGTGGAGACAACGTAGATCAGCTCCCAGTTATATGTAAACAAAACTAGATGACACGTGACTATGATGGATCGGCAATAAATTACCCAGCAGAGTTACAAACGTGTGTGATGACGTTTGCATGAATCAAAGAAAATTTAAAGAAGAAACTACCTTATTTTTTTAAATATCTATTTCGCAAGAAGAAAACTTGGATGCTGCTGATGGTACCAAGCCCAAATCATTTAGAATTAGCCTAAACTGACAAGCTGTTTGCATAACGAATTCTTGTGATTGATTCTGAATTTTTGAGCAGTTTAATGAGCATGGAACAAGATTAGTGCTGCGAATATACAGCGATCTATGCTTTTTTTTAAAGACTGATAAACCAAGTGCGTTTTTAGCAAAACGGTGAAGCCAATTTGCAAAATGTTGGCCTAAGCTTAAGAATATTAAAAATGCAAGATATTACATACAAATTATTATTTCTTTCCACCAGATGGCAGGTTTAATCATATTTTTTTTGTCAGGTAAGCTGGTAAAGATAATTCTACTTCAAATTGAAGAAACTAACTCGAACGAAGAAACCAGGTATAATAATAAATCAGCAAAAATTTTTAAGAATACATTTCAAAAAATTATTTTAACATGCCAGGGTGCAATCGGGAAAATTTGCTGAATGAGTTTTGGCATGAAAAAATGCGGTACAAAGGCATTGAAAAGCCACTGATCAACCATTTGCCATGAAAAGCAAACAGTCTTTACAAATGCATAAAGAGCAAGATATTTTTCTTTATGCTTAGACACAAAATTTTAGTTGAACTTTATGTATGTTGTTACCCCACAGAAAAAAGAAAGCACTTTGTTTTTAAAATAATGTGTTCTTGCTGGAGCAAGTTATGATCACAAAGCTTATAGAATCAAACAAGTTACATTGTCGGTAATTATTAAACCATTTTTAGAAGAAAATATCTTGGACGGAGTAAGACCTATGCTTTCAAATTAAGTAGTTACTCAGGAGTAATGTAATCAGACTACACAGCTGTTACAGTAAAAAATAAAAATAAAGCAATTACTTTTACAATACGCATTGTAATTACATAATAAAAAGTCACGATTTTCTGTGGTAAAAGTGACTGAGACTCGATATGGCGTTGACGTTATTTTGCAGCCATCTGTTCTCGCTATTAGTGATTTGACGTCGGCCGCATTGGCGCGTCATTAAAATGTGGACAACGTTTTTGCTCATTATTTATTCGATTAATGTGATATAGTCATAAAATTTTCACGTCGTTGATTCGTTGTGAATTTGGTTACCGGGTGAAAAATATATATTTTAGGGGGAAACAATATTACGTTTGGCTAGCAAAAACACCTTTTTTGTGCGTTAATGTACCCCCATTCAACTTTAAAGTTTGAGTTCACTCTAGGATTGATATAGCAGGTAGTTGGCAATTTCCTATTGTCTTTTAATCCATTAACACTAAGCAGTTACTGTGTGCAGTAAGTTAGGATCACACCAACTGGAAGTCCAGGCAGTACAACCCTGTAATATGTTTTCCTCGACTGCACGTTTAACTTAAAACTTCGATTGAAACCCATCCCAAAAAGCTGGCTTGTTCTGAGTAGAGAAGACATTAACTATTAACTAATTGATTGCAAAGATTTGCTGCGACATCAGCGATTTTTTTTAAATTATGGAGGGAGTGATAAAACCAAACTCGTTGATTACTTTTTTTCTTTGGTATTTTCATCCTTTATGCATTTATTGCGTTCCATTGATGATGCTATCGGTGTTGATTTATTTTCGGGAAAATTGTGGATGGTTTATAAATGAAGAGGGACAATGTTAATAGTTGCTGCCCCATTGCAATCATCAGCTTTTCTGAAGAAGCTTTGAAATAGCCATTAAAATTTTTCGGTCAGACCTGAAAACACATAAAACTACCAAACGTAGAAATAAACTCATTGTTACTTCGCTACCCTACTTGTATTCACTACATTTTGCGACCTAGTTTTGAATCTAGCATTAAAATATTCAAAAATTTTGAATTGAAGTGTGATTGCTATATGATCTCATTTCTAGCCGTATCACATATTTTTATATAAATTATAATATTTATGCGGTTGTAATGTCTTTCACCATCTGAAAAGCTAGATTTTAGGATGTTCTTTTTGCTGAAAATTCGTCTGAAGATTTAAGTATTGTAGTATTTACTTCACAAGCTATCTGTCATCGACAAACCAAAAGGGAAATTGTCGAAAGTTGAACAAAACCTCTTGCTATTTGATGCAAGAAAAGCAAAAACCGGGGTACTTAAGTGTCAAAAAGCAGCACAAAATTGTAAAACTTTCCTTATGTTTTAAAGGTTTAAAGTTTAAATCGTTTAAACTTTAAACGATGTATCACTAGAGCAGATCCAAGATTTCGGTTTTTCGTGAGGGGGTTAGAAATCATGTTTTATTGCAGGCAATAGTGCATGGACATTGAAGTTTTAACTTATTTTCTTACAGACGTTTTACGGAAAATAATCGACCCAACCGCCCCCCCCCTCTGAATCTGCCTCTGATGCATCGTGATGTTGATAAGAATTTTATTCTATTTAATCTCTGCGGAGTTATTTTAAAATTTACACTTTAATCAAGTTGTTACCAAAGTCCATTTACTGTGAATGATTCTTTTGTACGTGATATTTCTTGTTATTTAGCTGGTGTGCCTCAAAAATGTTTTTAATGTTATGAGTGAAAGCTGCAAAAGCAAATATTATAGGGATACACTTTGCAAATATAAATATACTACGAAGATGTTTACACAGCAAAAAAGATGACTTATAACTTGGAACGAAAGAGCAAAAATAGCGTCAAAAGGAAGTATATTGGAGCAAAGAGCAATTCTTTAGATGCATTGTAATTCGCAAATTTCATTCGTCATTGTAATTATAGAGTTACATCCGTTATTTTTTTTACGGCAATCAAACATCAACATTATAACAGTCATGCCAAGAAAGGTTTAAATTGCCTGTGTCATTGGTGATTAGCATACGTATAGAATGCTAATGCAATTACTCAAGACCAAAATTGTGAAAAGATGATTATTCGAAAGTCCATTTCCGTACTTATGCCAATTCAACAGTTGTTTTAAAGTTTAGATAATTGCTTTAAAGTGAAACTCATTAGGATGACTATAAAACACTAGAAAAGATCATCGAAGCTAAGATTCAGCTGAACAGTGGACAGTACAATAAAATGGAAAAATGTTTGTTGATAACATGAAAAGTAAAGTTACGTTATATTTATTAAACCCTTTGAAATTATATATCATTATAGTTGTCGTTGATTTTAGAAAAAATTGAATTATTGAAATTTTAGGTAAATCAAAATTAAAAAGACTTTTTCGAAGATAAGCGAGTATTTTCATCAATGAATTCTTAGATTAACAGGCTTTCTTTGTAGGCTAAAAGATAGAGCAATTACTTAAGGTTCTGAAGAAAAGGAATTTTAAAAAAGTAAAAGGATCTTGTTTAAATTGATCCTGATCAAATGAATTCAAAATGGGCACTATAATAATTCAAATGGTTTGACGCACAAAATCTGCATTTCTAATGTTATACTAAGCGGTGATGTACCGAGGGCCATATTCTTAGAATCGTAATCGTTGTGCTTTGCCAGATCGTTTCGTTTCACTGAGCAAAAAACTTGATATTTGTTCATCGATTAATTTTTGAATCTCCGATTTTCGTAAGCTGAATTGCATTTGAGATATTCGTGAAGTTTGATGCATTTCTTGATTGACTTCACACAAAGACACTTTAACGTTTTCCGTTAGAAAAAATCTTGAATAAAGCAATTTTTACGCTTTTACAATAATTTTGGCCTTCCATAATTGATTAACGATCATTCATTCAAAAGTTGGTAAATTTAACAAGCTCATCAAACGTTAGTTATATTTATACAAAACTTTCATAAAAGAATCATGCACTTTAGTTGTGGTCGTTTTTGTTGGACGTACTTTCAAAAAAATATATATAATATTAAAAACACTGAAATTTTACTCATATTTTACATGATAAACTCACGTCTAGAATCATGAACTTTTTTTCCCGACTTTTTGTCTCTCATCCACGAAAAATCTTGGCAGAGCGCATCCCTAGCATCTTTAGCAGGAACAGGAGTTCTTATGGCATGATTACTGCCGTGGAACATGCTAGAAGGATTGACGTGACTTCCTTGATGATTCACGTACTCATTGATGGGAGCTTTTCCCATGTAGGCTGCTGGATCTGCATCATGAGTTGGATGAGACCCGTAGAAGAATTCATTGTTTTGATAGTTCATGGAATGGGCGTATATTGAAGGGCTCATCGAATCAAATTGATTGTTGACGATAGGTACTTGGTCGTAATTGGTTACGTTTCCGTAATGTCCAACGTACGCTGATGGGTCATTGTACAAATTGTTGTACGAATGATCTGATAGCTTTTTTATGGAATTGCTTTGCTGAATATATCCGCTTTTATGTCTGTTATTCGTTGTATGACTTTTTGCGTAACTAATGTGCTGACTTACTTCCATCATGTGACCGAGAGAATTGGTGTGATTTGCCCGAGAATTGAAGCTTTTAAGCCGGTAGGCTGGTAAAGTTCCGTTCGAAGTCGGTAACTGTTGCTTCATCGGCGGTGAACTACAGATGTCGCTCTGGCCTGACAAACTACTTCGTACTGAATCAGTAATACAATCATCTCGTTTGAAGTTGACTTCAAACATTCCTCTTTCCGACATTATTGAACCTGACGGAGAAGGCTTTCGTGAACTCTCGTCTGATTCATTGATATTGTTGCCTGGGATGTAACTTAAACATTCTGCAATAGTAGGTTCGGTATATCCAGTTTCACGATACGCCATCATTTTGAGAAGCAATGAAACACTATCAAGCCAATGTGTTCGTTCCACTAATTGAATTGCTAGCAGAATTTTTACACTTTTTCCAAACCTACTTCAATCTTTAAGCATAAACAAGCGTCGTTACTTCAAGTGCTTTTGCCAACCGATCTTATCTCATAGGTTATCGTGCATCGTCCTACCTGGCACAAATTATCTGACTTCGCCATTTTGTTTAAACTGCATCTTGAACTTGAACCTGTCAGGTTATGACAAATACCTTCTGAAACATTTCGTACTTCTTTATCTTAGATATGCTTCAACAATATCAACATTTTATTTCGTAAGGTAAAGTAAATTGAGTCCATTCCAGTAAAACTTTAATTTGCTCTGTTTCATTTGATGTGTATTTCTCTGCAACTCGTTTGGCTGCGCTGTATCGGGCCAAAACTAAAAATAATCAAGCCAGGTATCATGGATTACTGTTCCTCGTCATTATGATGGCACTATTAAACGTTTAGCCTCGTCAAATTAAATGTGATTGCAACTTTGCAATACAACAGTCGAAACGTGGCTGATTACATAGAGAGAAAACACTGTGTGACCATAGACTGATATAACTGCCTCAGGTCGAGCAATAAAGAGCCGCCATGAAAAAAACGCATTATCACTCTTTTGCCTAGTTTTCACGCGCTTTGCGCTGATTGCATGCGTCGCTTTTTTCCTTTTGCTCTCAATATTTTTTTCTTTTATTCTTTTTGTCACTGTGCGTGTCCGTCAAAACAGTAATTAACATCACAATAAATATTAAACGTAAACAACCGACAGAACCTCTGTAAATATTTTTGTTTGTGCAGCAATGCATGGTTTAATAGCGAAATCAAATATAATTGCATAACACGAGAGCAATATATTTGATTTATTCCAGTTTGTCGTATTTCTATTTTTGTCGGCAGCGTGGTACACTTGATTTAAATTAAATGCCGTGTTTGAATAGAAAATTAGAAACGCGTAAGTTTGTTTTTAGCTTTCGGTGTTATACCTTGAAAAAATATCTACTGTTTATCGGTAATCTTTTGAGAGCCTTTAGTGACTGGGGTTATTGCATTATGCCGTAAAATCTTCGATCGCACAGAATTATCTCATGGTTTCAAACGGTCATTTTTTACAAAAATAAAAACACGCGGAATGAATTCATCATAAAAAATTTCCATGATTGTGTTAGGCTACTTTTAATTTTCATGTGCAGTAACATTATATGCCAGAGTTGCAAAGCCAATACGCCTACTGCTGTGATATCCAGTAGCCTATATTGCAGTTAGGGATTTAAAACAGCTTGTTTTCGACGACCAAAAAAATTTCGCAAACAAATATTTTGTTGATCTGCCATTTAAATTATCTCACAAACTGCGACAAAACGCTCGAGCAATTTTTCACCTGAGTAATTGTGTCGGACCACGCCTAATTGTTTTTCTGATTACGCATTCGCTTGGTGCACTGCGATTTCGGAAACATTATTATACATTTGGTCTATATAGCTTAAAAAATAAGCAAAATTTTGCATGAATTGCGCAATAGAGCTTATTACTATTTAAAATGACCTTTGGCTAGGGTAAATAAAACTTATATGGCGTTTACCACGGAAGGTCACATTCTCAACGTATCGACCTATATGTAAATGATTTTTTTGATTTGTAGTGCCTTTTGTAAAGATATAGTTTTAGCCAGGGTTGAATGCGTTAAATTTAAATTTAATAAAATAAGGCTAGTTTTTTTGAAGCTTTTAAGGTTACGATGCACTGTACTTGTGACAAATAAAGAGGTCTAAGAGAATAAAAGGCAACCCTTTTGGAAGTATTCTTTTAAATTAATCTGTTCTTGATATATTTTGCTGTAAGGGCAAAACAGCGTGTAGGGGTGTTTTTGATGTCTTGTTTTTGCTTAGTGATTTAATCAATATATTCTTCAGAAAAAATTTGCATTAACGTTTCTTTATGTGCAAGTTGTATCCAATAACGTTGACGAAATTGTCCGACTCTTTGCAAAACGTAATAATAATTCCCTTTTGTTCGAAATTGTCTGAGGTATTCGAATATGAGCCAAAAACGTTTACAATGCTGATTGAGCGAAACTTAATTATTAAACACAACAATGCAACTCAGTTGGAAATGTATCTGTCACAGTCGATATATTACAGCCACTTTTATCGATGCATCTGCATTGCCACTTGAAAGTATAAGTGCAGGCACATCGTGCTTTTGCATATCTTCGTTCTTAGAACCCTGCTTCTGTGCAAACTGCGTCGCTTTATTTGGTGTACACTTTTGTTTATTCCCAACTCCTACAAAAAGGAACTCGCTGTACTTTAAGAGGGACTTTTAAAACTGAGAAGCACCTTGTTTTTAAATAATCTTAAAAATCAAAAACTTTGGATCCTAGCCTACATTTTTTTTGTAAAAAGTCTAATTTACCGCAGTGTTACTAAGCCATACCAATATTTTTCTGCAGACATGGAGCTATCTTGCGAATTTGCGCCACAATATTGTTACTAGTCTGCAATTAATTCACCTCACTTGTGAGATCTAACCATCCTAGAAAAACATTGTGGAAAAACACTTTTGACACTGCCAATATGAATGTGAACCAACTAATTTTACGTTTGTGCGTTGAAGGTATAGGCTTTTTCACGTTTGATTTTTTCTAAGCAGCGGTACCAGTATGATATGGTAACCCTGCAGTAACGTTAACTTTTCTGTTGACAGTTGAACTAATTCAATCATAGTCTACAATGCATAAAATTTTGGATGGAGCACAATCCTTTGCTTTCCATGATCACAACATGATTTACCGTTTGGCTGCCGTACAAATAAAGATCAGGATGAAAACAAAGCTTAGATATTTTGTTGCAATCAAATTTCCATATTTCAAGCTCCTTTAAGAACGAAACTAGAAATTTCATTAACACGGATTGTTTGCATTGTGCAGTGCTGTATGGTAAATCACTGTGATCATGGACGACGAAACAGTTGCTCGTTTTCAGATATTTACGCAATCGAGTTGAAACTTTCATACTGTTATTTGTGGTCGTTGGGTGTAGGTTCAAAAGAGGATTC
Organism: Trididemnum miniatum; assembly: GCA_964006365.1. Lineage (NCBI taxonomy): Eukaryota > Metazoa > Chordata > Ascidiacea > Aplousobranchia > Didemnidae > Trididemnum > Trididemnum miniatum. Next base: position 14,808,870 of record OZ023248.1, on the reverse strand, counting down.
GAAAGTTCATCTCTTTAAAAATTCTTTTCATCTTCTTTTTGAAGGATATAAAGTATATTGGTAGGTTGGCACCTAAACCTTGCAGCCGAAGAAAGATTAGCTTCAACCAGTTCATGGCTTTTGTCGTGTCTTTTGTATTTTTTACAAACTGTATTCATGTGGTATTTAAAAAAAATTAGATGCCATTTGCAATACTTTTTTGAGTTTCTTATTTCATTGTCAACATTATCAACCTTTAATTGTCAAGAATAGTTAATCTCATCTAATGTCAATAGATCGCACGTCCTATCATTGTTTTAAATATCTTGCCAAGTGATATGATGCAGAATCATGGCATGACCTATGCAAAAAACTTCATAAAAGGAAAGCTCTTCGCTTTTATTTGCCAGTCTCTGCATTCATCTTATGGTATTCGAATCGAATCCCGCTGATGTGCTTTCTATGATATTTAACGATTCGACGTTTTTGTTGAAAATAATGGACTTTTAGCGCCTTAAATGCCACGTGCGTAAATCGCAAATTTTTGAGCAATTATCAGCTTATATTTTGAATATGCAGGTGAATAATAGAAAGTCATATTTTCAATGCAACTTTCTTGTCTTCTTGATTAAGCAGCAAAATGATTTAATACGTTTTTTTATTCCACCCAGCTAAAACCTGTTTTCAAAATGGCATTGCCGATTAAAAAATCGTTTATTGTTTGTTGGCAAGCTTACCATTTTGCGTTACAGCCTCAACAAAGTAGCGAAAATCCAGCACATCGTCACGCTTTTCCAGCGAATGCGAGTAAAAGCAACACAGTTTACGTCACGTCTGTCATGATTTGTCGATGGCCCGCTTGACTAGACACAAATGCAGCAACTTTCCCTTCAGGATGCTACCTCGACGTCTCGTACCCAAGTATCTTGCTACTTCACATCAACACGTTCGCGTATGAAAGCACTTGGACACCCTGAAAATTATAAAACACCACCCTTTGCCACTTTTCATCTAGCCGTTCCATGACCATTCGAAGTGCTTGTGAAATAAAATAGGTAAGACTTAATAGTAGGATACTGAACAATTCCATAACGGTTTTATCGTCTCAATCCAATGCAGATGGCAGACCCATCAATTTTGTTCTTCGACAACCTTATTTACTCAACAGACTGCAGTGAAATATTGAAGTTTGTAGTAGTGCCAATACTAACCCTTGTGACGTCCTTTAGTCCATTTATACATCGGGAATTTCCACGTATAATTTCAGACCTTATCCAAAACCAAATTGAATGCACGCTTTTTACAGAATCCACTTGAATTGCAGTTATCAATTTTTAGTAACATTGAAAACCTAATTTTCATCCGAGAGAACTCTGTCAAGACCTCAACGAAATAAATGTTTGGGTTGTCACCAAGTGATCATTGCTTTTGTGCCGTGTCCAAATAATCAAAATGGAGACAAATAAGTTTGGTGTGAGCTGATGAGGTTTGTCGGTCCTTGCTTGATTTCTTAAAAACAATGGTGTCAAAATTTCCCCAAAAGAAGTGAGGATTCTTTTATCATTGTAGGTGCATATTTTGGGATGCATTTCGAAAGAAGTTCATTTTTATTGTTTTTTTTTTTTCTTTAATTGGTTAGCTTGGTACTCAAGTCTTTTCCGGCATGTTTTCTACTTCGGCTCAAAGTAGAAGATTGTATTTTTGTTGAATGTTTTTTTCTTAATATTTGATCAAGGAATAAGCTGTGAAATTTAGGTTAGCGTTACATGCATAATGTATTGGAGATTATGTAAATTCTTTGTCTCTTCGTATAGGAAATTTACTGAGGATGCACAATCAATTTAAGGCTTTTAAACCTACTGGAATAAAACTGTTCGATCCAAGCTCTGGTATCATCGTCATCATCAGGCGAGATTTCAAACACAAATGCCAAATGTATATGATCGGGTCGCAAACAAACTTACCAGATTGCTGAGTTTGACTAACCTGAACTTCTTAAAACTATTGTGCAAGTGACCAATTACTAAACCCCATCTTGATCAATTTGACTTTTCGTGTGGTTATAACATATCCATAAAAATTTGCACTATTATTTCGCCTTTCCAGAACCTCATAAAACCTTCACACTATTTAAATGTGCTCACGAATTAGATTTTGGTCAGATTACCGTACTTGGAAATTAAGCTGCGTACCAACTAGAGTTTCGACTATAACAAAGTAGAGAAACGAAAACAAAGAAGTATAGCGTGTTTTTGAAAATTAAAATGCATTTCATATCTGTGATTATTAGCATTTTCGAACGTCGCTGACATCAGCCACTCCGTCTTTGTAGTTCGTGAAAGTTGCCATCGCTTATGCACTTAATCATTGCCCCCTCCCACCTGAATTTCTTGTTCTACATATTAATACTTTGATGCTTCAATATTTTTAAATGTACGAAACCAAAACAAAAAAACGTTTTTTGATTCTTAGCCTTAATGGATTTGTCTCTGCCAAAGATACTTTGTGAGATTAGAGCTGAGGTTAATTCTTTTCAACCTTGAAAACAAGGTGCTTAGTATACAAAAAACGACAGGTTAATGAAATCTTCAACTTGACTGAGTATCCAAAAATGTATAAACGCTGTCTGGGTTCACAATTATTACTAAGTGCGTTCAAAACGTTTATAATACTATAAATGTGGGACAAAAATAGCCTAAGGAGGAAAGTAAAGCCGCAGTAGTATTTAAAACTCAACGTTTCGACGACGTAGATTCAACTGCCATCATCACCATGCACTGCTGATGACGACAGCGGAATCTATGTTGTCGAAACATTCGGTTGCTTCAAGAATTATTCTAGAATTGTATTTTCCGTTTTTTGAGCATATTGCGTACTTGTTACAACTTGCTCTTGTTTGAGCTGTAAAAACATGCTTTGCTGACGAGTTTCTTCAGGTCTTCAGAAAGAATGGATGGCGGCAAAATACTTGCCGCAATAAAATAAACATTTTAATTTGGTTGCCAATTTAATATGTTAAATCGTGGATGAATTTTTTGAACATTGATTTGTTTCGGAAGCTGTATATTTGACACTTTGATATATCGCTAGTACAATTATATCCAAATAAGTTTTGAAATATAATTATTGCTTCGATCAAACCATGGAGGCGCTTCGTAACTACGACTCTGTTTACAAGTCACCGCACGTTCCAACGCATGACATGTAAATACATGAAGCACTTGCTTTATGCACTGATGCATATCATGTGTTGGCGTTAAATGCAACATACTCAGCGCCTAAACTGGGGATAGCTGCCTTATGTACGTAAGTGGTGGTCTGAACAACTATCAGCGTTTTAATTAATCTGAATTATAATTATTAACATTTTCTAATAATTGTCAAATTATGACCTTTCTTACATTTTTTGATCGATTTGGTGATGTAATTTTATTAATCGCATTTATGCTCATATCTCATTGTGCAACTACACATAAAAATATCCTGCAGAATCGAAAAAAGCATCTACGTAACTGTTCCAAAAAAGCAGCGCTCCATGCGACATCATTGGCCAATTGCATCCTGGCACTTTTTACAGGTCGAATGTGAATTAACGACGTCTTCTAAATTGCTGTTTTTTGTCTAAAATCTTTGACATTGTTTGGGATGCTTCTTATTTTTTGAGATTTCATGGTCCTTGTTATTCCTTTAGAAATGTTGAATACAATAGTGACGTTTTTATCTTCAGCTTGTGAAGCATTTGAAGTGAAAAATTATCAACTTGCAGTGATTTCAAAATAATTTGTGAAAGGGTATATACAGTATATATGCCTTGTTGTTATATACAGTCAGGAAATTCGAGGCCATTGAGTTGATGCTTATTTAGTTTTTTGTTTTTTTTGCCCTCTAGTCGTGCTTTTTTCCGAAATGAAAAAAAAAAAGTGAACATAACTCCAAAAATGCTACACAGAATTTGAGTTTTAATGACTTTAGTTTTGACATTTTAGACTTTCTAGCGATTGATTAGCAACGATTAGATTTACAGTTTATGTGGTGAAACTTCCAATGTACAGTAAGACTTTTTGCTTCTGTTTCTTTAAAAGCCGGTTCAAGTAATGTGGTAGCTTGGTTTTTCGCTCTCAAGATGGTCACAAATTAATGAACATGTTCTGGGAATAGTGAGAGGAGCACGAGATGCCGTTGGTAGAGGAGCTGATGCTTTATCTTCATTTTTTGCATTGAGAGTGTGCATATGCCATATCTACTGTAAATTTTTTTCAATAACTCCTTTTTCATTCAGTTATTGCTATGGATATAGCAACCGCTACCGCTACATTATTCTTGATCTTTTTTTAGAAACTGCATCAGTTATGTAAACAGTCTCGATAATTATCGTTTTCGCAATAAATTATGAGCAAGCGTATTATCTACGAGACTATTCAGGCAGAATTAAACTATATTTGTGACGACGCGGCATAACGGTTGAGCATTGGTTGGCAGATCCTTCGCGACTGGTTTGATGTACTACTAAAACTGATAGTCTTTGACACTATTTCAGGTTGTTGCTAACTCCAACAACCTAAAGTCACTTCTCAGTCTCCCTCTGCGCACTGCTAAATTGTCTGTTCAATGCTCTGAAAGGAATATGCATCGTGAGATTCCGTGTTTTAAACATGCATTGTCCATGTAAGTTTGACTTAATGTGAACAATTACGCCAAATCTACCCAACAAAAAATATTGCTTTAGTACATTCGTCTAGTTATTTCTATTCATATTGTTCTACCATTACACACGAAAAAATTTCAAAAATTTGTACACAAAATTCGGCGAAAGGTGTAATTGTTACTGGCTATGTCACTTGCTTCAGCGAATTTGCATCGAAATATTTAACAATATTAGTCGAAGTTCCAATAGTTGATATTTGGATAGCAGTTTTCACATGCATTAACTAAATTCACAAACGCTGATCGATTTTTTTATGCAAGTATGTTCTGCTTCTTCTACTTGACAATCCTCCTCCTACAAAGAGGAAGTAGATTCGTCAATTTGGTATTTATCCAGATGGATAATAACGTGTGATTACATCAGTACTAAAACAGTATACGGTATACGAAAAAAGACGTTAACGTTGTAGCCACCACATCTTGCTAGAGATGGAAGCTTGCCAATAGAATCACGTCTCTTATAACGACGTCTTTAATGAGTTTTTATTTTTGTCTTTTCGCGGTAGCAAATTTTGGTCCAGCCACTAAAACTCGGACAGTATCGCGGCATCGTCAGGACGTTTTATGAGATGGTCTCAAGTGTTATAGATTTTATGTGAAGATAGGTTTTAGTGTTGCGTGCACACTTTTCAAGAAAGAAATGTCATGTCATCATAAAAATGACAATATATTCAATTGTAAATTGGTGTGGTCTAGCACTTTATTCAAGAGTCAACCCTTCCAAATCTTGCAACAGCGTGTGACTGCACAAAGTCTTATTGCGTGAATTATTCTATGGCCTTCTTGCTCTGTCTATCAAAAAACCAAATGTCAACATTTTAGTTACTTTTGATGTATTCGGTAATTGAGTCTGAGGCTTGTACGGTGGCGACCAGCCGACAACAAAACAAGATGTATGTTTTTATAAGTGCATTACTGTTCTCTTTTATGAACCAGGTAGGCCTATCCCACACGTGGCTATCCAGTGATCCAGACAACACAGGATCCACTATATTTGGGTTTTCATGTTAACCTCTAGTCACATTAAGTCATCAGTTGGGGGGGTTATTTTAAAATAAGCTTTCCAGATACTTCTTCGAAAGACACAACAACCCAAAAGTGTGATAATTTGAAGCATTTAACTTGGATCCAGCAGCCTTTTGAATATTATGAGTAGGGATAGAGGTTCTGCAAAAGCAACTTGATGCCTATCAGTATCATCAGTAAAAGTGGACCCTAGTAATTGTGCTTTTTTATAAGAAACAAATACACAAATGCTATCTTGGTGTAGCCTCAACGTTTCGCCAGCCTATTATTTCATCAACTTTTCGTCGACGTACTGTAATTCTTAACAGGTGTCCCAGTGAATATCGAGTTGTAACAATGACTCAAAAATTCGTACGTAAATCTTTTATGCTTGATGTTTAGCATCAGAGCGACAAAGGGGAAATCTTCGCGCTAAGTTCACTTGTGTCTTGAGAATGACGCTTATCGTATTCTTCCTCTTAGGTCGTGTAGTAGGGCGGGGTTCATGCCTTGCTACCCAGTTGATGTGAACCGCTCAGTATCAGCAGAAACTTGTTTTGTTCGAGACGTGAGTCGATTATGAGCGTCACAACTTGAACGTTACAGTACTATTTAAGGTTTAGAAGTCTAAAACTCTTTCGACAAAAGTAATACTTTCATCAAGGATAGTAATCAATCTTATTTCTGAATCAATTTGTTTGTAAAATAATGGAGCAAAACCGAACTGCGCACAAAATTATGCAATATATATGGCTGCGTTCCCAGTTCCACCTAGTTTTAACAACCAACTTCTGCTCTTGTGGCGAAACCTCTTGTGCATTCACCGAACAAAATCATGCATTCTCACGTGTTTTTAAACCTGTGAAATTTTAGAGTTTTACGCAGGAAAATCGTGTTCACCCGCTACTCGTGACATTTTCCCTTTACACCCTTGAAAGCGCGGAACATATATTGCAAAACAGACGTCTCGACTCGAAAATAATCCACACTGTCTTGCTTTGGTTGTTTTTTTTATGATGATGAAAACCGCTACTTGTAAACGCAGCCTTATATAAGCAATGTATTTCATCTACAACAGAGAACGTTGTCGTGACCATTTTATTGCCTTGTAAGATTTAAGAATGGTAGGTCAACGAAGTCATCTTTAAAATGTTTCAAAAAATTGTTGAGATCATTAATCACTGATTAAATTATTTCTGTTTTATCGTGTTCTACATCAAAGCGTGCACGACTTGGCTGTGCCCGTCTTCGCAACTCAGCACCCATGCGGAAAACACGGTGATTCACTGTTAGCACTGTGCTTGCATTTTCTCTACCATAGTTAGTGGTTTACCTTTGCCATGAAATAATCATGTTGAGTGCTTTTCTAAAGGACCTAACAGTCAAGCTTGCGGATTCTCTACACTGATAGTATCTTTGGGATGATGAACATTTAAGTGAGGAAACTGCACATATCGATTTTAAGTCGTTGTTTTGACCCGATTCGGGATCAAACCCCGAGTATGACACTACAGATGCAGACGCTGCACTTGTGTTGTTGCTGGTGATGCTTAATAAATAATTTTCCGACTCAGAGAATTTTTAAGGTAATTTTAGATCAGGCTTATAGAATAAATTTTGCTTTATTTTCTAGAACATTAATGCACAAGCATTGTTATGACTTGAGCATGTTAGAACATTTGTTGATTTAGTAAGCCTGACGTAAATGAGTTTCTACGGGTTTTACCGATTTGATCATTTTAACGTGAAGTCATTGAAGTGTTTTTTTTTGCATTTGGAATTATTTTATTCTCATCGTCAAGCAATTTATCTGAGGATCTCTGGAATTATTTTGGATTTACGAACCGCAACCAACAACCTTGTCCAGTGACTGTTATCACAGATAACGCAATGGAACGATCACCAAAATGTTTTGTAATTTTGTTTGTAGTTGCTGTTTGTTTGTAGATCTATTGCTCATGATCACGCAACCTTCATGAATCTGCAAAGCCATGAGGCTGTCGCTGATGACGTATGTTTTACAAAAACGTTTAGTCACTTCTCTAATCGTTTTTAAAATGCATGTAAAATGGAATGACTAAAAACAGTGTTTGTACCTATTAATGATATCTTATAGACCAATTTTAGCGTAAATTCTACTTCAGTCAATACAAACAAGTAACTAACAAAATTACCATGATATACTTTTGTTAAAAATATTTTAAGGTCGAGAACTTCTAAAAAGATAAAATTGATGGAACAAAATTGGAGTCGTCGGTAGACAACTTGAACGAACATTGAGTATGGTGTGCACTGTCATTTAAATTTGTTGCAATGGAGGAACACGTTGAACGAGCTTCATCTCATTTGCATTCAATGAGGTTAGTTCGAGACATGAGAAAGCGATTCTGTTTTAAAATAGAGTCAAGTAGGTTGCTTAATTTTGCCATTATTGGCCATTTTGTTTATTTGCGATTTGGGTTACCAACCCAAAATTCTACTCTCTATTCTGCTCAAAAGCTGCATCAGCTTCAACTATGACTGTTGAAAATCATGCTTTTAGATTTGATGTAAACTAGTTGGAATCACAAACATTCCTGTACTGCCATGCATATACCTTTGTTCGTTATTATAAAACATAGGTTGATGGATTTCTATGCGAAAGTTGCATAATTCACATATGAGCTGCTAAATAATGGCATAAGCCACTATTCGTAGTTAAAATTACAAAAAAATAACCGGTGAAATTTCAAAAAAATGGCGGTAGGCTTAAGTATTGTCTTTGAAAGCTGTTTTACTGGCCTAACAAAATGTTCACAATACCTCACGCCTCCCAAATCTGAAGTATAGTCTAGTACCATAAAATGTAACAAAGTGTTGTAAAGTTGATAACTCTTTGTTGAATTCCTTAAAAGTACGTTATTCGTAGGAGGAAGCATGTGTTCCATTTATTTTTTGCATCTCTTTTATGATTCCATTTGTGGTCTGACATATGGTTTTTGTCTAGGCAACAGACATTGTCTTTATTATTTCTATTTTTATCAAATCTTGGACCAAATATTAAACATTTTCTGGCTCTATGAACTTGATTTTGGTCCAATAAATGATAAGACATTCCAGATATAGCAGTAGAAGCCCAATTCTTTAAATATGTAAAATCCTTATAAGCAAAAATTAACATTTTAGAACAAATCTAATAAAGAATTGCTGCCTTGTTTTTAAGGTTTATTCGTTTTTGCAATTTTTTGTAATGTTAATATTTTTATGTGTGAAGTGTTTTATTTGTACGGCATATCTGAATCCTACTATGTGTTTAGACAAAACACATATAATGTAGATAGTTTAAATTTTCTCTTGAAATTAATCCAACTTACGGGATTTGTCTGTTCTTTACTTTTTGTTTTTTGCAACTGCTTATCCTTTTCACCATATTGAATGTCCAAACGCCAAATGAGTAATGTTGTTGTTTGGTGTACGATGTGCTCCTCCCGATTGTTATCATTGATGAGGGACGTAATCCCGAAGCAGGATGGTTTAGGTCTTATCTTGCATAATGTAGATACATATTTTATAAATAGCCTTGCCTTTTTTCCTAATGGTGTATCTTAATCAGAAATTTTTGAATCTCGAAATTGACACAGATATTGGTAAATACTGTTTATGCGCTCGTTTTTGCAAAAAGTCAAATATTTTTTTAGTTGTAGGAAAAATTTTAGACAAACGTGTTGGATACAGTGCCACCAAAAACAGTATTGCTTTTTATTTTTTTACGACAATTTTTTGCTTAACGTTAGTACCAGAGTTATTTTATTATTATCATTACTATAACTATTTCGCACTTGTCATAGTTAGCGTAATAACTGGTAAATGCAATATAGAAGAACACAAAAAATTTGAGCGAAAATTGATAGTTTCAGGTAAAATAACGCTGTTTTAGAAAAATTGACATTTGCCCTACGCCGTAGTTATTATTGTTAATATTTTTTTTGTTTGTAAAACTTTTGTTTTTAATGTGAACAAGGTAGTTCAGTTTTGTTCTGCCTTGTTACACTGCTGATAATGACAGCTGAATGTATGATGTCGAAAGTTCATTTTTTCTTATGTGCTCGTTGCATCAGTAGAAATTTGTTGTTGCAAATTATTGCATTGGTGTAAGAGAAAAGAACATATACCCACCTACAAATGGTTTATGCGCTCGTTTTTGCAAAAAGTCAAATATTTTTTTAGTTGTAGGAAAAATTTTAGACAAACGTGTTGGATACAGTGCCACCAAAAACAGTATTGCTTTTTATTTTTTTACGACAATTTTTTGCTTAACGTTAGTATCAGAGTTATTTTATTATTATCATTACTATAACTATTTCGCACTTGTCATAGTTAGCGTAATAACTGGTACATAGTGCACATTGTGGTAAAAGCAGTGTCATGGAGAAGCAAAATTGCGCCATGTATAATAACATTCTTTTAACAGATTTTTTTATTTTTGTTTTATTCAATTTTTTAAACAGTAAACAAATCATCTTAATTATTTCTAATGATAAATGCAAAATATAACATAAAATAATAATATTCATTATCTCAATTTATTTTTTCGACTTGCTTTTTCCATCGCCGACTTGCTCCAATTCAACCTTGAAAAATAATCACCTTTTGTTACAGTAAATAAATTTAGAAAAGTTTATCGGTTAAGTACGAAAAAACGAAACTATGTGTACAGAAATGATTTGTGGAATTGTTTAAACCACAACATACGAGAGCACTGCGGACTATAACTGAAATATTTGTTCCCAGAAAGGAGAAAACTAAACTGAAAAATCAAATATTATATCAATTACTCGTTTAAACTATTATTTTCAACTTCAAACAAGCCTTACTTTGAGGCATCATTGTTAAAACCGCAACAAAAACTAGAAATGCCATGACGATTGCGTTTATCATGATACCGTATCTCTGCATGATAAAACAGAACCTAACCCTTCAAATTAAGTCCTACACTAGTAAAATCATCCATCAAGCTGTGAACTGGGCAAGCAGGCGGCTAGTCAACAAACTATTATGGTATCAAGTTTTAATTGTTCCAAGTTGAATAATCTTTCTTCCTCATTAAAAAATATGAAACGGTGTGAGCAATTCTACGATTAAAACACTTGTGTGTCTCAATATAACTGGTTATAGCACTAGTTTTCCTTCTGTGTTATGACTTAAATGTATAAATTGCGTGGTTTTGATTTTTTTACAATTCTTATCAAACAAACAGTAAAAACTTCATTGTTTGTTTTGGTCATACTACTTCAAGAGAATTGCCCAGGGCGTCAATATGAAATAATATTGACGAAACAAACCTATTCGTGCTACAATTTATCACTGTTATATTTAGTCAATTTTGAGGTAATGGGTGCGCACCAGCCAGTTTACTCATTCGGTATTCAGTAAACTGAGCAAAGGTGACTCATCCTGCCAAAAAAATCATCCTTTTTTTTTAATCCATTATAGTATGTTGGTTTTATTTATAGCCTGCATTTCACAATCTTTTTGCAAAGATTTTGAAACAATTTTTATTTTGGAAATTTTATGAATAATTTCGGATATTTAGCTTGACTATACGGCTTCAGCAAGCTTTCATTAACAGATTGCGGGGCTAGCGTCGGAGGCATGCTGGCCTAGCGGTACCACGCGCAGGTGACAGACCCTACCTGACGGGTTCGATTCGCGCCTGGAACCGATCGCATTTGACATATTTAACGGGTGGCTGCTGACTCGAAGAGCCTAAGCTCACTTCGCAGTCTCCCTCAATTACTGTTGAATTTTCTGTTCAATAGGCTATAATTTGAAAATAAACTCAGTTATTGATTTATATTTTATTTATTTATTTAGTGTTTGCTGGAGTAATATCTTGCATTCATGCTGCTGCTGAAAAACAGATTTTTTGTACTAAACAGCAATATAGTGAAATGCTTAACTTGCATTATAAATGCTGAAGCCATTTTTCTTAAGCCACAAAATGATTGTTTCAATTAATCTATTTACTGTATTAGCGATCTGTTGTCGGAATAGCAGAGAGCTCAATGGCTGAGCCAGAACCAACAATCAAATGCTCAGATCACCTTTTTCATTTAAAATTTTTCAAAATTAAAATTTTAGATATAAAAAGTTGATCTGAGTGTTATTAATCATCTATGTTGTTCCTCATATAGGACTTATTTAGTAGTCAATTTTAGCAGAAAAAAAGCTAATTTTCTCTCTTTTCTTAAGTTGTTCAAGAGTAAAGAAATTGAAATTTTTAATGCAGTTTTAATTTAGTTTTAAATTATGAAGTTTGTGAAGATAAATGTTTTAATGTGTATGAATGATTATTGTCGCAAAGATTTGACGTCACCACGAAGCCATTTCACGTGCGCAAGTCCAATCAACTGCTCGTAACATTTCAAGAAAAGAATAATCGTTAAATTAATGAAGCGACTTTCCAATTTCAATCAAACCAAATTTCGCAAATCATGAAATAGCCATAGGACTACTATATTGCCGAAAATTTATATACCAAAAAAACCCAAAAAAATACTTATAGTCAAAAATCCTCCAAAATAGACTAGTCAAGTTGGTTTGACTGTTGTGATTTAAGACTGCAAGAAAGTGCCATTTTCCAAAAATGACTATGTTTTTTTTACCAAACAAGTGAACTGATAGAATGTAAAAAATGATTTGCATGCGAGAAAGCGAGTGACCGTCGATGCGGAGAAATTTCAAGACATTACTACACCATCCTTTGGAAAAATTGGTCAACTGTAAAATGAACAATGTTTTGACTTTTCCTTTTGTTTTTTGTCGTGTATGGTCTAACATGTAACCTAAACAAATCGTGATTTCTTAGATCTTTTTATAAATTTGCCTTGAAAATAACAGAGACTTGAATTTGTTTTGGTGATCATTATCATAAAAGAAAAAGGTACGACCGCAGTATGAACAACGGTATGACGAAGCACCTCATGTATTTATAGTAATTAAAGAAAAAAGTAAATGCCGACCGTAAAGCTACACCTCACTCGCCGTGAAATTTTTCAAATCGTCAAAAATCTGCCTTTGCGAAATATGGGCGTGATTAATGACGGCAGACTTCTTAGGTGCACACAATTAATGCTTTAGCGTTAGTCACAACATTAATGTAGGTATTATAGTAACCTTCTAAAATTGCATATTAATTGCCGTTTTTTGTCAAATTCGGATGTGCCTTCTTTTGATAGAGCTCTTTTTATGCGGCTAGTTTTAATACCTACGCATTGCAGCGAAATAAGAACGAAAAACGCAAACAGCAAAAAAGAAAATTTAACTTTAATTCCAGTATGTTTTCCGCCAAATATTTACTAATCTTTTTCTACATTGTTTAAAGTAATTTGAGGATGCTCCATTTTGCTAAATTCGATTGCAGTAGCCGTATTAGATCAAAAATCAATGCCAGTAACTTCAATTTACAAATTGTTCTTTTTGTTATTGCAATTCCTTGTTTATAAGCAAGGACTTGAACCAAGTTTGATCAAGATGAATAATTCCATAGGTGAAAGTCATCGTGAAATGTACTATGTCTAGGAAGTCAATTTCATGATGTGTCCTTTAAATCAATTCACTGTCTAGACCGCGTGGACCTCCAAGCTTATAACCGACGTGATTTGTAAGTTGGATCTAGGGATTCAACACCCGAAATTTGATATCTGAGAAAGGTTGCCGACTTTTATTGCCAAGCATTTAACATTTTGATTTTTTGATATCCGTTTTTTTTTATTTATCGATGTTTTTTTATTGTTTTGTCGCATATAAACGCTCAATCTCATGGCACTCAACTGATGAACTTTTTATTATGTATCAATGCTTGCAAAAGCATATTTAGGTTGTATCAGCAAAACTATTCTGGATGTTCTTACTGACTTCAAATTATCGTCTTGTTGTTTCAGTAAAAACTTACAGAACTTTCCAAGTCTAAATGTGGGTATAAATATGTATTTGAGGGGACTTAATAAGTTATAAAATAGTTTTTCGAAATTTTGATTTTTTTTTTTGTTTTCACATTGTTACAGTCCTTTTATCGCAAGTTTTAATATTTGCGATAGCAATCATACAGCATTGCATGAACACTTAAAGAAACGTTTGCACGGTTAATGACTTAACAAATTTCCTTTTTGCAATACAAATGTCATGTCCGCAGACCCATTTTTCACAGGCGATAAGCTCGTGGACTTTTTACGTCATAATCAAAGTTTCAGCGTCATAATTACAAAAACTAATTAAAGCAGTGTTTCTTAACCTTTTTTGGGCGATGGAGTGCGGACCCCTAAAGCATTCGGGTCTAGTAGCTTTTTAGTATAGCACTAGACCCGAATGCTTTATCTGCCGTCATTATGGACGGCAGTTGCAATTGTGACATCAGTCTATATCAAAGCGGCGGCTAATGAGTAATAAATATCACCTAAGCGTTCTGACAAAACCTATGGACCTTTTCTTAAAACATGTTGTAATGGCCATTAAACCATCGTGTTAGTAGATGCTGTGTGTCGTGTTTACATTAGGTTAAATTAAGTTAGCCCCTAACGGACACCTTATGCATTTTCCCGAATCTCAAGTTAGGAAACTTCTTAATCATGGCATAAACGAAATATTGAAAACTTAAAGCGTTCACGATTTGGGCCTACAAAAACTAAATGCTACGTGGAACACGCAGAAAGAAAACGAGAAAATATCGTACGATAGCGCTACAAATGAGCGATAATGGCAGCCTACTTGATTTTTGATTGCCTGAAAACATTTGGGTAGCGAAAGCCTAAGAAATTTAATTGGGCTTCTACTTCCCAAAAGTTTTCAGGCAATCATAACCCGAAAAATTGAGTTCCGTCATGCCTTCCCAAAACAAATTGCGTATCAAAAACCCAATTTTTCATTGGGGCTAAAATAGCCCAACGCATAATGGTTAGTAATCTGCCAGTTTACATCATTTGGGTAATCTGCACCCAACATAACAAATTGAGTTTCTCAACGTTCACACCCAAAAAAGTACCCAATTTTTTTTGCAGTGTAGTCTTACAACAGCAAAACCTTGATAAGAGTTCAAATGCTATACCTTGAGTTTTAATGTAGTATTTGATTTTATTTTTACTTATGGTAAAGCCTGATACAACGAAACCATCAAATAAACTGAAATCTTAAAACAATTGTTATATCATAAACATGTTTGATATTGTTATACTGAAAAGCCCAATTGTAAACGTATCCATTACAAAAAATTTGAAGCATTTTTATTTAGTATAGTCATAATTTGGAAAGTTTTACAAATTGTAGCCAAACAAAACTTCAAAGTCGGGTTTTATTTTATTTATCGAAAGCTCTGAACGCCCTGATTATGACCCGACAAAAGCTAGGTTAAAATGCTGCTTGTTGCATCAGTAAACATAACTGTAATTTCCATAAATAGTGAGTGGCAAATAATATCAGTCCTATACTGTTAGTAACAACAAAGATAATATCTACCAATTAAAAACCTATGTTAAAAGGGCATGATAATTGTAAATGTTTACTAGTAAACAAATGATCGAAAACGATTTGTTTTCTTTTGCGTTTCTCCTTTATTTTTCTATTTTAACTTTTTTATTTTTTGTATTTATTTAGTTGCATATTTATCCTCCTATCACGATAAAACGATCAATGCGCTATAACGAGCTCGCTTAGGAGCTGCCGGCCATCTGTCTCCCACACCAAGATGGAGGAATCCCGCTAAGTGCCTTTCCTAATGGCACAACAAGCAAACTTGCCGGTTTGTTTTCCTCACTGTTCCTTTAATGCTGAGCGTCTAGCAGAGAAGCTGCAATTGCCAATTTTAGAATGATTGGTTTGACCCGACTCGGAATGAAACTCGTGTCTACAGCTCCAGAAGCGGACGCTCTTACCCCTTAGCCGTTTGAGCTGTTTTAAATCCAACCAAAGCTATTTTTGATTTGATTTTGAACTATAGCTTTATTTTTGATGTAACATCCAACCAAAGCTCTTAAATTTGGTAAGACTACTGGATGGGGTACTGTTGCGAGTTATATTATTTTTTGTAACGAAATAAAAGCAAAGTAAAGCAAACCAATTCTTGATCGTTTTGTCTGACACACTTATAAAGGAGCAGCGCAAAAAATGGCGAAAACTAGGATGCGGGGCTTTTTTGAAAAAAGCTACTAAAGTACTGTGATTTTTTTCTTTTTTACTATAGCTTCAGCAAACTGGCATTGCAAGCCATCGTCAAATAGTAGCATTAGAAACACTTTGATTTGATAGGCAAGTGTGGACTTATTTCATCTTGCAATGTAAGTTTTACAGTCGTGGCCAAAATAATAGGATCACCTCATGAAAGCTTGAAAAAATGGGATTTTTTTGTTTTTACTGTTAATCATAAAATATAAAGCGATTGATGTGATTAAAAACTAATATGAAGACTGACCACAATGTTTGTGCATTAAATACATGTATTTTGCATTCAAAATGACCCAATAATTTCAATATTTGGTGCATCCACGTTTGCACTTGATGACGTCATTCAGACGTTTTGGCATGCTTTCTATCAGCTTCCGGCAACATTCTGGGGTGGTCTCTTTAACCCAAACTTCTTTTATTGTTTTTTTTAACTCTTTGGCACTACTTGCCTGTTTTTCAGCAACTTTATTCTTAACCACCATCCACAGATTTTCAATAGGATTCAAGTCTGGACTGTTACCAGGCCAGTCGAGAACTTGGACCTTTTTCGACTTCAAGAAAGTGGTCACAATTTTAGAACAATGACACGGTGCTCCATCGTGCATGAAGATTTCACAATTGTGGACAGTCGAGCTTTTTCTCTGCAGTAAAAATGTGACCACTTTCTTGAAGTCGAAAAAGGTCCAAGTTCTCGACTGGTCTGGTAACAGTCCAGACTTGAATCCTATTGAAAATCTGTGGATGGTGGTTAAGAATAAAGTTGCTGAAAAACAGGCAAGTAGTGCCAAAGAGTTAAAAAAAACAATAAAAGAAGTTTGGGTTAAAGAGACCACCCCAGAATGTTGCCGGAAGCTGATAGAAAGCATGCCAAAACGTCTGAATGACGTCATCAAGTGTAAACGTGGATGCACCAAATATTGAAATTATTGGGTCATTTTGAATGCAAAATACATGTATTTAATGCACAAACATTGTGGTCAGTCTTCATATTAGTTTTTAATCACATCAATCGCTTTATATTTTATGATTAACAGTAAAAACAAAAAAATCCCATTTTTTCAAGCTTTCATGAGGTGGTCCTATTATTTTGGCCACGACTGTATTTACAGAATGCAGGCATGTCTTAAATTCTTTTCAATTGTTTTGTATGGTGGCTGTTACTGCAAGACTAAATGAAAGTAAGTTCATTTTAGCGGTTTCTTCTAGTCAGGGGCATGCGCAGAAATTTTTCTGCCGTGGACTGGTAAAGAAGCTCTTCCATAAGGCGCCATTTTTTAGGAGAATCGCAGCAACCACAGTTTTTAAGATGTATTGGAGGACAATTAAGTGGGCATGGCGCGCGGTACTCCTGCAAACGCGACAGCTTATACGGCATTCACGTGACATTTCTTCCCTGCACTAAAAGCATTTTTTTTATCCTTTTGTATTATTTCATGAACAAATAAGAACTGCTTTTTCCTCTCGATTTCACATAAATTCACACGGAGCCGACCATTATCTCCGACGATTGTAGCAAAACACAAATTTGCGTCATAGGTGAAGCATTTCAGTTTTGTTGACCAAGGTTTAGCGTTGTTGATCGTGGAATCAATGCAATGCGTTTTTTTATAGTCCATGAATAATTTAAACGTTAATCCAAACCGAATTTTTTTGAACCAACAACTTCGCGCAAAATTTGAGTTAGACCAAGGGTAATCTTTTGTAGGCATATTCCGTCTCATAACTGTCACCGCTGTTTTTGTGTTGTTGTTTTTTTGCATTTATGTAATTATGTCAGAAGCAAGGCTGTTCATTCAAATTTTTAAGTTGTTCTTATAGCTTGAGATTCTTAATGATTTGCTTGAGTATTATTTGACACGACATAAAGTCATGACTTTAAAGTGCACGAATAAACCTCACCGCCGTCAGCAATCATACGATGTCATAAACTAACAAGAATTACATAATATTTAGAAATCTACATATAAGGATTTGGCAGGATCAAAAAATTGAAAACTAATTAAGTTTCAGCTTGATTAATTCAAAGCGTATTATTGAGTGAACTATCGCCATTGTGGAACATAGTGATTTAAGGCCACTAAATGAACCCACTAAAAGCATTACTTGTTAATCCTGTATAGATAATTATATAAATTTGTAGGTGGCAGGTTTGCAAATCGTGTCAGTACTTTTGAGTCGGGATCGTACTATATAGTTAATGAAAGTTGATTTGTGAAGAATTTTAGACTTAGACCTTGTTTCAGCTCTACAGCATTTAGCTTCAGTGTTTGGGCCTACCTAACCCTGTTAGTATTACGGGATTCATGGAAAAACGAAAAAAAAAAAAAAAAAAAAAAAGCGAAAGATCGATACGTTTTCATGAATGTCAGTTCAACGATTGTTAGGAGTTCGTGGCACCCATTTTATCATTTATCGGCACAAATGCAATAACCACTTAATTTTTGTGCTTAGTCTTGAAAACTCTCGTCGCTGGCGTTAGACCAATCATCCGCTCCGGGTCAAGTGCCAATAGCTATAAGGCCGAAAGGCTATAAGGTTTTTACTTCTCCAGATGTTGCACAGTCTGAAGCCAGCAGTGATGTTGCTCAGGCAGCATCTGATAAGATGTCTAAAGAGCGTGTAACGCGTAAATTGTGAAATGTAAAACTGCTCTTGAATATGTTTCGAGGTTGAAACTGGAGAGTAGCAGAACTCATACGACATGCTGGTCAGTACTTTATAGGCTTTCATGAACTGTAGAATGAGGAGAATTTCAGGTGGGTTTCTCGTGGTGAAAAACTTGTTATCAAAGCCAACACGTTGAACACACTTTCGCTTTCCCTTAGCAATACGTCGAATCTTTGCACAAAAAGTTGGGAAAAATACATCATTACTCAGTCCACACTCAAAAAAATCATGGGCCAGAAACCCGTAAACTTTCTGCTCTACATTAAAGGTTTTATCACAGGATTGTTTTTCATGGCTGAATAAAATATAGGCCTAGGTGTAATAAAAATTTAGAAAGCTGTCCGGTCTGTTGGCCCCCAAAAAAATGGACGTGTGAACAACGTTAATTCTACATGTGCCATGAATCATCTATTTTTCTGCAAACAGCAGAAGCATGCTTTAACCAATAGTAACAAATCACCTTTACACATTGTACGTAATAGAATTTCATTAGTTAAAAAGCATGCGTAACAATCGGTAGCTTTTGAGACCATGATTTTCGAAGCACTTTATTTCGGGTAAGCCTGTGAATTATAATTTTCAAGGATATTTTTAAGTTCTCATTTGACTTTCCCTTGTTTAATTCAGTCGGCTCGTTTTTCCAAACTTTAATCAACGGCTGGTTATTACTCATGCGTTGTTTCGAATGTTGCAATTTAAAATTGGTACAATTTTATACTGTTGAAAGAAAGACTCCACACTCAGTGAAGCATTGTTTTGGATTCTTCTTTACCTGTGAGTTTAATGGCCGCTAGTCTCAGCAAGGTAATGGTGTTAGTTGATTAAGTAACAAGTTGCCATCATTATCGCGCAACCTCTTCTTGTGAAGAGGATACAGAAGGGTTTAGTATTAAAAGTGACTAAGTCACATTTTGCTAAAGTGGAGATAATTCCCACAATGCTTTTTACTTGACATACTGAATCTATGCGTGAAATGTTTTTTTGAGATAAATGTGTCTAAGTTCATTTTCCAGCTCAAGCCAATAATCCTGCTGTCATGATTTTTGCACGAAAGTGCCTAAGTCCAACTCTCTTGATGAAAAAGTAGCTAAGTCCAAACCAAGCCGCCCTATCATAAGCTCACACGTGATTAGCTCTTTGCTAAATCTGGGGATTTTGAAAAAATCGTGGTTAGGCACTGTACAGGCGTTTTGATAGCCTGTTATGATTAGATAATAAACAGTTTTCAGTAAAAGTGTCAGTTTTTAAATTGTACAACAGTTGGCCAACCTCGCTACCGGTACTAGGTTGCAAACAACATTGGTAATGGTCAGTGATTGTGATAAAATCATGATTAAACTTTTTGGAAGTCCAGGAGTTCTGTATTTGAATTTCAGAATTAGAGCAATATATGGTTAGCTTAATGTTCTGATATTTAGACATGCTTGTAGCTTTTGTATTTGCTGCATTACTACGAAGAGTTGAAATCAGGGCCGGCGCCAAGGGAGGGCCTAGCCCTACCAATCGACATGCTTGCCCCCCCCCCCCATTTAACAAGCTTACTTTTTTGAAGAGAGTGGCTTTTGTGCTTAATTCTAAATTTTGGCCCCCCTGATAAACAATTGGCCCCCCTAAGTCGACTGCTGTGGCGCCGGCTCTGGCTGAACTTAAAAGAGGATGTAGTAAATAGAGTGAAAAACTTCAAATATCTTGGTTCAACAGTTAGTAGTGATCAAAGATGTGAGGAAGAAGTAAGGAGAATGATCCAAGCAGGTTGGATGAGTTGGAAGAAGGTTTCTGGAGTTGTGTGTGACAGAAACAGGGCTCCCATTCTTCCGGAAAAATCCGGAATTCCGGTATTGTAATCATCATCGAGGCACCTATCGATATTATTTCAAAAATAAATATTTTTTTAGGGGGGGTGACGTCAGAGTTCTGCAGTGAAAGCCAACTAGAAAGAAGCGTGTTTTCAAAAAACCAAGTTCTGTAATTAGTGTTTGTAATCTTTTGTTTCAATGAATGTCGATCATAACAAAGTCGATCATTATCGGAGCAGAGAGTAATAGTGATGTAAGAATAGAAATTTCAAATCAATAGTCACGTTGTCTTTTGCTGAATATGTTTCGTCGTTCAACACTAATGCGGAAACGGTAATTTTTCCGTTCCGCATTTGCCGTCTTAGCGGTGGTACTTCGGTATTGCGGTTAACCTTGCTAGACTTTTATGTCAGTAGGTAGGTGCACTTACGGAAAAATAAATTACAATTCTTTTGCAAACATGGGGGAAGATCGGCTTATGTTTAAAATACTACTGCTTTTAAAAAAAAAATTTCATGTGCTTTGTACAACAAACCGAAGAATAACTTTCGCAAGAGTTGAAACAGATTGAGAAGCTATATCTTTTCGCTTGCAGCATGTCATAGGTATGACTAAGCAGCGTGACATGTGTTAAACAACAAATCAGTCGATTGAGTTTCTAGCAGATAGGTAATGACAAATGCACACACTTGAACACGCTAACTCAAAACTTTAGCTTCGCTAACCACCATTCCGCTATTGAAATAGTTAGCTTCGCTAACGGCAATTCGATAAATGGGCACCCATTTTAGCGAAAAGCCTGTAGTCCGCTAATTCGCTAACTTTAATGTTTCAAGTCTATATCTGCACGCGATATTTTGTAGTCACTTCTTACAATAAAGTTTCCCAAGAACGATAGGTACGATTTCGACGTAAAAGGTACGTCTTGCAATGCGTCAATTTTAAGAATCCAACACTTGTGGGCTGCATTCATGGCTACCTTTATAACAGGCCTGAACACCGTGCGCCTCCAGCTAAAAGCAGGAGGCGGATATATTAAGATTACAAACACATACGAAATTTGCATTAGCAAATGTACAAAACATGTAATGATAAAGTTGCGCAGTTGGCACATTACTATAAGGTCGTACATAGTCGTAGATTGCAAGAGTCCCCTTTTATGGTTGTAATTCGGAATCATGCAAATATCAACATTAATAGATACATTTGTTACCAAAAAAAAGAACTTAGTGGTTAAGCAAAAGCATAAACATCACATACTGCGAATAGCTTCCGTACAGTAGCTTATAATACCGGTACTTATTTCAGCTTCAATTGATATTTCAGCATTTGAGCTAACCAAAAAATAATGTTGCTGAGCTAGACTTTACGAAACAATTTGAAGAAACTGTCAAACCTTAAAGGTATTTGAAGTTTGGAAGCACACTTTAGGTAAATCATCACATTGCCACCATTACCACTAATGAAAACCAAGGTAAAAAAGACTGAAACGTCTAAAAGCAAAAAAACAAACAGTGGTGTGAAAATTATTAATGCATTCTCAGTTACAAGCAATATATTATTTGGGTAATTTACAGCAGTAAACCGGAACGAAGTTTGCAGAGAAATAGCATTAAATTGAATAATTATGTATATTTTGCCATGAAACGCATAGATTTCAGACAGATAATGAATAACTTCAGGTCATTCTTCTAGGCATGCCATTCACAACGCTTACAGCTAGAAGTTAAGAATTTTTCAACATAAACTAGGCTACGATTGATTCGTGTGAAAGACTTGACACTGTTACGGCTTTGCAATCAAAACATTTGCTGTGATATCCAAACATATATAAAAAAGCAATATTGGTATTATAACAAGCAGCAAATTTTAACCAAAGATAGTTTTGTAAAAAAGAATCGCAATTACAAAATAGATTATACTTATTTACGTCATAATAGATTCTCGAAACACTCTAGGAATTGTCAAGACGTAGGACAACACTAAATCATAACAAGCCTAACTTCAATGTGCATGCAAAAAGCTTTTTTTTTTAGACAATCCTATCTACACAGTATTAATGATCAACCGGATGGACAAAAAATATTACGTCACAACTTTATAGGTACCGAGTAACAAAATGCAGTGAAAAACCACACACACTACCTATCAGAAAAACAGTTACTAGAGTCCATTTTCCTACATTAGTTTTAACAATTTTTGAGATGGGTCTTTAGAAGAAGAAGGTCTCTTACTTTTACACAATTTGTTTAAACAAATATTCGAAAGAGTTAAACAATAATCTTCCCCAATACCAAAATTGTAGAAGTCACTTACAAAAAGAAAAATGTGCTTGAGAGACTTTTGACACACAAGCATCTTAACCGGTAAAAACATCAAATAACAATAACAGCACCATTGACACAACTTATCTGATGGAATACTTAGCCCACCCCTACTTAAATTTTGAGAAAAGGTACCATATTTCTCGTAACAGAAATAAGTGCCTTCTTCATCATCAATTTTTTTCTTTCTTCCCACGTATCCAGCTATATATACTAAGGCTTGCCATTCATCAACTGTTAATCGACACTCTTCCTGAGGCAAATTTTCAAAGGTAGTTAAATTTGACTCTGACATTCGGTAGCTACACATGCTACACATATGACTTGATGAAGAAGAAAAAGCAGAATAATCGACACCAGATTTCAAAGCAAGCTTTGCCCTGGATATGGATAGCTTTTCATGCACTTGCTGTGCCGTAATAAAACATGAGCCACCACATCCTTGGCGCAATTTGCCAAAAGCTTTTTCCAAGGGGTCTGTAGAAAACATGCCCAACATCACATACTCATGATCACGCTGTAGAAGGAAACCAGCAAGGTCAATCAACCCACAGCAAGTGTGGTAAAATGCTTGGCTTGTTGATGATGTCAACTGCTTCACTCTTTTTCTGCCAGAGCTACCCATCTGTTGTACGGTTAATACCAATTTTTCCAAAACTTGCACTTGATTGCAACTAGTAGAAGTAATCACTCCTTTTAATGGGTCACGAAATCTTTCATCAGCGTTAATTCCATGCACATTAGCAATGTTCCAAAATTCAATAAACATTTTAATGAATTTGACAGTTCCAATATTATCAGCGGAACGTAACCCAGTATGAGTTTGAAGTGCAACTACCGTCTTACTACTAAAAACTTTTAAACATGCTTTGACATTTTGACGTTCGATCGGCTTAGGAAAAACAGCAACAAAATCCAATTCTGATAGTTTCAGCAGAGATTTTTCTTCTGCTTGAAAAAGGGTTTTTAAATCAGACCATCTAGCAATTTGTTGTTTTTCATCTTCATCCTTGAAAATAATTTCATCACACTTTTCAGTAATCCAATTATTTCGAATGCATTTTAGTAAATGGACAAAGTCAAAAAGAAGAAAGATGTTATTATTTGTCAACCACGGTTTTCCTGGAACAGTTTCAAACTTTTTGAAAAAGTTTTTATTCACCTGATTACCATCACACACAATAGCAACTACTACTGCTCTAGCTTGATGAATTTCATTCAAAATTAACTTCACCTGGTCGTATTGAAACTCAGCTGTCAACCGATGCACAGGCATAATCTTTACTATAAACTCAGGTCCACCAAATAAGCACTTAACCATAACGGCTAAAACTGTTTTTGCTAACTCATCAGGACGATTCTGAGCTTTACCAAACACTTTTCCTCCATGACA
Source organism: Trididemnum miniatum (assembly GCA_964006365.1). NCBI lineage: Eukaryota > Metazoa > Chordata > Ascidiacea > Aplousobranchia > Didemnidae > Trididemnum > Trididemnum miniatum. The sequence goes on along the minus strand of OZ023248.1, from coordinate 14,784,808 downwards.
AGATAAACTGGGCTTCACATAAATTTCATCGATTAAGAGAACCATGCTTTTTTGTTGATTTTTCAATGTAGCAACAAAACTTTTCAAAAAATCTAAACTCTAAGTATTTTCAATTTTAGATGTAATTCTGCTTAGCGTTTTTTCACTGGGAAGTTGATGATCATTTCTTATAATTTTGTATGCTGACCTTGAACATGCATGGTACTGAAAAGCCCGTATAAGCATTGCTGGAGAATAAACTTTTGAACCAACATCAGTCACAGAAGAAATTGCTTCTCTATATTCGCTTAAAACCAAAGATTTTCTTGACTCTTCAAGAGAGCTTAAATACTTCATGGCTTCATCTAGAATGGACCATCTGTTCAAAGTGGTGATTCTATTCTGGCTTAGTGATGGTATGTAACATTTCACTCCAACATGATAACATTCAAACTTAAAATCATTAAAAATCTTTATGAAGAATTGAGGCTCTCCAGATACAAAAATAGTTGACTGTATTATTACATTTTTGTTTTGTTCAAAAGATACCACTGCTGGCTGATAAGACTTTTCATTGATCTTGCCAATCAAAAAACTTGCGTTAAAACTAAAAATGATATCTGCATTTTCAAACTCACTTGACTGATCCATGGCTACATTTCTGGAACTGGAAGTGGCTTTTTCCGTAGGTCTTTTTTTTTTTGTTACACTTGGAATTAAGCTTTTAGGTACACAATTAAATACTGAAGGTGGTTGTGCTGGTCGAGATCTTCCAAACATCAAAATTTTTTCATATCCATCTGGCCAATGCTTTTCACACACTACGGTATTTTTAGTAAGTGGAATGTTGTCTCTTGGTATTGCCTGGATCCAAAACTGCATTTCATTTTCATTTCTAGGCAAACGAAATACTGGCGTCTTGTCACCGCTATCATATGCTGTTCTGCAGTTAGTAACACAACACTTTCTACCCATCTTAATTTTTTATGATTACTTTTCTTATTTAGATACTGGTTAATACTGACACTAAAAGGAATTCTGAAAAGCAATTTGAATTTAGGCAAGCCACAGAGGCTGACAAGGCTTTTTTACATTTACCAGTCTATGCTCTATCTCAATAGAGTTGTTAAAAAGTAGACTTTTTTCTACCAGCACCAGATGCTGTTTAAAATCACTGAGGCTACTTGTGATGCAGTTGTACCGGTAGCCTACCTACGGAATAAACAAAAAAATCATTTTGCTAGACTATAGGCCTGCATTGCACTGCAAATGTAAGCTGCACTAGAACTAATTTTGCGAACACAAACCAGATACCGGTACAGATTAGCCTAGTTACTCATTACACATTTTGCAATTACTGCTTCAATTTCTGCTAATTTTTTTTTTGCCCATATTTGGCTTTATAAGCTTAGGCAAACCTGTAGGTATGGCCTAGCCTACCGGTACCTTACTCTTCTCTTCCATGGCTTATAATGTATATACAGTACATTGCTTAAGGGTAATTTTGATTTAAAATGTAAAGTAACAAACTAAAGTTTCTCAAACTGCATTAAAGTAGTAATCCCAAAACGATAAATTTACTGATACACCTGCAACTAATTTTAACAGTATGACCAGAAGCGAAGTAAACCGCAATGCTGCATTCGATATGTTTAAACAACTCCGCCTCCAGCTTTGAACTGGAGGCGCGCGGTGCCCAGGCCTGTTATAAAGGTAGCCATGGCTGCATTGCACTTGCGTAATGCAATAATAAGATCGAATAGCTTGTAAATGCGTAGAAATATTCTTAACATGGGGTGCGCACATTGTTACTCATATTGCAGCGAGCACAAATTGCTCTTAGCGAATGTAAAGAAGCTAGCGAAAGCTGATGCTAGCTAATTAGAATTTTAGCGAAGCGCTAATTAACTTTTTATCGGAACTAAATGATGTTCGCTAAAATAAAAAAGCATTTTATCGAATTAGCTCGCTATCGAAAAAGTTAGTTTCGCTATAAGCGAATTAGCGATTCATGCCCACCTATGCAAATGCAAAATGTTCCCAATCGTCTCGAATGGCGAATTTTTAAAGTATTAAGAAGCTCATGAGGTGAATTATTAAGCTTTGTTTGGATTACATCCGATCCGACTTGGGGGGGTTGCTTGTTTGACTGCACCAGACATCGCAATTCGCAAGCGTCTGCCTGCGATGCAAAAAGAAACAAAGGCGTTGCGTGTAGTCTAAACAAGGCTTTGGCCAACTCTGCGAATGGGTATCAATGGATTCCCCTTTTTTGTCACTCTTAGCATGGAAGAGTTTACCTTGGGTTCCCATTCATATAGCAGTTTCATATTGCAGTTGATTGTTTACCCAGCAATGTCACATTTTCTCAAACTAATAATAGTTGCAGTCAGTGGCGTACGCAGAAATTTTCTAAGAGGGGGGAGCGCACCCAAGATTTGGCAAAGGAGGGGGCACAACCGGTGGTCTGGGGGCAAAGCCCCCGGCCTCCAACGAATTTTTAAGATTTTCACATAAAAAAAAAACACTCATTTTAGCACACTTTTTTGTTGAAAAAGGGTGTGCAGTGAGTGCAGTCACTATAGACAATGCAAAAATATTTTCGCAGCTTATGTCTAAAAGCAGAAGCTTGGCTAAAATAAGTGAAAGGAGGCTGCAATCATTATTAGTTTGTGAAATTATAGACTGAAAGGTAGGTTTTAGCACCTTATTACAGGGCCAAAGGGGGGGCATGGTACCGTCCCCCCTGCCCGGCATGCGCTTATGGCGCGTAGAAATTTTTCCACATGAAGGTACGATTTTTCTAGCAGTATCTGAGCAACACAGGCTTGTAACATGCATCAAAGAAGGCCTGAGGGGGGCGCACGCTTAGGAGCCCCTCCCCCCTGCATACGCTACTGGTTGCAGCCTCCTTTCACTTACTTTAGCCAAGCTTTTGCTTTTAGACATAAGCTGCGAAAATATTTTTGCATTGTCCATTGTGACTGCGCTCACTGCACACCCTTTTTCGATTCAAAAATGTGCTAGAAAGAGTGTTTTTTTATGTGAAAACCTTAAAAATTTGTTAGCGGCTGGGGGCTTCGCCCCCAAACCTCCGATTGCAACCCCTCCCCCTTGCCAAATCCTGAGTGCGCCACTGGAAAGTGATTGTCACATGTCAGAGCATTTCGTGTTTGCATAATGCATAATCCATAAGACATTGTTACAGCATATTATACAGTTAAACGCACTAAAAATTATTTTTTTTTAGGTAAAAAATGCAAAAATTTTCAGTGGCTGGGGGCTCTGCCCCCACACCCCCTTGCCTCTGGTCTCGACAAAGTCCCTTGCCTCCGCCCCTTGTCCCGACAAAGCCCTCCTGTTGCCAGTTTCTGACCACCCGTATTTTCCGGCTTTTTCACCATTTTTGGCTGGGAGCGCTGCAGAAAGTTGTCAGCAAAAATTAAAGGTAAAATGTGAAAGTGTTATCAGACCGGCCATGCTTTATGGAAGGGAAACTGTGGCAATGACCGAAAAACAGGTGGAAAGATGGAAGTGGCAAAGTTAAAAATAGTGAGATGGGCTTTGGGTTTTACAAGAAAGGACAACATGAAGAACGAGTATGTGAAAGGGAAGGCAAAAATTGCAAAACTGGGAAACAAACTTCGGGACACGAGGCTACGTTGGTATGGACACGTGAAGAGGAGAGAAGAAGGTTACGTTGGGAAAAGAATGATAGAGATGGCAATACCTGGTCAAAGAGAGGAAGGCCAAAAAAAAGATGGATAGATTTGGTGTGAGATGTCATGGAGATGGTTGGAGCAAGGTAGGGAGACGAAGTTGACCGAGTATTATGGAGAAAACTTTCGCGCTGTGGCAATCCCGAATAGGGAAAAGCCGAAAGAAGAAGACCAGGTCTGCTGGCAACTGTAGCCTCAGCCACGCAGCATAATTTGTTACCATACTTTTAGTCAGAATGAAAATCAAATTCTGCTGCGAAAGCCAAAAGTTGAGTAATAATGGAGGAGACTGCGAATTTGTGAAATACAGTCAATAATAATACGGTAAGTATTTTCAGAGCTAGTGTGGTGAATTGGTAGCCCTACCGTACCTGATTTTATTAAATTAGCCCTGCCAGATTGCAAAACTTGAAATAATGCCAAGTCTGTTTAAAACTCTGTGTATTTTGTAAAGTTTTCGATGCACTTTGTGAGGCCCAGGGTGCGAACCTCAGATCTTCTACGCCGATAGCGGTGCCTTAACCACCGAATCCTAAACGCTTTGATAAAATTTAATTCAGGGATCATGACCCTCTGCCCGATTGTTCCCTCTCCCTTTCCCTGGTCTTTGGTTGCTTTCATACGTGCTTGATTCAAATCGATGTTTAGTCGAAAAAGCTTAAATATTCTGTAGATTTGAAGGATTTTCTCATTTTGATAGCATTTAATTGGGGGCATAACTCCCCTTGCTCTTTTTTTTCTCCCCTTTACGCTCTCCAGTCAAGCCCGCCGCCAGCAGAAAATGCTTAGAGGACAAAATTTTTTACAAAGGGGCGAGAAATTGGGTAGGCTACACACGTTTTAAAAACTGGCTTTCTTTAGGGAAGCGGACTCTCGCCCCCCTCCCCCCCAACCACCCCCTGGTTGCGGGCCTGTTTCTGGCCCTTGATTTTACTCATAAGCCCTTTGCTGCAATCATTTTTACACAATATTTGGCTTCATATGACAATGCAAAAAGTATCTTATGAACGCACTTTTGAATTAAAAGTGACGAAGTCCACAGTTTGAAATAAAAGTGACCAAGTCCAAAAGTTTGTTCGTTTATATAAATTTTTAATAAAACTTTTTCATTAATTTAAAGGTAATTATAACATTTTTGTAAATATCACCAATACCAGAAAGCATTTGAACTCAAAAAATCCAACTGGGGAGTATTTAGATATGCGTTTCAAATCAAAATCAAATCTTCATTAAACTCGCCGTATTACGCCAAAGCGTGTTACAAGTGGCGAGGCCCGTCTCCGCAGATTAGCGCCTGAGCTACACAGCTCCGAAGAAACGTCGCAACGGTGGCGAGCCGTTGGCAACACTGTGCCGATTTGACCGGCCCGGGAATCGAACCCCAAACCTACCGCACGGATAGTGTACTAGGCAACTGAGCTAACCGGCCGGTTTAAATATGCGTTTAAAATCTTTGAATGCTTCAACTCAAAACTGTTCTTTTGTGACTTAGTCACTTCTAATTCTAAGCCCTTAAAATTTATTGTTTCTTTGGTCAAGCTTTGATGTATACAATTCGCATGAGAAAAAAAGTTAACATACAGACAAAAGATTTGCTATAGGGCTTTGCGGTTGCGACTACTGAGACAAACACAGTGACATCAGCTTTACTACCTGGATTAGTGATGAATAAATGTCTAGCTGTGAACAATACTTATAACATGAATGCTATTAATACAGATAGGTTGTCTGGTCAGTCATTAAGTAACGAATATAAAAAATATGTTATTTCGTCTCTGCAACCAGTGGCGACATAGAAGCTGTAGAGCTGCAGCTCTCCCTAATTTTTTTATCCACTTAATTCTTTTTTCATTACCTTTTAAAGTTTCATTATCAAAATTTTTTATATTTCTTTTTTCTTTCAATGTTTCGATCATATATGAAAATAAATTTTTAAATGGAATTCCTGTTTTTTCTGCAGCTCAAGTTTTTTGTATGCAAATGAGCCAACGGTGACGCAACCAAGGCTATGGATGACGTTTTGGACTGGCTGTTCATTTTTTGTATGAGCTGCACCTTTGGCAGAATATGGAATGAGACCAGCTCCGGCTCATGGCATAACTAGACTAGTTTTTAACCCTGCTACATGCGAGCATGATCTGAATTAGCCCGTGTAAGAGCTCTACAATAGTTGGTACTTAATGCAGATTTAGACTGGGTAGGCCTTTTATCTACAATTTTCCCTAATTTTAAGTATGTATCGGCACCCGGTTTATATTATATGTATTTGGGGATCTATACCAGGTCTTTAAAATGCCTTAAGAAACCTTGGCTTTGTGAATAATAGCCCTCAATCTACCTCATGTATCTAGTGTGTACCGTAACTTAAAAATAAAAATGAAAAAAAGTATGTTGTTTTTACCAAATCTACCGGTACTGTTTTGTGTTACTTGTCGTAGTCATACTGGTACATGTGTAAGGATAGCCCATTCTATATGGTTTCAGTATGAAATCATTTCCCTAAATTGTTAATATCTAGCAGTATCAGAGTGTGTTTTTTTTTTATTTTACCTGCCTCTATACTGTTTATCTGACTGCCTATGCACATCCATAGACCTATCTATGGAAAAACTAATTTTTTATTATTAAAAAGTAGATCCCAAGCGACAAGGTACTATAGATATCGTAGAGAAAGACTAGATAAAGAAAATGAAACAATTTGAAGCGACGCCATTATGCGTAGCTGGTTACCCGAATTGGCAAACATGCATGTCTGGCAATAGTGAAAAACCGCAACAAAATAACTGTTTGGCTGAAATATTTTAATGATTTTAACGTTGTTATGAAATCATTGATTGATTTGAAAACTCTGATATCGACAAAGTGTTTATTGTGACTAATTGTATGTCGTAAACAGTGCGAAATACCTTCTTGTTAAGATATATTTCATAAGGTTACAGTAGTTTCTCGGCTTAATTACGCTTTCAAACAAGTACTTTTGCGTTAGTTATAGATCCAAACTGGAATAGATGGTTTTTAAATTTTTTCTATCATTACGCTAGGGCGCCAAGGGCATAAAATGGTGAATGTTCCCGCCTTTGAGAAGATACCTTACACCAGATAACATCATTGTGACCAAAACAGAAAACCTTTTTGTAGCTCAAAAACATGGTTATAATTTATAAGGTCACTGTTTTAATTTCGATGTAATTGCTTCCTTTAAGCTGCATTTCTGAATCTGTTCTTGCATTGTATCAACAGAATTTTTTAGGATTATCAGCTTTTTGCTGTGGTCTTGCCTACATATGTTCCTAAAATCGGAAATTAAAGGCCGCAGCGCGCTAAAAAGGCCAGAACATTTTGCCGAACTGTAGACTTCTAAATTTAGCGATTTTGGTGGGATATTACAGTATATTTGGTAGATAGTGGGGGGTATAGCGCTGGTAGAAACGAGACAGAGACAGCATTGGCCAATATACACATCAGGCATCACACTGTATCTTGTCGCGTTCATTATTATTTAGTTGTTAGTGTAGAAACAGAAGACACTATTTCGCTAAGTATAACTTCTATCCTATTATGTCATAATAATCCTTTACCAAACCACAGATTGCCAACTTTACACAATCTTAATGAAAAGATGATCGTCAGTATTTTTGCAATCATTTTACAAACGTTTCGGTAAAAACTTATATCATCTTCAGTGCAATACCATCCTGTAGTTTTTACACTGAAGATGGTGTAAATCCCCGCCACCAAAATTTGGGGGCTGCTTGACTTGAAGACCGATGTACTTTCGGTCATTTCGCAGTCTCCTGCACAATTGTTAAGTTTTACTTTTTGTTGTTTCGTGTCGTTATTACTGTGCAAATCTGTTCTGTTGAGCAGTATACCTCCCCCAGGGGCGGATCCGGGAGGTGTGGGGGATGCATCCCCCCCACCAGCCATTGTCAAACATGTTTTTGATGAGTACAACTTTGCTATAATTTCGATAACATTAAGTCTTACGCCCTAAGCACACGTAATCGAATTAGTACCAACAAAATGTATCATTTGACATGTACTTATCTATAGGTAGTGTACACTGTTTCGACACTTCGAGTGTTATCAGTGCAAGGTTGCTGACTGACACAACTAGCGGTTTAAAAGCGGGGAAAACATTTTCTACTTGTGGTTCCGAACTTGGAATATCGCACTGAAGAAATTGCTCTCTGCGGAAACGATTCTCCCGTGAAAAAGAGGCGCGAACGGCAGGCTCCTGGACAAAGCGAACTGCTAAGATACAATAGAAGGTTGTCAGATCAGTAGTCAGTCACATCAACATAAACGTATGACATGTACTTAACTGCAGATAGTGTACACTATTTCGACTTTTCAAGTCTCATCGGTGCAGTTTGCTGACTGACACAACCAGCGCTTTAAAAAGCGGGAAAAACATTTTCTACCCATATTAGGTGCAACACTCAGAATCAGGAGCAAAAAATTTATACAAACTTTGCTTAAAATTTGTTCAAACAGTATTTAAACGGCCACTACAGTACGTAAATTTTCAAAAATTTTTTGGAGGAGCATGCGCCCGGACCCCCTAGAGCCTTTTTTTATTCTCAATATGCTTTAAAATAATTCTGCCGAAAAACTGCGCCTAAAAATATGTCGAATTTGGATGCCCCCTCCCTGAAAAAATTTCTGAGTACGCTCCAGACATGAAAATGTTTTTTCGCCTTTTTTGGGTCTAACTTCTTTGTACTTAGTTAACATTCAACCTAATTCCAAATTTCATCCCCCCCCCCACCTAAATTTTGTGGATCCGCCCCTGGCCGTTTTAGCGCGCTGCGGCCTTTAATTTCCGATTTTAGGAACATATGTGATACAATGCAAGAACAGATTCAGAAATGCAGCTTAAAGGAAGCAATTACATCGAAATTAAAACAGTGACCTTATAAATTATAACCATGTTTTTGAGCTACAAAAAGGTTTTCTGTTTTGGTCACAATGATGTTATCTGGTGTAAGGTATCTTCTCAAAGGCGGGAACATTCACCATTTTATGCCCTTGGCGCCCTAGCGTAATGATAGAAAAAATTTAAAAACCATCTATTCCAGTTTGGATCTATAACTAACGCAAAAGTACTTGTTTGAAAGCGTAATTAAGCCGAGAAACTAACTGTAACCTTATGAAATATATCTTAACAAGAAGGTATTTCGCACTGTTTACGACATACAATTAGTCACAATAAACACTTTGTCGATATCAGAGTTTTCAAATCAATCAATGATTTCATAACAACGTTAAAATCATTAAAATATTTCAGCCAAACAGTTATTTTGTTGCGGTTTTTCACTATTGCCAGACATGCATGTTTGCCAATTCGGGTAACCAGCTACGCATAATGGCGTCGCTTCAAATTGTTTTACTTTTCGACGTGCCATACGCTATCTGGTCTTTCTCTGCGGTATCTATGCAAGTAAAGGTACGAGACAGCGGGTGCAAGCACTCATTGTTGAGGCCATTCTCAATTGGCGGCTCATTACAATTATCAATCACGAATGATTGAACGCTGTTAAAGGGACATACATGACAAACAACTCATACACAAAACCCTTCGCCCTTCCGCTTGTGCCGAGCGCCTTGCGCGAAAGCTACGAATACTATGTTTAAAGTCTTTAGTGTGACCCGTATGGGCGCCGTGTGTAAAGCTACGCAATATAAAATTTTGCATCATGTTTTGGTTAAAATACGTGCAATATCATATATTGTTGCAATTTATCTATATTGCTGCAATATGTGTTAAATTGTTGCAATTTATCTATATTGCTGCAATTTGTGTAAATTGTTGCTATTTACGTATATTGCAAAAAAAACTTTAAATCGGCTTTTAATTGCCATGGTGATATGCTAACTAAAACAGTCAGTGTTGCCCTTTCCCTTTTTCCATGAACTCATGTAGTGTACTGGCCTGAGGCGCTGTTGTACTGACTGTGCAGTGTGCGCTTATTGGTTTGGCTGAAACATTTAAGCTACTGGTTAAATGAATCATTTAAGCTACTACTGTTAAGCTACTGGTACCGGTATCCTTTGGAATACCAGCAGCTAGACTAGACTAGACTACCGGTATGGGGGTAACAACTAGTATCAGCTCCCAGGTCCAGTTGGGTTAGGTTAGGATTAGGTTCAGTTGGGTTAAATTTAGTTAGGGTTCGTTCAGTTACAAAATATCGGTATCTGAAAAATCTTGTTTTAAAGTACAGTACCAGTAACCCGACATTAGACCTAGTTTAGCTACCTCAACCTATGTTTTTGTGACATACTACTATCTCGTTGCTAATGCAGAATGGCTTATGCTGTATGGCTGAAACATGTCAGATTACAGTAACTTCTGTGATCTGTCCACAGAAAGCAGGTAGGCTACACCCTGACATCAGCAGATCAGCACACCGATATACCAGTAGCCAGTTACATACGGTAAACTGTAAAATTAAAAATGTCAAACTAGTCTACCGATATTTTGTAACTGAACGAACCCTAACTAAATTTAACCCTAACTGAACCTAATTCTAATCTAACCCAACTGGACCTGGGAGTTAATACTAGTTGTTACCCCCATACCGGTAGTCTAGTCTAGTCTAGCTGCTGGTATTCCAAAGGATACCGGTACCAGTAGCTTAGCAGTAGTAGCTTAAATGATTCATTTAACCAGTAGCTTAAATGTTTCAGCCAAACCAATAAGCGCACACTGCACAGTCAGTACAACAGCGCCTCAGGCCAGTACACTACATGAGTTCATGGAAAAAGGGAAATGGCAACACTGACTGTTTTAGTTAGCATATCACCATGGCAATTAAAAGCCGATTTAAAGTTTTTTTTGCAATATACGTAAATAGCAACAATTTACACAAATTGCAGCAATATACATAAATTGCAACAATTTAACACATATTGCAGCAATATGCATAGATTGCAACAATATATGATATTGCATGTAATTTAACCAAAATTAACCAAAAAAATGATGCAAAATTTTATATTGCGTAGCTTTACACACGGCGCCCCATAGACCCGACCGGGAATAAAACCCCAGTCTCCCGGCTACCAAACAGACGCTCTTAACCGATACATCAAGCGCCGGTACACAAGTTAAGAAACAAAAAACGCTGATTTGGATTTCAGATGGCCAACAGTTATTTTTCTAAAGGGAATAGTGTTGCTTTAGTACAATAATGTAATTAACTTTTGAATTAATTGCAAAGATTTTTTGCAGTGTAGGTGTGTATTATGGTGGAGTAAAAAAAAACTTTTTGTTTCAAATCAATTTCCTCGGGGTCAAAAAAGTGAGCATTTGCTGAGCGATGTGTATCTAGTCTGGCAATCGTAGATATCTTTTAAGGGTCAAAAAAAGTTTGAGATTCGGGGAGGTAGGGATGCTTAGAGTGTTGATGCATTATTTTCGCGACTTCGAAAGTGTATAACTCGCTAATTTCAAGTATTTCTAATCTGTGAAAGTGAGGAGTGATAGAAGCTTTTCGATTACAATTGGAAATAATGCGAATGGCTTTGTTTTGCAGTCGCTGGAGTTAATTAAAGTATGAAGGACAGGTGGATCCCCATAGAGAGCTATTCCAAAGAGAAGGTGTGGTTGGATCAGGGTAGAATAAAGGAGAAGTAAAATAGAGGAAGGGATAAGAAGCGAACTTTGCTGAGGATACCTACAGCTCTAGCAAGTTTATATTCTATCATTTAAATATGTGATTGAAAATTAATCTTATTGTCAACCATCACTCCTAGGTATTTCGATGAATTTGTGCAAGTCAGCTGGAGATCATTATACAAAATCTCCAGATGAGCAGGGGTTTTGTTAAGTTTAAAAGGTATACAAATTATCACAGACTTGGGATTAATTTGCAATTTTTTCGCATCATACCATTTCTTGAAAAGATGCATTTCTAAGTTACAAGTATGTTCAAGAAAGGATTTCGATGACTTTTTAACTACTAAGCAAATATCGTCAGCACAAAGGTGAGACTTGCAATTTGTAGCATATTGTAAATCATTCACATATATTAAAAAAGTAATGGTCCTAAAATTGATCCTTAAGGAACGTCTGTAGCTGTAGGCTTACCGGCGCATTTAGAGTTGACATTACTGTAAGAGACAAACTGATATCTGAAGGAAAGGTAGTTTTCAATTGAAGAGAAAGCAGGTCCACGGATACCATAGTGATAAAGCTATCGAAGTAGAATTTTGTGGGGCACAGTGTCGAATGCTTTTCAGAGATCCATGAGTAACACTCCAGTATATTGTTTGCTTTGAATCCCATTATATAAATTCGTTATAACATCAAGCAGTGCATGTGCAACGCTACATTTTTCTCTAAAACCATATTGGGAATCACACAGTACATTATGTTTATTAAAAAAAATTACAAGTCGAGATTTAATAAGTTGTTCTAGAACTTTAGACAAATTTGGCAGCAGAGAAACAGGTCTATAATTTGATAAAATCTGCTTGTTACCAGATTCAAAGATAGGAATTACTTTGGCGGTTTTAAATTTTTATGGAAATAGACCATGTTCAATTGCAGAGCCGAAGTACAATGATAAAATGGGATCCAAAACTTCAGCACCTAGGCGTAAAGGAAAGAAGGTATGTTGTCATGTCCACAAGCCTTATCCGGATTTAGAGTGCTTATAATATTGAAGATTTCAAGTAGTGAGAGCTGGTTTAAAACAATAGTTTGAGAAACAGATTTACTCAGATAGAAAGAAAAGAAAGTTGCATTAGTGCCTGTAGCACTGCATGCTATATCGTGGCCTATGTTCACAAAATAATTACTAAAGTGTTCACAAATTTCGATAGAATTATCAATTTTATCACCACTAACAAAAACTTTTGAAGTGGAAACATTTGTGGACGTAGGGCATTTGGTGGGTATAACGGATTTAATGAATTTCCATAGTTCTTTTGTTCTTTTCTTTGCGCAGGGCTTCGCCAAAGTACAACTTTTTAGCAAAATGCTAAATCCGAGTTAACTTGTTGGCGTAAGTTTTATAGTATACAGCTTATCGAATTCCTTCCCGTCAACAAAGCAAATGCGGTATATATTTCTTGCTTCTTTTTAATACATACGAGTAAGCCCTTGGTTAACCATGGCTTTAAGAGAACGCGTTTTTGTTTTCTAGAGGCTCTTTTGAGTGGGGCATGGTTAAATTGGTTATCAATTACCGTACGTCAGAGATTGCATCTGATAATTTATTAAAGTGGAGATCATAATTATTGGCCGTAATGTTTGAATTCATAAACTCATCAGCTAGAGGAAATAGAGCTTTTTCCAAGTCAACTCAAAATTTGCTTCCATCTACGTACTTGGTGCATCGATAAGTGTATGGATTTGCCAAAGATCTTGAAGGTAGTTTATTTCTAGGAATTGTGATTTCACAAAAAATGGGAAAATGGTCAGATGTTGTATAATTGAATACTCCCGGCTTAAAACTAGATTCACTATCATTAGTAAGGATATGATCGATCGATTTTCGCGATGTAGAAGTAACTCGGGTTGGTTTTGTAATCAAATTGCAAAAGGCATTCGATTGTAGGCTAATACAGTTTATGAAGATAGTCACGGGTGGTGGACTCATTGGTGATTGAGTCAAGATTAAAATCACCCAATACTATTCCTCTCCGTCCTTTTTGGTTTAACAGTTGCAATTTTTCATCTAACTCGTCTAAAAAAATTTTTAAATTGTTTTTAGGATGACGATAAATTACAGCTAGTGTATATTTATTACTGACCCCAGGGAGTTCAATGTCAAGCCAGAGTTCCTCACAGCCTGGTGTCTGAAGGCGCAAAAGTTTGTTCACTGAAAACCTAAAGTTATTTGATATGTACCTAGGCCGCCTGCTTTGGTGGGAGATCGTGTCTGAAGGAAGGTATAGCCTGGAATGTTAATATTGAATAAGGGATTGACATTGATACAAGTTTCAGAAACAAAAATAATTGATGGAAGGGTAGAAAATTTGTGAAAGAAGACGTTAAATTCGTCCAAATGGGCTTGCAAGGATGATATGTTGCGATGAACGAGCAGATATGACGTCATATTTTTAAAATCGTAGGCTTGATCACAAAGGTTAATTGCTTCACAAGAATGGAGGTTAACATTACAAGAATGATATAAAGAGTCCGATAAGTTGTTGTCACAAAGTATTTGCTCATTTTTAAATGTGACTGCTTGACTATTGAATACACAGATTCTGCCAGCAAACATAAAGACTTGAAAAGAAACGCACAAAAATAAAACAAAGAAGTGAAACAAAAACACTTAACTTAAAAAACTTAACTGAGGTTATTTTCAAATTATATTGAACGGGAAATTCAACAGTAATTGAGGGAGACTGCGAAGTGAACTTGCGCTCTTCGAGTCAGCAGCCACCCGTTACATATGTCAAATGCGATCGGCTCCAGCCGTGAATCGAACCCGTCACGTAGGATCTGTCACCTGCGCGCGGTACCGCTAGCGGTACTGTTACGACAATATCTCAAAACTGTTTACGATGCAACAAAAAGCCACAGGAGAAGCGTTGCATTGGCACACACAGCTATCTACAACGCATGAAATTAAATAAATAGCCTGTTGATAAACCATCCATGCCTGCTGCACATATATTATGTTGGAAGGTTAATAGTATTGCATTTAAGGAGTAGGCATTCATGTAATTCACTACAGATTTTTAGTATTTACGTGGAGTTTACGGTTAGCATTAAGCACTGTGCTGTAAAGCAACAACATAAAGCGTCAAAACGTCAAAATTTGAAGAGAAAGTTCAAACAAGGATTACTTAATCTTTTTATTGTCAAAATAAAGACGTTCCTACTGAACACCGCAAAGGACCTGAAATTGATGTACTAAACACCGCAAAGAACGACGAAGGACCTTAAATTGATCTACTAAACGCCGCAAAGAACAACAAAGGACTTGGAATCATACCATAACAAAGAACTATAAATTAGAGTTAGGTTTAAGTTAGGGTTAGGCTAGGGTTAGAGTTAGGGTTAGGTTAGGGCTAGGGTTAGGGTTAGATTAGGGTTAGGGTTTTAGGGTCCTTTGTCGCACTTTGCGGTGTTTAGTACATCAATTTGAAATCCTTTGCGGTGTTTCAGTTCTTTGCGGTGTTTAATAGGACCCACATAAAGACAGTAATTACCATTTTCGATTGACCACGTGATCGATTGACCGAATTGACGTGCTTTGTTGAATGCTGGCGTAAGCCTTTTTTTGTGCTCACAAAATGCTTTCGGCAGGTGTTCAGTTACATAAACTGATCTTTTCACTGATTGAATAGCCAGATTTATAGAAGATTGGACTTGGAATCTTGAACACTACGCCTGGCCTTATAGTAAGTTTTTAGATGCTTTAGGTTCGTCATAATTTTTTTCTTATCAAGCGCATTGACCTAGACCTCTTGCACCATTAGTGATGTCTTAAACAGCTGCACCAACTACAGTGTAAATTAAAGCGGCAAAATTTGAACGGAAATGCGGGAACACCTTGATTTTTCTATTGTATCGTCTCAGATCGCTGCACCGTACATTTGACGCATCTGTGATGGGCGATGGGATTACCACAGTTTAGTGGGCTTGTCAAACTTCGTCGCTTGCAGCACTTCTTGTTTTTTTGGCCACAAGCCGCCACTGTTTGTAACAACAGTATGACTTATAGTTAGCTCGAATGAAATTTCTGCATAGCACTCCACTATCAAATAAATCACGTACTAACAAGTATTTTAAGAAATTATTTACTTTAATCGAAGCCATTGGATTTTCAAAAGGCTTTTAATTCGTGCTGAGTTAAACTGCTTGTTTTAAGACTCATACCGCTTGGGCCAGAGATACCTGACCATTCTGCGATCCAAGCCTAAAATTGAAGGCTTCTTCTTTACGTCTAATGGGATCTACTCCCAAATTTTGCGGATCCGGTAGCTAGTTTGCCTCGCGACGAGCTGTGCAATTTTGATGTCTTTTGTTTGAATGAACTTGTCATACAACATATGCATGCCAAGCCACTACAGAACACTCAATTTGAATTTGACGATTTTATTGGGATAGTTTTTCTTGCTGTGTCTGCTGTTTTTGTGATTGTTCAGATTGCTTTCTTTGAGAGTGAATCACTGCGACCGAAGGAGAACTTCCAAAGAGATTAAGGTTATTGGTCAAATATGAATTTTGCAACCTTTCGATTACAAGCCGTTGCTTTTTAACTAGATAATAAACTTCTTCATCAATACTGCTTTCAAAAGTTCGTTTTTTACAGCGCTTTGTCTCTACCTTGTGGATGGTATAGATCAGGGCTGGGCAGACTATTCCCGCGGACCGCAATCGGCCTGCAAGACCATTTTATGTGGCCCGCGGGCTTTCACAGAAAAAACTCCTACCATGAATCAAGCCGAAGATCTTTTTTCGCTCATTACCGATTTTTAGTGGAAAATAGGACACCTGAGGACGTGCTGACCAGGAGCGTATTTAGGGGGAATTGTGTCATGCCATTTTCCCCCCCTTTCGACTCTGCCTTTTACTAAAAAAGAACAAAATTAATGGTTTCAAGTGACTGAAATATGCCAGACTCTTTTAATGGTTTCTGTAGCTTATGGCCAGGGGCGGATTCAGGGGGGTAGGATGAGGAATATGTATCCTCCCACCAGCCATTTTCAAAAATGTTTTTGATATAGACACAATTTTTTTTATAATTTCGAACCTCTTCGATAGCAATAAGCCTTACGCCATAAGCACGCATAGCCGAAAATGTGCGAACAAAATGTATCATATTTGGCGAAGCACTCAGAATTAAGCATCAAAAAATTTATACAAAATTTGCGTGAAAATTATTTAAAAAGCATTAAAACAACCATTACAGCATGTAAATTTTCAAAAATTTTCCGGGGAAGCATGTTCCCGGACTTCCTAGAGCCTTTCTTGTTTCTCAATCAGCTTCAACTTAGTTATACCGAAAAAAATACGTTTGAAAAAAATGTGGAAATTATGCCCCCACCCCCTTTTTAAAAGTTCTCGCTACCGGTACGCCACTGGTGTTGACCTTCTTTTTTTTGCTCTTCCATACAGGGCGGCCCTAGGCTTCAAAATTTTTTCAAATGTGGTCCGTCGTGTGAAAAGTTTGCCCACCCCTGGTATAGATAAAAACGTTTCAAAATCTTTTCTCTTGGTTTGCGGAATGCGGGTATTACGGTAAATAATTTATCAAAGTGTAACTTCAAGATTTTAATACCACAAGTGGTGGCTATGTTGCTTTGTTTTTTAAACTTAAGTTTGGAGCGACTTATCTTTCTTCAGCTATCACTGTGATTGCAATATAATATCAGTATACTTAACTCAAAGTCAAATTTAGGTCACCATTAGGGATGTACCGATGCCGATATTCAACATCGGAAAAACCGATGTATTGGCAGTTTCACCGATGCATCGGCATCGGCAATTTTAAGCCGATGCATCGGCCGATGTCAAATAACTATATTGCACCCGAAATCTTAAGCACACGACCGCGCATATTAAAAGTTTTTCACAAATTAGGACTTGTCCTTTGACCTGCCATTAATAAAATTGAACTCCCTCTGCCCTGATACAAAGTTCCAATTCTCAAACGATGGTTTAATCAACGGAATAACATTTGTCAACGTTTTTTTTAAATTTAATTGTAGCCTAATTTCTAGTTTTTCTTTTTTAGAGTTAACCAAATGATTGTTTAACATAAATCTAATTTATCGTTCGCGGGGTTGGTCTACATACGTGTCAACTGTCAAGTGCGATGTAGTTGCGTTCGAATCTTATTGTTGCGGCTGCAAAGCTATGACTAATCCTAAATTTTCAATTGAGGTAAGTATTTCTCATGCGTAGTCTATTCTATTGGAGTAAGAACAAGTTTTTGAATTAATTGAGTTACTGTAAAACGGAAATTTTTCAATTCGCGCTGGTTCATTGTTACGCACTTTAGCCTACTTCACTAATACTCAGTAAGTATTTTCATTTTGAGATTTGAAATTTGTGTGTCTAATTTTGTTGTTAAATGTTTTTCTTTATTTGTAGAAAACGGCGTTTATGCTGTACGGATAAACGATTGTGGATCACCGTATTAAAAATTGTCACCCCAAACTGCACCAAAAAGCGTAGACGTTGCAGTGGCGTATTCTCAGGGTGTTCATGGTGTTCAGTGAACACTCTAACGTTTTCAAAAAAATAATTTTTTCTAACTTTTTATAATCTTTTTTGTTTTTTGTAACTTTTTTTATAAACTTTTTCTTTCAGAAAGTAAATTTTGCTATTTTCCCCTTTAAAATAGGCTAATTTAATAGCTGCAATTTTTTGCGATTACCATGAAGATTGAATTTTTTTAGGCTTACGTCGACCTGGGTGCACCAAACCCGAATGAACGCCTACACTTAAAAAAACTAAAAATAGGAAAAAGCGATCAGCAGCATCCCAATGCACAGGTCTACGTCATTCAAGGCGTTCAGCTTGAAGATTGAACGCCTTTTGACGTCATGTAGCTTCATTGCCTGGTTGAAGCATGGGGATTGCTAAAGAATGTTTAAAGTCAGGCACAGGACAACTACGACTGGTTTTGCTAGTCTGCTACGGTGATTCTGCCTGGCTTAAGAAGTGAGAGGATGATATTGAAATCTTGCTCGATAGCAGACATTGTGCTTATGAGGTAAAGGCTATTGAGTCCAGCAGAAAAGTGTAGAACTGGTTTAAGAATTGAAGCTAAACCTAAATAAAAAATATAGGAAGTGTGTATTTTACCGTTAATAGCAAGATACCGATTGGCTAATTTTCTTAAAACTGGGCGTGCGAATGGACGCAAGCCAATCAACGGTCATGCGTATACTCACCTACCGGTAAATTTTTTGGCCAATCAATGTTTTGGCGTTAACGGCAAAATAGACACTGCCGAAAATATAAAACCTACCGTAGTCAGCAAAACATGGCCTATAGCCTAGGACTGTAGGACCTAACCTACTCAGTTTTTAAATCATTTCTATGGGCTTCCAGAGTACTGATACAATTCTAAGGCTATTAGCTTATACGATCATGCAAATAAGCAAAATGGAAACCTTGTTACTTGGTGTGGCAAATGGCAATAGTATAATGATTCAAGAGACAATAGTAAGGTTGGAGCAAAAATTCTTCACTTGTGGCAAACAATGTTTTCATGTAATCAATCATAGTTGATCATTATGATTTTTTCTTTTAAGACATTGGCTAATTTGCCGCATGTGACAAGATAGACCTAAATGTCATTTTGCTCCGTAACGTCACGTAGGCCTATGATGTGACAAAATTGCAAAAACTTTCTGAATCCAAACCCTGCATCCCAAATGCTAATCCCGATTTCGAACCCCGAATTCCAAACTCAAATACCTAAAAAAATGACTCGCAAAAAATCAAAAGAAAAGAATAAACCTTACCGAAATAACAACCGAACCCATAAGCTTCCTTAATGGCCTTAGCTATATCTTTAGCAACATCTTCTTCGTTCTCAAGCTAAGGGTTTTCAATGACAGTGACATTTTGAACTTTAATTTTGGTTTGGAATTGCTACTGTCAAAGTAGTTGGTTTTGACATGTGTTAAATATTTTGTTTGATGTTGTTCGCCACAGTGACGGGTCAATTTTTTTACAGCAATATTTATGCAACCCAAGATTTAAAACCTAAAAGTAAGATTGAAAGAAATGTGTAGCAATATTTAATAGGCCTATGTATTCTAAGCAATGATTTTTTTTTCAGGCGGTTCCATAACCAAAGTTGTATTTTCAGCCGGTTCTGTTTCAACTAATGGCACAAGCACAGTCTCTGCAATAGCTAGTCTAGAAGACTAGTTTGTTTTTTTGTTATTTCAAGCCACTTAATTGCTGCTTCGGATTTTTGTGGTAGTGAAGTACATGCATCATGGAGATGACCTAGTTGAGCATCAAACTCGCGAAGCCAGCTTTGGAGTCCAACGCACCAACTACTCGGTCAACTCCATGTGCTGTCTAGAAGGCAGTATCAACTAGTGGAAAAGGCAGTATCGACTCAATTTAATTTGCGCCATCTGGCGATAGCCAAGCACTTATTGCAAAAGCTTGCTGGTAATCAAATGTAGGTGTGGGGTATAGCAGGCGGTTTTCGGACATTTGGGTCCCGGACAAATGGACACCAGGACAAACGGGCACCAGGATAAATGGTCTCGGATTATTGGGGCCCGTAAATTTTGGTCCCAGACATTTGGGTCTCGGATAATTGGGTACTTGGGACAAATGCGCATTTGGGACAAATGGCCATCGGGGCAAATAGGGATTTGGGGATATGGAGAATTTGAAGTATATCGACACTTGGGGCAAATGGGCATCGGAGCATATGGGCACCAGATAACTGACAAATAGGCACTCGGGGCAAATGGGCACCGAAGTAAATGGGGACTTGGGGCAAATTGGCTCTTGGGGAAAATGAATATTTGGGGAAAAGGGTAAGCTACCCCAAGTTCCCTAAAGGGGTACCCCGAGTGCCCTGCGTCCATTTCTCCAAATGTTTGCATGTGGGTACCGGGGCAAATGGCCACTTGGACGTTTGGAGGAAAGAGGTAGCCTACCTTAAGTGCCCTAACGAGTTATCACAAGTGCCCTGTGCACATTTTCCCCAATTTTTTGAAATGGGCAGTGGAGAAAATGGGCACTTGGGAAACAATTTGGGGGAAATGGGTACAGGACACTTGGGGTGCTCCGTTTCCCCAAATGTCCATTTGTCTCACTGGCCATTTATAAACATTTGGGGAAATGGGTTTAGGGCACTTGAGGGTACCCCTTTAGGGAACTTGGGATACTCCTTTCCCCCAAATGTGCATTTGCCCCAGTGCCCATTTGCATACATTTAGGGAAAATGCGCAAAGGGCACTTGGGGTCCCTTTCCCCCAAATGTCTATTTGCCCAAGTGCCCATTTGTAAACATTTGGAGGAAATGGGCACAGGGCACTTGGGGATACCCTTTCAGGGCACTTGGGGTACCCCTTTCCCCCAAATGTGCATTTGCCCCTAGTGCTTATTTGCCCCAGTGCCCATTTGCCCCAGTGCCCATTTGCATACATTTTCGGGAAATGGGCATAGGGCACTTGGGGTACCCATTTCCCCAAATGTCCATTTGCCCCAAGTGCCCATTTGCCCCAGTACCCATTTGTAAACATTTGGGGAAAATAGGCAGAGGGCACTTAAAGTACCCCTTTTGGGCATTTGCGATACCCATTTTCCCCAAATGTCCATTTGCCTTGGTGCCTATTTGCACCAGTACCCATTTCCCCGGTGCCCAATTCCCCTGATATATATTTTCTCCAAATACCCATTTTCCCAGATATCCATTTGCTCCAAATATTCATTTTCCTCAAGTGCCAATTTGCTCCTGGCCCCCATTTACTGACCCCGCCTCCATTTGTCCGGGACCCATTTGTTCTAGAATCGTTTAACCTGCCTTTACTTGCATTGTTTATACAGATCCAAAAGCAAAAAGTGTTTGGTTATCGCCAGGTGGCGCAATTAAAGTATTCCAACACTGCCTCGCGCCGAAATTTCACTAAGCTAAGAGTCGCCGTTTGCCTCGATAGCGAACGGACGTGTTTTTCTTGTGGTATTGACAGCGATTTGAAATGAGAAGTTTTTCGCAAGTAGCACAAGGGTCTGCTGCTACAAACCAAACTCAGAAAATGCAACGATTTAACTGCTTGCATTTTAGAATTTGAAACCCAATGAAAAGAAATGAGATTATCGAACTAATGAGAAAAGCTGGCTGTAACATAAAAAATTTAGTGGGAATGGCAGCCATGCAGGGTAATAGCTATGATGCAACTTGCAAAGACAGACATCATGTTCTTGAACTCAAGCAAAACCTACAATCAATCGAGCAAATTTATGACATTAAGCTTTACCAGGAAGACTCAGTAAATGTGATTATGGGATGGGTTCCTATACCCATGCCCAATAGTCAGATAAAACAAGCTATTGAAGATACTTATGGGGAAGTAAAACATATCTATAGTAAAAGAGACAAAGATGGACTTCTAACGGGAATTAGAATATGAAAAATGGATTCCCAAGTTCCGAAGGACAACCCAATTCCTAGCTACTTTTATATAGCGGGACATCGCTGTTACGTTTCGTACGAAAACCAGACCATAACATGTAAATACTACGGTCAACCTGGGCTTGTGCAAAATGACTGCGCTGAACACCAAGCAGACTACCCGGCTTTAAAAGAGGGCAATATTAGGTTGCGGAAAAACAATACTCGTGCACCTGCAGTTTCTCAATCTGCCCATAATTCTAAGTCCAACAAACAGAATACACAGACGGACGAAGTACTAGACTTAAGCAAGCCTGTTAATCAACCGATCATTCCAGCAAAAATGACTGAAAATATTATTCCTTCTGCTGCCGAAGCAAATGAAGAACCTCAAGAACAGCAAATGAAATGTTTGGAAATGAACTTGGACAGAATTACTACGTCCCAACAAGATAGCATCGACAAGTGGTGGGGAAACGGACAATGTGAAGTTGCATGTATCATCTGTCAAGCTCGAAACATCATGGCAGCAAATGCTACCAAGTTGCGATGCTGGAGATGCAAAGAAAATTTTCAAGTGGTACTTCCTTGCTGAGTAGAGGAGACATCGTATGAACGATTTCTTACTGGTTATGATGCAACCTCAACAACTTGTGCTAAATGTTCGAAACCGATGATGAAGATGCCTTGTTACAAATTTCAATTGATGGTAAGAGATAATAACTTTGTGTATAATTGCTATCATTGTAAAAAGTCTTGCATGGCTTGTGAATGCGCCTGTTTGAATTTGATACCCCCAAAGTGTATGAGCAGAGCGTGTGCTAATCTCTCTTGTCATTACAAGTTTATCGATTGCGAATGCAATAACGTGACCAATATATTAATGAATGGGCTAGAACAATATTTTTGTTCCAGTTGCGAGATGGAATTCGGATACGACATAGATATTGGTGTTAAAAAAATGTAATGAAATTAAGATTGCTTTTAACCGTATTGCATATTCACATCCATGTGATTCTTATAATTGCTTCTTTAAATGTGGCTGGGTTAAATGATGTGGTCAAACGAAAATCAATTTTTACTTTTTTAAAATCAAAAACGTACCATGCAGTATTTTTGCAAGAAACGCATGCTACCAATGAAGTGCAGAAATTATGGGAAAAAGAATGGGGGAATAAATTTTTTTAGATCCACGGTAGCAGCAACGCTAAAGGCGTGGCAATACTTTTCAACGTGAGAACTGCACTTGAAGTGCTTGATAGTGAACAGGACGAACATGGCCGCTATTTAATCGTGAAGGTCTTGATAAATGAAGAAACAATCACGTTTTGCAATGTATATGGTCCTAACTCAGACTCGCCCTCCTTTTTTGAAACACTTTTTGCTACCTTACTTAACTTTGCACGTGACAAAGTTATACTAGGTGGTGATTTTAACATTGTTTTAGACAATGATTTGGATAAGTACTATGGGGCACCGTGTGTAAAGCTACGCTATATAAAATTTTGCATCATTTTTTTGGTTAATTTTGGTTAAATTACATGCAATATCATATATTGTTGCAATTTATCTATATTGCTGCAATATGTGTTAAATTGTTGCAATTTATCTATATTACTGCAATTTGTATTAAATTGATGCAATTTATCTATATTGCAAAAAAACACTGAAATCGGCTTTTAATTGCCATGGTGATATGCTAACTAGAACAGTCAGTGTTGCCCTTTCCCTTTTTCCATAAACTCATGTAGTGTACTGGCCTGAAGCGCTGTTGTACTGACTGTGCAGTGTGCGCTTATTGGTTTGGCTAAAACATTTTGAAATAAAGTGGCTTGGAGTTTGATTGATAAAATACTGTTATGATTGGTAGATACAATTGCGGGCATATGTAAAAACATAGACGTATAGATATGGTATCCTTTGGAATACCAGCAGCTAGACTAGACTAGACTACCGGTATGGGGGTAACAACTAGTATCAGCTCCCAGGTCCAGTTGGGATAGGTTAGAATTAGGTTCAGTTAGGGTTAAATTTAGTTAGGGTTCGTTCAGTTACAAAATATCGGTAGACTAGTTTGACATTTTTAATTTTACAGTTTACCGTATGTCACTGACTACTGGTGTATCGGTGTGCTGATCTGCTGATGTCAGGATGTAGCCTACCTGCTTTCTGTGGACAGATCACAGAAGTTACTGTAATCTGACATGTTTCAGCCATACAGCATAAGCCATTCTGCATTAGCAACGAGATAGTAGTATGTCACAAAAACATAGGTTGAGGTAGCTAGACTAGGTCTAATGTCGGGTTACTGGTACTGTACTTTAAAACAAGATTTTTCAGATACCGATATTTTGTAACTGAACGAACCCTAACTAAATTTAACCCAACTGAACCTAATCCTAACCTAACCCAACTGGACCTGGGAGCTGATACTAGTTGCTACCCCCATACCGGTAGTCTAATCTAGTCTAGCTGCTGGTATTCCAAAGGATACCGGTACCAGTAGCTTAACAGTACCCATACTTTTTTGCTGCCACTGAAACAAGTTACTAATGAATGGGTTGGGTAAACCAAAATTACTAATTTTATTAAGTTACCTAAAAGAATAATAAGCACAAAACCACGTGGGAGTCTAGCTATCTAGTCTGACAACTTTCCATACCCTGCAACTGCTACATGGCTGGTACCGATACCTGCATGGGTACTGGTAGCTTGCTCATAACTTGCCTACCGTATACGTCAATATTTTTGCATATGTCCGCAATTGTATCTACCAATCATAACAGTATTTTATCAATCAAACTCCAAGCCACTTTATTTCAAAATGTTTCAGCCAAACCAATAAGCGCACACTGCACAGTCAATACAACAGCGCCTCAGGTCAGTACACTACATGAGTTCATGGAAAAAGGGAAAGGGCAACACTGACTGTTTTAGTTAGCATATCACCATGGCAATTAAAAGCCGATTTAAGTGTTTTTTTGCAATATAGATAAATTGCATCAATTTAATAGCAATATAGATAAATTGCAACAATTTAACACATATTGCAGCAATATAGATAAATTGCAACAATATATGATATTGCATGTAATTTAACCAAAATTAACCAAAAAAATGATGCAAAATTTTATATAGCGTAGCTTTACACACGGCGCCCCATAAAGTACGGCACAATTCCGCATGGCAATAAAGCAACGCGAGAAATTGGGCTCAGTAATATGAAAACCTTTGAATTTAAAAATGCATTTCGACTCAAACACCCTGGTGAAAAGTAGTTCACGCGGGTTTAAAACAATCCATTTGCAGCGACTCGGCTTGATTTTTTTCTGATTTTAAAACAATTAGAGATGGTGCGCAGCGAAATAGTTGCAAGCGTTCGCTCTGATTATAAAGCTGTGGAGTTGTTTATAGATCTTAAATCGGCTCCCAGAGGTAATGGGTATTGGAAATTTAATGTTTCATTATTAGATGACCACCAATATGTAAAACTTATCGAAAAGGTCATATCGAACTATTTAATTGAAAACCCAGTTGAACAAACTAATGCGCATGTTCGCTGGGATACGCTAAAATGTGTAATTCGAGGTGAAACAATTGCGTACTCTAAAACCAAACAAAAACGACTGAGATATCTACAACAGTCGCTCGAACAACAACTAAACTTGATAGACTGCGAGTTAATTAGATGCCAAGATGATCAACAACGGGAACTAATTGGAGAACGTGTTATTCTTCAAAGACGCTTGGATAAGTTTGTAGAAACCAAGGTCCGGGGATCGATGATAAGAAGTCGTGCTAAATGGACAGAATTTGGAGAAAAAAACTCCAAATATTTTCTCAATCTGGAGAAACGACACGCTAACAAAAAGGCAATTTTTCGGTTGCAGAAAGGTTCCAAAATATTAAATGATCAGAAAGCTATTTTGAATGAACTTAAATTGTTTTTTTCTACATTGTATACTAAATCAACGGATAACGAAAATAGGAAGAGGGATATAAACAATTTTTTTACAAAGATCACTTTACCAAACCTAAATGGCTCCCAAAACTGCCAAGATGTTGACACTCACTGCATCACTTCGGCAGAGTGTGTGGCAGCAATGAAAAGCATGCCTAATCATAAATCCCCCGTATCCGATGGTCTGCCAATAGATTTTTATAAAGTATTTTGGAAATACCTTTCAAAGCCGTTTTTGGACTGTGTACGTTATAGTTACTCACGTGGACAATTTAGCGACACTCAAAATGAAGGCATAATCACATTGATTCCCAAGCCTAACAGGGATACACTGCAAACTGCCAATTACAGACCTATAACATTATTGAATTTGGACTACAAAATTGTGGCAAAAGTTCTCTCGAATAGGTTAAAAATTCATTTGAAAGATCTCATTCATCCAGACCAAAACGGCTTTGTTAAGGGTCGCTATATTGGCGACAATATTCGTTTACTATTTAATGCCATAGATTTCATTGATATTAATGATCTTTCCGGTGCAGTTTTGTCACTAGATATTTATAAAGCCTTTGACAGCATTAAATGGGACTTCCGTATTGAATCCTTGCATTGCTATGGGTTAGATTCATTCTTAATTGATTGGATTAAAATCTGTTATGCAAATCCCATCTGTCGAGTTACCAATAACAATTGGTTATCCGATGCATTTACAGTGGGAAGAGGGGTTAGGCAAGGTGATCCACTGTCCCCGCCCCTGTTTATTTTGGCTATAGAATGCTTAGCTGAGTCTTTACGGTGTAGTGATTCTTATACTGGGATATTGCTTGGAGATAAGCGTTTAAAAATATCCTTATTTGCAGATGACGCATTAGTATTTCTTGACGGAAGTGTGTCGCAATTTAAAATAATCTCAAGAGAATTAGCTATATTTGGTTCCATATCAGGCCTTGTAGTAAATTACACCAAGTCAAAAGCCTTCTATTTAGGCTCTCTCCGTGGTAATGCAAGGAAACCTTCAAGTGAAAAAGGTTTGCAATGGCTCAGTGAAGATGATAACCTTAAATACTTGGGCATTACAATACCTATTAAAAGAAGTGTAGACAATCAAACCGCGTTGCGTGTTAATTTTGAAAATACCCTTGCTCAAATTAACACAGTTTTAAATATATGGAAAACCAGAGGATTGACCCTTATAGGTAAAGTAACCATCATTAAATATCTAATTTTGCCAAAGTTGGTTTACAAAATTATGGCTGTTCCTATAACTGTATCGTCGTGCATACTTAAAAACACTGAAAAAATATTTTTCAAATTCATTTGGGGTTCTAGATGGGAACGAATAAGCAGACTGAGGCTGTGTGCTCCTTTTGTGGAAGGAGGGACAAACATGATTGATCTAAATTCTTTTGCACATGCTTTGAGACAAAAAAGAGCAAAGTGTCTTCTTAATATGAACTATGCGGCACCTTGGAAAGAAATTGAAACATTATTTTTAAGCAACAATACCATTTTGTGTCTTTTTCTGACCAACCTGAAAGCAAACCACAAAGTGCTAAATAAATTTATTTCTTGCCGAGCTTTACGAGCAACACTGAGTGACTTCAACGAATTTCGGCACAGACTTATACGACAGAACAAACGCAAAATACTTCGAACCACAATTTACTATGGCTGAATAAATCAGTTTTGTATAAGTGCCTACCTTTACTTGAGCAAGAATTTGTAGATGCTGGAATTATTTACCTTCCCCAGTTAGTCGGTCCAAATAATGATTTTTTGTCATACGATGAATTAGCAAAAAAAACACAAACTAGTGCCGAATATCGTTTCTTTCATCAATTTTATTAAAATGAAAGCAGCAATTCCTCATTCTTGGGAAACAAATTCAAATACTTATTGTCAAGAAGATATGCCGCTGTCGGTGGAAGATCTTCATGAAATACATTTTCCTGAAGGCTGAACTACTAAATCGGCGTGTCAATATCTTTCAACGGCAAAAATGCGGTTGCCGCTGAAACAACAGAACAGTTGGCAAAGAGACTTGGGAGTTATAATAACAGAAAACGACTGGAAGGCGGTATACATGAATAATTTCTTATCAACTATAGAATCAAAGTTACGGTCACTTCAAGTAAAATTAAACTTGCGAGCGATTGTCACGAATAAACAACTTCATGGTTTAGGTTTGATTGAGAATGGTACCTGTGTTTTTTGCAAAACCGAAACTGAAACTTAAATGGATCTTTTTTGCACTTGTACGATAGTGCAATGTTACTGGGAAGATGTGAATTTATGGTTGAGTGCGTTTCATGCAAGACCTATAGTACTCACAGATTTTAATAAACTGTTTGGATTTCCTTAGTATAAAGATATCACAATACTGTTGAACTGCTTGTTATTGTATGCAAGATATATCATTTACCGGGGTAAATACAGGGGTGTTGGGCCAAATTTGGTAGAATATCTAGTTACTATTAGATAAGTAAAACATACTGAACGAAAAATTGCTGAACGAAATAATAATGTAAAGAAATGCCACAATAAAGGGAAGCATCTTAGTAGAATGTAAAATGGTGTAGGCATATGTTGGTATATGTGTATATTTTGCATTTGAATATTTTCAACTTAAGTGTGATGATATTAATTTAACTGTGGTGATATTAATGTGCAGTAGCCTATCAATCACATTACTATTCAGTTGATGTTTACTATGTTAACTGCCTCATCTTTTCGCATGTGTTTTTGTTGACCGTTTAAAAATCAATAAAAAATAAAATAAAAAAAAAGAAATTTCATTGAGCTTCCAGACTAGGTATTGTAGATACTGTGGTACAAGTATAAACAGTAATGCTGGCCGGTTCGCTGATCTAGTAAAATTTCGTGAAACGGTAGAACCGGCTGAATCCAACCACTGTATGTAGGTCTGCGTTGCAACGATGTTCAGTCTTGCTTTTCATTATTTTCGATTTTTTTGTATCCGCATGTTACAAAGTTTGTCGCATTTTTGCTTCTCTCGTACCATTTTAAATATTTTTATCTTGACGTATTTCTTGTTGCATTGACGGTGTAGAAATACTGTATAAGGCACTGCTACTACTAACTTGATTTGTGATTAATTGCAGAATACTATTTTAATAAATCAATTCACATGTGTGTGTGCTTAATTCGGAAAATGGAAACTTTAATTTTTTCATTGTTAGAAAATACTTTTTTAAATTTGTTCATTTGATGAAAAACAAGAAATTGTCAAAAGAGGAAAGTGCTATAAAATATCTTGCCAGCGTTTGCACATGGTGGAACAAGAGCAGTTACACACAAATTTTCTTGCTCTTAAGTTTGATGAGATACTTCGCAGCTTACAGGTTTTGTTCTATGCGATTTGGAATAAAAGTTTCTGGCATCCTGCTCATTTGACTGATGGTATGCGAAGGCAGAAGAAGCCTAAGAAGCATATTGAAATTGATGCATTTTATATTTTGGAAGTGTTCTGGGAGAATCAATGCAGCTCTAGATAATTAAATATTAGAAAGAGATTTGTACCGGTAGTTGGTTGCAACGAGAATGTAAGAGCAGAATAAAAAAAGGTATCACGTTTATATATACTTATAACAAGGATGTTTATCGGATCTGTGACGTGAGCCAAGAGCTGTTTGGACTTCAGTGAAATGGAAATGCATTTCATTTTTCTTTATGGATGTGTTGGTTTTATGTGCAAGATTTTCAGTGCACCGGCGTAAATATTCCAAATTTGAAGCACTACGAGATACAAAATTTTATTATTCTTAATAAGAACATATGAATATGTGTATGTAAGATAGTTAAAAAGGAATTGCAAATTTGGTTCACATAGCCTGCTAGAAAACGGTTATTTTTACGGCTAAAATATTGATGTTTGTTCTTTACTTACGGTACTGTATATTTTTGTTTTATTGGGTTAATAATACAATAGAAAATAAAAAAAACTTAAGTTTTCAATTTTCAGTCACCGCAATCAGCAAAGAATATTACTGTGATCATACAAACAGTAACTGTGCGAGATGAGTTAGCTCACGGTTTGTTAAATAGCGAGATGAGCTGTGTGAACCATTACACCTCAGCAGCCATCTGGTTCAACTACAATTATTGCTGTATTTTAAACAGTTTCAACTGTCTCGGTTTATTCTGCAACATATTTACCATTGCTATTTCGTTATTTACGTATAAAAAAGAGGCTGTGCTACAGGTAAGTACTAAGTAAAAAAGGTATGCATGAAGAGCCTCAAGGCGAAACAGCCTGTTTGGGGCTTTTAAATATACTTTGGTTGGTGATATACTGTGTAGTAACATATGAAGAGGTATTATGGAAGACCTTGGAAGACTTGCCAAATAAACTAATGTGTAGTAGAATTGGTTTTTGCAGCGTGTGTTTAGTAAGTCTTCCATAAGGCCTACATAAAATCTCTTTACATGTTTATGTATATTACATATCGACTTACATCGGCTTCCCATATTTCAGTAGTATTAAGTTATTACTAATAACTTATTTGTTACTGCATGGCATGAAAGGCTCACTGGGCTGGCTGAACGTTTGCGATGGCCCTAATTCATTCCTATCCGCGACTGCGTTAAATTCCAAGTTTTGTTGTCGCGCACGTGGTTATATGGTACGCAACGATAATAATGTTGACCCAGATTTGCTAGATCAAGGATAGCAAGTACAGAAGCATAAAACTAAGATTAGCCCTAAAATTTTATCCTAAAAAGCAATGGCAATTTTTACGGTCAAGCTGAGTTTGCTCTGTGCATAGCGTTTGTTCTGTTGATGAAAAATACACTAACAAAGACATCAGTTGATCGCGAAGTAAGCACTTTCGGGGACTTCTTGAAGGATATTCCAGCATCAACTTCACCACAACAATGAATATTTGTGCTTTACTAAGTTAAGCGGCAAGCAAATTCAGTGAAAATGTACGAATGGAACTGACAAGCGATAGGTAAGCGTTAATCAAGAAACAAATTATTGCAAAAAAGAACACAAAAGCGAAGCGAAAGGTAAGCATTAAGTGATACGGAAGCAATACACAAACCACTGCAGTTGAGCGGTCTTAAGCTGTATTGGTTCAAGGTAAATTGACAGTTGACGAAGACATAACATGCAAGTAAAATTTGTAAAATAACAATATTTGCACCTGCTGTAACGCGTTTTATCCAGTCTAGACGTCCAATATTCATTTTAAACTACATTTTGGTGAAACTATATGACTTTTGTTTCATGCTTATGAGGTTGGCGTAGCAGTAATGAACTGTCTCGTTATGTATCGCACATATTAAAACGAATATGAAAAAAATCGGTAGGCTATGTTGTTGATTAAATTTCTAAAATCACATCTTACATTAAAATGTGAAAATGCCAGAACTGGTTCACATCAGAAACGAAATAGCTTTCAGTAGCCGTAGAGATTTCTTTTTTATGTAGAAACATTAGCGTTGGAAAATTGCTCCCGAAATTTTGGATCAATTTAAATCAAACAAATGGCTACGCCTGCACAAACCAGAGTTAGAAATAGAATACCGGTACGCGATAACAAAACGTTGTACTTCAGTACTATAAACAACTTTGACTGAATTTGTGAATTACAGGGTCTAAATGGGTTAATTTTACGCCGTTTTGATAGAGATTATTTTGCCTCAAACAGCAAAACGCTTGACAGGTACATATTGCATTAGTAGCACCACGGAAATCACGAATACTGATAATTTGAATTATTTTTTGAGCAAATATGAACCCTTTGCTGTACAATCGCCACACATGCTTTGTAACAGATCTGTAAGGCTGCAAGTTATTATGAAGTTGTTGTAATTATGAAAGAAAAAATACGTTGATTTTACCTCAATGGTGCCTAGATAACAAAATCATGATGCAAGGCGTTGAAACCAAAAACAACTGCATCAGATTTGGACATAATAAGGAAAAAAATGCTCTCACACAAGAATATATATTGCATTACTTCTACAAATCGATTAGAAACTTTTCCTTTCTACCCTAAACAGTAACCACATTTTAGCCCTTCGTCTCTTTAACTGTTTTTTTTTTTTTTTGGCTACGCATCACTTACTCCAATTCAATTATTTCTTATAAATAATAATCAGTTTTTGTAACTCTTTGTAATCTTTGCTCTTAGGAGCGCGATAATCGCTATTTTACAATCCCAATTGGCAGTAAGAAAATTAAGGCCAAAAAATTTCTGCTGGCAAACAAAATTAACAAAAGTACCGGTATTACAAATGAGAAACTTTTCCCAGACTTGGAGAAACGAAGGAATTTCGACCTTGTTTATCAAAACCATGCTTGGAAGGACCATCTTGCATTCCGTACATGGCTGAATATGTTGATCTGGAATAATCTAATGGGGCATTTGTGTTGACTGGGAAACCCATTGAATGGCAAGATGAAAAATAATCAATGTCAGAAGAAGGTCCATAGTAGGGCAGGGGAAAAAACTGAGCAGAAAAATTTTTTGGGGTTGGGCGAGACAAAGTGTCACTTCGAGGAGGGTTGGATTGTATGCGTTCTGTAGAAATCGGTGTGTAACTGTTCGATCTATTACTAAACGAGTACTGATTTTGGTGAGAGTTGAAACGAACTTCATTGTTATTGCGATCTTCAGTGCTTTTTCTTCGCTCCACTGGCGCAAAGTTAAGTGGAAGAGTACTTTTTTGCAAGTTTTTGTACGAATCACGTGACATGTCACGAGGGGGAGTGCTATAAAACTTTTCTCCGTCAGAAGGATTGGAGTTTACAGCTGGAACTCCGCTGATTGTTGATGGAAATCCGCTGTTGATTTGATGCATTCTTTCATTATTAACTGAAGATGGCATGTGGTGCTGCTGTGAACCATATGTAGCAGGAGATGAAGTGTTAGTTGCACCAGTTGGTGGCGAACAGTTTATAGACTGATTTGCCGCATGGTGGTGCAATGGAGTGGAAGGTGGAATGCATGATGAAACAAAGCCTTGTAAACGTCCAGTTGGCGATAATGCTGTAAAATATAAATTTTCAAATCTACTTTTGCTTCCATTTATTTGTTTTACTGTACTTGTAGAATATTCAACAAAACTGATGCTCCATTAGTGTGTAACTACTTGTTTGTCATCGACTTTTTTTTAAATAAGAAGCTTTTTGTATTTTGGCTTCATTAGCTGCATTGCACAACTATTTATTGTTGCTGGGTGTATAGGCCTGTATTACAGCATATAGGCCAGGGGTGGCGAATCTTTTTTGGCGAACGTGCCAAAATAATAAAAAGAAAGTTTAGCAAGCTAATGTCGTGCCTCTACATTGAATGAACTGTGGAGAAAGTGGTTCAGCGGACGTGCTGAAGACCTTTTTTTTGGTCTCCACCCGATTGCGGTAGGAAAACAGTACTTTGCGTATGTGAAGACCTTTTTTCTTTTTTTGGGTCTTCACCCGATTTCAGTAGGAAAACGGTAGCTCTGCGGACGTGAAGACTTTTTGTTTGGTCTTCACCTGTTTTCAATGGAAAAAATAGCAGCTCTACGAACGTGAAGGCTTTGTGGGGGCAATTAGAACCCACACTTTCCGAAAAGGGGCGATTGTGTAAAAAAGTCTTAAAGAATCAAGTGGCGTGCCAGAAAAAAACCTGCGGCGTGCGTGCCATAGTATCGCCACCCCTGATTGAGGCTATATACTATCTGTATGTATTTATCACTCTGATATAGCCGACTGCCAGCATTTGTACGCTGATGCAGCATCGTTTTTGTTAAATGGTTATGAATTTTTCAACCGTTTTGAATTATAAAATGTTTGTAGAAAAACATTGCTTGTTAAAATGTGAAATATATCCCGACCTGCGTCGCGGTCGCATTTTTATGTAATGTACCCAGCACCAGCAGAACCTTGTTTTTTTCTGACAAAGCGTGAGTTTATAAACGCCATTTTTTGCGAGATTTCAACCACTTTTCTGTAGCTCGGTGACTTAAAGCGCCACGGTAAGAGGGAAGTGCTGCACTAGCTTTGAGTTCGATTCTCGTCGCGGCTTCACTGGTGACATGTAGTCAACAATCGTATTCGTCAAGGTAATAGAATAGAATAAGAATGTTAGTTCTGCTGGTGTGAGGTACAGTACATAAACTTGCGTCGCGGTCATGTTGTCATGGCAATTAGTTTGTTCTTTCCAGAATTTTATTACATACTGTTATAACATACATGCCATTACATACAGAGTGTCCTGGAAGTCGCGCTCTATGCAATATTTTTAAATTATATATAAATAACAATGCAATCATGACAGATGCTCAGATCGTTCACTCTCTTCATTGATGCGTACTCTACTTCTGGGACACCCTGTAAATTATTTACAAAATGCACAAAAACTTTGTACCTGAATTAGAGATTACTCGGGATGACGGCTTTTTCGTTTTGTCTTGCTGATTTGGAAACGCTTGCTCACTGTTCAGTGGGTCTCTGGTAGGGCGTCCCACACATTCTGACGTCATATCACACTCATCTAAGATCAATTAAATTTATTTTACTATGTAAAGTTGTCGTTAACGGTACTCGAAATCCTTCCTCTGCAGTGATGTTTTTATTTAGAAGCAAGCCACTTCATTATAGAGATATAGTGAAACAGCCTGAGCCTTTGATCATCAGCCTATTCCAAATTTTTGGTCATTAGATGCCATGGATGAGCCTTAGTAGAAAAGTTGCCAGGTGCTGTCAGTAGAAAACTTTGGCTTGCTCCCATGCGTTGCTCGATGTAGTAATGTGTGGCTAAGAATTTTATAATTTATGCTAAACCGACAATAATCGATTTCCTGCGTAAAACATTTCAAACATTTAAAACCAGAGTTTTTGTGACCAAACGTGATGTTTTTGAAAGACTAATTACCAACTTATTAGATTTGTGCAGATACTGCTTTTAGCAATTGATGAAATAAAACTTGCCAAGACTCTGTTACAGTAGCCGTGGAAGAGAACTTTCGAAAATTTTGAGGAATAATTAAGCATTGGTATATGTTTTTAAATTGTAGTGTATCATAACACTTAACTGTTATGCAGTCTTGTCACAAGCAAGTTACTTCTTTATCGTTCTAGTATCATTGGTGTCTCAGAGTTTCAAAGAAATTACTTTAAGTAAGTATATTACCTCTGTAAGGAAAATGGCCAGGATGATGATGGTGATGTTGCTGGAAATACGAGTGGGGGTAGTGATGCTGATGGCCCAAAGTGGATGAGATGGGCCCCAAGCCGTGCCCCAGATCCATGGGTCTTTGCATGGAGTGCTTTTGTTTCTGCTCTTTTTTGAATTTCATTCTTCGGTTTTGGAACCAAATTTTTATTTGCCTATAGTGAAAAAGAATTTTTTAAAGATCAAATCATACGAAAATGTGTCTGTCCATGTAAGAAGCTTAACGCCAAATACCCGTACTGCTATTTTTCAGTAAAACTTATTCAGCTCCTTGCGAAACTTTCTTCAAGTGCAGTGATTTGTAGATAACTAAAACAGCATTGTCCTTTCAAACAGCTTGTTTTAGTTATTGATCTTCACAATGGCCACGTAAAGGATTTGACTAGCGTGGTGACGTAGACACACGAGTGGATATGTACCACACAGTTCAGATTCTTTAAGATATATTTATCCGAAGCGATGAGTTATTCTGGTAAGAATATTCGTTCTGGAAAATGAATGTATCTTACATGAGGGCGGCTGATGAGGGCTAAAAGCCCGAAACATCGCTGTTCCGCTCTACGGTATGATTTGTTGATGTAGGTTTTTGATAGCAGTGATTATTAAAAAATGTCAAAATACGAAATCAGTCGACCTATACTTTCATTTTTGTTAAATATCAAAAATGAATACTCAAACTCATCCTGACTATGTCACTAAAGAATAACACGCAATACTACTATAGAAATTACGCTATAAGTTTCTGGCTGCTTGGCTTTTTGCATGATATTTCCATGTCAATTTGCGTGTAAAAAAAATGTAACGATAGAGGGAAGATAGCTCAAGTATTATTTTTGTAAATGCACTTGTAAATAAATTTGTGTACCATTTTTTTTACAATATATTTTGAGTAAACTGCTATTAAAAAAAAATATTGAGTTAATGAGAAGCAATTAATTCCTAAATACATAAAGAAAAAGATGAAAGTAAAAATAATCGAAACTTGGATAAATACTTGCAAAAGTATAATGCGTAAGGACACATTAGACAAAATCCACATTAACGTGCTTTGGAAGTGGTTTGTTTTTAATTTATCATAGCAAAATCATTGAAGCTTTTTGAAAAATCGAAACCCTGACGTCGAAACTGTCTGTTTCACTCAAAAAAGGACCATCAGCTGTATACTTTAAGAGGGAAACAGACTGTTTGAGTAATTATTTTAATAAAATTTTTTTATAGTCACTGCGATGAAATGTTTATTGGCTATTAAACAATTTTAGAGCACTAATAATTTCACTCACAGATTCCGTTCGTCTTTTTGCGCTATGTAGTAGCCTACAACATTTACGCTGTACCAAGTCATCAAACAAGATGGAGTTTATACAACGCCATTTTATTGCTCAACGCAACTTGATTAGTTATCGATGATCTTTCTCCATGATTGTATAAGTTCACAAAAAAAAAAACATCATGAAACCTAATATTTTAATGTTTAAATTCTTTTTCACTGGAGCAACTAATATGATAAAAAATATCAGTTGTGAAAACCGAACCTTGTTTCGACCATTCAACCCCCATCAGTAATGGGCTGTCGATTGAAAAGCTTATGCTGACAAACACAGATTGTTTTGCTTATGCTACGTTCACTGTATCCGTTAGCCTTTAAGCAGATGCAAATTCGTGAATTTTAAGTAAAATTTGCCTAAGTTTCTAAGGGTTTATGTGAAGAAAGTTTGAACTAATTTTTGCCTCGATGTTTCCAGTTGGCAGTCCCATGCAAAATATTTAAAAAATTGGCCCAACGTTTCTCATTTTTCTCAAATTTCGCACCTTAGATGGAAATAGAATTGTCTTTAAATTGTTTTTGATCCTTCGCAAGGTATGAAACATATTTACCTTATTTTTCGCTACTTTTTTCAGCCTATTTTTTGCTACATTGTTATAGCCTATATTTCGTATGATACAAAAGATATTATGTTTATTTTTTAGCTTGTTTTTTTTTTGTGTGTATTAGAATCACCTAATGTCATAAGTATTTTTTCCTATAAAATTGAATTAAAAATGAATGTCTTGAATGAGAAAAACAACTGCATTGTTTTGGACCATGCCACTAGCTTTTGACTTGAGAAAAAAGTTGATTCTTTATAAACGTTTTTAAAAAATAATATATCTGCTGTGATCGATATATTTTTGTAAACCAAGCCATACCTTACACGTCTAACATGTCGACACGAGGTTTTTTTTTTGTAATGATGGGGTTTATTGCAGTTTGAATAAGTCACTACTCGCCTGCTCTTCAAAACAACACTTACCTGGGCCTGTTATTTGCTGCATATAGCGGTGATTCTTGTCTGTATTTCAGATAAAAGTTAATTTACACTTGACAGAAGGTTGCGCATAAACCTTTATTATGACGCAACTAAAGTAAAATACTGAAGGGAAAGAGGTATTTTGGGTCGTAACTTAAAAATGAGAATTTTTCAACTTCAACTATGCGTTGCGCATGGGGTTTAATTAATAAAGAAGTGTGAAGTATTTGTTCACAAGTCTAAAATGAGAAGATGCCAGCTCAATTAAAATAGACAATTAGGTCGGTTGCTTCATAGCACATCTCATAACCGTTATTGACCCATACGCATGCATGAGCATACAGACATACCAGGTAGAACCTATGCAACTAACTACCTTAAATGCATCCAATTTACTTTGTGTATAGCCTGCTGAAGTACAGTACTGTGTATTCTGAATCGATTATTTACAGCTGGAAGCCTTGCTGAGTAGAATAATTTTAATTTTTGATACCTCGTAGAATAGATAGTGATACCATTGATTTTTTAACGGTTTTAGACAGGTCCGAAATATGTTTCAAGTTTGTGAATGAAGCTGGTTACCTTTTGATAGTTTATTGGTTATTTTAGTAAGTTTATAAGCAACGAAATGAAAAATAGTTGATAATATTATGTTTTACTGAGGTACTTATGATATAAACTTATTACTATTTCGTTTACTTTTTTTGAATCAAAAAAGCACATAATAAAGATCATTTCTTCGAAATTTTTGCAGAGATAGTAAAAAGATTTTACATGACAAGATTTGTAACCACAGACTAAGTTTATCTAAAAAGGATAAATAGCTAGAAAAAGATAAGTGGCACAGCAACATTAGATGTTTGGTGAAAATGTGGAATACTGGTACTAACTATGCTAAGTTAGACTCTTGGATATGCTATATTACATGCTTGCAGGAATACTGGTGTTTCCCTCCGAGCATCTAATGTCGCTATACCACCTATCTTTTCCTTGCTCTTTATCGTTTCTAATTGAATTTTGACTGGTGTTTTAAATCTGGTCACGTAGAAACTTTTTCATTATATCTGCAGAAATCCTAAAAGTAACAATCTTCAATTGTTTTTGTTGATTTGAAAAAAGTAAATACGACAATAATCACCTTACGTCATAAGTTTAATTTAACCACAGTAAAGCACATTATCAACTATTTCTGATTTCAGCGATGAACTTACTACTACAACCAGTAAACTGTCAAAAAGAAACTGGCGCTGAAAAATATACAGTTACATTAACATAGTCGAATTTAATTATTGAGATCTGTTTTCGGGGATTTAATCATTCAAAAGTTTTGTTCAAGTGTTTGTAAATGTGCTTGTTTTCGCTGTTACCTTTCGGAAAGTCGGAGAGAATTGGCCAGTTCTATTCTTCTTGGACGGCATAGGTAGTGACTGTAATGAAATTCTTTTTCCAATTCCACCAGTTGAGAATTTGTATAAGCCGTTCTTTCTCTTTTGTTGGTAGAACAGCTTTTGTCGTTTTCGTCTGAAAATAAAACAAAACAAAATACACAAAAGAACGCCAAATAAAATTCAATATAATGTTCCGAAAAAATCAATTACTGCCCTTTACCCAGTGGAACTTCCAGCGTTAGTGACCAAGGCCGTCCGATGCCATGCAAATAAAGTATCGAGTGAAAGACTATAGAAAGAGCTTTTGACCAGCTTTTTTTTAATGTTATTTTAAAATTATATTGAACTGAAAATTTAACAATAATTGAGGGAGACTGCGAAGTAAGCTTGCGCTCTTCGAGCCAGCAGCCACCATTGTGTCAATGCGATCGCCTCCAACCGTGGATTGGACCTGTCACGTAAGATGTATAATCTGCGCGCGATATCCCTAGGACCTAGGCCATGTCGCTGACCATTTTTGGCCATATTTGGGAAATCAGTATGGTTAAATCATTGCATCACCATACACGCAGTCTTAAATTCAGTACAACGTGATACTCGAGTTTCCAGGTAATTAACACTTCGCCAAAAATTGCTGGAGAGCTAAATTTCTGAAGACTAAACAATGGTTAAGCGTGACTGACACTAATTTTGAAAAGCGGTCATTTCCAAACCGGAGTTTCAAACCGTTATGCAGCAGAATGATAAATAGAGTCGTGTGTATGACACAAGAATGCTGTCTTTTTAAAGGAGTGGCAACATAAAAGACATACAAAGATAAACAAAAGGCGCTAAAAAGTCAGAAAATTAAATTAAAAGTCACCGCAACATAGTGTGTTAGTATCTGGATGAAAAATGTTTCTAACTTCGTCTTTGGTCAACGAGCTTTAATCCAATGTTTGATAATATTTATTTAAAAAGTGTTATTCAATATTTTTTAAGCATTTGCGATCAAAACGGATAATCTCTATGACGTGTGAATACGATTGTTTCGTTTTAAGCCAGCTTTGTGTTGTTCTCTTTGTTTATAAGCGCAATTTTTAGTATAGCCCAGGTGTCCAACTGCTTCTCCACACTTTGTTCTTTCCGCCATTTTGTTTCAAAGGTTTAATGTTGTTAGTTCATGTACAGCAATCGTCGGTCATCAATCACTCAAGTCAAAGCCACAACTTAGAAAATGACTCAAACGTAGCATTTGGATAAGTTAAAAGCAAATCTTTGGTGGAATAACTTTTAGCTCTTGCTTATTGCGTATTTCAAGTAGCAACGACGTTAAGTACATCTAAAAACAACCCTTTCATCTAAGAAAAACATCTAATCTAAAATGGCGCTTGCAAATCCTTGGCTATGGCATCAATAACAGGCTATTGCAAAACATCATTTGTGGGCTAGCAACCACATTTCTGATGTTGAAAGGATGTGCATTATTACGATGATGTAACGATATCACTTTGTAAAGAACCCTTGTCTCATAAAAACTTCTAACAAAATCCTGATGAAACTAGCTAAAACTAATAACTAAGCTGTCTTAGGCAATTGCTAGCATATGTTGCAAAAGGGAATACCTTATCTTGACAAACTAGGTTTCAAACTGTCCGAAGAATCACGTAATTATTATGCTTACAGACTGGGTACATGATCGCGCGACGTATCAAATTTATGCTAATTGCAGTCACATCAGATCAAAAACTGCATGGTTCGCCTGTAAGCATTTCTTTGCACAAAAATTTGCACAATGATTAGTATTGATGTGCTTACGAAATCGAAATAGTGTTTAGCTTTGGGCAAGGCAGCTTTTGATTAGATGACCTTAGGTAAAAATTAGTTAATGTGGTTCAGCGCTTTGAGTTTGCGTTCTGGTTTCAGTTTTGGAAACAAAAGGGTTTGGGTTTTTACACTTTCAGGCCAGGTTGAACGCTATGGGGCCCGCTTAAACCTCAATTTTGTATGACTGCTTGAAGTTTCAAATTCAAAACAGGTGTTGCATGCAAAGACACTAGGTCTTTCCTTTGACAAAGCCCAAGCTTCTTAATTGTGGTTGTAGACCGGTTCGACGAAACGTCCCTAAAAATAAGTAAACAAAAAAGAATACTATGCTAAATATCCACTCCATATCAAAAGACAAGCTTTATTGTAGTTTTGTTTTTGCTTCTATATTGGCAAAAGCAATGGCTATAGCTTAGTAAGAACTCTTTTGAAGTTGCTTCATAACAATAAATCGATTGTAACTGGCGTTGTTTCGTGTTTGGTAACAACGAGACGAAAAATTAATTTTGCAATTTTGCGTAGGTTTACAGGAAGGTATTTTCAAGTACATTGGTTTGGTGACCTCTCGTTTCAAACCGTAATCTGTACAGCAGAGCTTGTCAAGGAGAGTTATCAAAACCATGACATTGATTATTATCTATCGATTCTGTAATCCTTCCCTTTGCCCGAGGCGTAAATATGCGATACGTTTGAAGTGATCCATTCGTCAGTACATCAAAATTGATAAAGTTTTGTAAGGTAAACATATTGGGCGAATGTATGGTGCTTGCCTCGGAAGCAAAGGGCAAGACTCTTACTTCTTAATAAAAAATCGAAAGGCCTTGTTTTGCTCTGAAACATAAACAAAATGTGATAATGATCGCGGTCGAATGCGCAGCCAAAGATGAGACAGAGTACGAATGTTATCACAACATACAATAGTGTGATGCGCTTTTTTTGCTATGACGATGGTTTCGGTCAAGCATTGTAATTTTCAGCGAGAAATACTTAATTTGCAATGTAAAACTTTCAAAACAATGCGAAACTGTTTGATAAACCTTCATGCAAAATCTCCCTATATCGATTTCTTTCATCTAAACTTTTTTCAATGTTCACAAGACAAAGTCAACATAAACATTCGCCAAGCAGAAGGTTGATTTGTATCTCCTGTTTTTATGCTTACGTACTTCTTCGTTTTGCATCATGCATGTTTCAAATTGAATGAGTTGCATAAAATGAATTTTTGCTACATGTCCTTTACGTAAGTTGTGATCGTTCTGAAGTAAATTCAACTTAACTTTTCAAAAACATACATCGAATGGAGAATAGTTTTGCAAAAATTTCGGCCTGTGTTTTGTTTTATGAAGTTATTAGTACTGGTATTCGTCGCAAGAATGAGCATGCTCACCTTGAACGCAAAAAAGCTAACCTGGATGCAATGGTAGATTCACAGAAAGCCGATTGGAGCAATCCCCCCTCCCTTCCCCTAAGATATCTGTCACACTATGAGTTAATATGTCCAGTTTCATGCAATATTATGTGCAAAGAAATCATCTAGATAAATTACCATCTTTGCAGAATTCCTTGATCCACCCATGCCAGCGTGCTAACACCGAGCATGACCATTCAATGAAAAAAAAAAGAGAAATACCGGGCCTCAATCACGGTTGTTTGGCCAAATTTTAATCATTTTTTCGTTTAAAAGTTTCTAAACCTAAGCTACAAGCAAAGCTGAGGCTTTCAGGTCAAGACTGAGACATAAGTTTTGAAAAATTGATTAGTAGGTTACAGTAAATACCAAGTTTGCACAACGGCAATGGCATGATTGGCTGTAAGACGTTTTCTTTCCGCTGGTCAGTCGCTTATTATTGCGTTTTACTTGAAGAAGATTAATGTGATCGTTTGTTGTTTGGCTGATGACCCGATGACCCCTGGAAAGTCCCCTCACAGCCTACACTCGAATATATGGTTCATCTTTTAGCAGCAGTGTATCGTAATTACCTTAACTGTTCTCGAGGGTATAGTGTTGCATTTCACCAAAAATATCCTTGAGAGAAAAAACTATATACTTAGATAAATTCAAGCTTTACAAGTTACAATTTATGTGCTTTACCCTCTCCAATCCATTTTCTTGGCGCCTAAGCCCACAAGCGACTTGGAGTTAACTTCATTGCCGGAAGGAATTTGGCTTTATACTTCGGATTTTAGTTTTACTTGTGAATTCGGTTTAAAAATGTGGAATCACGATACTTTGCGTGGGCCACTGCGCGGCTATCAGATATCTTTATTTTAAGCTTTTATCAACAATTTCCAAAACTTTCACAGGTGTTGACTTAGTGATATTTATATAACAATTAAACAATATTTTGTACGTCATTGCCATTAAAAAAAAACTTGTTTGAAACATCGTAACAACAATCTTTTTTAAGTAGCTGCGCTATAAGGAGCTACAGTAATTGTCAATTACTTTAATTTTTTTAACTGATTGATTTAAATTCGAATGGGAAGGCGCTGCCTAAACCAGCAGAAACAATACATCAGAATCGCTATGGCCGTGTCTGCACCTGCATATCAAACATTTTTTAAGCAATCGAAAAATATTTAAAGGCATCTTGTGTTGATATGATTTGCAAATATTAATTATTCAAAAAGAGGTTTTGCGTTATTAAAAAAGGCACTATCGTTTTCAAATCTGTTTAACTCCGAAATGAAATTTTGATCACTTAACGATGAACATACCGGTAAATAGTTTTATACAATAATATGAGTGTTAAAATGGGGTCGACTTTGTATCCGTTTCGGTGGTTCATTCTGCCAAGTAAGGCCAATATCCCCTAAAAGGTTCTTTTTTTATGTAATGAGGAATATCATTAAAAAGACAAGAAGATTTCTGATTTGCCTCCATCCATTAGCGTTCAACTGCTATTACTTGCATTAATAAAACACAAAATTATATTGGAGAAATAAGGTCCGATACGGTTATCTTAGCTTTTCACACCTAAAATTGCTAATGTAAACAGCATAAGGTGTAACTGCAGCTAGTGCTTGCGATATGCATGTAGAAAGTAGCAGATAAGATCTTTTTGGCTACTTCTAACGCACAACATTTAAATAATTTATTCACAGTTTTTTCCATTTTTGTTTTTTCGTGAAAGTTCACGCAGGTTATCTGCGGCTATCTTTTATGCGTTTAACTGCTACTAGCACATTCTATTTCAAACTTAGGCTTCACTGGTTTGGATAAAAGTTTTTCTCACTCTTGTAATTATAGCCTAAAAGGAAATAACGAAACGGTTTCACCAACTAACAAGTTCAAATAGAGGTAAAAACTATTAGAGCAACACATTTTATTTTTTGCTTCTCTTTTATCATTCATTCCTTACAGAGACGCTTGTTTAGGAAGAGAGAATCTGACCAACTTTCTAATTTATTTTGTACCCTTTTTTCAACGCGACCAAAGGTTCAATGACGAGAATGATTTAATCAAGTGAACGTTTTCACATTTAGACGAAATTAAGCTTATAAACATTTTTGTAAACTTTCAAGCAAAATTATTTGGTAATGGTTACACCTAGCCTAAAATTATTCTACTAAAAGTTAAGAGACAGTTATTGGAAATTCATGCATTGGTGAACGACATCGCAATAAAAATACAATATACAACAGACATAGTGGGAGAAATTTTTGATTTTATCACTTAAACTGCGGTAAATGCAGTTGAATGCACGAAGTTCCACTTTTTTATAAGTTTATAGACTTACTGTGCCATACTTGAACATTTGACAACTGTTGAGATTTTTTATTTCTCAAGATTTTGGATAACAATTCATAATTATGTAAAGCTGCTCGCTTTATATTTCAGTGTAAGGCTGTTCTGTTTTTGGTAAATTAAAATAATGCCAAACGTCAAAGTGCCTTACACGATGTGATATCGCAGAATCAATTAGTTTCAGTAGATTTTAGTTAGTAGACAATATTAACTTCTCTCTTGTTTTTACGAAGCAACTGTTTTGCAAAATATCTTATGATTGCTGTACAGTAACAGACTACAGTACATTAGTAACTTTTGAGAAATGAGCACAGGGCGTAATTATTGAGTTGAACTATAAGACATGATGGACTTATGCATTTAGACTTACAACCATTATCAAAAAACATGCAATATTTTAAACTTCTGTTGCTTTTTTATTGAATCCTGAAAATTCT
This sequence comes from Trididemnum miniatum, assembly GCA_964006365.1. Classification (NCBI taxonomy): domain Eukaryota; kingdom Metazoa; phylum Chordata; class Ascidiacea; order Aplousobranchia; family Didemnidae; genus Trididemnum; species Trididemnum miniatum. Next base: position 14,740,226 of record OZ023248.1, on the reverse strand, counting down.
TCCAGAATAACCAATATCAAAATCAAAGTCTGCACCGAGAAAAGCACAAATTTAGCAAAGCAACTCCGAAAATCCAGTTAAATTACATTGATTTTTTGCATAAAAAAAACTTATGAGTCTGTTTCCTTTTTAAAATGATCCTTAGGAGATGTCACGAACGTGAACACCAAATTCAGACACTAACAAACCATCAATAGCCTAATTTAATAATCATGAGGATATCAATTAATTCAGGAGTTCTTAACCGGGGGTAAATTTTCTGAACTAAAGACTAAAGTAAACCTTAATTTTCAGTATTGAATGAACAGTAAAGGTACATTGGGAGTAAATGCTACTTTTTTTTTTTTGACAAGGGGTAAACGAGACAAGAAAGGTTAAGAACCTCTGAATTAATTCAACTAGTATAACAAAAATTTAAAACAATGTCGTAATTTTATTTTTTATAAATAAAAATAGTACTTCTCCCACAAATGTCTATACGACTGTGATAACTCTGATCGTTTAGATTTTAGAACAACCTGTGAACTCATTGCTTTTGAATTTTGTTTTTGTGCATTAAATACGAAAATTCAAGAAAATGAAAAATAAGGGCTCTTGAGAAATACTTACTACAGAGGGGGTTAGGCACTGTATTTAGAAATGATTTCGCTAAACGTATCCATTCTTTGATTTCCTTTACATTGCCCAAGCCCTTTTTTCACAAAAGAAGTCGAGTGTATGACTCGAAGGAATTAAAAATCTGGAGCAGAATCGAAATAAATCGCTAACTCTAGGAAAGAAAATTGAAACTGCAAAAAGGCAATTGGTTGAACAAAACTTGTTTTTTCCGAAAAAATGTGCTGCATTCTGGTAAGAACCGTTTTCACAAAACATTCTGGACAAAATTTGATAATAATCCCGGCAATGCATACTGTAATCGTCTATAGATCACTTCGAGTTCAGCTACTCATCACTAGTGGACTTTAGTTGAACTGTGTGAGTAACTACGACGAGCTGGAAATTTAATCCTGTACGACAAAAAAGCGTTAAATGAGTTTTTGGAAACAAAATGACGCAACTCGCAGTGCAGGATCAAACCTGGGGTCATCGACTTTCCAGTGAGCTGAGCTGGGTTATGCTTTTACTTCTCATTGTAAGAACCTGCTTTGCTTTCAGCATATGGAAATTTATCAACCGTGAGTTGTATAAGTGTTTGAGGTATTGCTAACGCTAGAACAGAAGTTTTTTACTAAACCGTGCAATTGCACATATTTTAAATACTTAAGTCTGCAATACTGCATGTTAACTACTTTTATGCCCCGAGTTCAAATTTACAAAAGTACTGCATTGTTGTCAAAACATGATGCATAAAAATTTTAGTAAGCAAAGGACGAAAAATAATGCTAGTTTAAAACTCTTTTGACAAAATGTGGTAAAACTTAACATTAACTGAACAAATTAATCTTCCCGTGGTGAACGTGATAAATCCTATAGAACTAAGATAAACCTCCGTTCTGTTGGTGTGTCAATTGGTTAATTTTTGGGAAAAAAATAGGACAGCCATACATGAATTTGAAACAAATAATCATGATCTTATTGGTATCAACAAACTAAATTGCTAGTAGCATTCAAAAGTCAATGAACACTTGAACAGAGTTTTAGTTGGTTTATTTTAGCAGTTTCCTTCAACCCTTCTATTTCATAACATAAAATTGTCTCGACAGCAGTTGATGCGTGCTCAAATTATTATCGTTGGGACAAAATTTGAACAGCAACAAACAGGAGAAAAATTAAAAGCAAAAACAAGAACACAATACTACAATACATGCAGCAACTGATCATCTGTGGGTATTTATTGATTCTTTTATCAAAATGCAAACGTTGTAAAGACTGATGTTAGATTGAGCTTAGGTTGTAATAGCTATAAGCATACTTGGCAAAACTTTTTAAAGCTACGACCGAGTTAACGCAACAGGCAAGATAAAGATTAAACTAGGTTCACAGACAAAGCTTTTCTGCAAAACTCTATGGGGTGACAATTGTAAAATACATATTGCATCACTGTACGGACAAATTAACGCTTTTTCCTATTCTAAGACGAAATGGAAACCATAAGGAAAAAAATTGGACCGCATTCTGCGGAGTGTAAAATAACATTGCAACAAGAAAGGATTTTCATGAAGGCTTTTCGATGCAGTGCCGTTTGTGAACTTAATACTGCACATACTCTACTGACAAATTAACACTTTTCTCTGTTCTAAGACAAAACCGCTGTTTTTTTACGTATGGCACCCCAAAAAACTCATGAAATCAGTAGCCATAAAACATATTTGTGGTTTTTGAAAATCATCAACAGTTAGTTTTGTTTATGAAAGTTTATAAATATAGTTAAACCGTGACAAGATTTACTAAGAAAGTGTTGTGTTAAAATTATATTACAGTAGCATTAACCACAAAAAATATTGCGAGGTTATATAGTAAAAATCTATTTCTTTGTTAAAAGATAAAATTGCTTTGGTAATAATCTAATGTCTATATAATTAACTGAAAACTTTTATCGTTTTTGTATTCTTTTCCCATTTAGCGCAAAACACAGCCATCCAAATTTCTAAAAATAGACACATGAAGGAGCTAGTCAGCTTTCACCCGAAGTGGCTCGTCACGGTTTAAATTTCATTGATCGCTTCTTCGTAGAATCGTATAAAAAACAGCACTTGTAGGTTGACCAGCAGGTAGGGTATTGTGGCGTTGCTATATAAGGGTTCGTCGGCCATTTTAATCAACATAATCTGGTAAAGTTGTAATCTGTTCTTAGGATATCTAATTGAAAATTTATCGACTCATGCACCGAAGTTACACGATTTTGAACGTAAATGCAGTTATTTTAGCCACATTAATGTTATAATTAGTACAATCTTTTAATCCCTAAAACTGGACAATTTTATCCTTGTATGACTTTGAATATTGCAACTTACTCATGACATTTGGTTAAAAATCGAAACTGAAGATTCATAAAAGTTTGTTTAATGTTTTGCGGTTCTTATGGTATGACGTTATAACTTGTGTGTATATGATAGACAATTGTATGCTAGAATGCGTTATATACACAACACAATAAAAAATGTAGTGAAAATTAAATCGTTTTGCTATTTATGAAATAAGATTAATGACATTTTGTAAGTAACTTATAAAAATCAAAAGCACACAATGCATATTCAAGCCGCTCTTAAAAGATAAATTTCATGCAACCACATTTGCGACTGAAATAACGCTGTGTGCAAATTTGTGAGTTAACCATTAAAAAAATTCTGCAATTGCAATGTCATTTTAAATTACCAAATTTTTTGAGGAGTCATCGGCTCTAGTAGATGTTTTGAGTTAAGCATCTCAGCAGAAAATTCATTAATCAAAGCGTAACTCCTAAGACCAATAAACCACCATCCAAAAATTATTAGAACAACGTTTATGTAAATTTGCCTTTTAACATCCTTTATCACGTTACAAGGAATGACAACAATTTTAAAAATCACATTATTAAATGAAAAATATAGAAGTAACTATTTTGAAACCAAGTTTACCGTGGCTTATATTTGATGAAGGGTATTTGAATTTTACTTTACAATTATTGAATTGTTTGGGAGCATTCAGTAAACTCTAATACCTGGTAAGAAGCTTGCAATGCAAAGCAAAATTTTAAAGGGATTTATTTTTTCGCTTCGTCAGCAAAATAAACAGTACTCAATTAATGTCTGGCCAGTTTAGCAATATCGATGGAAAGCAGAAGTATTTTCAACGTTCAGAAACTCATGAATTAAATCAAAACAAAACAATAGCCAAAAAACAGGCTTTTGATATAGGGTATCTTGAAAATACATTGCACAATAAGTTAACTTTCCAAAAAAGTTATTGAAACTTGTGGCAACAATCATTGCAGCCATGCACTGTAATGATCACAGTTGCTGGTCAGTCATTTCGTTATTAATGTCGTATGCAAGCATTTGTTTTATAAGTTTTAATTAAAATTACAAGCTTGGATAAAATTCATTGCTAACCTGATGAAACGCTTGTACTTTGTTTTTTCTTTTGGTTTTGTCGTGATTCTTTCATCCAGGGGTAGATCGTATCGCTGGATATCTTTCGGTGATGAGCTCTATCGCCATTTTCCCTTTCCTCTGCACTTCCATCAAATTTGTCACAGTCACTACTGCTGCAGTCATTTCCTGTACGCATAGCCTGACTGCTGGAAAACATTCCATGAGTTTGCATCTCTACGCTTCCAGGTTCTGACCCTTCACACGAGTTTGTATATTGATCCTCGACGCTCTGAAAATTACTCTCCGAAATTTTGGTGTTTGCTCCCGGGGAAGAATTCATGTTGTGCCCGGGCGAACAACCGCTTCCCGGTGTAGCAAGCAGAGACTGGTCCTGGGGCGGCATGAAATTTGCACTTGTAGTTAGCGATTTAACCACTGTCAACTCTTCAATTTTGTCTTGGGCTATCAACGTTCTAAATCGCAAAACATCGTTACTGGATAAAGAAATATCTTTTTCCAATCTATCACCTGGTTGCGGTTTCGTCTGCCTTTGTATTTGTCCTTCAGTCTGATTTGAGTAGCAACTTTCAGAATCTTGATCAGAAAAGCGTGCTGCAAGGCTTATGTAGCTCATCGTAGATTGCTCAGTTGCGTCGCCACCATTTTGACTGTTCGGCGCTTTCCTTTTCTCGCAAGCAAAGTCATTTGTCATGTCAGTATCAGAGAGAGACGATTCGCGTAAGTGATTGCTGTTATTGTTCGTATTACAACCAGCTGTACTTAATGCATTAAAATTAAAGCCAAATTTCAAGGCACAATCTTCAGAAAAATAATCGTCCTTTTCAACGTTAGAGAAGCAATGAGCATTAACATCTTCCGCTGCTGGAATCTGATCTTCTCCCATGTTTTCGACTCTTACATTAAACTCCAAGTCGTAGCGAACGCTTTGATCGTCTATTATCTGAGGCGAAGCTACTTCCAGATCTCTTTCTTCGATTGTGAAATGATTGATTAGGCTTGGGGTAATCGATTCATTTATTACCTGTTTGTCAGTTTGTTGTTTGAGTCGACCAGTAGAGAAATTTGCTGAAGCGTGGCCGATGCTCGAGTCACTCTCCTTTTGGGATGGCGGAACAAAAATAGGATACAGAGGTTGCACTTGTAACTTAGAACTGTAACTAAAAGTTTCCTTTTCAATGGAAAAATGATTGCTTTCTTTACATTTTCCCGGAATTTGTTCATCTCTTGGCGTAAAATTATCTTCCGATTTGCTCATGACGTCAAGGAATTTTCGCTTGCTGAAGTTTTGTATCATTTCTGATTATTTTCATCAGATTGTCAGATGATAGAATCGAAGCGTAGCAATCAATTTTTACGTTAATTTCAACGAATTGTTTTGTCGCAATCCGGTAGAATGGTACGACTTTGATCAACACGTATTTTTTGTGCAATCCACTTGAACACTTGCGATTCAAGATCACGACCTGGAAAACATGTTAACTTATTAAAACGTGTATTCCAGAAGCAGCATCTTAAGCTTGATTTAAACAGGAATTATGTCTTGCACTCTATCACTCCATGAATTAAGAAAAGAAGAAAATACAGCATTGCCTGTGTAAATCCTGCACACTAATCACACAATTAATTGCGACTTAGATAGTCTACCAAGTACCAAAATACAATCAGTGGTGGGACAATAAACTGGTTATATTTACCATTGTGTAAATTAATGAATTGTTATGGGGCGATAATTAATTTGCTTTGCACTACGCACTTGATTGTGCTGCAAATCAGTAGTTTTGGGGAATTTAGAGGTTCAAAATAGTGGGACCATTTAGCGGAAATTTTTGACGTTTTATGGGAGCTATAGATGAGTTGCTGATAAGCCAAAATTTTTAAGCATGCTAATAATTAATTTTTTAAATTTTTTATGTTTTATTACGCTCAAGATATCAAAAACATTAAGTATTGAGTTTCAACAATTCGAATTTTATCAGAATTTTGAAATGTACAGATACACAGCAGGATACCTCAAATTAGCTATTATTGTTTTAAGTTATTCTTCCTTATTTGAAATATTGCCAAGGAGTTTATATTTTTCTTTCTTACAAGTTTAAATCGAAGAAAGCCAAATAAACAGCAGTTTAGAAGATTAAAAGCACAGCAGACCAGGTGTTTCCAAAAGCAAGGTGGATTTTAAAAAATTCATAAGACACTAAGGTTAGTAAAAAGTATAGAGGCCAAGGTCGTGTGTGGGCGAAAGGACAAAGCTAAAGTTTAAAATAGCAAAAGGACATCAAATCTATTTCGACAAGAGAATCTGTGAGCCTCTTCCCAGCCTTTTTTGTGGAAGCCGCCTATTGTTTCATTTTCTTCAATCATTCCCACTCACGCGCAAATTTTGTTTCAGTAATTGACAACCCTCATTAATCAAAGTACGGGTTACTGCATTACACCTTATGCTTCTATCTCAACCAGCAAAACCGATTGTTCTTAAAAGTCAAGAAACTTACGTTTGGCTTGCGAGAGTCAACACGGCAACGTTTGTTCTTGCAAATTTAATAATTTTATACAAAGTTATCAGCTTTTAGCTAAGCAGATATGTATGATTTAACTAAACACAGATTACTACGGACTAGTTACATACGGCTGCATATTTCAATATCACCAGCTGTGTGATGATGCAATTCGTCGAAAATCTGCCCGCAAGATTAATTCTCGGTTTAAAAGAAGTAGTATTTAAACTCAAATTCAACCACAGAGAACACAAAATATCATCACTACAACCGTTTCATCAAGTCCTGCACAGGTGTCGTTGAAAATAGCAAGTGTTTAATCCGATGCAGGTTGGAATTTAAAAGTCGGAGTCAAGATATCTCGAACCATGTTTATATTTTTGTCAGGCTCAACTCTTCAGGTGAGCGCTGAATAATATCTTTAGATGTCAAAATTATTTCAAATATTATCCGCTTTCTCCAAAGCTTGTTACCGCACTTGCAGTCGTGCAATCATAGCTGCAAGCGAGCCTAACTGGTTTGAACATAGACCCAATCCAAACTCCAGGAGTAAAACTCCTTCTGGTAACCTGAATATCAAAACGCACACCAGGCCGGGCAAACGGACTGAACTAACTTAGGCTATACCGTAATAATAAAAATTGACTGGAAAAGCCCGACCCGTCTTAAAACTAAATCACCTTTCGAAAAAAGGGAACTACCTCATTTGCGAATTTCTAAATGCTGCAGTCATTAAACGCCAGTACGTAAGGAAATATGTTTTCATCGGTATTCTATTCGATTTTTATCAGAAACTTCAATATTCAAAACCACAACAAATTTTTGAATCGTTTAGTGTAGCGCAAAATCAGTAATAAACGTTTGAAATTACGTAATTTGCTGATGCACCATTACTATTACTTGAATTTTTAGCAACCGTTGCGTAATTGTATTGATTTATTTATAAACTATTGATTGAATAAATCATTAGGTCGTTAGTCAAGTCTTACGATGATTAAAAGTAGCATTTTGGTTCGAATCAGCCAATAGCATACTGTATCATCTAGAGTTAAGATCAAGCACAGCTGTGAAATTAAAATCAACAAATAATTATGGACAAATTATATCCACTCATCTAGTCAATTAAAAACTTTGATGAGTCATTGCAAATCAATTAACTTGATATTAATGAATATTTGCGACATAAATCATAATTATTCAAACAGTTGTAACTGTTTAGTGAAGTTGGGACGTCCCATTGGCTACATCTCCTCCCAGAATTTACCGATATGTGTTTATATGTCTGCTTCAGCATTGCTTGACTAAAATGTGGTATATCAGTTTTGGCAATGCTTGATTGTTTGTTAAATAATATCTCCCTTGCACTGTCAAAATTGCTAAGCAGCCTCGACCTCTGGTTAGAATCAGTGCCGAAACTAGCGCCCCCCGAACCCCCCAACCGGGGGGAGCCCCGCACAAGAAGGGGGCCCCGTAAATAGCCAGTACGTAGTACTATTTACTCAACGTATGATAAAGGTGCCTTAAATAGGCCTATTTCAAGATTCAATATATTTTTTGTCTTAACTCTCGCGATGTGGGGCCCCCATAACGTATTTATGCTTTTGGCCATGGGGAGCCCCTGCAAATTTTTCGAAAAATAGCAATCGCAAAACTAGTAAACAAACGTTTAGTAGCATACCGATTACCGAGGGCCCCTCATCCTCAAGTGAAAGGCGCAAAAGTAAGCGTTCGCATAGGTAGCGAAATGTTAGAGCAGGGTTTGCTTGCAGCATTGGTTTAGTGGGTTTGGAAGGGACCTAGTAAAACAGACTACTAAACCTTGTTAGAACTGAGGAATTTTAAAGGCTCAAAACGCACAAAAAGCCTCCAAAACAAGGTCAAATTCCGCAAAATTTTCTGGGGGGGCATGCCCCCAGACCCCCCTAGCTGGGAATTGCCCCTTCGGATCTCGTTCTTTTGTATCACCATCCAAGAAAAAAATTTTAGGGGGCCCCGAAAAATGATTTCGGGGGGGGCCCAGCATTGCCTAGTTTCGGCCCTGGTTAGAATTAAGGCAGCATTTTCCAACCGTGTTTGTACTACCTAAACCTTTAAAACTTATGCTGCAATCTCGCATCCCTCACAAAGTGTTTTGCAATGCTTAAAAAAAGAGAATGAATATGCTTGGTCATAGCGTTTTTACCGTAATAAGACAAGCCATTAAATCAGACAAAATTATGTATTAGGTGTGTATCAGTATCACTCGTGGCGCTTCAGTAGCAATTAGAAGGCTCTACTTGAAATGCAAGAAGCAATGAACCCGGCTGCCAAACCGAAAGAGCTGCGTAGGTGAAGCAGTTGTAACTGCATCTAAAACGTTATATGTTATTGACAATCGTCGTCAATTTATTTTTTTATGTCAAAGCATTTATTGTAGTAGTTTGGTCTAACTTTCCCTTTTGTTACAAATGCAGAATCAACTGGATAAAGCCTGGAATGTGAAATTGTCGTTGTGTGGAATGCTTTACACATTTATGATATTGACTACACCATTAGCAATTGTTCCAACTGTGAAACCTATTTCATAATAAAAAGTTTAATGGTTCATTTATCAACTGGAGATCTGGACATTTTGAGAACAAAAAACTAATCTGTATTGATTTCATAACCGGCAGGGTTCGATTAGGATAACAGTCCAAAAATCAGAGGTTAAAATGGCAGTTGTTACTTCGGGTCATCTTTTATTTCTTATAATGAATAAGGAACGTATTCGATGGGATGTCATTTATCACAATTATCCGAAGAAGTTTTTGTGTCTTTTGCTTTTGATTTTAGCGCTTGATCTGCTTCTATTTACGATCAATAGTAGTCTAATCCACTCTTTTTTGTCATACTGATGTTTTTAGTAAAATTTTACATTCTTTTGGATGTCGGATGAACAGCTTGAGCTCATTAATCATGGTAAAAAATTGCACAAGTACTTCTTTAAAAAAAAATTATTTTGCAAGCTTACGATGTAGCAAGTTTTTTACATGTATTTTTACGCAGTTTTGTGATTAAGCAACATCAAAGAATAATTAAAACAAAAATAACAAATGTTAGTTTTTTTTTGCAAAAACGTCTTGTTATGCATGGAAGAAGATTTTAATGTCAGAATGAGTTCATCCCTTGCAATCAAACTCTAATTTCAGTAATGCATCTCGGACCAGCAGGTTAGCGCTGTTTCAAGTTCTTACCTTTTAATAAATTTTACAAAAAGCTCTCTTTGAAGGCAGTTAATCATTCAAGAGAGCTATAAAGTCGAAGCAGCAACGCTTTATGGAACCAAATTTTGTTCTGGATTCGCCAGAATTGCTGTTCAAAACATATAGAAACTGGTACTTTTTCTGGTGATTTACTGTGTTGAAATTGGTGCTGAATATGAATTTCTATTAGGTCTGGTTTCGTACGAATCCTGGATATACCCTTCTCACATGTCCAGTTTAAATGCTTCCAAAAGCCCATGAACTTGCTGCATCATAACCAATTTTTTTATGTCATGGTTAAAATGAAGTAATTATGACATCGAAAATTTGAAAATACTACTACAAAAATTGGTTGTATTGCCACCTGTTAATAACTATAGACTCGATATGCTAAACAGTGCTTTTGCAAAACTTGTGATCCGCGCTCATTTGTTAAAAACAAATTATAAGATAATTGACCATAAGCATTTTCATAGGAATACACCGAGCAAGGTACATTACTACAAACTGAGATATTTATGTGCATCCTACGACCTAAATATGCCCAGTCTATTTGAATAAGACTGATGATATTCAATCAGGGCGCAATATATTTTTTTATAATATTGGAATTTATGTGGTGGAGTGATTCTGCAATTTTTAAAGAAGAACGTACTATGCCCAATCTTATTTTCTTTGAGAAGCATCTGAAGGCATCACGCCTTTTAAGGATTGTGATAACCTTGGCAATATTACTGAGTAAATATTCGGATCAAGGTTGTGGTTTCTTGCGGAAATGTCTCATAGCAGGGGAGTGATGTCTTGAGAGGCTACTCAAAGAAAATAAGATTGGGCATACTTGGGTCTTTGGACGCACATAGATTTTCAACTTATGGTGATGTACCTTGCTGGGTGTATTCCTATGAAAATGTATTTGCTCAAATCTTAAATGACGTAATAAATTTTGAGCGAATTCATTACCATGCTGTCAATGCCTTTCACTAGTTACATATCATCGGTGCGGGGTGAATTTTTCATTGGGGTCCTTATGCCTATAATTTTTGGTCATTTTGACTAAGAAAATTGTTACATATCATCGGTGCGGGATGAATTTTTCTCTGGGGTCCATATGCCAATCATTTTTGGTCATTTTGACTCAAAAACAATTTTTTATACAATGGTCTGGACTGTTACAAACATTCTGCTGCAATACATTTTTAGGGATTATTATTATTGATTATGATTTTTTAGTTATGTTGACCTACGCGTTATTTTACTCTAATGAACCAACTAAACAAAAATCATTTACTAACGCAAGACCTATATATCAATTTCAAGAGCCGTGTGTTTGTTTGACAGTATTTTTTGGTCGAGACGGTAACCTACCGCTACACCGACAAATTTATTACTGGACAGATCAAAAACAGCAGCGTTTTTTGCTCTAAAACTTTGTTACATTTTAATTGCTTTTTCTCTCGGTGAATAGGCGTAATGAAATAGCTAGATTAAGTTCATAGATTTGTGAATTTGAAAGTGAAAAAGATATCTGGCAAAGCGTATGTTAAAAACTTTCAGTCATTTACAGTGTAGCCAACTTATCATTAGGATTAACCGTTTTATCGACTCTTTTATTTTGGGTCCCGATAAAAGACTTCAGCGCATAAAAGTGTGAATGGTTAGTTTTTCTGTGCATTCTGCTCCTATAATATCGCTATACTTGAAAATAGAAAACAAGGTTGCGTTCATCAAGTCTGACATATTCAGATTTAAACACATTCAGACATAATCATTTCCAAAAACGTTTAGAGTGTGCGCTTGTTATTTCTGAAGAAGCCTTCCGAACGGAAGGCGAAACGTCAAAAATAAAGAAACTTGCATCGGTAGAACGTTTAAATCTGAATTTCACTATACTTTCAAAAATAGACTATACGGCTGCACGTCAAAAAATTGAGATGAGCAATAAATCAAAAAATAGACATGAGAAAGTGTTTAAGCGAAGCGGATCTGCCCTTCATCTTCCAACATGTTTATCTGCATTAAACAAGAAGATAAGCAAATGAACCATTTGTGGATTCACTGAGTATGTAAACCGAATTGATTGAATGTGTTGAATGATGTCATGAAGAACCTTACGCAAGTGTGAAGTGTCTGTGATAGCGTTGCTGTATTTGATGAGTTGCAGAATTATTTATGGAAACCAAGATTAAAACTTCGGATTTTGGTGTTCTGGCCAGGGGGGGAGATACAGCAACTTTGTAGGGGGGCTTGGAGTCAAAATTTTTTATCTAGCAGTTTTGTGCGCCTATAGTGATTGAAATAATCCTTTGGTATGAGTAGCCTAACTAAAAATGATTGATTTCTTCATTTTTATCCTCCTGTCACGAGAAAGTGACGGAAGCGCTATGCGTAGGACGAATCCAGACTCGCTTAGGAGTTGCCTTTGTTTCCGAGTTTTGACTTTTGCCTCCGACTTCTTTGATTTGCTGCTAGTTAGATTCCACCAAGCAGAGATAATTGTCGTGAAGCATCTTATCCAAGGACGAGGCTTGGATGGAGATTGAACCATCATCCTTGTAATCATGGCCGTCGTAAAAACGACGCTCTGAACACTCGGCCACGCTGCCGACTAAATTTAGGGTAAGGGCTCGTTCCCTCTTAGCAACCCTCCCCCAGATCCGCCCATGTTAGTGAAAATTAGAATGGTATTTTTGCTGTTACAAAGTTTTTGGCATCATTGACATAATCAAGTACCGGTATGTGCCAGACCGGAAATAAAGTTTAATACTGTCATTACTTTTTTAAGCTTTGTGTGGCCTAATCATTTTTCATCACGTTTAGAATTTGGCTCGCCATGTTTAACTGCACAAGATGCTTTAAAAGTGGTTTGCGTACTATTATTTGTATAGTGAAATATTGCGGCCAAACTGTGAGCACGTCAAAACTACTAGGCACTTATAAAATCCATGTGGTAAAAAATGCGAATGTGGTATCCAATCAAGTACACAATAGTAACTTGAAATGAATAGTTGGCATAGAGTTATTAGAATGTTGAGAATTCATGGTTGATTGCATGAATGAATTTTTGTTTCTGTTGTGCATATTGTGACCTTTGGCAATATTGTTTTCTTCATTATTTCAACACGTTCGTGGTTTTAGGCGGAACTAATAAGGAACTAATGTATCTTTGATTTTAAAATTGACAATTCTTAAAATAACATGCGTATTTTAGTGAGAATTGATGAATCGCGAAAGTAAACGCACGATTGAAGCGTGTTGGATTTTGTTCGTTATTTTTCTATACGAGCTCGCGGTAAACTTTAGATGAACTCGCGAATGAGGACGGCGGAAATCAGGATCCACGGTTAAAGAACAACAGCGGCCGCATGTTGTGATACGCCATCGATCACTGACGACGGAAAATACGACCACATGGTTACGGTTGCTGATTCCCCTTCTTACCCGTTGGAGCTTATAAAAAATAAACAAAACTAGGATGATTAGAAGTGATTAGGTCAGCGCAAATAACATACCACTTAGGAATGCGAAATAAAATCAAGGTGTAAACCCTTCTCTATTTCTGGACCTTCTATTTCGAGAAAATCGCAGTTGACTCAGTAGTAATGCCTTCAACCCAAAAGTGACTAAAGTTTTGTCACGTCGAGAGTTGAAGATTTTCGGCATCTTGTCAGAATCACTTCAAAGCAAAACGTAGCTCATTTGAAAAAATTAAACCAAAAAAAAACACATTGACTCACTGCACAGTTAGTAACAAGTTGATTTTACCACTTATAAGCGCTGAAAAGTGACTTAATTTTTGTTGTCCCATAACATGGGGGCTGTTAGCGAGATATTTTTAGCGAAAGCTCCATTCAGTTTTCTGCGCTTGGCCGCATCAACAAAACTATAGGATTTCATTGTGGTCAGAAACACTTTGAATAAAAACTAAAAAAATCATAGCATTCACGACAAAACAAAGATGTTTATCCGAAAAAAGGGTTAAAATCGGCTTTCCAAAAAATGCTTGAAGACGGAGTCAGAACGAATATATCTGTTAAAATATCACGTTTTAAGACAAAATACATTAGATGTAAAATCGTATGGTTTCTATTTAATTAAGAATTTTGCATTCAATGTATTTCATCTGAAAGTATAGTGTATTTTTATTGATCAACTTAAAAAGTGAATAGATTTTTCGATATAGGTCTTCAACGCAAGAACTTTTCAAAATTTTGTACAAAACTTGTGAAAACAGTCAAAGTGTGACTGGTTAATTCTCTTCAAAATTTACGGTTTGCAATTTTTTGTCTGTAAAAATCTTGCCAATATGTAGAAATATAATTGTATTATGTTTGATTATGCTCGCAAAATTCAATTCTTTTGAAAATAATTCAATAAACGAGAAGTAAAAAAGTTTACGGCAGGCAAGTGGGCGTATGGACCATCATTTAACCGAAATATGTTGCAATTTGCAAAAAAAAAAACAACACCAAAATGGATCAGAGTTGGGCGTTGAAATTTACTTGAATAATATTTTTTCAACAAAGGAAGATATGCTTGCCAATACTGATGATTTTAATTAATACTGGGGATAGTTTTTTCAAAACCCCTTATGTCCATAACTGATAGCATGAAAGTGTAGTAAGTTGTTACCAATTTAATAAACTTCCTTTTTCCTTTTAAAAAAAGCAATTGAGACTTTTGCAATAAAATCAACTCGATTAAATCAGTTGTTTATTTACATTTTAAGGTGTGTTAAAAAAATAAAACATCTTTAACCCAATGTTTGTTTTCAAAAAAGATGCTTCTGTCTTTTTACGGGCACTTCATTCACTTATCATTATCGTTGTGTTGCTTTGTATTAGTGATTACTCGGTCGTTCGTAGTTTAAAGACAGTTAAGAAACGGAATGGTGTTTAACAAGATTAAACTGAGCCACCTGCTGCAACATCAACTTGTAACAATCGACAGGTTAGTGTACACAATAGATTAAATTAATCGCCTCCTTCTCGGCTCAGCTAACACGACTTCTTAAAGTTAATCGTAGATTAGCTTGCTGACTTTCACGGATTTTTGATGCCATAATTTAGATCCAACTTATCTCTTCGATGAAATGTTAAATATTAGGCCGACAAACCCTAACATAATACGTCGTTTTAAAGAAGGAAAACTGAGATTGATTTACATAATCATACGTTCCAAGGTCATCTCATTCAATCAAAGGTGAAAACCTGTCGTGAAAAATATGCTTTGTGGACGCTTTTTAAAATTTTGTCCATACACAATATCCAACACAAATCGCAAAAGAGAAATGAGGTTTTAACTTATATTGCCTAATCTTTACAATAAATAAATTTTCAACGACCGACAAATTTCGGAATGAAAGAAAAATAACAAAAAAAAAATTTCATGTAACTATAATATAAAATAACTGCAGTTATTTTCAAATTGTATTGAACTGAAAATTCAGCAATAATTGAGAGAGACTGCAAAGTAAGCTGCGCTCTTTGAGTCTGCAGCCATGCGGCATATTATGTCAAATGCGATCAGCTCCAGCCATGATTCGAACCCGTCACGTAGGATCGGTGACCTGCTCGTGGTACCGCTAGGCCATGTCGCTGACAATATCTTTATTGATGATGGTGAACAGTTTTTCATAGTCTTTACCAAAGCAAAAATTTTGTTCAGATATCTCCGGTGGCATTTAGCTTATGTACTAACTGTTAGTTTAAGCACAACTACATATTTTTGTTAACCTTGGCGATGGTAAGTTTCAAATTGGCGACGTTAATGCTGACTTGCACTAAGGTTACTACACCTTGCTGCTGTGACTTCCTAATCTATCTGGGGATAGTTAATTTAACGGTTATATAGGGCTAAATTGTATTCTGAATAAATTACGGCCTCAAAAACTATTCATTTACGAAGTGATAAAGTTTTGCATTCTTTTAGATAGTTTTAAAAAGCTCGAATTATTTGAAAAACTCAAATTGTGAAATAAGTTTACTGCTCAGATGGCCGAGTGGCCAAAACGTCTTCCTCTGGAGCTGTTGACTCGGGTTTGATTCCGAGTCGGGTCAAACCAATCAATGACTGTAAAATTGGTATTCACAGCTTCCCTGCTTGACGTTCAGCATTGAAGGGACAGTGTGGAGAATAAGCCGGCAAGTTTGCTTGTTTCGTCGTTGGGAAAGGCACTTAGTGGGATTCCTCCATCTTGGTGTGGTAGACAGGTGGCCGATAACTTCTAAGCGAGCTCGTTATAGCGCTTTGGTCGCTTTCTCGTGATAGGAGGATAATTTTGCTACTAAAAAAAATATATATATACCTGTATAACACAACTGGAGCTTGTCAAGTTTTCTTGCAAAAGTGCTCAATGACTACAAAAGCCAGAGCTGTCACTTAATTTAATTAGCTTCAAATTCGCAGCATGCACTAGCCACTACACTGTGTTTCACGCTAAAGCACGATCTTCAGGTGGCTTATTCAAATAAAATATGCCACCTAAAATACAACTACTGAAGCTTATTCTATTTGAATAAGCCACCTGAGGATTGTGCTTTAGCGTGAAACACAGTGTAGTGGCTAATGTATGCTGCGAGTTTGAAGTTAACTAGATTATATACCTGTATAATATTATACTGTAGGCATGTATGCAAAGCATAAGGTACGCAGCCGTAACAAAAATAAATAACGAATTTGCAATTGTTTTGTTGCATGCAAAAAATATTCCAATTCAATTACTCGTGCTGCAGATATGCTTATAATCTGCATATTAACAATTTATTTAAATTACATCAACATTGTCGCTTTGCCGGTGTGGTTTCAAAGTCAAGCCAGCCTATAATTAAGAAAACCGTAAAAACTCATTTTTTGTGAACGTAGGCTAAACTGTTTAATATTTTTAGTTTAGTTCACTTGAACAAAGTTAAGTTTACGTAGAGCGTTTTAAATAAACCCATTCCACAATGGAACACTCAAACTAAATCGTGTTGAGGTTGATCTACTGTAGAACTCGGAGAACGTAATTAACGTTTTTATCTCCAGTATGTTTTAACTACGGTTGGCCTATATTGCCATACGAAATGCTCCATGGTGATACAATACGTCCATGCGTGCGATGATCAATTCATGAAATTATGAACCCAATGAAACTCGCATTATCCACTTTATTCTTTTTTTTTTTTTTCAACATGAATTAGAGATAATGTAATTTACGTCCAACTAGAACCGAACCGTTAAAATGAGTTTTGTTAAGCTTACAAAAAAAGCGATATATTTGCAACGGTTGTTATTTCTGATTTAATCATATTATAACTTTCTGAATTACCTAATCCATCATAGTAACGCAATAATTTAGTGGCGAAACACGAGGGTCTGTTTCGTATTGACTATCCTTTCACAAAGCATTAAGATAAGGACAGTGCAATGACAACAGACGTGAACGTGCACCAACATTATATCTCAGCAAGTTAGTGTGAACTATTTGTAAAGCAAACCTCTTCCAGTTATGATCAAAAGCAAACCTCTTCCAGTTAAGCAAAGCTCTTCCAGTTATGATCAACAACATTTTAAAAAGAAAAATGGACTACAGCTGACTCACTCTCATCACTTAGCGGTAACAAAACCGATTCTGAATCAACGACAAAAAGCTAAAAATTTTGCTCTTCGAACGAATGATTTTGTGATCAAAGCATGCATCTTGATCAAATTAAATCCTAGAGGGTTAGTTCAGAAATAAGTTGGTGGTAAATTTGATAGTCTTTAGACGAGGTCCTTTATCGCCATCGCGCATACCGTCTCCACGTTACTGCAAACTCGGGACATTTTTGAGAGTCAAGACCATGGCTCTGCTAAAAATTACGGACGTTTGGTTTTGAAAAACAACACAATACTGTTAGGATATTAACAATAAAACATCATCTTACAAAATCTACCGCGTATCGCGGGTATTTTCTTCCGGTCGTTGGTAGCGTTACACCAGGCACCAGCGATGGCGGACGGTAGTATAAGCATAGACAGAAGCGGAAAAGCAATGCCAGTTGCAACGACACTGTCAACTTAGAAGTCAGAAAAATTTTGTAAACCTTGCGTATAAATGCTAAGACAGAGTGCTTGTTTTTGCAATCATACTTTACTTACACTGCAGTATTTTGCTTTCACATAATCAGTTCAGCAAAGGGAGGTCTGGGGTGATGCCTGAAAAGCTTTTGGTTTCATGGATTTTAAAATTTCGTAAATCCCCTCGGCTACTACGTTTTCAAGAATGTCTTGAATTACATGGTTTTTGAAAAAGTATTAATAAAAATAAGCATTCTAATAGTTCTAAATAGACATTTCCATTTAACAGTTGTTATCAATCAATCAATTCAACTTTTATTCCCGTACGCTAAAAACATTAAAAATACACTTTAGCACTAAAATAAATAAGTATTAATGGATAGTTGCTATTCCGCAAAACTGCAAAAATTAGCTTCTAAATTGAAATATCTGCTATGAAGATTTTTTTGCTATTTTTTGGACTTCATAGTTTTCATAGAATTACTGTATTATGTACGTGCTCAAAGTTGCTAATTTTTTAGAATATTAACACTGCTGTTGGAATGCCTGTGAGGAGTCGGACAGAGTGCCAGTACGTTACTTTTGTCTACTGTATTATCTACATGTTCAAATTGAGTTGACAACGTCCGCATCTCAAGAAAGAGGTCGGACCAGTGAATAAAATTCATTCTTAGATAACTACAACCGCACTGCACGGTGTTTCATGCCAGGTATAGCCATCTTCTGGTGCGAACCACAAAACGAAGAAACAAAAAAATTTAATCTTCAATACACTTGCGGTATTACGCCGAAGCATGTAACGAGTGGCGGAGCCCATCTCCGCAGAAACGTCGCAGCGGTGGCAAGCCGTTAGTGACACTGTGTCTGACTTCACTGGGAATCGAACTGCCGAATGGGTGTGGGAATCGAACTACCGACCTCCCGTACCAGTAGCGATGTGCTTTGCTACAGAGCTAACCGGCCAGTTACGAAGAAAAAAAACATTCAGATTATTTGGTCAAATAGTGATTGGTACTTACGTTTTCACTCCAAATGAAGAGAGTTGGGTCGAGATTATGTTGATAGATTGATAATAAAATGAAAAAATTGCCGATTTTTAATCAACTGACTATTACTACCGGTAAATAGCCTAAAAAAAAATTTTTTTACTGAAAAAAATCGAGGAAAGGATTTATGACGTAACAAATGTGGTTGACATTAAACATTGCAGAAAATAGAAGGGTCGAGGGGATTAAAAAATTGTTAAAATAAAACAATAACGCATTTGATGAGCATAAAACAGATGCAAACGAAAAATGAATGCCGAATTTCAAAATTAGTCTTGGAGGGTACACTGTTTCAATTTGTTTTTTGTAGCAGCGTTTAGTTGGCATTTCGTCTCTTGAATTTTTCCAAACCTTGGTTCATGCATTAAATTTAATGACGATTAGTTTCTCCTTAAGGCACAAATTGCAGCGTTTTCCTTTGCAGGAGTTTGGGGTAACTTGAGCTATGACAGACCAGGAAATCTTGAATTTTGAATTGTCCTTTAAACTCCAAATGTGCTTTGAGTGTGGTATACGGGCCTATCCTCATTATTAGGCCTACCTATATGTAGCCTACTCATTATTACTCAACCTTCTGAGTCCTACAGATATGAAAAAAATCTTTAAGCAAATCGGCTGGACTGGGTAGCTTACTTTGCGGTTAAGGACGTCACTGTCGGTTTGGGAGTTCAGAGACTTGATTCCCGAAATCGAACAGCCAGCGACGCTCCGCAGCTGCGACGTTCGAAGTTGTGTTGCTCTGGCGCTAAGCCGTGGAGATGGGTCCCCGCTACTCGTTTCATCAACTCAACTCGTTTATTCGTCATAGAATCAACGCCACAAATAATCAAGTTTGATTTTTTTTGAGTGAATTCTGGATTTGAACTTTGATGAGCATTTTTGCGGGTTCGGTTGGATTTTCACTTTTATTTTCTGCTCCAAGTCGGATCAGGTCTCAAATTTTTGGGTCTGTTTACACTTTGTAGTGGAACAATCAGTAAATTTTGATACACCCACTGGACAATGTTATATTTGTTTGATTTCACTCGACGAGCAGTGAAGTAGGAGAATAAAAAAAAATCATTTACAAAAGTGGAGAAACTGGAAAAATATGCGTCTGTGTTTTTTTTTTGTTTTTTGGATAATAAATAAAGTACTCCTAGCACAAGACTAGTAGCCTAAACCTACTTCACACAAAGTGAAACCTTGAAAAAAATTGTTAACGCAATTGCAATATAAACTGATGACGTCAGTAGTAGAATCTTCATTGGGAAGCACAAATTAGTCAAACATACTGTATAGACAAATTCATGAACCGGCTCACAGGCCGTAATGTAGACTAGTTACGCTAATAATATCGGTGACTAAAATTAGGATGCGTGAAGTCAAGCATCGCAAAACTAACCATGTAAGTCGTAAACATCTTACCTTACGAAGGAAAGAATAGATTGTAGTTTTCTGAAGCCAAATTTTTTGCTTATTTGCGAATTGGTAGACAAGAAAATTTTGCGACCTCCTTTAAATTACTTCAAATGCTACAAAACAGTTTTGTTGATGCTAAGAATATATTGAAATTAATAGGCCTATTTAGTCTACTAGGTAGCTCGCAGCTTCATGTATTCACGGGCAAGGTTAAATGTATAGCTTACAGGATAAAAATAAAAGGCAGAGGCTAAGGTTACGTGACCGTAACATTTGTATCTTTGGTTTATTTTATTATCCCTTCACGCTTCCCCGGTTGCACCAGAGCGTGACGAAGTAATGAAATAAACCAAAGGGGCAAATGTTACGGTCACGCAACTTTAGCCACTTCGAAAAAATAACTTCAGCACCAGAGCAATTTGCATATTTGCTATGAGATTCAAACAGAAACAGCCAAATAAAACCAAAAAAATGTAATTTTCATTTGATTTTTAGTCGGGCTTCACAATGCTTTTGCCTTACATAAAAATAATAGACTAGTAGCAATCATTAGAAAACAATGCATCACACCATGATCCGATCCTTCCGAATCCGATATATCTGGTAGATTTGTACCCCTGGTTGCTATGAGGTTCAGACAACAGACTAGCCTTTTGAGATTAAATGTTACGAAGTTGCTATTGTTACTGGCCCATAACAATTGTCGTTTCGGTTTATTCAATTAGTATTAGTTTATCTTACAACTTCGTCACGCTCTCGTACAACCGGGAAGAGCGTGACAGGTTAATAAGAAAGAAACGGTGGATATTTTTACGGAACTGTAACATTTATTACTTTCATTTATTCTGCAACTCCGCCACGCTCTACCCGGTTGTACGAGAGCGTAACGAAGTAATAAAATAGACTAGAGACGGCATGGGCCGCTAAGAGACCCGCCAACGAGCCGTTAACCGGTCTTTTTACTAGTCCGCTAACGGCCCTGTTCTGTCTTTGCGTATCACTGGGCCGCTAACGAGCCGCGAAAACTTTTTAAAATCCCTTTGAGTTTGATTAAAAGTTCGTAAAAAGAATGGGCTGTGGGCGGGCTGGGCTTTATTTTTAGCATAAGTTGCAGGGCCGATTACGGTTACTGGGCTGAAGGTTCCGGGCCGTGGGCGGTCTGGGCCTCAAAAAATTCAGCCCGAACCATGTCTAAACTGCTAAAATAGACCAAAGCGATAAATGTTACGAGCCCATAAAAATAGTCACTGCCTTTAATTTTAACACTGAAATGTAATTTCCAATGGTCTCCGACTTTATCTCAAGATAGCCTTTTCGCATTTTTGTAGGAAATCAAAAAGCATACAGGCTTAAAATCCACATTTGCTATTAAACTACAATAGACTGGTAGACTACTTTTAGTATGCGCTCCATAAGCTGATTACAAACAACTACCGGTCGGGAAAACTATGTGCCCGTGGCATTTGTCGTTCTGATTTATTTTATGGCAGTGGCTATTTGTGGGGGCCTGTGGGCCGTAAATATAGCCACTTTGTTTATTTTATCATCCCTTCGTGCTCTCCCCGGTTGAGCAAGAGAGTTACGAAGTAATAAAATGAGCTAGTCTAAAGCGACACATGCTACGAACCGTAAGAATAGCCACTTCGTTATTTCATCACCGGCTCGTAACAACCACCGAGAGCGTGTAGACTACGGGTCCGTTTGTAGCCACTTCCAACCGCAAAAACATTTTTATTCGTTAGGCAGGATCAATAGATCTGATCATGAGTTTGCAAATAGTGACTCTCTGAATTAACAAGTCCCTTACTCTAAAACATTTTATCTGCAAAACAATCGATGCTTTTCTAATCTACGTACTCGTAACCTTTAACTGCTAGAAAAATTACCGATTACGATTATTTTTGCCTTCAGTCTGAATCACAAAATGTGCTTTTTTGCTAGTCTTATGGCGGTTTGGCCTGTTTTATTTTTGCGTATGGTAACTGATAAAAGACAAGATTGCTCCTCTAATGTACTTTTGCAGGTCAGTGACATCTCCTTCCATCCCTGCTGTGTCAATTCCTTCCTAAATTGCTTGCTAAGCAACGATGAATAACGGTTAAAACTCGAAATGAAAGAAAATTTTGATAATTCAGCAGGGTTCCTTACTCAATCATGTTTCATTGTGAAACCAAAACCCTAACTTTCCAAGCTACAAAAACTTTTTAGCTGATCTCCTAACGAGCAAATGCCAAACCTTTGGTTCACAAAAAGGTCAAAACCTTGCTTGACATTGCTGGGGAAGATATTTTGCCGTTTTTGACAAATTAGATTTTCAACTCACTTTTCAACAGATGCGGGAAAAGTCTGATTAAAAATTATTGTGAATTGCAGTTGGTATGTTATCATTTTGCAATTTCAGTGTCGGCAAAACTTCAGGCAGTGACTTAATATTTCATTTGAGTTGCTTCAAAATGTCATACAAACTCATAGGTGAATCTAGGAGAGGATAAGAGAACTCAGGTTTCCCTCAATTTTTCAAAAAAAATCAAATTTTCATTATGCTCCCAATATTACGCCGAAGCGTGTACCGCGTGGCGGGGCTTATCTGCGCCACTTAGCGCTTGGGCAACGCAGCTTCGAAGAAACGTCGCAGCGGTGGCGAGCTGATGCAAAATATCATTTTTTTGATTCTTCGCCTCTTGTCCTAATTTTTTTTCTGGAATTCATCTGCAGTGGCGTAACTAGGCCTTTTGGGGAGGGGGCAAATGCCCAGGTTTTTTTCCAGAAGTTCAGGGGTGCATCCAGTAGGGGGCCGCTGGGGCCACGGTTTTTTTGCTCTTCACTTGACTTTGGGCGGAAAAGTGAACATCTGTGGACGTGATGACCTTTTTTTTTGTTTTTGCTCTTCACTTGATTTTGGGCGGAAAACGGACGTGATGACCTTCAAAAAACCTGTCCTCCTTTTGCGCCGTGAAAATATATCCAGCCCTGCTGGCATGGCTTTAAATTGTGCCCCCACCCCTTTTCAAATTCCTGGGCACGCCCCTGTTGGGCAATGCCCAGGGTCTTAGCTAATCCTAGTTACGCCCCTGCTTATCTGGCGAACGTAATTCTAGTCAAAGAGTAAAAAAGACGTGACTCGATGCTTAGACTTGATGCGAAAGATTTCACGTATAGACAAGTTTGTATGTATGAATGAGTGTCATCAGAATTGCGATACCGATAGGTACTTTCCAGACCTGGTGCATAGGCAATAATAGCCTACTCGAAGCTTGTGCAATGCAGTGTTACTCTAATGTGTAGTCTATATCAATGATTCTCGGTTGATGCATTGAGTTATTTTTGCACGTGGTGAAGAAAACGCAATATTTTTTCAATAATTAAAAAAGCAATGTCCTTCCTTCCTTCCTACTGGACGGCAAGTCATGACGACTTTCTCTTGTTAGGTCGGAGGCTATAACAGCTCTCCATCACCAACAGTGCAAAGCAATCCAGTCAAACGTACCGTAGAGCGGGATAGCGCTGTTTCAGGCTAATAGCCCTCATCAGCCGCCCTCATGTAAGATACATTCATCTTCCAGAACGAATGATCTCGTCAGGATCACTCATCCCTTCGGATAAATATATCTTAAAGAATTTAACCTGTGTGGTACGTAGCCATTCGTGTGTCTACGTCACCATGCCAGTCAAATCCTTTACGTAGCCAAGGTGAAGATCAGTAACTAAAAAAGCAATGTCCTTCCTGGCCTACTGGACGGGATGAATGTACCTTACCTGAGGGCTAATAGCCCGAAACAGCGCAGTCCCGCTCTACGGTCGAAACCGTTACTTGGAATTATTTTTTGGATTTTGTCAGATATAAGAAAACAAGTTTTACGAGTTCGTAAAAAATCTTAGCGCTCTATATCTTTTTATTTTGGAATAGTTGCTACAAAATTTTAATTTAGCAATCGTGGGTGAATCATAGAGATAACTGATTAAGGAATAAGTCCAATCGCGTGCGGCCGGCGAGACTAATTTATGCCCCGCGCAGGCACTTGCAGAGTGTGGGGATTACTTTGCGCTTTAGTTTTAAACAAATTTTTCGTTGCAATAAGCATGATCAACGCAGTAGTACCCACTTCTACTCGTTCTTGCGCCCAACGCATCAGTCGCAAGAAAGAAAGTGAGTCGCATGTTTTCAACTGCCTACCTACTCTTGTTTGTTGCTCCTTACGAGTATGTTTTTCTCTTCACGTTCAATGCGTAAATGAACACGTCCGTTGCGTATAAACTGCAACGTACGCTTCTGACGCGCTATTTGATCCATTGTTTGATCATACCCGACACGAGCAAAATGCGTCGAGTTTTTACACCTTGTAGTCCGGAGAGTCTTATAATGAGAGTGTGCGGCCTACAACTGTAACATTCTTTTCAAACGCGGCCCTCTGCACCAAAAGTTTGCCCACCTCTGGCCAATAGGGCTTCTCATTGTCTAAATGCGTACATTTCTTCATGTGAAGCAGAAATTAAAAACCTCCAGCAAATAAGCCCAGCGCTGCATTCTAACAATTTATCATATTAAGTAAAAGCCAGTAGTAAAGTTCATTGAAAGTGCACCATATGTCGTGAAGAGAAATTCCAGACCAGAAAAGATATGTAGTTGAAATATTACAATTAGCATTAGTAATCTTTTGTTATAGCAACAAAAATAACAAGATAAAACTTTCTTATACAGTCATTGTTTTGGTGATCGTGTTGTCCCTATATGGAATTCACTCCCTGAAACTGTGGTATCTGCTACCAGCCTTTATGTGTTCAAAAAAACCTCAAACAGTTTGACTTGCATAATGCTGCTAACTTAATGCTTTGATTAAGCCAGAACTATTTCTTTGTTTATGTCAGCTGTTGAACATTGCTCCCTGTATATATTTGCTTTGCTCAGAATTGCTGTTTATGTTTGTATATTTTCTATGTTTGCTACCAGCCTTTATGCGTTGAAAAAAAAAAACTCTAACAGTTTGACTTGCATAATGATGCTAACTTAATGTTTTGATTGAGCCGGAACTATTTCTTTGTTTATGTCAGATGTTGCATACTGCTCCCTGTACCGTATATTTGCCTTGCTCAGTATTGCTGTTACGTTTGTATTTTTGTTAGCTTTCTTTTTACTTTGTCTAGAACCAAGACTTTCCTCTATTTATAATTGACAGATTGCTGCTTTGCTATTACGTTTCAGTTCTTCAACTTTTGTTTGCACGTGTAAGAGTGTTAGGATATTGGTCCTGCACCATTGTGCAGTATTCAAATAAATAAATTTGTTTTACGCCCCAACGTTAAACACTGGTCGGCGCACTCTGCAGCTAATATCATTCTGTGAAGTGCATTCTCAAAAAACAGTTTGTTGATTAAGTTTGAAACTTTGTTGATTAAGTTTGAAGAATGCATTTCAAAAAATTTTCGAAGATTAAGTTTTAAACTTAAAATTAAGACCAATATCCTAAGACTTCGAAGATTAAGATTAAGACAAATATCCTAAGACTAAGTTTGAAACTTAATCTTCAAAAATTTTTTGAAATGCATTCTTTTGAATTTTGAAAATTTTCTGAAATAATTCCCTTAAAACAAATGGTGTTTCCGCCCCGCCGTTATTGTGCAAACGTAATTTTATTATTAGTTTAATTTTAGTTGGATATTTTGTCTTCCTTTCGGGAGAAGTGACTAAAGCGTTGTAACGAGCTCGCTGAAGAGTTGCCCGCCACCAGCTGTCCAGTGTTCACCTACAAAAGATCGGGAAATTCAGGTAAGTGTCTATCCCAATCGCACAATTAACTTGCAAACTTTCTCGACATGTTCTTCACTCTGTTATGGCAATGCTAAACGTCAAACAGGGAAACTGTGTACTGTGGTCAAACTTTTGCGTCGGTGGTATGACTTGATTCCGATAGCCATGAGTCTATCGTTCCTCAGGCAGATGTTCTAATATTCATTAATAGTTTCGTTCATTCTTAGTTAAGACGACGTAATTATATTGAAACTCGGTCTGATTTCAAAATTCATCTTTGTTAGTTAATCTTACGATATTGTCGTATTTGAAAAACATCGACATTGTTATCGCAAAGAAAATTCGTTAAGTCTCCTTTGCTTGATCCCCAGGTTGAAACCCTTGATTTAATTAACTATTTCAGAAAAACCACGCGAGAAACAATCACAAGCAAATCCTTTTTATTCTCGCTCTAAACAAACTCAAACAGTTATCTTAACCTGTCGTTCCAAACTAACTTGGAGCGCGGAAAGATAGCCGCTAATACTTTTACCCTTTCAATGAACTTATGCTGTAATCAGTTGAAAGTTGAAGCAATTTTTATCAATTTTTTTTGATGTTTTACAGCTCCAAGACCCGCCAAATTCGGAAGTTCAAATGCAAAAAGTGAAACACTTCACATAAAGTAACAGTTTTTTGTTGCTTATAACCGTTGAAACCGTTTTTACATTGAAGAAAAATGAAATGCAGAAAAGATAAATACGAACTCGTATGTGAAATTAAATGAATACGAGACGTTAAAAATCGGCTTTATGTAACTGCCTAAATAGAGATGTCGGTGAATGGGTATTGCCTAAAAAATTTATAAAGCAATTGAACTATTGAAGAGACAGAGAATAACGCAAAATCATGCATTGGATATTATCAGACGTCATTTAAATATTAAAAAATGAACGATCATGACACTTGACAGCAACACGTACCAAGTCCAAAATTTCACGGCCACTTTGGTCAGACATTGCTCCAAAGACATTGCGATATGTGCCTTAACGAAAAACTGTTTATCGATAAAACCACTTAGCAAGATTTTACAGTATTTAGCCCAAAAGACAAAAGTGCTTTCCCAATAACGCCAAAAAATGCTTTAAATTTTAATTTTTTGAGTACTGCTGTACACTGAATTTTTAACAGGTTATTTTATGTCAGTAATATGTTGCTGATGATTATGTTGACTATGTATTGTTCTTTTTCTCAGGCTTTCGACCCTTTCACTTTTTTGATTTTTTTTATTACCATCTTTATTATGTCACAAAGTCTTCACACAAACATTGGGCGTTGTTTTTGCAATAAATTTTTTCACTTGATTTATTGAGTTTTTTCGAGTTCACGTGTACGCCGTCGTCGAAGTGCATGGTTAGGATTGAAGAAAATATCTAGCTCGACCCTTCCCCACACTGTGGATTTATAAATTGTAAGTATTTTGCAAATATTAATCGTTGTAACCAATGTTCCCTCTAATTTTTTGTAGTCTGTGTGCGCAGAAACTTCGGCGAGTGCACACTTTTTTAGAAAGGACTGACGTTTGTGCAACAACCCATGAATAAATTGAATATGGCAGCTATCGAAAACAAGTAGCGCAACTTCTCTTGGTTATGTTACTGCTGGTACATTTTTCGCTCACGGTACCAGAGGCGTCGTGCAGCCAAAAAATTTGGAGGGGCCCGAGTAATAACTTAAACAAATACTAATCACAACCTTTGTAAAAGCCGTATTTAGCATTGAGTAACATTACGAAAAAAGGAAGTTAGGAAAAGATACCAAAATATGCCGCAATACCCCAAATTTTGAATAATAAATCGAAATTTATTTTGATACCTCCAACCGCTCCTTGATTATGGACATTATGCGCAATCAGTGTGGCCCCACGATTTTACAAAGGAGAAGGACATCGCTGGGGGCGAAGTCCCAGCCGCCGGTGGCAAGGGGGGTCTGGGGGCGGAGTCCCCAGCCGCCAACGGATTTTTACGGTTTTCACATAAAAAAAACTGTCTTGTCGAAAAAGGACATTATGGTACTTACAGTGAGTACAGTCACTATTAGGCATATAGTGTCCGACTATGCAGAAATATTTTAGTAGTTCATTTCTAAAAGCAGAAGCTGGGCTAAAATAAATGAAAGTAGGCTGCAATCATTATTAGTTTTAACGCATATGATGGAATGACGTGTATAGGTGTGTTCTAGGCTATGATCTTTAACAACGCATGCAAAATGTTTTCTAAATTCTAACTACAGATCAAGAAACTGACTTTACTCCTGAGTCGAAGCGATTGATTGAAGCAAAAATTAAAAAAAAAAGCAATGGAATTTATAGTATAAGAAAGCGGGGTATGGGGTTAGTACAAAGGATGAAAGCGAAATGGCACTGGCTAAATTTTTTATATTTTTAATTTTCAATTTTTTAAATTATATAAAGTAAATAAAAGTAACACACTATAAAAAATTTGTGGGGCACCGCCCCCCCTCCCCCCCCCGGGCTCCAATTACACGAAGCCACTGCACGGTACATTTTGCGAAGAAATGCGTCCTTTTAGCAGGTTCAGGAGCAATTTTCCTCAACTTACCAACCTAGAACATTGCTTCATCATGATAGTGTGTGTCTGTGCGCAGTATATTCACGCGTGTGCGCAGTCTCTGAAAGTCGTGTGCGCGCGCACACGCGCACAGCTTAGAGGGAACACTGGTTGTAACTTATTTTTTGCGTAGTTTGCAACTACTGTCACTACCGTGTGCATGATAGGCTAATGGGCCAAAGTATGTAATCTTTGTGAAGTAACGTTGAAGATATTACCTACGCTGTTGGTAGTAATGGTAGTAGGCCTAGTGTATTTTATTTGGTCATATAGCGGTAGACCTATAACAAACAAAACCTGCTGTTTGCAACACCGGTAGACCGAAGACCCAGAGGCCCTCCCAAAATTCGAGGGTGCGATTCCGTTGAAGATCTTAGTTGGTCTGGTTTTGGCATCCCAACAAAGCGTCTACCTTTTGTTGCAGAGGATCGCGATGCTTGGAGTTGGAGGCTCCAACTTCAGCAGCTACACCCGCGATCCTCCAAGGATAAGCGGGAGTAAAAAAGTTAGCTGTACTGTATTATTAGTCACTAACACAATAATAAAATGCAAGATGATAAAAAAACTTATTGAAGCTTTTACTAGAAAGGGGAAGAGGTGGATAAAGCAATGCATTTGTTATCGGTAATTGTTTCTCTAAAACAGTTTCTTTCGTTTTCCAAAAGTGCTGCTTATGTACTAATGTTGCGAAATTGTCAAACCACGAGTAGAAATTGTGGACAATTTCCTCTTGTACCACTTCGTGAAGATATTGAAAATCCTACTTTACGTACTTGTAATATTGAAACCAAATGGAGAATAAAACTCCCTCTAAACACTTACTCATTATAAGTGTGCTCATCATATCCTCCGACGCAATACGTGGAAGTGGTTATGACTTCCCATTCAGCAGGCCAAGAAGGACGACGTTCCTTTTATTTTTCATGCTTCACGATAGCTATCCTTACTAGGTGGAATCTAACAAGCAGCAAATGAAAAGCCAGAAGCAAAAGTTAAGCGGAAAACTCGGAAACAAACGCAACTCCTGAGCAAGTCTGGATTCATCCTATATGCGCCTCCGTCGTTTTCTCGTTAGGAAAGGATAAAATTAAAAAAGTCAATAAAAAAATACATTTTATGATCTTCAGCGTCACCTTGCGGTTTCATAAAGTTTTTTTGTCTGACATAGTGTGGATGGTAGGCACTAGAATTGACGAAGTTTTCTGGTCTGTAGGATAAGATTTGTCACGTGACTTGCCCATGTTTTTAGGAAATTCAATCAACATGGGTGCAAATCCAGTGGGGAATGGGGGGGATGTATCCTTCCCAATAATCTGGCGGCATACCCCCCCAATATCGAAAAATGATCAATTTTGCTAAATCATCCCCCCAAATATCCAAAAATGGTCAATTTTGCTAAATCATACCCCCAATGCTCAACGCAGATTTGCACCCCTGTCAAGCAAGCGTGATTTTGGTTACTTTTTTTCAACTCTTATTCTACAGACCAGAAAACTTCGTCTCTTCTAGTGCCTAGACTGCCTACCAGTGTGGATAGTGTTTAGCTCGTGCTCGAAGCTCTACTAAAACATGTGCCATATGCGAAGAACCAAAATACTTTGAAAATATAAGTTAAGCTGTTTTCGAAAAAGGCACTTAAGGCTTATTTTTCACTTGGGCCTGTGAAACTGTTTTTCAAGCATGACGGGCCAAAATGACTAGCAAAATAGGGAAGGGCCTTCTGGGACAAGAAATGCACAGAACAATACATTGATCTTTCAGACTACGACAACAAATGACAAATTCTCTGTTTAGTTGTAAATTATAGCGAGAAAAATCTGATTGTGCAGTCATGAAACTTGTAAGATGACTGCAAAGTACAAATGGAAATGCTTGCCCTGTCCACATGTCCAATGAAAGTGGGCGTAATGCCCACGGCCTTTCTGCATCACAATCAAATTTTTGAAGTCACCACTGAAAAAAGTGATTATGACATCAAAAATTTTCTTGTGATGCAGAAAGCCTGAAGCTTTTGGCCCTGCGCTTAAATTGTACATGTGGACAGGTTAACTGTGTCTCTTCCATTATCTTGAAATACCAGTATAATTAGCTTTAAGCCTAACTGTAAACTTCAAAAAAAATTATATAGAGTCGAAAAATTGATATTTGTTTCGCTTTAATTTTAGTTATTTTACTTTCACTTGCTTTTCCCTGCTTTACTTTTACTTGCTTTACTTTTGCTTACTATTTTACTATTACTTGCTTTACTTTTGCTTGCTGATTACTTTTACTTACTTTTTTTTGTATTGCGCATTTATCCTCCTACCACGAGAAAGCGATCAATGCGCTATACGAGCTCGCTTAGGAGTTGCCAGTCACCTGTCCACCACACCAAAATGGGGGAATACCGCTAAGTGCCTTTCCCAACGGTACAACTAGGGAACTTGCCGGCTTGTTCTCCACACTGTCCCGTTAATGCTGAGCGTCAAGCGGAGAAGCTGTGATTACCAATTTTAAGGTCATTGGTTTGACCCGACTGATTGGAATTATACCCAAGTCTACAGCTCCCGAGGCGGACGCTTTTACTACTCGGCCATCTGAGCTACTTTACTTCCGGTTGCTTTACTTTCACTTGCTTTACTTTTACTTGACAGTAAGTTGTCGATATCAATGTATCATAACATACTTTTCCCAATACGACCAATTTTTGCACGAAGCCGGCGACTGGTCCGGTTGAATGGTCGACGGTCAAAAAAACAATCGCCGACTGCAAAAATGATCGGCAGCGGTCGCAGGTTGTGGGTACCGGTCGTAAGTGGTTTCACGAACGGTTCGCAAAACCACTTACGACTCATGCGATCGGCGAACTGGCTTCGGCAATCGACGAGCGGTTATTGTCTTTGAATGAGAGAGCAATATGATGTTGTTAGAGCTGAATGCATTGTCACATATAGGCAGACATATCAGCTTGAATTGGAAGCTGTAGCCATGACGGATGCAAACACTAAGATCGCTAAAGCCAATAAACTGGAGGCCAAGTCAAAATTTAGTTTTTTCAGCGTTTCCCGATCAGTTGCACAGCCTTGATGGTGTGACTGCGACGACTTGTTGTTTGCGATCAGTGGGTGAAAATGCTTGCAGATTAAAAAGTGACGACGATCGCCGACTTCGCCAATCGTTTCGCTAGGTGAGACTAGAGATTGTAAGACGAATGAATAGATTAGGTAACACAAAACCCTAGTAGGCCTAATTCATTTTTTCTTACGCCGCAACCTGCGATTGAGGGCATCCACAGAATCAATAGCATTATTAAATTGTTCGTGACTTGGAGCAGCCGTGAAACCCTTTTAAACTTTTTATGAGCAGATCAAGACACCTCGGTGGTCGAATTATGCAACATTATCTTTCAACAAGATCGTTTCAGCGATGAATTCTTCGGGTTGATCGAAATGTTGCAAGATACTTTTTTCAAAGTCCTGAAATGAGTAGGTGAGTGTCAGTCAAGTTGCCTCTTACAAACAAATACAAGCTGAATTAAGCTACCGGCTGCTGAATAAATTGGCACAGTAGCTGCATAATGGTGTCTATTCGTTATGACGTTAAAATAAAGGTCGAACTGACCCAAATCGATTGATTGATTTCTTCATTTTTATCCACCTGTCACGAGAAAGCGATGGAGGCGCTCTACTCACTGCGAATTCAGCTCGCTTAAGATTTGTCTTTGTTTCCGAGTTCTCCGGTTGAGGTTTTGCTCCCGACTTTTTTAATTTGCAGCTTGTTAGATTCCACCAAGCAGAGTTAATATCGTGAAGCATCTTATCCAAAGACGCAACAACGAGGGTTGGGTGGGAGTTGAACCATCAACCTTGCGGTCGTGGCCGTCGTAAAAACGACGCTCCAAACCACTCGACCACGCTGTCGACGTAGATGAAAAAGTTGTTTACGGTAGTGTGGTTGAAATCCCGACTCTCGAACACTTTTCGTTTGCCATTATCGTTTTGCAATTTGCATTTCATAAATCTGTAAATGGATTGTATTTGTTCAAAGCCGTAAATTTTTTAAAACTGAAATTACCGTTATGGTTGCATAAGTTTGATATCCAAAAAAATCAAATCTTCATAATACTCGAGGTATGCACCAAAGCTTGTAACAAGTTGCGGGGCCCATCTTCGCTGCTTAGTGCCTTGGCAACATACTTCCGAAGAAACGCCACAGCTGTAGCGAGCCGATGACGACAATGTGTTCGATTTGCCCGGCCTAGGAATTGAACCCAAAACCTCTCACCCCAAAAGCAATGTTTTTAACCAGCACCGCTACGCCAAACGAGGGGTAAGTTTGGTAGTTTTTTGATGTATTTTCTTTCCCTACCCGCTATTCATTGGAAAAAATCTACTTTTTTTTGGCTGCAAACTAGCATTAAATACTACAAACTTTGTTAGGAGAACAACAAATTGTAATGTGTATTAGAACACCATTAAATCGTTATCTTTGCGATAGTTTAAGACTTCTATAAACCTTGATGTGGCCGTTCATACTCTGATTTAAGTCATTTGATACGTAAAAAGGAAAAATTGAACGAGAAATGAGACTTCTCAAGGTCGAAAGAACAACATAAGTAATTAGAAGTTGTATAATTTCGAAAAATCAGCCGAGAAAGTGCCTACGTCATTTTAAGTTTCCTTTAAAGGAAATTTGCACGTTTGTTTAATTAAACAAAAGGGTGCAAAATCATTTAAGCCACGCAGAAAATTGCGTTTATCATTACATTATCCAAATAAGCTTAATCATTCCACGTCAACGTAATCTGTGATACACCCGTCACGCGCAGACGTACATCGTATATTTTTACCACTACGTGGCAGCA
Source organism: Trididemnum miniatum (assembly GCA_964006365.1). Classification (NCBI taxonomy): domain Eukaryota; kingdom Metazoa; phylum Chordata; class Ascidiacea; order Aplousobranchia; family Didemnidae; genus Trididemnum; species Trididemnum miniatum. Next base: position 14,706,791 of record OZ023248.1, on the reverse strand, counting down.
AAGGAATAAATTGAATCTGATATACTTTCATTTTTTCAGAAATTTTGACAACTTGCACCTTGCTTGATACAAATTTTTTATTAATGCCTTCCCTTCATGAAAAGAATTTAAAAGTTTAAGAGAAAATACTTCATAGAATTTTTTTTTTCGGCATATTTCGTGAATATTTCAGACCTTAATTATATTTTGCTGCTGATGTAATAGTTGGCTTCTTTTGTTGGAAGGCAGAAAGACATTAGCATCGACAAATTGATCAATTTCATTCGAAATAACAGTTGCCTATTAAAATCAAGCGCTTTATCACCTTTTCAAGTGCTCTGTGTCAATATTATTATTCGCTCGTGTAGGTGATGCCAAAAGCCCTACGTAACTTAAATGTGATGAATGTTTTATGGATTAAAAGTGTGCCTACTTGATCAAAAGGCTGCAGTCAATTCTAATAAGGAAAAAGTACCTTCAGCTTAATATCATACTGATGGTTTTTGTCATTTTAATATACAATTCAACAACTGCAGCCAAAATTTTATTTCCTGTGAACGTCAAAGCACTTCTTTATAGCTGTCCGGATTGATGTAATTCCAACTAAAACTTAAAAAATATCTGAAAGGTGACGTCAGAAAATGATGATGCAATGTATTAAAATAAACATGTGTTCAAACAATCAAGTGGTTCCAATTCAACATAAATTTGAAAACTCAAAACATGTTACGTTCAAACCTAAAGTAATTAAAATATTGAAATACAATTACATTAACACTTGAAAACAATATTCGTGTGCACCTCGTTCTCACGTAGCGCAAGTCTTTATTATGGACGCAAGACTGATTACGTCATGATAACAACCCAAGGCGCTGCACAACATGAGTGTGATTGAGTGGAAATCTGACGTTTCCATCGGGGAAGCGCAAAACCCAAAAATACTTCCCAAAAGCCATGAGTAGCGAATATCTATGCGCTGTATACTTAAGCGCTTTTGGCGTTTGGTACCAGCACCGAATTTGTATCAATAAAGTTGATATTCAACGGTATGATGTTTCCACCAGTTTAACGTTAGATACATCCAGTGGCGTAGCTAGAGATCCCGGGGCGGTTCAAGAAATTGCCGCCCCAAATGCTACCCAGGATTCGGCCAAAGGGGGGAACATAACCGGGGACGTAGGGGCGAACCCCCCAGCTGCCGGAGGCCAAGGGGGTCTGGGGACGTAGCCCCCAGCCGCCAACGAATTTTTGCGGTTTTCACATAAAAAACACTCTTTTTAACACACTTTTACATCGAGAAAGGGCATGCAGTGAGTGCAGTCACCACTAGCTTAGCCAGGATTTTGCAATGGGGGGGAGGGGGTTAAAAATGACATCACATTTGATTATACGTTGTTTACAGGAGTGGATCCAGAGCGTTTTGGTGGGGTACATGTAATTTTGAATTAGGTTGAATGTTAACTATATACAAAGACGTTTGAACTCGGAAACGGGCGTAAATAGGCCTTTTGAAAATGCTTCATGTCAGGGGCGTATTCAGAAATTTTTTGAGGGAAGGAGCATCAATTTTCGTCACTTTTTTCAAGCGTATTTTTTCCGCAAGAGTTATTTTTAAGCATCTTAAGTGCCAAAAACGACTCTAGGGGGGTCCGGGAGCATGCTCTCCTGGAAAATTTTTGAAAATTTGCATGCTGCAATGGCCATTTTGGTGCTCTTTGAACAATTTTTAAAGAAAGTTTGTCATATTTTTGGCCCCTAACTTTGAGTGCTTCACTAATGATGCATTTTGTTCGCACAGTTTCGGTTATGTATGACGTCATTTGAGGCTCAATGGGGGAGAGGGGTTGTAACCCCCGACCCCCCCCCCCCCCGTGGCTGCGCCACTGGCAGTCACTATAGACAATGCAAAAACATTTTCGGAGTTCATGTCTAAAAGCAGAACTCGGAAACACATTACATTCACACATTACATTCACAACCACTAAAATAAGTGAAAGGAGGCTGCAACCGTTATTAGTTTGAGAAATTATAGACTGAATGGCACCGTCGCCCCCTTTGCGTGCGCCCATGTCACTTGCATAGTACTGCCTAGTGCCTATACTGCATTCGCACGCTGAGTGTGAGCGATTCAAATAATGCAAAGAGGAAGAAGAAAACAGTGCGCAATTGTGACATAATACACATTTTAAAATCAAATCTTTACTATACTCGCGGGAATACACCAAAGCGTAAACGAGATGACGGGGCCCATTTCCGTAACTTTGCGCCTGGGCACTGGGCAACACAGTAAGATGATTTACGATCAGCAAATAAGCGATATAGCCAAGTAATAGTTGGTCAAAATAATTAACACAAATAATTACATAAAGCTTATCCAAAATGCTGCCCACCCCTTGCTACGCCACTGGATACGTCTTACGAGCATTAATAGCCTACTTGTTATCTCAACAATCTTCCAACGTTATAAGTACATGTACCCGTCTGTCCAACCTACTGTACATAAATACTTGGTAGAATACTTGAAATATGTGTATATTGCATTGAAATGATTCTGCTACTGTCGGTGTTGAACCAAAAGGCCACATCCCTCTTTACCATTTTCAAGATGCCTCAAAATTAATTTTAGTTTTTCTTTAGAGCACATATGCTCTTTTGCTCAGTGATGTAGTTTCAAGCCGAAGTAATGTGGTTTGCATTTGTACACTACAGTAAGAAAAATACATGGCACTCTGTTGCTTCCAAGCAATGCACACTTCGCTGTATTTTATACGCCAAAATGGCATGATTGGAGGCTCTGCTGCAGGTTTTCAGTAGTAAAAATATTGATTCAAAGTTCAGGCTTTTTCAGGCCCAACAGCATCTTGTATAGCCGCCATTGAATCAATTGCGTGATGGAAGAATCAAAGCGAAACAAATTCGATACAAAGTACACAATATGGTTCAAAGATGAGTTGAATTTTCGGTTATATAAAGACTACATACTATAGAACAGATATGGCCAACTAGTCAAATGCCAAGAGCCGCATTTCCTGCTGTGTTTCAGCAAAGAGCCATACCATACACGCAAGGGATAATGATCGCATTAGCATCACCATACCTCTTGATGATACGCATGCTTTGCTTAGTTAGATTAGTGGTATACCGGCCGGTTAGCTCAGTTGGTAAGGACATCACTATCGGTGCGGATGGTCTGGGATTCATTGCCTGGGCGGTTTGGGTCAAAGTGGACAAAGTTTCGCCACCGCTGCGATATTTCTTCGAATTCGAGGCTGTGTTGCCCAAAGTCCGTAAGTTATTCGGACTCTAGTGTTGCCCAGGCGCAAAGCTGCGGAGATAACAACTCAAATGGTTGAGTGGTAAGAGCTTCCGCCTCTGGAGATACAAACTCGGGTTTGATTCCAAGTCGGGTCAAACCAATGACATTAAAGTTGGTTTTCACAGCTTTCCTGCTTGACGCTCTGCATTAAAGGGACAGTGTGGAGAACAAGCCGATAAGTTTAGTTGTTGTGCCGTTGGGAAAAGCAATTCGTGGAATTCACCCAATTTGATGTGGTAAACAGGTGGCCGGCAACTCCTGAGCGAGCTTGTCATAGCTTTTTGATTGCTTTCTTGTGATAGGAGGATGAACGTGCAACTAAATACAAATAGATGGCCCTCGACACTCGTTAACGCCTCGTCGAAATGCAGCTTATGCGTTGGCAAACGCAACATGGTTACAGGTGATAGAAGAAACACAGCATGTGAAAAAGAGCCGCATGAAACTGGACAAAGAGCCGCATGTGGCTCGCGAGCCGCGGGTTGGCCACCTCTGCTATAGAATATAGTAAGAATCATAGATTTGCAATTTGAGAGCATTTCTTAGATACAACTTTTTGTGCTTTGGTTCTTGTATCGGTACCTTCAAATTCGAAAACAATTTGTATAGTTTATAGTCAACATGACATTTCTTATTGCGGTATGAAATTTCCTTGTTGATTTATTTTTTTGCGTTTGCTTCAAATATTTTAGGTCTAAGGTATAAAAAATTCTGCTTTTTTATAGCGCAAACAAGTGGTGTTTCATATTTTTAGTTCAGTGGCTTACGTACTGGTACGTATTTCGTTGTTTTTGTTTGTACGACCCATATACACACCATTAAATCACTTTAAAAATGTATTTTCTCTAAGCATGCTACTTCTCCCTGTTACAAAACTAGCATGGACACTTTTTGAAGGTGATGAAGTGTGTGAGTTGGTGCGATAACATAACTTGATCCCTTTACGTTGGTGCCACCTCATGTAAGGTACGAACCAGCAAAGTTAATAGCTGAGGATCAAGAGTCCCGTGTTTAATGACTCCGTTCGCTAATCAGCGTGAACTTGATGTGCGCCTGTACCACCATGAGTTTTTATTTAATGTCGTTTCAAGTCAAGTAAACATTGTCAACACTTAACGAGATACCGACTTAGCCATATAAATGAAAAAAATATACCCTAGATTTATGATTTGCCAAACTTAGTTAAAAATCTCCTTTCAAAAACTCAGAACTTCCTCTACCGCTGGCACGTTTTTAAAGTTGGGAAACTGCTGCTCAAATAAGTTATATTTTGTTTCAAAAAATACCCACTCATCAATCATGCAACCTCACGCGAAAGATGGGTTGTGAAAGTATCAGTGCGATCCAACGGACTTTGACAACAGAGGAAGTTACGCTTGATCTACAGTGTTGCACGCTATTTGAAAACTTTGTGCAAATCTGAAATCATACGTTTTATATCTGAATATTACGCAAAACAAATACTTGAAATACAAAAAGTGTCATATTCTTATCATATTCGAGGTATTAGGCCGAAGCGTAAATCGAGTTGCGTGGCCCGTCTCCGCGGCTTAGCGCCTAGGCAAAGCAGCTTCAAGAAACATCACAGCGGTGACGAGCCTTTGGCGGAACTGTGTTCGATTTAACCGGGCCGGGAAGCATATTTATGTAATGTATCCAACACCAGCAGAACCAACAATCTTATTTTATTCTATTATCTTGACGAATCCGATTGTTGTAAACACGTCACAAGCGATGCCGCGACGAGAATCGAACCCAAAACTAGTGCCACGCTTCCCTCTCTACGCTGCGCCCCAATCCTCTTCGCCACCGCACAGTCGTCGCGATCTTGCACAAAATGGCGTTAATAAACCCACTCTTTGTCAGAAAAAAGCAAGGTTCTGCTGGTGCTGGGTACATTACATAAAAATGCGCCCGGGAATCAAACTCCAGGCCTCCCGCACTTACAGCGATGTGCTTGGCAACTGAGTTATCCGGTAAACTATTGAATTAGCATCTATTGAAGGGTAACTATGCTTCATGTTTAGTTGTCCGCATTGAAAATACAGCCGGACCAAACTATCTAAACAGTTACTATGCCGCAAGTAACAAAAAGTAAGTTATATTGTCTCAACCTTTTTTGTTCTGACGTTTCTGCCAATATTACTGCTAAGTAGGTACAGTCATAAATAATGAATTTAAGTGAGGCAGTCCGCTCAGTTGTTCAGCTCGGGCTATCGATGCGGGAGGTCTGGGGTTCGATTCTCGGAACAGTCAAACTGGCGCGGTCGCCAACGGCCCGCCACCACTGCGATGTTTTTTTAAGACTGTGTTGCCCAGGCTCTAAGTCGCGGAGATGATACCTGTCACTCGTTACACGCTTCGGCGTAATACCGCCAGTATAATTGATTTAGTCCGGCCCAGAGTGTGCTCACGTAAACGTAGAAACATATATTGAGAAAAGAAAGTTTCAGTACTCCGGCTGGCTCCAATGGTCCGCATGAAACTTATTGATAGCAGTGATGTCTGCAACTTACAAAGTATCTGCTTGTAACTTTGAAAACATGTGATTGTATTGTGGTAACTATGTTGGAGTTATAAATGGATTGACTTGAAGTATTTTGTTTTTTCTTTTAAATTTGAAGTTTTGGGCTTGACTAATGCTTATTAGCCTAAAGTCGTGAAAAATGAGTTTCGTTGGAGTATCAAAAATAAAATTGCCTGTACACAGCCTCAATCTCAAGCTTGTGGTTTTCCAATTACAAATCTAAAAATGAAAGCTTAAATGCTCTCAGGAAAGTCTTCTTATACTGATAGCCAGCCAATGTTTCTTAGATTTAAACCCCAAACGAAGTGGTTTTAGATAACACTATTTTGGTAGAATCAAAATAAATAAAAGTTCCAAGCATAAAATTATCTTTAGCAAATTTTGTGTTACAGTAAAACTTCAGTAGTATTTTGTGGAAAACATGAAATTAGTTAATTTTCTAAAAGCAAAAATTTTTCGTGCTGAGAAAACTGATGTGCTAATATCTTCATAAACTGCTTCCATGCAGACAGGTATTTTTCAGATGAAATAACATTATGGATTTTTGAGAATCTCTCATGAATTTGTATATGGCGACTCATCGGTTCGAAATTTTTAAACATCTTGAACCGGAAAAATTTTTCAAAAACGAAAAATTGTTGATTTATTGCCAAGTCATTGGATTAGCATAAATAATCCAATATTTATCAATTTCATGAAATGCGAAAAATGGTTGTGGTTTCGAGAATTTCTCAAGCACCTTTTACACTTACTTGCCAAGCCTATTAATCTTGCTTGCGTAATAAGTTGGCTTTAAGCAAAGAAAAATTTTCTAGCATTGATTTTGCTAATTGTGATAAACCAGCTGTCAATTTGCCTAACATTTGCCATTTCTTGTAATCAGAGAAATTTGGCAAGCTCAACCAACAAAGCAGCAATAATTGCCTTATGGAACTTTGAATTTTTAACATTTCAAGCAAACCGCACTTTTCTGAGTAAAACAAAATTTGAAGCGGAAACGAAATGTGACATTGTGAGGATTTTGGTACTTTCCCAATGCTGACACTCTACCTTGCCAAAATTTCTTATAAACATTACAGCATATTAATTTTTATTTATAGGATTTTAATTAGTGCAGTGCTGAATGTTAGCATTTACATATTTAGTAAACCCTCAAAGACTTTAATTTTAGATTGGCTTAAGCAAGTTGGATTTTTGGATTTGGTTTGATGTGAAATTGAATGATGGTTTTTCAATAAAATTTTGTCAAAATCCTTTTTTTCTTAAATTAAGCTTAAAAATGACAATCCAGTGTCTTGAATCTTCATAAGACTGGATATAATTTTTTGTCAGCGGTTGCAACCTTGCCGTTAAGTTGTCAAATGAAACGTGTTAAGGAGCAAAGCACGGATCAACTTAGTATAACATGTAGCATATACTGTTTAAACTGGGATCAAGTGTGGGAGCCGGGAGGATGGATAAGAAGCACCGAGAAATTGAAAATTTTTTGGAAATTCGCTCTGAGAATTCTAATTTGAATAACCTTTGATTAAGCATTTTTTGATATTATTATTGGCAAGGCTGCGCTAAAGGTCTATTGCTTTCAAGATTATCTCACCTCATTGGTCGCAAGCAATGCAGAAGGAATCGTAACACAATCGGAAAGACAAACGACGTTGATCGGGGGTTCGGAAAAAGTTGAAAAAACTTTAAACATATTTGAAAGTTTTCAACTCTTGTCGATTTTCCCAGATGGCCGGGTTGGTCTTTCCGATTTCGCTACGATTGCCTCCTATCGTCAGCAATTGCTGAAATGAGGTAATCGGCTACGATGGAAAAGCAATAGGCCTCTACTGTAACCGCACCATTACATTACTTCTTATCAGTGGCGTAGCGAGAAATTTTAAAATGAGGGCGCCATAAAGTGCAAAAGATATCAAAATATTCTGGTATATTTCAGTCAATTAGCAAAATTTTTTATTTTTTTTACTCAAAGGCGAAGTCAAAAGGGGGGGAGACATGGCACAATGCCCCTTAAATGCGTTCCTGCTGCTTATTGCAAAAAGAGCTATGTCTCCAATTGCACGGTATGTATTGACATACACATGATTGTTTTTTTCGTAAAAATGAAAACAAATCAACGTTTTCCGCTTTTATTAATCAAGCAATGCAATAAAAACACTCACAGTGCCTACTTTCTCTTTGCAAAAGGTGAAACAGCTACTAGCAATTAATCGTGAGCTTTGATTAGCTACAGGTGGGTGGCTGGCAATCTTTTCTTTCATTTTTGGCAGCAGTTGGCTTTTTACTAGCTCCCACTTTGCTTCGTTTTTTCAGTTTTTTAAAAACCACTTGCTGAATTGTACAGTTCATGTTATGAAATGTTCCATAAATATGGTTCAATGCTTAAACGATGCGCAAAACTTCCTTCAACTTTGTCTTTTGCAACTACTGCATTATTAAAATTATTCTTTACGAACATTATTTAAGCACAAAACATTTTTAAATTGAATCAAAAAATTATTCATTTTTTTTTTTTATAAAAAGTTACATACACCTAAAAGACATATGTTCATTACATACTTTTTTCTAGTAATTAATGCTTGCGATAAACTTACTGAAAATAAGGACATTATATGCTGGATAACAAAAACATTGCACAATACACATCTTCATTAATTTTGACCGACCCTATAAACACAATTTATCCATATGGTAAACACTTTATTGTTTAAAATATCAAACCATTTTTGATTCCTCTTTTCTACCTGAGTGTTCAAACATGTTAAGCCGTTCACGTATTTTTGTTGTTGTTTATGTCCGACCGTTGTTTTTACGGGTATTTTTGTTTCTCGCTGCAGCAATAATTTATGTTTAAAGTCACTTTCACACAACCACGCTGTTGCATGCGAAGCTTGTAAATCTACTACTGTATGTGACTTCGGTGGAAAAAATGTTTGAAACAGTAAAGTTAAGCAAAAGCAAACCTTTACCTACTGGATTGGGAGTTTGAGTGAATAGCATTTTTGGTTTCATTCAAAACCCTTCGAAATGTTTATAAATGGCCGTATTTGATAACGTGGGCGAACACTTTCTATTGATTCACCTAAAGTGGGCTCGCTGAATTCATAAGGGTGACAGCAGTGATTCGTTTCTTCTGGTTAAACCTGGCTGTAGCTTTGCCATTATTATTCCGTAATGTTTTTTTGGACTACTCAAAAAACTAAACATGGGCGAGGCAAATTCAGTTAAAACGGTTTGCTACAAATGCAAACGTTGTAAAAAAAATTCGACTTATTTTGTATCCACTCAAAAATTTAGGTTGTTAATGTAGCCTTGTATTGCTGCAGTAATCAACCATCTCAGAGGCTTGTGTAATGTAAATAGCTCCCGTCACTCACTGAAAACGCGAATCGGAGAACGTAAAATTCAATGATAAGAGTCTTAGCGCTGTATCCCGCTTATTATGAAGCCTACAGGCATCATGCATTAGTAAACCTACAGTAGGAATGCCTGAATGATGGTTATTTTTGTTAAGCTGGTAGAACACACGTGCGATAACACTTAAGTACTGACTTTGCGATCACATGCCTGTTAAATCAAGTTGGCATTTTGGGATCATGGTACCGGTGATTAAGGCCCTTGAGTTTCGCGATTGGTGTTGCAGGCTAAAAAAGATGGTGCGGCAGTTGCAATGCTATTTTTACAGCCTTATGTTAAAACCAAACAGTAGCTGAATTGCAGAATATGATGCGTACAAAATGGACGCTGATGGATGTTTTATATTTTTTGAATCGTACAAATAAATGCGTTTCACGGTTTGTATGTTACGGCATTGTCAAGCATGCTATGGTTAATTTACCGTTGGCCTCTATCGAAGTTTTTCCGGTCTTAGTTTTTACAGGCCTAATAATTTTCTCGTTCTTGCTATATATGCTTATAAAAATAAATCCACTGCAACTTCTCTAAAACATGACAAATTTTGGCTTGCTTTGTACTCCCACAGCCACTTTTTTCCTGTCAAATGCATTGAGAAAAAACACATCTCAGTTTTAATGCATTATTGCATTCTACGGTAATATTCGGCAGTTTTATTTCTTTCTTTACAATAAGAATAAGCAACAAAAAGAAACACAACAATAACCAAATACAACAAACATCGGGGTACAAACACAACGAATTTAAGCGTTTTTCAAATTTACATAATATACGTGAAAAGGCAATAATAAAAAAGTGACAATCGTTGAATGCCATGATACAAAAAATCACACTTTACGTTTAAATTAGGTATAAAATTTGTACCGTTTGATACAAATATTGCAATAGCGCAATGAAAAAATCATATCAAAATTTAGTAGAATCAAAAAATTGAAACAGCATTTCCGAAAAAATTGAGAAATGGAACAGACAATAAACTTGACAAAATTTGCATTTTTGTTCCAAATCTCAAAATTTTAAAGAACAAATTCAACTTTTGAAAGATGAATTCGTGAACTTGATCAGGTGAGTGTACTTTTCACGAAAACGTGGTAACTGCGAGTCTGCCGGCAACATTAAGGTGTCCAAAGGTTTTATGGAGCGTTTTTTAGACTTTCAGATTCTCCAAGATTTTTTTGGAGATATTTTTTGAGTTTTTAGTGAGAATATGAAAAGCAAGAAAAGTACACAAGGCGCATCTGCTATGTCAGCTTACGATTCTGTAAGTTTTTGCAATTTTTCTTTCCACCAACATGAACCGCTGCAATTCGATAATAACAAACAGCATTTCTTCATCTCGAAGCTGCTCTTTCGGATAACTTGCATTATTGTTTCCTATTGAAGCTGAGCTGTTTAACGCACATAAGCATCTGACTTTAGCTGAGCTTGAATCCATTAGAGCTTTGCCAAAGTCTCTCATTGAATAGCCGAAAAAGTTGAAGCTCATTGAAATGTAGAAAGTTGGTAGGATCCATACGGGTTTAATTGTGGAGATCCTTGTGGCAAATGTGAAAGGGTGTGAGCGAATTGTGACATTGTATGCTCGTGATTAATATCTCCTGCCCAAGCTGCTGCCCCAGCAGGAACCGACATCAAGCCTCCGTAAAGGGTGGAATGAGGCACACCGTTTCCGTCTAAAAAAATATAAGCACTAGCATAAGTTTTAGTATTTACGGTTGTTTACCATAAAAGCTATAAGTAAAAGCAATAACTAGAAGAAATAGTGTAGAATCATACTAACTAATCTTATTGCCAGTTATCTCCGTTATTTAGTCATCGCTATCGGTGCGGAGAATCTCAGGTTCAATTACCGGGCTGGTCCAATCGGGCACGGTGGCGCTAACGGCTCACCACCGCTGCGTCGTTTCTTCGGAGCTGTCTTGCCCAGGCGCTAAGCAGCGGAGCTGGGCCACGCCACTACGCACGCTTCGGCTTAATGCCGCGAGTACAATGAAGAGTAAAAGTTGCGCTGCACATGTGCTTAACTGCGCTTGCATATATTTTGAAGTTTATAGACTGTTTTTGAAGAAATCCCTATGAGTTAACAGAAAAGAAATGGTAGTTTAAACGAACATTTGATGTATTTCATCATAGCAACCGTTATTAGAAATCTAATGTAATTGTTTGCGGCCGAATTGCGTACAATAGAGCCAATTGCAAAGGCGAAAATGTTATCTTAAGCAGAATAACATTTTAGCTACCAAGTAATTCCTTTTGTAAGTAATTTGAGCTGAAACTTTTTGGCCAATGTTTTTAGAATATCTAAAAGCTTTTACGTACCCCTAAAAACAAAACGAGCTTATTGATTAGCAGGTAATGCATTTTCAAGGATTGTCACTCACCGAGCATGAAAGGGTGTTGGGGGGCTTCAATCACACCAGGGTTAATGTCACTCGGAAATGTCGGAGGTAACCGAGAAGCGCTTGAACTATTGGACGTCACATCTAAGCTTTCAGCTTCTCTTCTGCAGAGAAAAATTGAATTATGAAATACAAAAAAAAAATTGAAACAATGGACGGAAACAAAAAAATTAAGCTAACAATACTATTGTAAATTTGATGAATTTTGGCAAAGTAAATCAAAACTATAGAGGCTGTTTTACATTTTTCAAAGAGTAGTCGTAACGTTAAACTAGTTCGTAGCTTATTAGAAATATACAATTCGGGAAGAAAAGTTCAAGGCTATCCACAGTACTATATACGTAAGATACTTCTAAAAAACAAAGTAGTAGTAATAACGTATCAAGGTCAGATCAATAACAATCAAACTTTGGGTTCATGTACTTCGAATTATAACTTTTCAGTTCGAAAAGCAAATGTGAAAGCATTAACAGTAATCGGTAACGATTATTATTTTTGAAAAATAAAAATGAATATAATTTTGTTGCGCAATGCATCAGACTAATACCATAGTTTAAAATATTTTTGTCATTTTTTATAACATCTGTTTACTAATTCAAATATCGCACTTAAACATTTTGTTAAAGCGAATGAGTTTACTTCGCTTTATTCATTTTTAATTTATTTTCTTTTTTGTCAGATTTATTGCGAATGTCGTTGCATATAACTAATTCTTAACCAAAATATCTAATGATGAATGTGTTAAAAATTGCGCTTACGTTCGGATTGATAATACTGAATATAACATTGTTAATATTACATTTTCTTTTTATTTTAAATACTGTCATAACAAAAAGTTGTACTTACTTGAAGTTTGGCACTGAGGTTCGAAAAATGGCGTCTTCAGATCTGCTTGTAATTGTGCTATGCTCTTTAGCGCTCATTAGCGGATGAAATAAACCACTCGACGACGTAAGCGCAGACCCTTGTGGTGGAGTTGACAGGGAAGGTTCTCTTGACAGGGGGGTTCTTGTTGGGGTAACAGGGGAGGCAACTTCGTACCCTTGGGGAGATGATTGCTGCGATGGGTCGGAGGAGGGACTCAAGTTCGCCATCAAGCGGGGAACGTTGTTTACAGATGATGATGAATTGCTCCTAATTTTAGTATTGGGAAGTTTATGATCCTTCTTCCATTTCATTCGGCGATTTTGAAACCAAATTTTAACCTGTAAAAAAGATTAATTTTAATGTGTTTTTCTCGTAATTGCATGAGAAAATATAAATGTTTATTTGTATCTCACTTTGAATATTTAGTTCAAAATAACGACCTGCCTTGCAAAATATTTTATCAAAAACTATTATCATCGCATTGCTAAAAATCGTCATTTAAAAAACTGCCAAATTTCAAATCGTTTAAAAATGAAAGCATCTTTTTCTGTAAATTTACGGTAAATATTTGGTTATATATATTACAGACAATAAAGCTCTCCCAGTTCCTGACTCATGACTCAATACATTAGAAGCAAAATCTGGGTGGTTAAAAATGTGCGAAGATAGCAGTTTTTCTGCAGAAGGGATTCAGTAAATTTGGGCTCTCAAAATCACTTGTTCTTGAAATCAAATATTACATTCTCTTTTCGTTAAGTTTTTTACTTAAATCTACCTCTCTACGTGTGCGTTCCTTTAAAAACAATTCAAAGTTTCTCCCAGAAAAGAATCAATCATTATTAAACCGGTAAATACGTTTCCATTTTTGAACTGTCGGCTAATTTCTGTTGTTACAACCTAACCTACTGAAAACTAAGTAATTAAAAACAGTTTTTGAGTCTACGAAAACAGCTTTATTGAATTATATCAGGCTTTAGACAGTCTCTTTCCTTTCTGAAAATGTTTAAACAACTTTTTGTTTGCTTAAAAAATATCTTTTTACGTTAGTTTTCTCGACAGAATTCCGAAAACATTTTTGTTTGTAAATAAGAAACCTGAAATTTAGGTCGTTCAAAAAATCAAAAAGCAAAGACAGTGAATTTTTTTATCCGTGAAACATACTTTTATGTAAATTTGTATAGCGAAATAGTATAGCAAGTTTCGCGGCTTGTATGTGCCTGAGTGTCGATTGCTGTCTGGTGGCAAGTTCCGACATTGCGTTCCGGATAGAACCAAAACTTCCCACGCAAAGTTTCCATGTCAGCAGTCAAAAAAATTCCGAAGTTCTTGAAGCAACGTATGGTGAAATGTCGCTGATTTTTTAAAGGGGCGGGTTTACGCTAGTAGATTGTAAAAAAAGGATAAAACTGGTTTCTTTTGTAATGCTATAAACGAGCGTGGATTTTTCAAACAAGCTTATCTTAGTTCGCTTATGCAGATGCACATTGATATCGCAAAAAAAATTTATTATATTCGCACAATCGCTTCATACGAAAATGACGCTATTTTCGGAGTATTTAATCACTTTTAAAATAATATCAATTCAAAACTGTTAAACTAAAAATTCTTTTAGACTGACATAAAATAACGTTTTACCATTTCAAAAACATCGCAAAAGAAACAAGATTGAACAACTTTGATTCTTTCAAACCCGCGTAGAGTTGAATCAAAAGTTTTAAACGCAGTACAATTAATTCTAAATTCACAGCAAAAAATTGGGGAAGATATTATGCAAATACATCTAACAAAATTTGCCATTTGACACAAAACCGCGTATGAATACTTGTTGCTTATAGCCATGGTGTCACCGTATGAACATGTCTAATGAATTTAAAAGTGACATTACTTTCGTCAAACCTTCTGCTAGTGTGCGCCTTGTTTCTAACCTTTTATTCTATTCAAAGTTTTTCACTTTCATGTAACTGTCCAAATATACTATGTGCTCTAATTACAACGATGAAAAACGACTACCAAGAAATATGATTTTTTTCAGAAATGCTTCTCTTGTCATATTGAATTGTAATTGAAATGACTCTTGATTAATGAATATGAGAGTCAAAAGGTAGAAGGTGGTGAGTTTTTTTGGCTCGCAAGTTATAACATTGTTACGCAAGTACAATTTGCAATCACAATAAGAAAATATATCAAATACTTCAAAATATTTTGACGCCTGCACGATTATTAGTCTCACTTTGCAACCTATACAATTTCAGCAATTTTTACGATTGAATTAACTTTCTGTCAGTTTATTAATGTTATTTGTTTTAAGTTTTAAAAAACCATTCAAAGAAATTTGCCTATCCCAATGCTTTTTTTTTTAATGCACACGAACAAGAAAAAAGTATAGTTAAAAAAATGCTCCACTTCTTACAAAAAGATATTTTTGTGGGAAACAAAACGTTGCTCGGCAGCGCTATTTGCAAGCAACAAAATTAAAAAACTAACCGGTAACCATGTTAAAAAACTTGATGCAAGTATTAATTTTTAATTTTTGTGATTTAATATTTTTTTGATTTCATAAGAAAGCATGACTGATTTTTATTCGAAAAGTATGACAGTTCTTGAATTACTAGATGGAAGTAGTTTTATTCTACAATAATCGCGCTAAAAATATTCTAATGAGACAATTTTGCAGGATCGCTTTTTGTTTTGGTCAAACAAAAGACGGCACAATTAGTTCACTTACGATACCGGTATAGATAAAATGAAAACCTTGATTGCGCCGCGCGGCCTCAATGGCGCAGTAGGTGGCGCATGATTCTCGTAATCTCAAGGTCGTGAGTTCGAACCTCACTCGGGGTAAGTGTTTTGGCTCAAACATTACAGTTTTTTTGAAGTAAGTTTCCCACAGTTTTGCCAAAATATAACTACAATGTCAATCTCATGTTGTTTTTAATACTTTTTTGTTGTTTGGCTTGCTGCATATTACTTAAATTATATAATGGATTGATTTCTTTGGGTAAAATTTAAAGTGCTTAGCATAGAAAATTGAGATTGCTATTTGCAGATTATTTTAAACAATTTTTTTCTTACCTGTCTTTCGCTAAGGCAAAGATGATGGGCAATTTCAATTCTTCTTCTTCTAGTTAAATATCGATTGTAGTGAAATTCTTTTTCAAGTTCTAACACTTGGTGGCGCGTGTAAGCAGTTCTAGGTCTTTTCCCAGAGTCCATTCCGTTAATAACTAAACAAAAATAAAAGTTGTCAATATTTTGCGATTTAACTTTTTGTGTTAAATCTTTGCAACTGCTGCGTTTAGGCACAGTATAACATTTGCGAAGTTTTATTGTAGCTTTATGGCAATAAAATATGTTCATTTACTGTGGTAAGCCAAAAAACTGCTGCTAAAGTTCCGCAACTAGCGCAGCCCCGCACACGTTAACGAACTCAATTAATCACGGGGAACATGCTCATCGAAACCTATAGATGTAGAATGCATAGAGTAGACTTCTTCCGCTATTGCTGCTGGGTGCTGAACAGTTATCTGTATTGCGATAGAGGATATTTTGAAAAAAGTTCGGGACCTGTTGAGTCGATGTCATTCTCTTCACGCTTGTTAATTAATCACTAACACTTCCATAAGGAAGATGATACCAGGGCACTTCCTCTAAAACACTGCAGAGTGAAACAGGTACTTTGCACGGTAGATGAAAACGCTTTTATTTATAGCTGCATTGTTTCATACGCTATAGGCCAGCTTACACTAGACCCAAAAACCTCCCTACACTGTGCAGCTAACTGGTGGAGTACTTTTTAAATATTAAATTAGTATTCAACCGAATGCATGCAAGAGTGAGTTTTGAAAGTGTTGGGGTTTCGAAAATTTTCAAGTTTTTAATATTGCCGTTTACGTGTCTTATACGTGGCAAAAAATGGCACGATTTTGAGCAAATATCTGGCAATAATTAGGTTTTGCACAAAGTCATCATTCTAGAATGATTGCCAAACTCTGGCGTCGACATTTTGAGTAAATATCTGTTAATTTCGGATACAACAAATCACGATGCCCCTTTGATCGTGATGAAAATATCTACATTTTCCACCTGCGAGCGTCCTTAAAGAACACCAGCTGAAGCGGCTTGTTTTCTACTCGAAATGACATTTTGAAACGGCGTTGCGCAGTATTGCAAAACTACAGCTAAAATTGCTTTGTCCAATAGCAGCTACTCCAAAAACATGCCGTAATTTCTGGCTGACTTTTTCGGATTCGCGATTCAGCAAAGCCATGCAATAACCTTTCACAACTTGAAGCTGCTGCCAAGGATTTTGAGATAAAGAACTGGTTTTCTCAGAAATGTTTAGTCCAAACCATTATCGCCAATCATGTTCAAGAAGCAACCTTGCAATGGTAATTATGTTAAATGTTCCCGTATTCTTTGCATATTAATATTGATATATCGTAATTAGCATGAGCTGCTTGACAATTTTTGATTTGGATTGGAAGACAATTACCTCTTGTTTTTTGGATTAGTGGATATTTGTGTACTGATTTCCCTTCAATGATAACTTTTAATAATCTTTTACGCCGACGTAATACGTTCTAGCTTAAAATCTTAAAAACTGTCTCCAGTGATGATCTTAACGATAGCCACATTATGCTAAACGCACAAAATGTCACTCAGCGCTACCGGAATAGATTTTATATACAACTGACTCTACGATATTACTGTGATGATAAAACAGAAATCTTGAGCGAACTTTGATTTTAGGGCATATTATGCAGTAGAGTTATGTGGCTACATTGCTTTCAAGAATAGACATAAAAGTTAGCATACATATATAGTGTTCGATTATCGTAATGTCAAGCGCTGGCGAGTGGACGGCAAAAGAGCTTTACAGGCACGTTTAGAAAGTCCATCATAACCTTCTTTCCAGTCAGTGACAGAAACCCACGTGATATTGGTCAACATTACCAATGGTCTAGCATAAATTATAATTAATCATGATGAAGGCTAGCAACTAAACAGACAAAATGAAACCATACCGTCAGGTTTATTAATGTAGTATGCGTTGACCGATCATTAAACACAGTTAAGTGAACATGTTACCTTCAATTACTATGAAAATCAAGCTGCAGTTATTTTACTTCGAAAAAAAATTCATCGCAAATTAAAGGAGTTTTTCTATATCGATCCTGTGAATATAATCCTTAAACGAATCACAAACCAATGAATTTAAATGGTGTAAACGAAAGAAGTAGTCTTCATACAAAATCCAATGCAACTGTACTAAGTAAGGAGTCTGGTTAGTTTTGTGGGGTTCCTAACCATATTAAGATTCACCTCAAGTTTTAAGAAACTCTTCTTAACCCTAGAAGTTCGTTGGATATTTTGAGCAGAAAAATCAGCATGCAGTGTTTGTGTTATTGCCTCCTTCTTCTAAAAAAATATTTAATCGTTGAAGTCAAAGGTAACTTGTCATTACGTACTGCTACAACTCCCTCACCACGTATAAAAGTCAGGCCCATTGGTGGAAGCGTATTTGTGTCGTGCCTGTGTGTATTTGGGCAGAGATATAAAATTTACTTACTGTAATGCTAGAAGCGAATTGCTGATCTATTATTTTGAGGTAAAAACTGGGGAGCCCATGATTTACATTTTTTTTCTTAACAATGACGATCAACTGCACTGCCTTCCAAGATAAGACTAAATACAACGTATGCTGCAATCATCAATCTGAATGTAAAGATGTGTAATTGAATTATAAGCAAAAATCTGGAGAAAAAAAGCAAATTAATCAACCAAATGAGCAACTAACTGTTTTTCCAGAAATATCTACTCTGAGTCAGACGGATGACCTACAGTTGGGTCACCAAATATCGAAATGTTTAAAAATAACTTTAAATGACCTTACTGTCAAAACAGTTTCTATATATGGTTTATAAGGTGGGTCCCTGAGCCCCCGATAAGAAAGAAAAGTGAAAGAAATAATTTGTCTTCCAACTGTTGTTATTTCTTAAAACTACTGCTAAATCTTTGAGTGATGATTCATCCTTACAAGACTTTTGTAACTTGTATGAAGATGTATCAGCCACCTGTAGGATATTAACATTTTACTTAGAATTATATGATTATGTTTGATGACAAGAGGCAAATCTAAATTTGCTGCTTGGAGCCAATGGAAGGGTTCTACTGTAAAGATGTTTTAAAACGTAAAATGAAAGCTGTTTGCTAGTTGCAAGCTCTTTTTTCACTATTTTTAATGACATATGTCCAGGATGGTGCGCATGCATTAGAACCAGCAAAAACTAATTCCGTATGATTTTAAAAGTTAGCCATTTTTTGCCACCTTGTGAAGCTTCCAGCCAACGTGAAAGTGATTTTAACGATCATTACGTAATTATAACGAGGTGTCAAAACTATATTGATACATGCAAAATTGATCATAGCGTAATTAATTACAAATTACGGCCAAGTTCCTATAAGCTAATAAAAGCAAACGCAATGCTGCTCAACATATAACGTTTTATCCTGACCCTTGATTGAAAGATGCTGATATGCAA
The DNA here is from genome assembly GCA_964006365.1 of Trididemnum miniatum. Taxonomy (NCBI): domain Eukaryota; kingdom Metazoa; phylum Chordata; class Ascidiacea; order Aplousobranchia; family Didemnidae; genus Trididemnum; species Trididemnum miniatum. The sequence continues at coordinate 14,687,744 of OZ023248.1, read as the reverse complement.
TAGAAATATGTTAATGACTCAAAGACAAATTACAAAAACAAGGCATTGATGATAACAAAGAACATTTGCCAAACAGTAACTGCACGATTCAAAAATCCCTGCGTCGCGAAAACGTGACTGATTTGAAAGTTAATCACAAGCATGGCTGTTTAGCTGGACAAGTGGTCACTAGACAGCAAAAAGCATATCGTTAAAATTCTATTTGAATGAAATTGAAAGCAAATCTGTTACCACTGCAGGTTTTGAAGTAGGGCCAAACTTACTGAATGAACGCTACAAAAACCAATTCTATTGTTTTCGCAGTCGTTCGCATAATAAACCCGACCTACTCAATATCTGTGTGAAATATTCTAGGCAGGCTTGCGTTGGCTTTGTAGCTCTCAATTTTCTACTGCTACTGGTTAGGCCTTCATACCCATGGGCTTTTAATACTAAGTGACTTTCAAAAACTGTAGTTTGTGCAAATGAATTCTCATTCAGCTATTGAGTAATATTTCATAACCTTATCTGTAAAGTGATTATAAGCACAACGCCATACTAGCGCCAGCACTAATAAAATTCCATCCAACCCAAAATTTTTTCAGACATGGTGTTACAAAAAAAAACACCCAGACCACCAGGCAAAAGTTTGGCAAACCTTCTGGGTGTGATGAGTTTTTAGGTCATTTCTGATTAACACATAGCCGTGATTGGTTGATACGACCAAAAGAAATTTGTACTTTGAAACTTTGAAATTTAAAACATTTTGAAATTTATGCTTATTGCGCAACTCAATAAAGTCTACTCTTTCTATATTCGTTACAAGGTTTTTTCCATTGACTTTATTCAATGACGTCAGTTCAGCCCCTCGAATGTACCTTACTTGGTAAAAAGATGACCCATTGGAAGGGACTCCTGATACTTTTTACTATTCATTTATAAAAATGAAAAAGATTGTTAATCATTTCTTTTAAGTTACTTTGACTGGTTTACAGCAATAAGTAATTTGAAATGGAAAAACGTGCCGTCGAGATACGAAAAACCGCGAAGCTATATTCATGTGCTGGCAGCAAATGCTTTTATTTTTGCGTCACTGATAGCACGACACCCGTTCGGTCACGTGACACGCTTCCTTGTCCTCGTGATTGATTGCTCTCTCTTCCGGAACTGTTGAGCTTAGGCCAAATCAGGAGTGCTGCCTCACTGCACCGCTTGCAGCTCTCTCAATACTTTCACTCTGAATAGCGCATCAAATTCCCCTAGTAATTAAGCTTACCGGTAGAGATTGCAACCTATCTGCTAGTCACGTAAGACTGAAAATAAATAATATTTGCCGTTTTCCAAACTCTTCTTAGTCATTACATCCGCCCAAGTATGTATTTGATTTGTTTTAGAAAAATTATTTTAAATTGCCCGCTGCAAAGCAGCCTTAACTTTGGTTTACTTCTTGAAGTGGTATGCATTACAGCATGTAGTGTGTAGCCTTTAGCGGTTTGCAAATACAGCCGAGGTTAGAGCACCAAGCTTCTATTAGGACCTAAATTCATTCACCTAGCACCCTGACTCTATCACACCTATAACGCGAAAATTGTAGATTCAATTCTTTGCTTGAGAAACCAAGTAGTCACATCTTTCATTGACCACGAAGTCGATTCTCTTATTAATTTTAGTGGTACAAGTCCTACTAATAGACAACATATCTGTTTTGCGCCGAAGTAAGTTTAGTTCGTGTTGACCAGGGTTTTATAGGTGTTTGCTTCATGCGAATTGCGATAAGCACACATGAAAATTCGCTGATAAAACGAGATCGAAACACTGTGGCATTTTAAAAAAATAGTGCTGACTCAAGGAGTTGATATGCTAGCTAATCAGACTTCAACCTCAGAAAAAACTGCGTTAGAACAAAACTAGTGACTACAGCTGCCTTTTAAATAACTGGCATCAAAACATATTCTTTAGGTTTTGTGTTATTTTTTTTTAACTCGTTTAGGGGACATCATTTACATGTCATGGTATGACTTACAATTGCAAGGGTCGTAACAAAATTCCACCACTTAATTTCATATATTATGATGTTTATTGACAAAACATTTCACAAACCCACTGGTGTAGACTCATATAGGCAATACTGGCTTCCCCAAAGAGAAACTTTACCAACGTTCGAACGATCCATGAATGTTTACTGTTTACAGTACTGTATTTGTGGTGTTTATCTCCTTCACGCACTTACACAAACCCCAGCTGCCATGAAAATGGCAACTTAGTAGATTTTTTGATCCTATTCGAATTACATCAATTCATTTAGCAGATGGTGTTAGGAGTAAGGAATTTTTTGGGTGAATGGTGAAATAACAATCACCGTTTTTACATCTTCAATACGAATTACATGGATCAATTTACGTCAGCACTTGCAGTTAAACAGTAGCTTAGAAAAAAGTTGAACCCAGGATTGTGCTTATGCAATTCTATTGTAATGACGTATATGTTACTGAGCAAGACGAACTCAGGCAATAATGGCATAACTCCGCAGTTTTAATCACTGCACCACACAGTCAAATTAACGGATGTGCAAGTGAGTTGATGAAACTATCTATGCTTCGGTTAGCGATGTCGTACGTGCGAAAAGCGACAGTTTTAAAATTTAGGTTGTTTTTTAGCTCTATTATTCGGTTTCTATTGTCACATGAGATAGAAGCTGCTAAAACAATGTTTGTAGAACTTGTGCTCAGAAATATTACCGCAACTCTAAATTTACTGCTCTGCAATCAAGGCGTAAACAACCGTATTATTTCACCATACCGTTGGAAATGGCTAACTTTGATATTTTAATTCGCTCATATGACATAACTTGTGACTGCAATTTGCTTTGAAAGTAAAATTAATATGCTAGGAATTTTAGGCTATGGTCGGAACAGGTACTCAAAAATATGACGCATGAAATGAAACGAGATTCAATTAAAAAAGTAATGACAATGCAATTTCACATTCGTTCTTTGACATTTCGTGCCATTAGTCCTTATGAAATAGAAAAAAATAGATCGTTTTTGGTGATTCACGCTGAGTTTTTCAAAAACCCCTTGAGAGTAGGAAGCGCGTAATGTGCAATTTCCCGAATTTTTGTATGTTTCCGGGCCTGGCAGATATATTACATACGAAAAAAATTAAAATGATTCTTTCTCGCATAAACAAATCTAGAGTGGAAAATAAACAAAACTAGAATCACGATTTTTGAAAAACTTGTGAAAAATTGACTGACCTTCGCAATTGAACTTTACAAAATGAAACTGTTATAAAATTGACAAAAACTCCCGTTTTTAAACCATTGAACTGGTGCCCATACAATTACTGTTGCTGATATGCATTAACACTTTGGTGGATAAAAACGTGCTCGTTATGTCGGGTGAAGTAATCAGTTTTGCTAAACTTAAACTGACCCACAAAAATTTCTGTTGACGACGGAAAAACATAAAGCGTCGCAGCATCCATCCAGTACTGAACTGTTACAATTTCAATGTAAATATAGGCCTACTTTTTTTAGGCAACAGCCAGCAAATAAGAACTCAAAAAAGTTGAATAAATTCGAAAACTTTTTAATGGGGCTGTTTACATTTCCTTGTAGACCAATAAAAGAGACTTAAAAGCAAAATTTTAGCGTGTGCTCATCACAATTACATTGGCTGAACGCCCCCAAACTCTATGAAATCCTTCAGTAAGGCAAGCGCCAACACACCTTGTTTATGACTGAATATTTGTAAAATTTCTGTTTGGGATTTCTTTTTGTACCTACGGCAAAATGCTGGTTCCAAAAAAAGTCGCTAAATTCAATCAGTAGAGGAAAAATACAATTACCGGGTGTTAAAAATTGAAAATTAATACTACCCAAACTTCACTAGGATGTTTGAGCGCAAAAAAATCAACTAAACAAAAATTAAGGCTAAAAATTTTTACGGTAAAATATTTTGTTATTGTATCCGGTTAACAACGTATCATCGGTGTAGAATAACCAATTCTACTTGCAATATTAGTAATTTTGTTGGAAATTCTGGTGTTTCTTGCTAAGAAAGCTGAGTGTCTGGTTTCAAAATGACAAGATGTACGAGAGGTTGCAACGGCGATGTCATTAATTTCGACTACTAAGCTTTGTTACACGGGCCACGTGCGTTTTCGGTGTATAAATAGAATAGCAATTTGCTCCTCTAGTGCATCCTTTGTAATTACATTATATTGCAGTTGTTATTAATTGTGTATTCTGTAATAAGGAGGAAATTACGACTATTAAATCCCCAGCCACGTGGCCAGCTAGTGGTTACAACAAGAACCTTGGATTAAGGCGCTTCCACAAAAAGGGAAGTTGACCGTAAGGTTAAAAATTTGACCCCCGATTTTTCTTATTTTCGGAAAATGTTTTTAACTAAAGCTGCTTATGCTTTTACAGAATCATCGGGTAAAGCGTTGAATGCAGATTATTAGGAATGGAATAAATGATTCACATAGGCTATAACCGAAAATTCCTAAGGTCCTCTTTGCTTTACACTGACTCTGGTATACACAAAGAAGCATTTCTAGTCATGGAAAAGCACCAGTAGAGCAGTAAGTTTGATTTAAGCACAATAAGCGATTTAAAACTGTTTTTGCAAATTACATGTGAAAAAATGCATCACTTTTTGTTCTATATCAGCAGTGGGTAAAGTGTTTATTGTATATAAATTCGTTTACCATACTCGATTTTTTGTTAAAGCTCCACTGTTTCCTTTGCAATAGGCAGCTGCTTTTCAACTCACTGCAGTCAAATGTATTAATTTTGGGAGGAAAAAGTGGGAGACAAAACAGTAAAGATTAAAAAAATATTTGTTGCTACCCCCAAGCGCTGCTAAAGACAAGAAAGTTTGACAAAACTCTCCTTTTGAACAATCCACTGCTGAGAATTGTAGCCTATGAAGCTTTCCATCATCCTGTATATTTGCAGTAGAAGAGGTAATTTTTGGCAAATAATCTCAAGCCAGAAAGGAGTTTAGCTAATTTTTTCTCCCTCATCACTGAAAAGTTGTATTACAAAAAGCATGAACCTATCAAAATTTTGACCTCAAATCTCTAAATATACCCTTTGCTTTTGCTTGTTGTCGTAGGACCATGCATACAGTTAGTAGCTCAAGGGCTACTTTCTTTTCTTTTAAATAAAATAAATAGCTCTACATTTATCAATATTAACTACCCGCAAAATTCTTACCATGGCTGACATGGATTCGCTTCATCCATGGATAAACAACTCCTGATCCTGGATTTCCATGTCCATCTCCAGGACCATCGGGGACAAAGCTCTTTTTGCTTCCTGGAGTGCTAGGCGATGGGCAGCTGAAACCAGGTGGGGGCACTTGTCCCATGGTTCCATTTGGGATGTCTTCTTTAAGACCAGTTGGGTTCATTTCTGGGCTGGTGTGACCGTTCGAAACAGCAGGAGCATGGCCAGGGTAAAATGACATTGGGTTTGGATCCATAGGGTTTAAAGCCCCAAAATGAGCTTGGTCTGATTTGATGAGAGCGTGAGAACTGGGGAGGAAACCTCTGTTGTGGTAATCAAGCTCTCCTTCATTATTTGATGCTTGATCGAGGATCGACATTTCAAAGTAGTTGTAAAGAAAAATAAATATGGTTTTACAAAAATCAAAAATCTGCATAAGAGAATATACTCAGTTAAACTTGGCAAAATGTAAAGGGGTCAGCAAAACAAGGAATAGATCCAAAGGTACAAGTAGCTACGAAATAGCATCATATCTTCAAGTCCTCGACTGATATGTGACAAGTTTATTTGAACTTGATTCATTAGCAATTGCTAATTGACCATGTCTTTTATCACGACGTCATTACAGTTAATCTAATTAATACTAATTAGTCTTCTCCTCTCACGTAAAGGTAATGGTATTTCTCAGTTTTTACTACTAGCTAGGTAATTTGCTCTAGGTTAATTTGCTTAGAGGCTTTGTAAATACTAAAAAGTGATTTTGATTCAAGGGACCAGATTCAAATTTTAACAAAAAATGATTTCTAGAATCGATAAATTCAATCACTAAGGCTGTTTTTTAACATTTTTTAACAAAATTCGTTCAGATTTTATTTTATTTTCCAATGAAGCGCTCAAAAACTCCAAGTTTTAACCCAATTTGTTTACATCTTCTCAAATATTGATACATTTTCGCCAGCTTTTGTGTCAAACTGTTATGCCATATAGCTTGCTTTACTAAACTAAAATGCCGCTGCACGGTCCCTCTTGCGCCGAGCATTACTGATATCTGATTATATTTCGCTTTCTCTCCAGCTTATAAGTCACGATTTTAAAATCTGGCCGCCATTTTGTTGTCTGACAAAAAACATGACGACCATTGCTGCGCTTATAAAATGCGAATATCAAGCAGCTAACAATAATGATTACTCATGCATCCACTGGTAGAAGCATTTTGTTAGGATTAATGCGCTACAAGTGCATCGTAATGCATAAAATAAAATAAAATATCAAAGCTGTAATTTCTACGCCAAAAAGTTTTAATTAGTAGATATTTAGGCTAACATTCCTTGTTTATGCTGACTCTACGTTTTGAAGTTGTTTATTTAGTTTATTTTCCAATTCGTCTTTTGCTTTCGGTAAAAAGAGCTTGGAAAGGCTATGTCATATTATGATTGATTTTTATTTTGGGAGCAAAGAAACACAAGTAACAAGTGAAAGCTCTGCTAAATCTTAGCATTTGTAAGAAGATATAGTAACCTCACATTTCCACACGAGTTTCCTGCTCTTGTAACGCGATGCATTGTGATTCGAGAAACAAGACGTTAGTACATTTGTAGCTTTCAAAAACTTCAAACACTCATGCTAAAACATTTTAAATCAACCATTGAATACTACGACCACTGACAGGGTTTCAACTTAAGCATGGCAGGGTTAGTTCTGAATTGCAATTTACATAATGCTGGCTACATGACAGGATCTGTAACTAACGCTCACGTATTTCAAAATCGAGCCAAACAAAACGAAAATCTCTTTTTCTTCCTTTTGCACACAATTTTTGAAGCAACCTTAAAATTTTTCACGTTTTTTATCGTCAATTTCCAAAAATATAATATGGATGGGCAATAATAAGTTTTTTAAGGAAATTAGATCTTTTATTAGATGACCAATCAAAAAATATGATTTTCAGGTATCGCCATTCATAGTTTTGGTAAATAAACAAACTTTGGTAGAATCTTAAAGACTTTTTCTACAAACCACAACTAACATCCAGCGCAGAGACTTTTTAAAAACTGTCGTGTTTATTACATACCCTGTTAAGATAATGTGAAGATCTTACATCAACATACAAAATTCACGCCTTAGATGGTTTTCAATGAAAACAATCAATTATTTTTAATGTTAACCTTTTTACTAGACTATGTACCTAACTGGTAGATGAAGTTTTTTAACTTTCAAGTTGTCTAGTCATTGCTACGTCATTACACTTGCATCAAAATTATCATATACGTCACTATATAGCAAAAATTGGCATGTACAATAAGCGAACACAAAAACTTACGTGCACTCTGCAAAGACATCTACTAAAAATGTGCAAATAAATTGGCGGTTTCTCCCCGAATTTCATCTCAGGCGAAAATCTCAAGAGGTTTGGCAGAGAGCGACGAATACCAAAAAATCATATGCTGATTATGCCATATCATCATTCATAGGCAAGAAACTGCCTCAATTGCAACCTATACCTGAAGAGTTGGACATAGCTCACTTCGAGTTTAAGACTGGAAAAGCGACGCCTACCCTCTTCACCTTCCCTTTTTCTAAACTATGTCAATGTATACCAGATAGTAAGCTGGGATTAAAGCAACCTTTTTGTCAACAGTGTAAATCTAGTAGATCCATGCAAGTCCCTTCTTCTTAAATTACCCATAAAATGGCTAAATGTTATTTTCTGATCTATCTTATCAAAAAAACAAAACAGACTTTATTCTAATGAGTTACAAGTTCTGCTATGAAGCCAGGTGTCAGATTTGTAGCTGTAGCTATATGTGGCAAACCACTTTCACTATTTTGCATCAAAATGAAATCTTGATTTATACTAATCATACTCGTGTTAGTACGCCGAAGTGTGTAACGAGTGGCGTGGCCTATCTCCGCAGCTTAGCACCCGGGCTACTCAGCTCCGAAGAAACGTCACATCCGTGGCGAGCCGTTGGCAACACTGTGTTCGATTTGACCGACGCGGTATTTGAACCCTAGACCTCTCGCATCGATAGCAATGTCTTAACAACTGAGCTAACGGCCGGCTTAATTCAAAAATAGCAAAAACTGTCGTCAAAATGCAAGACTTGCAATACGCCAGCCCGCATTCCCTAAAAATGCAGGTATAACGTACTTCCAGCATAAAAAAGTGCCGCAGCATTTTACCGAAAGTACGCTCAGGTCGCAGCAAGGTTATGGTAATTGAGTTGCCAGCACGAGGCATTAATGAGACGGACCTTAAATCTTAATTGATTGAGATCATTCATCAATGTTAAATATTTTACGTACAAGCATGATTCTGAAACGATATTCGGATTGTATGCTAAGCTCTGTAAAAAGCTAGCTTAGCCTTGGTAAATGTGGAGCAAAAAACAAGTGAAAGACTGTTCAAAACTACAGCAGTAAAACTAGTCATTTTTATCTCGCGTGTTTAATTTTATCAGCAAGTTAAAGCTTAGGTTTGTTAAAAAACCGTTTCTTGATCAAAGTCTCATACCGTATACTGTAAAATTGCACGTAAATAGAAGCACCTTGTACGCAAACTGCTGTCGTTTCATTCCTCAAATAGCAACATTTTTATCTAGTACATTTTCATGATGAAAAACAGCCGTGATTGTCTGTAGTTTATTGTTTTCAAGCTGCAAAGATGTTAGATACAACATATTACTTAGCTTACCCCGCGATGAGAAAGACTAAATCTAAACTGATAGTCAAAACGTTATGGCTTACAAAATATTCACTTGAAATTTTTTTGTCTCCCCTTGCAGTTCTATCCCGCCGTTCCCGCGTATAGTGTTTTATACGATTAATCTATTTTTAAGAAAAAGTGGGCTTGGGATACAACAATTTACTACCTCTTCAAATTAAAATGATTTGTAGTTAAACTCAATGGAAAGAAGATTTTACTTTTAAGGTGTAATTTGCTCCTCTCTGTCATCGAGTATCAATTTTAGTACCATGTCGTATGAAATCCTCTAAATAGATCAACTTAGATTCAGTAGCTCCACCATTGACTTACCAAATTCATCTTCGACTTGTTGCATTTTCTCACAGTTTAGCACCCATCCTTTTAGCGATTAAATGTTATCAAAATTATAAGTCGTTTTTTTTTTTGCTTTTTTTAAGTCTTTCTAAATTATTAGGACCTACCTTTATTTGTTGTAATTGTTTCGTCATACTCAAATTTGACCCCTTGGCTTTCCGCCAAAGTAACGTCATTGTACAAAATTGAAAATTTTAGTTTTTCTGAGAAGGTTTAAATTTTGGCGACTACACCATACAATAAATGTAAGGGCTGCTTGTAAAAAACGGTTTTTGTTTGATGTTTTATTTGTTATTTTGTTTGTGCTACTCAGAAATATGTGAAACCTTTTGAAAAAGGCTTTTTGCTTCTTGGAAATTAGATACATTTTTGGCCCATATTGTAGCACGCTTTAAGCAAAAACCAGCGCATCAAGTTTTTTCTCAAACTTATGATTCAACCTTTGGAAACGCTGTGTTTGTTTCCGGATATATTTAAAGACTTAATATCACAACAGATCGGCTTTTCTGACGGGAGAAGTGCAGTTTTGCATGCGTCGCGTTAAACCTCGGTGTACAAGCGCTGAAAGACAGCTCGCGCACCATTCGCGTTTCAATAGCTCACTTGACACGTCTCTAAGTTGTAAAGGGAAATGTAATAAAACGAAGAAAAAGTTGCCAACACTCAAAGCGACTTGTATGTTTCGTAGTTCGAGAAAAACTAATTCTTGTTAACCACTGTGAGAACAAGTTGCAAACGAGCGAGACGCAAGTCCGAAGATTACAAATCTGACCGATAGCCTTCCATGAACATGATTTTTGACATCACGTCCGCAAAATTTTACACAACGTGTTCGTTTCGATTTTTGTAATTTTTTCATGCTTGAGTCAAAAGCATTACGCGATACATAACTTGGAAATGAAAAAGTCACTTCAGTGATTGATTTATCTTAAGTAATCTAAGTATGAGTCTACAGAAAATTTAAGCGGGTCAGTTTATATGTACCGGTATCAAAAAATTCACCTAGAACACCAAAACCTTCTCTATTCAACATATCTACTTCTTTGTAACTTACTCCAATTTGGTACTTCTCAGAAGTTTAAATTCTCTAATTACTCGGCTACCTACCTCTCCGTCCAAGAATATACGGAAATTGGTACCATTGCACTTCACAAACTTCACTTAAGATGATTTTTGTCTTCACAATCCTTATACTAACATGATCAGTAAACACGGTTAAATTTTATGCATGTTAAAAGTGAAGTAAGTAAAAACCATGGAATGTTACAAAAAAATGGTTCGGTAGTTTTTTGTTATTTTGAAAAAATGAGTTCTCAACTGTTGCATCAAAGACGAATGGATTAATAGATCAACTTAGATCTAGCGTCGGAAATACTTGGTATTTGCGAGTACGCTTGCACTAATACTTTCACAAACTTTACAGGTGCTCTTTTGGCAATTTTTGGCTGTACCGCCCTCTACTTGCAAGATTTGAATAAATGTTTTCTCAAACAATCAGTGAGTTTTCAACTTTCTTTGCTAGAAAACTAATTTTTGGGAAAAGCTAAACTGACAAATAGTTAAATGAGCTTGCGTAATGTCTTTATACTAACAGAACTTTTTCGATTGCTTAATGATACTATTTTCCTGTATGTCAATTGTCAAGTAAAATAATTTTCCTATTTCTGCTTTGCATAACTGTGACGTCATAATAAATCAACACAAAAACTTTCTAAATGCTTTATCACGCGATGTAGAATTCACGCTAGCAAGATTGCTGCAATTTTGACATCACAACATAGTGTTGCAATAATAAGCGAGTAACGACGTTTTATTATTTTGCTTTAGTTCAGACTTTGAACCAACGCTCATGCTATGCCAGGAGTTAGGGACATGGATTAATTAGGTTCAGTCCGTAAATTTTCGAAAACAAATCTCTTGTTTGTAAAACTATGGATATGTAAGCCGGCAAACTGCATTGATGGGACTTGAAAAGTTAAACAGTGTTCGAAATTATAGTTTTCAAAACAAGTACAGATTCTATCCCAACTTTTAAAATTCTAGGCTCTTATTCTAGAAATTAGCGGTTGTGGTTGCACCTATGCCTATAACCCTTTTTTACTTCAAATTACTGAGCAAAAGGTAAGAAGAAAAAGCTCCTTATTTTTATAACACATGATACAAGCGTCGATTGCCTATAATTTTTACATAGTTATTGTAGCGATTCAAATCTACAAGTGTTATCTTAGATCAGCGTTTCTCAAACCATGCATCGCGACCCAAAAATGGGTCGCCAAGGTTTTATCAATGGGTCGCTGACACACGTATAGCGCTCAGTACATTGTTTATATTTAATTTATAGTTCGGCACTTCATTTTCTAATTTTTGTGTTCCTGAAACATCAACGACAATTAGACCTATAATTGTTTACGACCAGTCTATTAAGTCATGTAATAGTTGTGTTTTATTGTCCATTTTGTTTTCACTAGCGCGGCAATTTGTCAATCTTGAAAGGAGGGTGAAGTGAAAAACTATTATTGTTTGAGAAAAAAGCCAAAAAATGAAACAAGCTTCAAATTCTGTGTAAAGTTTTTGAAATCGACCTACATTAGTTAACGAGAAAACCGCAATAACGAAGTTTGACTAAAATTACGTTATATGGTCTTGTTTCCTATTCTTTTGCATGTAAAAACTTACTTTTTAAAAAATATTTTAAAGCATGTGAACAAATATTTAATTAGGTATTGTGTCTATAAAAACACCATCAACCCAAATCATACCAAAAATTTTTCGCACTGATTGATATTTGGACCAATCCTTTTAAAATCACATTTTCACAAGCAAAAAGATAGAAAAAAAAACTATGACGTCATCGTAGTCAAACTTCAGTCGCAGTTTTCTTACCATGTCGAATTCAAAAATTTTACAAAAAGAGTCAAGTTTATCTCATTTTTTGGCATTTTTACTTGAAAAACAGTTTTTAGCTCACCCTCCCTTTAAACCTTGTACTTTTGCAAATGGTGTAGGCCTACAACAGAGGTGGGGAACCAAGAAAGCAAAGCAGGCCAACATTGATTGCGTAATATTTTTAAAGGACCTCATTTGCTTTAAACGTGTAAAGCCTGAGAAATCCACAATTTTGCATCGCAAATTTACAACAAATTCATAGCGCGTTTTTTTTACCGCAAAATCACAAATTTTTGCGCGGTTTTTAAGCCACCAGTAGAGCATGTAGTTGAAACGTAAAGCAGTTTTTAAGAAAGATTAATGTTTTCTATTCTACCAATGTGTTGTGAACTTAACAAAGTTCTGACGGGAGCTACAGGACCGCAGGTTCCCTACTCCTGGTCCATTATTTCGACGTTTCAAGTTTCATCAGTGCGGTTTTCTGATTCATATGTAGCTTTTTTTTTCGCACAGCATAAACAGGGCTGGCAAGTCATTATTTTTCCAAGTTCTTGTTTTTGAGAGGTAGAATTACCTGTTCGGGCATTTATGAAAGGCAAATACTGAAGTCTTCTGGATGCAGAGAGCATCCAATTCGTTTGGGGTTGGGTATGTTTGAATAAAAATGCAATAGCCACGGTTTCAAAAGCTTGTATTGGAGAAAGGTTCGGTTTTTTATGTCGTTGATTCTTTTTATGTTTTATCAATTTAGCTGGGTGCCGCTGTTTTAATAATACATAGCGTTTTTAAGCGGTTTCGGGTCGCAGGAGAAAGAGGCGGAGACACCCTGTCTTAGACAATAGCCAACACGCCCAAAGCAAATTTTGTGAAAAGTTTCGCTTAACAAACAAATTTAAGCAAAAAAGTTATGCATTTTCTATCGTTGGCTCATTTAAAAGGTTAAGGGGGTCATCCCCCCCTTTGAATTTTTTGTTCTATGCATTTGTACTTCGATAATCCTAGATGCACAAAACTGCAAGATTAATATTTTTCGTTTTTCAGCGAGCCCCTACAAAGCTAAAAGTGTGTGAACCCCCTTCCGGAAATTTTCACTGGGAGCTAGCCACTTTGGAAAAGTTTCATTTGTGATTTTTCAAGAACGAAACAATGCTGCTGGGTTATCATAGGTCACACCTGTAAAACAACCGGTTAAATGGGTTAGATTCTGCCAGACAGATCGTACAGTTTTGACAATCAATCATTTTCTGTGGTTGGAGGCTTTTAAGTCTAAACTCTATTGTTGTCAAAAACAACAATAAACTAATTATGGAAATAAAAGATAAAATCGTAATATGGGTGTTGCTAAAGTATCGTCATTTATTAAAACTATTTTCCTGCCCTGAACTATCACGAATTTAAATGACGTCATCAAACGCACATCCTTTTCGAGCATTTTGTCACATGACACTACGACGTCATAAAAGAATACTATAGAGATTTTAGCTATGACATAAACTATTTTCATGTATTTTTCGCAGTGCTTACGCACCCTGCATTGCAACAAAGGGAATTTTTGGCGGAAAAACAAAAAAGTGCCAGATTCGTTGAACAAATGGACTGGGAGATATCTCAAAAGCTCTTCCTAGAATGCATACGCATTATAGGAAGTGAGCTTCCGCTGAACGTTGCTAATTTCGTCACGCAAGCTCTGAGCACTCGCTTTTTTGATCTGAAGTATAGCTTTTTGTAAAATTTAATAATAGAATTATTCTTTAACGTGTGACGATGAGTAGCATTTAAGATATACTTCATTTAATATCTTTCAATGATTAGTGGACGATTCAGTGGACGATTCGGTTTTCAACAAAAAATTTCACAAAACTTACACACAAGAATTGTGCAGATTCATTTCCGAGCTTTTGCGCAAATAAAGTTCTGTTCTGTGCATTGCACATTTTTTGCAAATATAGGCTTAATGAAAAAAATTATATAAATGAAATAAATTAATAAATTCTTGGCACGCAATATATTTTAATATCATGATGTAACTTCAATAAAATACAGGAAAATATGCAAAATGTTCTTTGGGAATTTTTTTGGATCGTGTTCAACGATAAAAATTGAGTATCAATCATCAAATAAGTGAAACTGCATGAGCTTCACATTTTCTTCTACGAAACTATTCTTAGAGCAACGCAAATACCATATTGATCAGAAATGCGGTTTCAATGCGAAAAAAAACAGAATTAAAACGAAATTTTAGCTAAACGTTCTGGTTATAGAGGTTTCACTGTTACCGCTCGTCTCATATTCGTGAAAGCAATTCTAAATATACGACGCAATATGAACTTTTAACATAACATTTCGAAATGTCAATAAAATTGTAAAACAATCTAAACATATCAAAGAAAAGCGAGGCAAAAGCGGCGTAAACTGTAACGAATATCATTTTTCTTCTGCAAGGCAGGCTACTTTCATCCAAAATTTATAACAAAGGTACTTAAATAATAAGTTATAACAATGCTCTCTCATCCAAAAAGAATCTCGAACTGACCCTTATGATCAGTATGCTCAATTCACTTCCTTCGACCAGCAACGTGGTTCTACTTCCAGACTACAAAATTTTGTGCTTGCGAGCATGACATTTTCCTGATCATGACACCGAACCCTGTTGCAGTTACAGCACTTTTACAGCTTATGTAAGTGATAGAATATGTTCACATATGGAAATTGAAAGGACAACAAAATACTGTGCTACTAAATGTGATGATTTCATTGATAATGTTAGTTTACGCCCTCTTGGAGTGAATGCCCGCGGACCCAACTGGTCAGGTTAAGCCCATTTCAAAATGGTTTTACTGTTTTCTTTTGGTGACGCAGAAAACGGGTATGGCTTGTTCTTTAAGCAGAGTGCGAAGATCGTCCAAAAGAGCAAACTGCAATCCACATGATAATTTCTTGTCCCATTAACCACCATCCAAAATCGAGCCATATGTGTCGACCGGAATCTTGTGGCATGTTCGTGGAATCCCACAAGGATGAACTTACAGTAGTACTTTATAAAATCATGCTTGGGGCTATTTAATCAAACTGACTCATAGTGAAGTACTGTGGCTTACACACTTGCCAAAATGTGAATTAACTGTTGCTTGCAACATTTTCTAAACGAGTAAGCAAAATTAAATATTACGCATCTTTTTTCTGGTTGGTCAACCCGACTCTCGGGCAAAGGAAGAGTCGACCAGCTTCACCATACGATAAGAGCAAATCAAACCATCCTCTTCCCAGAATCCCAGCAGCATCCTTTTTCATTAATCAACGATTGAAGAATCCCGCAGCGACCGCAGATTTTTAGCCGGGTCAGAATGTTATTTGTTTCGCTCCCACGTTCCAGAAAACTAAAAAGGGAGCGCAAGGTCCAGTAGTGAAAAACTTAGGGTACGACTTCCATAATCGATCATACGACGCGTTGAATCTAGTGGTACAACTTTTGATAAAATCTGTGACCAATGTTATTACCAGCAATCACTTTTTGGTTACAGATAATCTTTGAACATGATTCCAATTCGACGACGACCTTAAAAACGTTATCGCTTGCGATTTGCTTGACCAGTCGTGGGTGGTTGCGCGGTTGTTTTATTTTTTTTACTTTTAATTTAGTTGATCGTAACAGGGTTGTATGTCGATCGTATGAACAGTGTAGCATTTATACTTGAATATTTTTGTGAGGGCATAGTGAAACATAATGAAACATTGTGACATGGAAATTAAGAATAAAAGTTAAGTCTTTAAAACAGAGTGCGAAATGACCGATAGTTTAGATCGACAGAGCTAAAATAGTCCCGGGTCAGCTGCTGCCTCTCGGTGTGTAGCCGGAGATTTAACCATTAAAGCGAATTTCCTTCTGCATGGCCGAGAAAATATTATTGAAAAACATATTACTCAAAAAGAAAGGATATGATTTTACGTGTTGTTTTTAATAAGTTTATTAATGATCTATTCAACGAAAATTAGCAGTGTTTTATCAAGCAGAATGGACAATAATAAAGTTAAACGCCTCCGCTGCAATCCAATCAGCCAGATGAAAACTGCTTAAACATACCTGCACAGCAATTTTTTTATATTTGCTTGTTCTGCTTTGGTAACTAATTACCTTCATTTAAATTTAAAATATTGGAGCTGTATTTTATAGGATATGTTATTTTTTTTGTCATGAATGCATACCGGTATCCAAAATTGTTACTCATCTTGGCACGGTTTTAAAGTCAATTCGCATTGTTTTTTGTATCCACAAAGTGCACTTGTCTGACCATCAAGTTAACAAGAAACAATTAAGTCATGACTCCACACGAATTGCCTGAACGCGTCGTTTTATTCGGACACTGCATTCACATCACATCATCGAAACGAAAAGAATGTATACGAATCAAGGCATTTTGGAGAACAAGACTGTGAAGAAGGTTTGAAAAAAAAAGTAAAAATACCCTACATTTTATAGTTCACAAAAAAATAACACAACGCTACGAACAATCCATAATTACTATTTAGGTTTTGCTTGGTGTTGGTAGTATTTAGTAGATTAGATTTTTTCTACGGCGACGTTTTTAATATCATCCTGAGCCTACGATCTTTATCATGCAGACGGGACCTACTGCAACCTTCATTGAAAATTCAGTCAGATGGCACGCACTTCTGCCATTAACCGTTTGACCTTTGCTCTGGTAAAGCATATCCCTTGGTTTTTCCTTGAGCTTTTCTATAGATTTATATTTACCTGGGCCGTTCATGAAAGGTTAGCACGACGTCATATAAAAGTATTTGGCCTAACTTTTAAAGGTAAAGCACTCTGGTGATGTGGCATAAACAGACGCGTTTATCAGTGAATGTGATAAGATTATGTAAGTGATTGCACTTCTATACGGCAGCAAACTTTCTAGCATATTATTGCCGAGACTCTTGTCGTGAAATGCGTATGACAATTACTGCTTCCCTTTTATAAGTATTATCTAGCGTTGTTAACATTCAACACCTTGCGAAATTCTCAAAAACTGGATGAGTTGATTAGTATCAGTTTCAGCTTAACCGTGCATTTTACGGCAAATTCATACAACGTGCCGAGTACTTTAACTTCACGGAACAAGGGGTTATCGAATTTTTAAGGCTGTGCACGAAATCTTAAAAGATCTGCTTTTAACTTCAAACCTGATTTCAGATTAAACTTTTAAAACAAAATTTAAAACAATTCATGCAAATGCAAGTCCATTTTGAATCTTTGCGATGTGCCGTAACCGGTCGGCTAGCGCAATTCTTAGAGACATCGCTATCAATGCGGGAGGTGTGGAGTTCAATTCCTGGGCCGGTCAAATTAGACACGGCGTCGCCAACGGTTCGCACCATCGAGATGTTTCTTCGTACCATGTTGCCCAGGCGCTAAACCGCGTAGTTGGGCCCTCGCCACTCTTTACCCACTTCGGCGTAATATCACGAATAAGACAAAGGTTTGATTTTTTTCTTTGAGGTAGCTATTTAAAGTCAATGCAACTTTAAGCTGTTCGTGCACTTGAAAATCTTTTGGCTCTTACATGGCCATCGTGACGTTGGCCGGTTAAGTTTCTGCCATACTTTGATTGGTGAATGTTTGAATGTTTGGTGACTACATACTTCAGTTGAGTTCATTTCAGTTCATAAACATGAAGAGACAGTTCTTTGCTACTCAAAAGTTTTAGTGTTTTTATAAATGCAAATATACCTATAATCTGTCTCAGAATCTTGTTTGTCAGATTGTGTGAACTGACTATAGTTTCTTGACTTCGAAATAAAGTCCTGCTTTGCATTGATGCATATCTTATCGATATTGATCCCATCTTCAAGCACTGGCCTATTGTATAACTCTGCGCAGGTTTAAGCTCAAAAAAATTATAAATGACTTTTAATGTACGGTAGGTGCTGTGCCACAGACTGATAATTGGAAAAACATTTTATATGAAGTGTGTTAAATGGCAGATTTTTTAATTCAAAATTATAAACTGCTCGGTGCTCTTAAGCTAAAGCTCTGCAAATCCGACTTGTGTCAGCACACACAACAAGACCATCCTTACACACACGTCCCTAGGGCATATTTCGGAATGGTTCTACAGAAAAGTCTGGGTTCAGTCCAGATGATTACAAAATAGACAAATTGCATTCGACGGACAACACCTGCACCGACGGCTTAGTGTTGGGGGCCCAGTTGTATGCTGGACTACTCGCATATCATCCGGGTTTTGATTGTGTTCAAAGTTTTTGCTTTTTTTGTTATTGTCATTTACTTCAAACGAAAGTTCGAGGGAAAGCAATAGTAATAGAAATGAAAGTGAGTAGGCGTATGTGTTCTGAAATCAATTTTTTACTTCAAATGATTAATGATTGTGAGAAAAAAGTTTTGCTTATCAAGTTATTGTTGCTTGCAACTTCTGATTAAGACTCGGCTATCGACAGGTCTTATTCATCGACAATATAGAAATGAAGTAGCAAAAACCAATTTGTAAAATTATTTCCGCAATTTAGCTTATTTGATAAAAAAGGTTTAAATTGCATTTTCATTTTTTGCAACATTAATTTTTAAAGCTGTTGCAACATACAAAATACACCAACAATGTATTATATCCGTTTAATCATAGATAGGCCTTCTATGCGTTAATTAATTCAATACTTAATAAATTAAATCTTTAGGAAACGGAACTGTTTCGTTGAAATGCTTTTTGCTAGTGCAATTAAATCAGATATTTGCCTAAACCAAAATATATCATGAAACGTTGTTAGGAACATTATAAAGGAATAAGTTTATTTTGCTAGATATTACAAGATTTTTAAGTAAAATTTTTTTACAATCTGTTATTGTGGGCACACTTTTTCGTTGATTTTTGAGCATATTTGTCAATTTGCGGCATACCGATAACTGTTTTCAAAAACGAGCTTAACTTGCTTTTGCTATCATATAGGCAATCTACTGACATTTATGGTATGAAAATATTTTATCGACACCAAATTAACCCTATTCTCGGATAAACATGATAACAGCTTTTTGTACTATAGTAAGGAAAAAATTATTTTTGGCATTACACTTTTGCAGTTGCTGAAACATTTGTCTTAAAGAGCTGAAGAAAGTTGTCAAACTTGTGTTTTTTCCGTGATTTTTAAATTCATCGGGACAAAATCGCTTATGAATAATCTGCACTAGACTAGTTTTAGGTGAGCATTTTGTTGCTACAACAAGCAGCTTGTTTAACAACTAAAAACAGTGTTGTAGGGCCTTCAACAATTTTTTTTTGTGCACAATGCTAAAGTTGGACAAATTTTTAAATACGCACCAGCAAAAATCATTCAACCTTTGCTAGTTTTTCTTGTGTAGTTTTGCTATGGTTAACAAAAGGTTAAATTTGATAGCAACAAAATGAAGAATTGGAATTTTCAAAAGCCTAAAATCACTTGCCCTATGTTTCAATTATGAAATTTGGTTTGAATATTACTACAGTGATAAAAATAAACTTAGTTAATTATAGCCTCTAACACTAAAATACATTTTTACGATAGGGGTGCAATTTCCATGCATGCGTAAAAAGTAGTTTGACGTTCCCTAGATCGATGATACTGCACGTAGCGCGAGGGTGGATCTATAAATTTTTAGGTGGGACCAAGAATCGAAAAAATGTTAATTCAAATTTCGTTCGCCTAGAGCAGGGATTGGGCAACCTTTTTCGATCTGCGTGCCAAAATCGTCTAAAACCATTGGCCAAATTTTTCCGCGTGCCAACCGACAGTTGGCATTCTCCCTTGAAAATATCGAAAGGTCATCACGTCCGCTGATGTCCAATTTTCGTCCTAAAATCAGGTGAAGAGCAAAAATAAAAAAAAAGGTCATCACGTCCGCTAATGTCCAACTTTCGTCCCCCAAAAAATTAAAACGCAATAATGGCTCGCGTGCCAAGTTCGGCACGCGTGCCAGTGGTTGCCCAATGCCTATCCCTGGCCTAAAGATTTCGAAGCAGTAATGCACCACCATGCATAAGCAAAACTTCGGAAGAGATTCAAGCTTCCTTACCCTTTAAGTGAATCCGCCAGTGTACACTGAGTGTAAGTTTCCCAATCAAAACTCCTGTTTAACGTTCAAAATGAGTCTTTAAAAAGAATACTACGAAACCAGTTCTCCAGCTTAGTTTTAAAAACAAGTGGAAAAACCGGATCTAGACCGTGGTTTGACGTGAGGCAAGGTCGTTTTGGCGCAAAATAAAACCATTTTTGCAAACTCATGGTTTGTTAAATATTCTATGTGTATTAGCTTAGGCATATTGTTTGCACTTAAAGACATGTCACTTTTTTCTCCGTAATTATTTCTGCAACGAGAAACTTAACTCAGCAAGTAGTAGTAGTAGTAGTGTCTTTTATTTCTGCACCGTCAAAATAAATTAACACAGCAATATAGGATTTCAAATACAAACGGACACAGAAAAGGGAAGAAGCGACAAAACGATCAACGTTGTAACATGCTAGCGAGAGGGAAACTTGAAAATGAGGGGATTAGTAGGCATGGTCGCGACACCCGAAAAGTGATTGCCGTATGTCACATAGCGTAAGCCAATCAGTGTGTTAAACTCCCTCACTAACTCCATTGATTTCTTGAAGCAAAAACCAAAAAACGGCGCAAAAATTGTCCACAGATCTTTCAATTGTGGCCTGCTTTTTGCTTGCGTAAGCCTCCCGGCATAAGTCGCCAATTGCGCATTTTTTGAAAAAAGATGTACTACGACAAATAGCTAAGATTCTGTTGGCGCAAAGAAGATTCATTGCTAGATCAATGGCATTATTATTCAGATTCGTATAGATGCATCTTCATAATTACGCTTCAGTAAAAAAACTCCTTTGCTTTTTATGTTTGAAAGTTTTGTAGATTCCATATCTTTTGATTGATGTTGTGGAGACTCTATAAAGCTCGGAGTTGTCAACGGGCCGAAGATATTGATATTGAGCCCGACTCGACCCGAACCCGATTTTTCCAGCCCGAACCAGACCCGAACCCGAATCCTTATTCATCAGCCAGTCTGAGCCGATTCAAACCCGAAATCATAATCATCAGTTTAAATTTTAAAGAAATTTCAATAAAAAAGAAAATGAGTTTTGTCCGTCCGCAGTCACACCAGTTAAGAACGGTAATATTCATACAAGATGTTCTGATTGTTGTATTCCATCAATTGCGAAAACTCTATCACTTACTAAAAATCTCGATTTTGCTCCGGCGTCCGGCCGGATTAAAGCCCGACAACTTTTCAAAATCCAAGGCCGATCCCGGCCCGAATTCGGTCCGAACCCGACACGAAAAGCCCCAGCATGATTGACAACACTGATAGGTGAAGACATTAGGGCAGGAAATGTCTATTCTTTTTTCCGATCGTTTTTTGTGTGAGTATGCACAAGCGTCCATGAACTCAGTGCCGGTACGATGTGTGCGCCTGTGCGGAGTAAGCTTAATTTGGCCGAATTTTCCATACTTGATCAGAGGCGTGTGATTAAACTTGAAATATAACGATTGATCACATTGTCATTTTGTTTGATTGGACAAGTTTGCCCCCAAAAAATGAAACTACAAACCTGCTCGCGAAGCGATAGCCAAAGCTCGTATATCGACAGATCGACTAAAACTGCTACTACTTTTAGCAATTGGGTCTCCTTTTACTTAGTTTCAAAAACTGCCGTGCGTTTCTACGCTGATATGTCTGTTTATTTTGAGTAGGAATTTTCTGTAATTTCAAGAGCCAGGTAAGGCATCATCTCGTCAAATGGATTCAGCAAGCTTTGTTTTAGATCATGCCTCTCCAAAACCAGAACATGATTATAAATATGGATTTTTTTGTTCGTTTGTAACACAGAAAAAAATCTTTACTTACCAAAAGAAATGTGAGGAGTCCTTGTCTTTTATGTTTTATTATCATATGATCTACCTCTCAGGAAGACTTCCTGAAGTTTTATGAATATTACGATCCTGCCAGTTCGTCACAAAAAAGAGTTTAAACTGTTGCTGGTTGGGATTATTGCTTACCCATTTTGCCTGAGTAACGCAGTAAGAACAAGGTTTCAAGAGCTGAAATGTGCGTTTAAGCTTGCAAAACATTTGGATTTCTTAATTTAAAGCGACAATGTGGCAATGTTGTTTGGTTTGTTTTTTGTTCATTTTGTCAATAACGCCAAAGCAATTATCATCGCAATGACGCACAACGTGACGTGTTACTTCCACGAGCTTACATTGCGGATGATGATGTCATAACCGCAATTAATCACGCCTTCGTAAGTTTCGTTAAAAATTTAATAAAGTTTTTTGGAATTTCACGAACAAATATCTATACCTCCACAAATTTGCACTTATTGAAATTTGGCTAATGGTATGTTTCTCTAATTTCCGAAAATTTTGCAAAATAAACTTGGGTTGTATGGAACTGCTCGGAAGAGCGTCGAACATTAATTTCTAATTTCATTATTTTAAAAAATAGTTGCAAAACAGTTTTATCTGCAAAACATTATGCTATTTTAGTGACGAAACAATATTTAAACTTTTTGTGAAAGCTCGCAAAATTTTTAGCTCTTAAAGCAGAGTATTCGCTTTTCATAACCTAACCCGGATAAATTAGATCAGCGGACCATATTTGAACATACAAACAGTAGCTAGCGTTGGCACTAGCCTACCAATGCCACGTATCTAATTCTTAGTCTTTTCCAGCCATTGTGAACCTGTGCATCCAGCAAAACCCGTGTACTATACAATGAGGTGACGTTGAGATGAAATCTTGACGTCTTTTATCACACTTTCGGCTTCATGTTACTGTTGAATAGCATTAATGTCATTGTTTTTTTTTTTCATTATTAAGTTTTACTTTACGTATTTGAGGAATTGGCACACTCGGAGAGCCACTTAAGTGGTCACTTCGCTGCTTCCCGTCACTGACATTAAACAGTTCTTCTAAGTGAATTGTAGCCTAGATGTGCATTGTTGTTTTTTGATTTGGTGCGCAATACTATTATTTGCAATGCGAGACGGTGCAAAGCGTATTCCATTCCTTCCATAATGGATTTTAACCCCATTTGCGTAAACTGTAAAACACATGAAAGTAACTCCACAATAAAAAAATGTCCTTGCTAATTCTAGCTTTAGGCTCCAACTTGTAAGATTTCAACTCCTCAAGAGTAGTTCGTGTGGATTTAGACAATTCTGTAAAGCTGCGTGTGTTGTGTGTGAGTATGCACACATTACGCTCTGCAGTGTGATGGCATGACTAAAATTTCATTAAGCCTTTCAACTTCACTGAAAAGTTTTTTTACGTTTAAGAAACTGCACTTTCAATAACTATAGCTGCCTAGTATCTTCTAATCTAGCATATATAAAAATTTGTTCTTATGTAAGATCTGATCTTCTTTTGGTAAAATGGAGATGTAGTTGCCAAATTCTACGAGTCTGATCAAAAAACAATTTACAAAATTCTTGTGGATTACGAAATAGCTGCGGTTATTGATCTGCCAATTGTGCAATCACCATCCACGTGCATGGTTGGCCCTCAGCCAAATTGAAAGATAAATCTCATTTCTTGTTAATGGAAACGACAAATCGATTAATACAAATCTATAGGTATTTTTAAGCAATTCGTTGACGTAATTTGAGAATAGGTGCTTGACTGCTCATAGTAGACATCCCTATCCAATTATGCTAAGTCATCTTTACTACAAGTGGGGTTTTGTGTTTATAGATTAATTGAAAAATTACTTACTATTAGCCATAAAACTTCAAAAATTTGGCAACAAACCTAAAAAAATCATCTTAGATCATCTTTGAAGTAATTTTTCGTTCCAAAAAATTTGATTTAACTCTTACGCAAAAGTTAAACATTTTTCAATAAAACATACTCATAGTAAGCACTCGAAATCTGCTAAGTTAGACTCATTGATGCGTGCATCATGCCTCGGCCGAATCTTCACTTTTTGCTTCCAACAGGGAACGTAAACATTTCCTGAGGAAGTAGGCGCATGAAGAGTTTTTCGTATCGAAGTACAACATTCTGTAGGAGAGTCTTACCGATAAAGGCTTTCAAAGGGTATTGTAAAAAGCCTGTTCCGCGGACACCGTTGTGATTCAATACAATGAGCTTACAAAAATTCAGAAGTTGACAACTTCGCAAAATCGTTCTATATTGGTAATTACAGTGGAATTCGGTTAATAAATCCACCTCGGGACAGCCGGTTTTGGATTTAATACGCGGTTTTAATAAGGTTTAGTAGTCCTCAGTTTTAAATAAGGTTTTTATAAGGTTTAGTAGTCTGTTTTACTAGGTTTCTTCCAAACCCACTAAAATAATGCTGCAAGCAAACCCTACTCTAACATTTCGCTACCTATGCGAAGAAAAAACGTTTTTAAGGCTTATTTTTGCGCCTTTCTCTTGAGGATGTGGAGCCCTTGGTATGCTACTAAACGTTTGTTTGTTAGTTTTGCGACTGCTATTTTTCGAAAAATTTGCAGGTGGCCCCCATGGCCAAAAGCATTAATATGGTATGGGGGCCCCACATCGCGCGAGTTAAGACAAAAAATATATTGAATCTTAGAGTAGGCCTATTTAAGGCACCTTTATCATACGTTGAGTAAATAGTACTACGTGCTGACCATTTACGGGGCCCTCTTTTTGTGCGGTACCCCCCCCAGTTGGGGGGTTCGGGGGCACTAGTTTTGGCACTGAGTAAATCACACTGCGTGTTGCAACCATGCCCACTCTTGTTTGTTTGTTTGTTTGTTTGTTTGTTTTTTCACTCCTCTTCTCCTACCAGTATCTCACAACGTCAATCGTTTTGTTGCCTCTTCCCTTTTCTTGTACCGTGTTATATTTCCTTCATCTTATGGCATGCTTTATCATATTGACGGTGGGGAAATAAGACACTACTACTCCTTAGTTAAAAGTCAAAATGAGGTCGAAAAACCGTAGCCTTTTGAATGACAATTCAGTGTCACAGTAACTTTTGGGCAATTAATGTAGGGAGAATATTGAAAACGGAACTGCAATAAAAAATTAAGATTTTGATCGACGAAACTCGGACGTACAGTCTAAGTAACGCGATTGACGTCAGCCAATAAGTTAAAATTTCGCAACTCGTATTTTGGAAACTGGGTGCAATATACCATAGACTACAAGTTAGTAAGCTTCAAAAGAGAAAAATGAAGTCTTTGCATTGAGTCTACCGGCCGTTAGCTCACTTGCTTGGCGCACTCGCTATCGGTGCGGAAGTTCTGGGGTTCAAATCCCGGATCGGTCAAATTGGCTCAGTGTTGCCAAAGGCTCGCCACAGTTGCGACGTTCCTTAATTCGGACTGTGTAGCTCAGGCGCTAAGCCGCGAAGATGGACCCCGCCACTCGTTACACTCTTCGGGGTAGGCCTAATACCGCGAGTATAATGAAGATTTGATTTCGCATTGAGTCTGTAAGATTGAATTTCACAAAGTATGGCACCATCGCAAACGGGCTGCACATTTTATTTTTCGTATTGCTCGGCAACGAAATTAAACGAATTTAAATTTTATTTCTGTAAAAATTAAAAACACAGAGCCAACAAAGAAGTGATCCTCCACTGCCATTTGTACAAGAAAAAATTCGAAAGCGCTCGTTAATTCAGTTTATCAAGATGGATCACTTTTTTCTGGCGAAGATGGTTGCAACAACTCAAGATTTGTAAGATCGTTATATCAAGAGACAAACACTATTTGTATTTGACGGTCTTTCTATCAGCAAAATAATGTTATAGGTCTATGTTTATAAAGAATTCTATTTTGTTATTACCCGCCCTCAAGCTCTCTCCAAAAAAAAAACTAAAAAACGAAACCAAACAAATAACGCTCTACAACCCAACAAAACAAACGCAAGGTCTCTCTTAACAACACTGGGTGAATTAAGCATACTCTATGATAAAAATTAATTCTGAACAAACATAGCTGAAAACAACCTGCACCGAAGTTAGCGATTAAAAAAGAGGCGAAGTGACTGTATTTCTTAACAGTCAACCTGACAGCATTAACATTGAGTTATCAATAATATGGTACAAAAAATGAGAAAAAATATTAAAATAATGAGCGATGTGGCACGCAGATAGCAATAGAAAACGCAAAAATTACCAATAGGTACGGTAACTCTATATACTCCAAAATTTGCTTATACTGCCAGAGCTACGCTACGAAATCAGGAAATATTTTCGCCCATATAATTTCAAGTGCGATGGTCCTTTCTTCTAGCTAACCATGGCCACCATCTTTTACTACTGTTCATCATTTTATGCCTGGTCACGGTGCTGCCGGAGGACATCCGCATAAGGCAATAATAGCCGTTTATATCCCAGACAAAACCTTCGCAATGAGTGACGTGTTTGGCCTTTTCGTTT
Organism: Trididemnum miniatum; assembly: GCA_964006365.1. Lineage (NCBI taxonomy): Eukaryota > Metazoa > Chordata > Ascidiacea > Aplousobranchia > Didemnidae > Trididemnum > Trididemnum miniatum. The sequence goes on along the minus strand of OZ023248.1, from coordinate 14,661,165 downwards.
AGGGTAGAAATGTAGCTAAGACTTTCTATTTTTACCTTTATGTCTTGCAGTATATCACTCACAGCTGTTAATTTTATCGTTAAAAATCGTACTGTCGTACTTTCAAAAAGTACGCTTTGAAAATTTGTTGCAAAAGACCGGCGCAAAATGCCAGCACCCAATTTTTGAATTTGGGGGATTTTGCAGGTAAAGACCACAAAACATTTATAAAGCAAAATAAACAAAAACGTGTTACACTAACCAAATGTCTCACAAAAAAAACATTTCTAAGTGGTCTTGACAAATGTCGAACTCGGCAAAAAATATTTGCACGATCACCTAGTAAACATTGTCAGAATATGGGTTTTTAAAACCAAAGCATAACATAATTTGTCCATGTCATGACGACCATCCACAAAACACTTCATTTTGGCTGAAATTTTCAATTTATTTGAAACTATTTTTACCTTTTGCTCGTTGAAGTTTTAAGAAATAGTAATTATCTCTGGTAGGTGCGTTTTACGAGCATCATTATGTAGAAAAAAAGTTGAAATCTCAATAAGTTCAAGGCCCAACAGATAAAAATTCATGTCAACTTCTAAGTAATATTTAGTTATACTGTTGTGATGTGTGTGCAATGAGTAGAGCGTGGTTATCAATTGTTTATCATCCATGGCACCCTCCCAACGAGTCCCCCAGCACTTGTGGCATCCGTAAAACAAAAAAACATAAATTTTCTCTGACATATTTGAATCAATTCACGAAACTCCCGAAGATAATCCTGTCTGCTTCCTTCTCCCCTCCCCCCACTGGCAAAATTTTGTGACTTCCTGTAGGGCAGTGGTTCCCAACGTTTTTTAGTCACGGACCCCTTTCCAATAATTATCAAGTTTACGGACATCCACGTTTTTATGATCAACCTTAACCAAATAGTTTGGTAAACCACGCTTACTTTTGCAGATGCTAACAAACTGTAAATGCAATATTGTGCGTCAAATTAAACAACAAACTGCTTTATTATAACACATTACATTCAAGAACCATCACAAAAGTATATCATACAGGTGCACTGGTGCAATTTTATGAGAAGCCTGTTGTTGTTTTTTTTGCACCAAAACACTGAACTGTGGTTGGGTGATTACATTAGCAATTGCACAATATTTAGTCTAATAGAAAAACAATTCTGCCTACTGCACTACTAACTGGTACACTACAGTATTTTGATACGGAGCCTACAAGTTCCTGCCTTGTGCCTACATCAACATCACAGTTATTGAATAAGTTATTGCTGATTAACTTTGTCGAATTTTAATGCACTCTCGGACCCCAGCAAGCTTTTCACGGACCCCTCGGGAGTCCGTGGACCCCTGGTTGGGAACCACTGCTGTAGGGCAACAAATTAGAAAATCTTGACGTAGTTCCTACAACGTTTTTTTATTTTTATTTGTTTGTTGAAACTAGGAGATAAATATTAGGCATGAAGAAAAGAGTCAAGCCGTCTTTAATAAAAGTAGGTCTATTTACACCAGTACTACTTATGCTACTCAACTTAACCATGGGTGCAACTCAAGCAAATCGGAAATTCGCTATACTATACCTTCATGCCATACCACAATTTTCACCGTATGATTACAAGGAATAAACTTTGTAAGTGTTACAGGGACATAATTCGCTTCCGAAAAAAATTTAAAAATTCCTTAGCAGGTAAGCACAAAGATTTTCGAAAACTGTTTACCGGTACTACATTTTGAAAGCGTAAATGACGCGTTTTTATTTGCCAAATCAAGACCGTAAAAGCTTGTTAATAATATCGGTGTACGCCAACGTTGATCTCCATCGGCAATATCAAAGGAAGATTTTTCGATTTTTGTCAAAAATTGAAGCGATAGAAACGTTTCCTAAACAGTTTTTTGTAAAGTTTTAAGTAGTTTTTAATTTGTGCTAAAAATGAATCGTAAAAATTGTAACTTTGTTTTAGTCATGAATGAATTGGAATGATTATTTTTTAGGTTTTATTTGCTCTTAATTTAATTCGTCTATGATTAATTCTTGTCAGTTTAAATTACAAAGAATAAAAGTTAAGAGTTTTGACGCAGCTTGCTAATATGGTGAGCATAAAACATTAAAACAGAATATGATATAAAAATGCAAATGTACAAAACTATATAACGTAGGCCATTGTTTTTATGCAAAAAATATCGTTAGTAATGTTGCAAAATAAAGACATGCAAGGCATCTTTGTACCCAAGTCATCACGTGATCAAAATTTGCCAAGTCATAATGACCAAATACAGCCGGCCCTTCAGTAACTAGAAAAAAGCATTACATCACTATACGCAGCGTACAAGGGAAGTAACGAAGTTTTTTAACATAGTGAGCAAAAAATTCGTGCTCTGACCATTACTGTATATATCTATGGCGTTTCTAAAACTGCTCTTGTCATATTTGAATCAGCTGTGAACAACTCCAATCAGAATTTTTGGAACGAAAAATAAAAAGTCCCTACAACTACTACAATAACCAAACTATCGCAGACTATCATAAGTATAGTTTTTCTGGCAGTAAGATGGCGAAGCAAGAGAATATGCGGTTATTTGATGTAGCTATAGAAAAAAATAGGTTCATCTACTGTGTCGATTAGACCTGTATGGATAGTTCTCTCCACTTTTAATAAAGGTTGCAATATTCCACGAAGCCTACAATGTGGCCAAAAGTTTTAATGTTATAATCTGCCATGGACTTGATAATGCACATTCATCCTGGTCGAATCCGGCGTAATATATGCTCCTGGTACCCACAGCGTGATACTGTAAACATCACTTTTAGTCATGTTGGAAGGACTTTCAAGTAGTGGGGACTGAAATTTGTGTTACCATACCAACGTCTGAGAGCTTCGCCACCCAGACCCCCTCCTTGCTATCGCAACATACGTCAAGCGTACCATGCACTTAAATTCAGTAAAAGTCACATGGAGACAGCTTGATGAGCTCAAGCTTTCCTCTAGCCAACATAGCACACAGTAGGCAGATCGACGTTTGTAAACGTGTAAACCTCCTTTAAATGAACTTATTATCTGTTCACAGGCTCCTAGTCTCAGGCTCCTCGGCAGGAGCGCATTTAGGGAGGAGGCATTGTGCCATACCTCATCCTTTTTTTGACTCTGCCTTTTAATAAAAAAGAACAAAACTAATGGTGCCAGGTGACTGAAATATGCCAGACTCTTTTGATGGTTTCTGTAGCTTATGGTCAGGGGCGGATCCAGGGGGGTAGGACCAGGATGAGAGATATGCACCTTCCCACTTTCCATTTTCAAAAATGTTTTTAATGTATAAAATTTTCTGTAGTTTCGAACCTCTTCGATAGCGATAAGCCTTACATCCAAAATGGGAAGCCATAACTTCCACATTTTTTAGGCGTATCTTTTTCGGCAGAACAAATTTAAAGCTGATTGAGAAACAGTAAAGGCTCTAGGGGGGTCCGGGGGCATGCTCCCTCGAAAACATTTTGAAAAATTACATGCTGTAATGGCCATTTTAGGGCTTTTTGAATAATTTTCACGCAAAATTTGTTTAAATTTTTGACCCTATTTCTGAGTGCTTCGCCAAATAGGATGCATTTTGTCCGCACATTTTCGGTTGCGCGTGCTAGACATAAGGCTTATTACTATCAAAGAGGATCGAAATTATGGAAAAACTGTATACATCAAAAGCATTTTTGAAAATGTGTGGTGGGAGGATGCATACCCCTCACCCTACTCCCTGGATTTGCCCCTGGCCATAAGCTACAGAAACCATCAAAAGAGTCTGGCATATTTCAGTCACTCGGAACCATTAATTTTTTTCTTTTTTGCTAAAAAGCAGGGTCAAAAGGGAGGGCATGGCCCAATGTCCCCATTCCCTAAATACGCTTTAAGACTTAAGCACGCATAATCGAAAATGTGCGAACAAAATGCATTGTATTTTTTTGTATTTAATTGCATATTTATTTTCCCATCACGAGAAAGAGATCAATGCGCTGTACGACCTCGCTTAGGATAATAATTTGGCGAATCACTCAAAATTAGGGTCAAAATTTTACACAAAATTTGCCTGAAAATTATTCAAAAAGCGCTAAAATGGCCATTCGCAGCATGTAAATTTTCAAAAGTTTTTTGGGGTAGCATGCCCCCGGATAAAGCTTTTCTTATTTCTCAATCAGCTTCAAATTTGTTCTGCCGAAAAAATATGCTTAAAAATTGTGTGGAAATTATGGCCCCACACCCCCTTTTAAAATTTCCGGCTACGCCACTGCTACTAACTTTTAACTGTTATATTTTGTTGTTTCGCTGTTATTTGCCCAGACGTTTCCACTGAAATTGGAGAAAATTTTACCGTGACATCCTAGTAAAGCTCCAAAAGCTTTATGCACGAAGGTACCAGGAAATTCCACAGTTTTTGCGATTTTGCTCACTTTTGTCACAAAGTTGCAAAAGTTAGTACGTTGGTTTGATGGTATCAACGAAGAAAAAAAACAAATAACAAGTGGCCCCATAAGCCATCGTTGAAGTGCTATAGGGTGCACCGTAGTTATAAATTTTTAAAAGGGGGGCTGGAAATTTGTATGAGGGGGCTAAAAAATGTAGGGGGAGGCTTCAGCCCCCCTCAGTCCCTACCTTCCAACGCCCTTGCCTTTAGTGCAGTTAACAGTTACATCACATCGAAACTTAGTTTTTTTGCGAATTTTTCAATGCTTTTACTCTTGAAAACGCGAATATAACACAGAGCGGCAGCGTTTAAGAGAAAGAAAAATCAAGTAAAGGAAGACGCGACACAACGAAGAAAAACTTTAAAGCCTGCAAAAAAAAAACCTTGAGGCTCAACTTTCAAAAAATTGCTGTAAGTTGTCAAAAGGATGCTGATGTGACTAACTGACTATCTGCTAAAGCCACAGTCACTTGAGAACAGAATCCCCGAAGTAGAAATTCACCTCTAATTGATACAGCTGGTCCGTTTTGTTGATTGAAAATATTGCTGTAAACAAAGATTACGATCAACTTCGAACCTTTACTGGAAACTGGAATGGAATATAACATAATTATGATTTTTGTAGTGGAAAACATTGAAAAGAAACATCGAAAAAACAAAGTTTTAGCTACAACGGAAAACCGAAAAGTTTTAATGAATTCGAACTTTAACCAAAAAAACGAGAGTTGCTCTCAACTTCACGATATTTCAACGAAACACCACGTTTTTACTAAATTTAAAGAACGTTTCTATCGTAATTTGTGACGACAATTATGTCACTTTTCGCTTTTCATTTTTATTTCAAGATTGAATTCAAATTACAAATTGAATCTCAAACATTTTGAAGGCAGCATAGACGAAGCAAGTACCAGTCGGTGAACTCGGCGGTCAAATGCATTGCTAGCGGAGCCGGAGGTATGGGGTTCGATTACCGGGCCGGTCAAGTCGGACACTGTCGCACACGGCACGCCACCTTTGCGACGTTTCTGTGTTGCTCAGGCGGTATGCCGCGGAGATGTGCCCACCGCTCGTTACACGCTTTGACGCTTTATATGAAGATTGCTACATGCTTTTCTAGGGTTAGCAATTCAAGTTGATGTTACATGTTTGTTTTTTTTTTTTTTCTAAACGTGTTTTCAATGCTTTGCAAATAAATTTTGCTATAAGGAATATGAGTTGATAAATATTTGTAATTACAAAATAAAAAACAAAAACTTAAGCTTGTGCAGATATAGATTTACTTTCTACCGAGAATTTTAATGTAATTGGAAAAGATTGAATACAAATTTAGGGAAAATGAAAACGTCTCAAAATTTGAATTATTTCGAATTATGTTGGGTCTTGTTCTTATACAGGCTAACAGTTCATTAGTAAATTATGTTAGAACCACATTACCGTGAGTTCCCTGAAGCATTTAATCCCTGTTCGTAATACAAACAGTTCTGACTCTAAATTATTCTGAGAAAGTCATAAGCTTATGCTAAAAATTTTTCCTTCCAAAGAGGTAATTGACAACAAATATAGCTCGTGGGAAAAATCTTGCAGCCTTGATCTAACCAAGAGCATAATTATTTAATTAGAAGCATTTCTTTTTTATTCAATTTTTCAAATTAACTGACAGGTATTACTTTGATAACTCTGTCTTGGGCACACCAAGCAACTTTAATGCAAAAACCATAACGCCGTCTTGCGGATGGATTATTTTACGAAAGAATTCAGATGGAGCTGCAAGTGGTTTTGATGTAGAAAACATTCTTGTTTTATGCGATCAGTGTTTACTGTACACAGTTCTCTAACTCCACCTAGCGAAAAACTTTCATTGCGCGTATATACGCTGTAGTTGATGAATAGCAGTGCTAATGTTGCACATATTCATTTCTTCGAGGAGTTTTTTGCTAGTTATTTAAGCTTAAAGATTGAAAGTACCACTTGATAATTAAAATGGTAAAAGCCTATAACGATTTCACTGTAGAAAATCTACCAATGCGTGCTAAACTCCGTCCATATAAAATTTTAAAGATTACTTCAATCACCTTACTACATAAAAGAGTTAGTGGAGTGAACAGCTAAAGTGACATGTCTAGAGCCAGTTTCAAAAAAAAGTTTTTGTTTGATAAAATTCAAAATTTGTCATCCGGATAGGATTGTTTTCTAGCATTGGCAAACACTGCCAACAAAGCTGAAGATTGCTCATAGTCGTGTTGAATGAGAATTCTGTTGTAGATTAACAATGTCTACAGTACTTGTCTTACACGTTCGATATTCACGTTTGATGAAAAGTTCGTATGGGGTCCACGAACCTGTAAAACAGTGGTTCCAAACCTTTTTAATGTACCAAACCCTCAAAATATTTTAAGATATTCTCGCACCCAATCGCTGAAACAATCAACAATAAAATAATCAAGTGAAAATGAAAGCGCTCCATATACAAAACAAAAAACTGAAAAGCCCTTCTCAGCCCTGAAATGCTACATCACACCCTCAAGGGGGGCGAGAACCCCCGGGTGGGAAATCCTGATCCCAACGGTCCACAAATGTGGTTTAGGGCCAAGTGGTCCATGAACGAAATACTTATCTGCTTGTACGACTATGTAATATTCCACCAGCCAAATATGTTAATAAACGTTGACTTACAGGTTTCTGCTCGTTTTCACCATTTTTAAAACTTATTATGAAGTTTATAAATGCATCAGTTGCTACGAAAAAGAGAATTGGGACCTAGGTGTAATAGAGGCGTTTCACTAACAATAATACTGTTTTGCTAAGAATACTGTTTTGGCGCTTTGACGCTAGGCCTACCACCAATATTAAACAATCCAGAAATTGCAGCTACCGGATATACCGTGTTTTTGCAAGCGCTCAGGACTGACGTGTTTTTGCGAAGCAAAAAGCTCAGAATTTTTAACAGCAGAATACTTGTAGAGGTCGAAGCTGTTTTTACTTACTTACAGTATGTCAACTAACAAAAGCAAGAATAAAAAACCAAGAATAAAAAAGCAAGTACGTCAACTAACAAAAGCAAGAATAAAAAAGCAACTGAAAGCCTAATTCAGTTAAGTCAAACTGAGCTTGAAAATATGGTACAGGGCATGGTAGCTAATGCCATAAAACCCTTGGAAGAAGAAATTAAAGCTCTAAAAACTGAAGTAGATGCATTGCGCCAAAGTCAACAATTTATCTGTAACCAAAACGACGACGTAAACAAAAGCTATAAGAGTGCTTTGCTATCAACAAAACAACAAAATCAAAGTATTACTGAGTTAAATAAACGAACCGACGTACTAATGAAGCAAAGTTGTGAAGACGAAATCAAAATCGATGAGCTCGAGCAGTACGACCGCCGGCAAAACTTAGAATTGCAAGGTGTACCAGAAATGCCGAACGAAGATGTGACCCAAATTACTATGAAATTAGCCAGTTCGATCGGAGTTGATTTAGACAAGGAAGAAATCTCAATTGCGCACCGGTTGCCACAGAAAAAACGAATTGGTAAAACGAGGTCAGTTGGCCGAGTGGTTGGTGCATTGGGCTACGAAGCTGGCTTCGCGGGTTCGATGCTCAACTAGGTCATCTCCATGATGCATGTACTTCACTACCCCAAATATCCTAAGCTGCAATTATGTAGCTTGAAATAACAAAAAAAAAAAAAAAACGAATTGGTAAAACGAGGTCAAACAATGACAAGAAGCACCCTACCATCATAGTGCGATTCGTAAGCAGGACCAAGCGAAACGAAATCTATGCTCGGCGCTTCAAAGCCAAAGACGTTGAAACATTTCCGGTTGAAAACATGGAGAATCTCTACATAAACGAAAATCTAACTCAAAGAAGAAAAAGATTGTTTTGGCTCACTAAACAAAAAGCAAAAGAACTTGGCTACTCATTTATTTGGACGAATAACGGTAAATCTACGTAAGAGAAACGGAAGAATCTGAGAAAATGCATATTAAATTTGAAAATGATCTTGACAAGTTGTAGTAAGTGAATTGTTATCTTTCTTTTTTTTTCTTATTTGTTTTTAGTGTTTACTGTGTCGTCTTGTGCTCCATGTTCTTCCTAAATTCGCAAATTAGCGTTTCTGATAATGGCAGCTGCGACTACAAAACCCTCGATAAATACTCTGAGGATATGCTGTCTCCTAACTCAACGAAAAATCACATAACTATCATTCACATTAATATTGTAAGTCTACAATAAAATTTTGATGCCTTCACAAACTTTTTAAACAGATTTCCAAGAACTGTTAGCGTAATATGCTTGAGCGAGACTCGACTCAACGATCGCAAAATAAACTACAGCAGCTTACCTGGTTATCGACTGTTTTATAACAATTCGGTCACCAAAGCTGGTGGGTCCGCCATTTACGTGTCTGATTGTTTAAATTGTCATCAACTGTCTCAAAGCAAGATCAAATGCGATGGATGTGAGGACGTCTGGGTTAATGTTAAATTAAACAACAGTGAAACACTGGTAGTTGGTTCGGTCTACAGACATCCAAATAACGTAATTAAAAATTTTGAAGATGCGTTTATAAGTGTTATTAAATCTTTCAAAAGCAATCAGAACTACATTTTTTGGGTGACTTTAACATCAACTATAACAAGGTTACCACTCAGCAAAGTATTTTGGATTATGCTAATCACATCAACAACGTTGGATGTGAACAGCTCATAGATAAACCCACAAGAATTTGCCAAACAACTGGCTCGATAATTGATCATATATATGTGAACTCGATTTTAAAAGACCATGTACCGCCAATCATATTTTACGAAGATATTTCGGACCATTTACCAATCTGTGCAACAATTAAATGCAAACCCATTGAAAAAGCTGCAAATCGTCCATACCGCCGCAAAATATCCCAGGAAAACATTGCATTATTTCTTGAAGATCTGCGTACCTCTCTAAACAAACCAAAAATGCGAAATAATAAAAATTTAGATGATCTTGTAACGTTAATGAATGAATTGACGAATGCTTACTTTCCTAAAAGAATGTTAAGCAGAAGGCAGTTTAAAACATCTAAAAATCCTTGGATTACCCAGGCATCCTCACGTCCATAAAGCATAAAAACAGGCTTTATGCAAAATATCTTAAAAATAAAAGTCCTACTGCGCATACAGATTATAAAAAATATCGTAACAAGCTGACGCATCTTAAAGAAGCGGCGAAGAAAATCTATTATCAAAAGCTTTTTCTTGGCCCAGCGAATCCATCAAACACGTGGAAGAATATTAACCAACTTCTCAGAAAAAACAAGCCCAAATCGACAGTACCGAGCCTTGTAAAAGTAGGTGATAAAACCATTACAGACCCAACAGAAATATGCAACAAGTTAAACGAACATTTTGTAACGATTGGCGAAAAATTAGGAAGTAAATCGATTTTCCAAAACGATCAAAATTATCGAGAGTATCTAGGGAAGCGACATGTTTCTTCTGTTATTCTGCAACCAACTCACGCATATGAAATCATGGAAATAATCAACGGACTCGACATTAACAAATCGCCAGGTTATATTGATATTACGGTAATACTGATTAAAGAGTCTAAATTCTTAATTTCTCATTACCTTGCTACTTCTTTTAATGAATGTATAGAAACTGGCACTTATCCTGATATTTTGAAAATTGCAAAGGTCGTACCCCTGCACAAAGGCGGTTACCAAATGGACTTGGGTAACTACAGACCTATTTCTATATTATCTCCATTCAATAAAATATTTGAAATTATTTTGCATAAAAGACTAGTAGATTTCTGGGATAAATACAAGTTGTTCACAAATTTGCAATTTGGCTTCCGAAAAAAATTTTCTACTGACCTTGCTATAACGTATTTATATGAAACTATACTACAACGAATGGATTGTGGAAAATCCGTTTGCGGAGCTTTTCTTGATTTTGCGAAGGCGTTTGATTGCGTGAATCATCAAATTCTAATGAATAAGCTTGAACACTACGGAGTCCGTGGCAATGTCCATAGTCTCCTGCATTCCTATTTAACAAGCAGATTCCAATATACGGTCCAAAATGACCTTATCTTTTCTAACCAGCTTCCCATTACTACAGGCGTCCCACAAGGTAGTGTTTTAGGACCGTTTTTATTTCTCGTCTATATCAACGATTTGCCTAATGCTGGTGACACAAAAATCATGCTGTATGCAGATGACTCTGTACTACTCTGTGCTGATAATGACATTGATAAACTCAAGCTAAAAACTGAAACTGAATTCCATAACATTGAAACCTGGACTAACCTGAACAAAATCTCTATTAATTACAACAAAACAAATTCTGTTTTATTTTCTCGCAGTAAATCAACTGCTGTGAATAACTTCGTCATTAAGACCAGCGATAGACCGCTAACCAATAAAAGTGTCATTAAGTGCTTGGGAGTTTTATTTGATAATAAACTGAATTGGGAACAGCATATCCAGTATGTTTTGGCTAAGCTTTGTATTGCCAGAGGAGTTTTGATGAAACTGAGGCACTACGCACCAGTAGTACTGCGTAATGCATATTTTGGTATTGTTTATTCTTATTTGAAATATGGTGTGACGACTTGGGGTAATGCAGCATCAAAATACACAGCAAAAATTCAGGTTCAACAAAACTACTTAATTAGAATATTAAGCAAAACTCCCTTATTTAAAAAAAACTTCTACCGATTTACTCGCACTTAAACCTACTGAAATTTAACAACATTTTTAATCTTGAAGTTTTAAAATTTGTATTCAAGTTTTGTTCTAACATTCTGCCTGCCTGTTTCGATAAGTATTTTCGACAAGCAGCTCAAGCTCACGACCACTCAACTCGATTTAGTTCAAATACAAATTGGGCACCCATATATTGTAGCAAATCGATCACACAAAGGTCAATACGTTACGTTGGCTGCAATCTATGGAATGATGTACCGAATGATGTAAAAAATAATTCGCAAATAAGCTTAAACGTATTTGTTAAAGCAATTAAACAACTTCTTTGCGATAATCAATGCTAGAATGACTGCTTACCGTCCCAGATTTAATTGCATTAACTCTTAAGTTTACTTGTTTTTGTTGTTTTTCTTTTTTTCGATACCATTTGATTGCTCTATTGTCAGTTTCCGCACTACTGAGATTTTATTATACTGTGTTTGCTTAATTATTTCCTAATCAATAACATCTCGTACTGTAACTGTGAATGTGTTGCACCTAGAGCCATAGGGCGGTATGCAGCTCGGCTTTTTGTGCACTTTGTGCAATGCGTAGACTTATTAAACATACAAAGCTGGCGCATTGCGTTGAAGCTGAGGGGTTGAGCTGAGCAGTATACCGCCCCTGTTCTTTAACATTTTTTTCTTTTTTTGTAATTCTGATACACGTCGCATCGAAGATTTTCTGCACTAGACGCTTGTTTTGGATGTAGTAGTTTAGTTTTCTATTGTCATGTGATTTTTGTTGTTTTCGGACATTTGTGATAATCTATGTGGTTGTTTGAGGTGAGTGGCTGTAGACTCGGCAACCGCGCCGGTTCCTTGGAGCTTGGTTCCTTGGAGCTGGACACATGGTCTTTTCGCAGCCTCTCACCAGAAAGTCATAGCGCTTTTCTGGTAAAATAAACTTCTGCTCTTCTGCTCTAACATGTTGCGTTATGGCTTCAGTCTGTTCAAAAGTAGTGTGTGCAATGCAGCTATGCAAGATTGTCGAAACCTCGACATGATTTTAAAGATGCGTGCAATGAGCATGATATAACCATCTTTTCTATAGCTAGTTTGTGCCAAATTGCTAAGGGACCCACTGTTAGAAACTAAAGCGTCAGCTGCACATTCTTCAGAGATAACTCACACCTAATTAAAGCTTCTAATCAAAACCGTCAAGCTCGCTTAAAGAAAATCTGAAAGAATATTAAAGAATATCACTGAATGTTACACCACCACATTAAAGATTTGTTTAGAAAAATTAAAAGTTTGTGACTTTTAACCTGCTTTGACAAACTTTTTGACAAAACAAATATTTTGAACAACCAACTCGTCACAGTTCGCGCCATTCAGTAACTAGAAGTCCCAAGAGACGACTTGCAGACACCAAGTTGTTCATATCACATTTACTGGCTCAAGTTGGTGATAAAAAGCAGATGATGCATCAAGCGACTGTCTTGGTCTGCAGCGTGACGTAGCTTGCAGTTAAGTTAATGTGAAAGCTAAGCACAACATTTAATCTATGTCATTTGCCAGTTCAAGACTTTGAAAATTTTAAAAAGAGTCAATTCCTTGCGTGTTAGAGCGCCAGCAGCAATAAACATGTTTTACCGAGTATATTTCAGTTATAGAGACTGCAGGTGCGACAGAGCTGAACGATCAAGTGCCATCACACAAACGATCAAGACAGCTTTGGTTGTATTTCGAAAGTAACCAACTCAGATAAAGACCATTCAAATTGTTTATGACACTAAATTTAAAAATAGATATTGTAGATAAATTATTAGATGGATATTAAAATGATAAGATCGCTTTGTCACCCCGTTTTTCTTCTTGAATCCCCTTTCGTTTTTAAATATCTCTTCAGAATTCAGATATGGGAACGGCAAGCTAAAGAGTAGCAAATTTTCAAGCAGATAGTCTTAACAGAAGTCAATGTTTGAACCTCTTCTTTACAATTTGTTATTGTACGCACAAACCTAATTCAAAAGTGGCTTTACCACCAATAGCCAGGCATAATTCATATGAACAAACATGCTTTTTAAAAATTCCAATTGAAAAAATGCTTCGTTGAAAATGCTACTGCACTTTGCCTCAGATGACAATTTTATTCAGTCATTTTTCCATGTCATTATACTGTAGAGCTGAGTGGAAAACCAACAAAATATTTTGATCGAATAATGCAGTGCTGCAAATTTGATGTTTAATTTAGATGGTATGAGGTAGAATAAAGTCATATCTTCTTGGTACTGACAGCTTATCACTGTACCAACGTTAGGTCCCAAGAAGTGATTTGAATAGAGCGGAAACTAACTGATTGAAAGAGTAAGTAAATATTTTTGACATTATATTAATGAGGTTCTGCATCGAACTGAACCAAATGTGTAAATTGCAAAACTCATTTTCTGGGCATTCATTCAGGGCCGGATTAAGAGTGGTAGGGTCTATGAGGGCTGCAACCCCGGGGTTTCCCATGATTAAATCGCATCCTCTAAAAAAAAGTTAGCTGCTGAAGTCAAAATTAGGTCTGTGAAAAGGTAGGGACCACCAAAAAAATTAGCCCCGGATCCCACACCACAACTAATGCGATCCTGCGTGCATAGACGAGAAAGTGATACGATAGGATACTCTTTCGCAGGGTAAATACGATGGGATGTTTTTGCCGTTTATGAATCTTTGAGCTATGCAGTTTTAAAGGGAACAAAGAAAAGTCATTACTTGTATGAGAATCTTTTCTGGGAGGGGGTACAACTTTAACGAGCTTTCATGAGCACGTGAGTCGTAAGTTTATAGACACTTTCAAGAAAGTTTTATTAGCCAGTTTAAAATGCTTTTTGGCATCAACTTATCAATTAAATTTTTAACTCCGGTAAAAGCTAATTCATGATTTTGTGCCCTCTACAGTATATAGCTTAGCCATCGTAAAACTTTTCGGATGATGCCAGATGAGAGCCTGTGCACCGGCAAAAATATTCGTTTAAATGTAATGTAAATAGCTTGAGTGTATTTGAATTAATTGCATCGTGTCTTTTGGTTGCGGTACCTGGCAGCGATGTAGTACATGACTATTTTAACGGTTCTAATATGTTTTCTCCAGATTCTTGCATGAAGTGATCACGACGATGTCGTCTTCCGAACCACAGAAAGTAATTTTTCTCGTTCTGTATCATATTATTCCATTCTAAATAAGGTGTTGCTTTTTGAATAAGTCATCTGACAGAACTAGCGTAATGGTACTGCAAGTTTGTTAAATACTGCACATGGAGTTGGCCGAGTGGTTGGTGTATTGGGCTCCGAAGCTGGCTTCGCGGGTTCGATGCTCAATTAGGTCATCATCCATGATGCATGAACTTCACTACCACAAAAATCCTAAGCTGCAATTAAGTAGCAAAAAAAAAAAAGTTTGTTAAATACTAACTTTTAAGTGATATACTGCTAATCTGAACAAAACTTAGTGTTTATGACGTAATAAGGCAAACTGATGTCATCAGTCAGTTTTTTTTTAATTTATGTTTTTATAGTAAGTGCTGTTTTTACCCTATTATAAAAAACATAATCTGGGGCAGTCTTCCACGGGGTTCACCTGAATTTACCGAGGTTGTACCGTTAAGTTTTTCTTGCAATATTTTCGTATAGCATCTGCTAACTTTAATAATAAACAATTTTTCTGTCAAAATAGGGCGGTATACAAGTGCAGCAAAAAGTCAAAGAAAAACCTAAAAGGACCAAAAAGTTCTTGGTGAAAAAGAAACATCCCGATGGAAGAACCAAAAACGTCAAAAAGAAGCAAAAACCTGGAGATGGAATGGAAATCATTAAAGAAGAAACTGGAGAAGTCAAATTGTCAGAAATTTCTCCAGAAACTCTTCAAGAACAAGAAGTTTACACTAATGGAGACATGAAGGAATATGTTGATGATGACGGTGTCTATTATTACTACACCGACGATCAAGATGGAGCTGAGGTAAAGCGAAAGAGTCTATTTTAAAACTCCTAGATGGTGATGTTGTTTCGTAACTGAAGTGGAATAGTTGAAGTAATCTAAGACAGAAATTTGTAACTTTTAGTGGGCGAAAAATTAGGAAGAAGTCATTATTTAACACGTAAGATATTTTTACGGCCTTACTTCAGTGAAATATTGATTGCAGAGTCAGGGTCAAACTGCTGATGGTGAAACAAAAAGAAAACAATACATAACACCTCAAATGGAACACGCCATGAAAATGTCTCAACTACAAAGCCAGGTAAGCTTTCGCTATGAAAATATGCATGCCAATACAAGTTGATGAGAAACCATTCTTCAACTTTAACGATTATTTTGTCTATCAAAATTGCCGATTTCGTTTTTTTTTTTTTTTGTATCAAAATTGCGGAACGATAAGGCTCGGATAACAGATACTGTCCTTATTTCACAATAATAATCTGGTACAAAGTAATAGCCCTTATGATCGTGACTCGCAATAAGAAAGGCTTGAAATTGTAACACAAAAGTTAAACAACTTATTAACTTATCGTCAAAATTTGGTGTTTTAAAGCTATTATTTTGATAGTGTGTTTTTATGCTAGCAGTAATTTTCTGCCATATTGTATTTTGAAGTTCAAAGCCGATGTTCTTGACTTAACTTTAAAAAGTTTAATCTCTTTATCTTTTTACATTTATCCCTACTCAATTGCACGTCTTTAAAGCGAATTTTTTCATGTTCATTAGTTCGAATATCAACAAGACATGAAGAAGCTTCTTGGCTCATATAATTTGGATGTTTGTTTACCTAATCTTCCGGAAGTAGAAGCTGCAAAATTAGCAACGAAACTTGCCAGTAAAGTACGTCCCGATTTCACCACAATTTATCTTTTCTGCAATGAAATTGGGTCATGCAAGTTTTTAGTCGTTTTTGGCATGGTATGTGGTTTGTCACTGCACAATGCTAACTCATAATGTGCATGATGCCATCATCTAATCGTCATACACAAATTAAACGACATTATCTACTTGCTTTAATCGACAATTAGGGCATGTACCTTAATACACAGAATGTTTTTTACACTACAGGAACGGATCCAGAGAGGGGTAATCGAGGCGATCCTCTCACATGAAATGTTCTACAAACAGCCGTAAGCGCTTTTGCGCAATAGCAGAGGTGTCCAATGTCCAATTGTCCTATGGGCATAAATTATTACGCCGTAAAATTATGAAAGCAACTCGCCTTTACTATTCAGAAATCCTGGATCTGTCCCTATATTGCACCATACACCAGCATGTAAAACAACACTAACGCTGCCTTCCATTTGCTTCGAGCATGTAACCTTCTTGCATGAGAATGTTAGATATTTATCCATAACGGGTTGATCTCCATCTGAACATCATTGCAAGTGATGCTTCTTGTCAACAACAATGGAATCATTAACCATTTCATCGGCACCAATTACTTTTCGTCTTTTATTCAGGTTCGTGCTTCTAGATATGGTACTATTTGCAATACAGCTGAATTTTTAGTTTATCATATGTTTAATGGTTAATTTATTGCATTGTGGGGGATAACATTTGCTTTGAAAGTGTGTTGCCTACTTGTTTTCAATGGAAATTACAGCAGATCACATCTAACCTTAGCATATTTTTGGTGGTGATTTTAATTTAACAAAAAAAAAAATTGGAGTTTTGTTAATTAACAACAATCAAGTTTCAATTTCAAATAATACTTTTCCCAACTTATGTTTTCAAAATTAATCATCCAAAAATTAGGTACATTTGTGACTCATCACTATTCTGCAGAAAGAGTACGAAAAAGATTTGGAAGGAGTAAAAAAACAGTTTCGAGGCTATCAGAAAATCCCACCAGAACACCATGCGGATGTTCAACGCTGTAGAAAAGCATCTCTTCTCTCTGATGTGAGTTGGATTACTGCAAGCAGCGTATTTAATTATTTCTTATTGTATTTTTCAAGGGTTCACCTTGGAAACATGTTTTGTTTTATTCAAAAACATGCCATAACATACAGGTTGCTGTAACCTGTTCTAATCCGTAGAGGAATTTGACTACCACATCAGCAATCTTTCCTTAAATTAAGAGTTCAGTCAATTCCATTGGCATAGGCCTGGTGATCACTGCGCAATTTTTTTGCGAAGATTAGTGTGACAATTTTGTGGGATTCCCTATCCTTGAACTCAATTAGCTTATAAACAACCAATCAAGTTAATTAATGATGACGTAACTAATGCGTTCCTGTGATTGAAAACTATTTTTTGCCAACCGTATATGCTGTAATTGAGGAACATTTTATGCAATTAAGTGACAAAGTAATAACTTCTTGGGTTAATTTTGATCTAGTTATCAGTGCTAAATGTTCATTTATAAAATGATGCCACGTGTGTACAGAAAAAGTACAAAGAAGATTGGGAAGGTGATAAAGGAATGATATATTATCCCGTTACCCTTACTCCTACTTATGAAACAATGGCATCGGCTCAAAAAAATACCAGTGATGTAAGTTACATAGAGTTGCTGCTATAGTACTAACCATAACATTTTATACCAAATTGTAAAACTGTGATTATAAATATAATAGAGATGCAGAATGCTTACTGTCATTAATGAAAATTTATCAGTAATGTGATAGTGTGCTGTCACATGTCGCCTAGTTGACAAGAACTACGCTATCTGTGCTTTCTGATTTCTTAACAATCAACTATTTTGTTTCAGAAAGCCTACAAAAAGGGGGTGGAAAAATCATTGCGAAGAGTCAGCTACAATCCAACTAACACTGATTTCTACAAAATCATTCAAGATAACCTGAAAATCCAAAGCGATGTAAGATTTAGCGAAGAATTTTAGCGAAAATTCTGTAATATATCCTATACCAGGAGTTTTCAACCGGGGACCAGGAAACATCAACTAGGGGGCCACAAGCCCAAAATTTATTAACCAGTTAACCATAAATTCCAATTATGACCAGCGGACAGCAGAAGCCACTACGAGTGAATTACCGACTGAAAATTTCATTGTTGATAAAGGGACCACGAGTGTTGAGAGTATTTAGACGGGGGCCACAAACCATAAAACGTTGAGAACCACTGTTCTAGATCTAGATGTCGTATGTTTTGGATTCGCTTCCGGATAACAAGGGGGCTGCTGCTTAACTAACAGTGCTGGAGGCCTACTTTTACAGTAGCGTTGATCTTCCCACATTTTTTTTTATTCATTTTCTAGACCCGCTTATCCTTGGGGGTCGCGGGGGCGGCAGCTCGAGTTGAAGTCTCCAAGCATCTCGATCCTCTGCAACAAAGGATAGATGCTCTTCTGGGATGCCAAGGCGAGATCAACTAAGATCTTCTACGTATTTTCGCCATCGAGTTCTGGGACGGCCTCTAGGCCTTCGACCAATTGGTGTTGAACAGAGCAGTTTTTTGGCCGTTCTTTTCTGGGACATTCGTGTCACATGTCCATACCAACGCAGTTGCGATCTTTCTAGTCAAAGAAGCAGCGATTCGATGTTTAGAGATTCACGAATATCTGCACTTTTTACCTTGTACAAGATCAAACCGCTAATTCTTCGCAAGAATCTCATTTCGCCTGCTTGAATTCGAGACCTCACTTTCTCATTCATGATCCAACACTCATGGCCATAAGTCAGAACAGAAACATAGACTGATGTGAAAATGGATAGCTTTGCCTTGGTGCAAACTGCAAAGCTACCGTTTCAGAACTACAGATCGGTGAACCTGGCGCATTACAGCACTTGCTTTTCCGATGCGGATATCCAATTCGCTATTTTGTCTGCCATCACTTGTGAATGAGACGCTGAGGTACTTGAATTTCTCTGACTGTTTTAGTGATATTCCATCAATTTGTAGAGAGCACTGCTTGGGTTGTCTGGACAGGCAAATGGTTTCTGTTTTTGTTGTACTGATTTTCATTCCGGCCACAGAGCATGCACCCGAAAACCTGACAAGAGCTCGCTGGAGACCATTTTGGGTAGAGTCGAGTAGTACAAGATCATGTGCAAATAACAGACGTTGTACTGTGCAATCAACTATCTTTACTCCGCCACAAGACTCACTTTTCTTAACTATTCTATCCATATAAATAAGGAACAGAATAGGTGAAAGCGAGCAGCCTTGTTGTAGTCTCACTATTATTCTGAAAGGCTTTGTCGTTGCGCTGTTAACACGAACACAGACCTCGGAATGCATGTACAGCGACTTAATAGCACTTAATAACTGGCCACCAATGTCATATTGTAACAGCACCGCCCAAAGCTTGAGTTTTCAATGATCCTTAGAGCAATGCCGTCGGTAGTGTTGAATCACTTCCATCAGGGTCACCCATGGCGGTAAGGTCGAAGGAGAGAAACAGACTAAGTAGCAATCCAATGCTGTAGCTAAATGGAAAGTTGTAATAACAATATTGATACTGCATCGGACGGCGCGTAGGATAAAAAGGTCCGCGTTCGAGTTTTAGGCAGAGGGACTTGTTCGAAAAGTAAGCTATAGTCTCCCCCATATGCTGACCGTCACCGGAAACCCTCCAACGCAGTTGCTAAGCGTTTGTGGAGGCCAATGGGGGCAGCGCACAGAAAATGTACCTGAGTTGGACCAAACTGCCGAGATCTAGCTATCGGGAACAGGAACGTTTCGTCACTGACAGGAAGAGCTAAAGCTTGTTTGCGAAGCCCAGCAGTATCGCCTTGATACTGCGGGAACTTTATCTACAAAGCGCCGGGGTTCTGGAACTGTTGAGTTTAACGGTTGGTGGAAAATTTTCTACTCCGGTGTTGATGCAGGAATGCCAGCTCAAGCTGGTGTTGGCTTACTTGTGAGCCCCAACATGCTTGAGTGTGTCGTTGACTGGGTACCACTGGGAGGAAGAGTTTGTCTTCTAAACCTAAGGCTGCAGGAGCGATCTCTATGTATCTTGCAGGTGTAAGCACCTAACATAGAATCACAGTACGAAGCTTTTCTGGAGGAAGTTGAGGTTGCATTGGGAAAAGCAACTTCATCAGAATCCCTTGTCCTTTTGGGCGATTTCAATGCACATGTGGGTATCGACAATGCAACCTGGAAAGGTGTTATTGGGCAACATGGTGTCCCTGACGTTAACAAGAACGGAAGGTGTTTATTGCAGTTCTGTGCCACCAATGGACTGTGCATAATGAACACATTTTTTCAGCACAAAGACTTCATAAGTACACCTGGTACAGAGACTTCCTGGGACAACGCTCCCTGATTGATTTTTGTATCGTTTCGGCGGACTTGTTTCATACCGTGTTTGATGTTCGCGTTAAAAGAGGGGCGGAGTTGTCAACTGATCACCACTTAGTTGTCTGCACTTTGAAAGCTTTGAAACCCTTGAGAAAACGAAAGACTTTTTGACCACGGAAAACTTATCGAATTCAATGGGAATCATTAGCTGACAAAGAGGTACGAACTGCATTTGTAGACAACATTGCATCTAAGTTCAAAGAACTTCCAGCCTCTACTGAAGACATTGCAACTGAGTGGTGTTTGTTTCGAACAGCAGTCATTACGTCCGCTACTAACTGTTGCGGACGTAAGCGTGTTGGAGGGACTAGCGAGAAAAAGCTCCTTGGTGGAACCATGAAGTTAAAGAAGCTATTCGTGCGAAAAAAGTGGCCCATAAGGCCTGGTTTGCAAATAAATCATCAGTTGAACTTTGTTCGCAGTACTCTGAGGCACGTAAGGCGGCAGCCACAAAAGTGAAAATGTCTAAGGAAAGGGCCTGGAAGGAATTTGGAGAAAGGTTAGACGATGATTTCAAAATGGCAATCAAAGTGTTCTGGCAGACCATACGCCGTTTGCGTGCAAAAAGATCTCAAGCCACTTTCTTCATCGAAGGTTCAAATGACCTCCTCACATATTCAGTTGCGATAAGAGCAATACCACATTCAACGTTGCTGTTGAAATAATTTAAGTAACAAGTTAGCTGTGTTTTAGGAACAAGATTTTGGGAAATCTTATGCCGAAAAAAAAAAGCTTCGCGATGAAAAACGACACTTTACATTTTGTGGTGCGCAGTTACAGTGCTGTAGTATTAAACTTTACGAAATTTACAGAGAGAATACAAGAAAGCTTACGAAAAGAACAAAGCTCTTAGCTTTACGCCTTTAGCTATGACTGCCGACATGCAGAGATTCAAAGAGCTGAAAAATTACACTAATTGGGTAAGTTTATCTCTGTTGATAATTCAATTCAGTTTTTGCCTGTTTCAAGCTAAAAAACGACTCATTTCACTTTAGAACGCTTACACTGCATATGCGAGAAAGCTGTGGGAAAAGTATCACTTGGTGGTCCCTCTGCCTAGAGTGGCTAAAGCAGTAGAGGTGAATATGCTTAAGATTATTTGTGTATGTAATGTTGGTTTGCTGTGTGTAAAATCTGAAATTGGCTAAAGGTTTGCAACTTCTCCGGGGTGCATTTTGTCAAAAACTAATTCTTTCTTCGAAATACTAAATTACTTCACGTACCCAAATAACAGTAAAACCGCGTTTTGTACCATTTACAGTGATTTAAAAGAGAAACATACTGTAGTGTAAAACATTCCGTACTAAGTATGTCAGTAACCACTTCAAATCGATGATGAAAACTTTCTTTTGTGTCCTTTTTTTACTTACCTACTTTTCTAGACCCGCTTATCCTTGAGGGGTCGCGGGGATCATTTTCTTTATGTCTTAAACTTGCAGACTGCTAAAATGACCTCAGACAAATGGTATAAGGCTGATTTCATGCGAGACTGTTATGGAAAATCTGGACCAGCAAATATCATCAATTATCCTGAACTCCATCAAGCACGAGTCGCCGCAGGAAATGCGAGTCAAGTAAGTTTACGACATCTTAAACTTTTTAACCACTTATCTTAACTTGCTTTTACTGAGCATTACTGAGCAATATTTTCCTATTGATTATGTTATTTTCCTATTGATTAGTGTTTATTTGCAGCGTAGTATATATTTTATAACACAAAAATGAAGCTAATCTTCTTATCCATTGGGGGAGACTAGAGTAAATAATTTCTTAAATTACCGCAACACATGTTTTGGTAAATTAATTTTTGATTCGTACAATATCTGCAAAAAAGAAGTTCAATGTCGAGATAAGTTTGCTCGTTAAGATGCTCATGCTTTTTTTGAAAAGCGAAACGGGGCTGTGCACAGAAATTTTCTGAGGAGGCGGCGTGTAATGGAGATTTCCCTGATTAGGACAATTTTTTTTAAATCTGAGCAATACCGGCTTTAATTTGTAAAATATTGGAGAAAGCTTGGCGATGCGCGCGTAGACACGTCTTTGCGTACCTTGATACCTTGTGCAAAAAATATCCAGCTAGAATATGAGCATTGTTCACTTAATCTTGAATAATTTTTGTTGCGATTATTACAATTAACTTTTGTGATAAGATGTGCTGATAAGGTTCTTTTTTTTTTATTAGATCAAATATTGTAAAGAAGCAAATAAAGCCAAGTCTCATTACACGGTGGAGAAAGATGCCCCAGAATTTATACGAGCAAGATCGATAGCCGATATGAGTGATGTAAGACAAATTTAAGTCACTGTAATTGCACCGTTCATTCATCCTCTGGCATGCTGCATCTATCTCAGGGATTCTTAACCTTTTTTGTCTCGTTTATCCCTTGCCGAAAGAAAAAGTATGATTTACCCCCCGTGTACCACTACTACTTTTTCAATACTAAAAATTAAAGTTTTTTTTTAGTTTTTGATTCAGAAAATTTACCCCCTCAGTAGGTAAAATTTACCCCCAGGGATTAATTTACCTCCGGTTAAGAACCCCTGATCTAACTAAAACATAAAACAAATTAATGTGAAAGCATACAGTTGTTCGTCGGTTGCTTTTTTCTGGTGGAGTTTGGCTTAATATAGAATAATCGAACTTGTAAATAAAGTAGTATTGCTCTACAATGGGAGTAAACATGCATTTTGTTATTCTTTTTTGTTTTAATTTTCAAGTTTAGGCTTTTATTTTAGGTTAGAATTGAATCGCGCTTGAAATTTCGGACTTACGCCTTTTCGCGATTTGTTTTTTCATTTATTTCCTCTTACCACGTGAAAGCAGCGGAGGTTCTATTTCGAACTCACCCAAGGTTGGGTCGACTCCGTCAAAGGCTTTTCCCGAAGGCAAACAAGTAAAATGACCGCTTTGATCTCCATGGTCCACACAGTCCCTTTAATGTGGAATCTCTTGCAGTGGATGAAAAGTTTAAAATCTTTGGTTTGACCCGACTCGAAATCGCATCCTGAATAATTACACGGCTTCAGAAGCAAAACCTTTAATCATTAGTTTGCCTCAACGGTTACTACATCTATTCGCATCTTTGCTCAATCAATAGAATGAACGACTGCATTTTTTCTGCTTGCCTAAACCATTTGCATCTGTTTGTATAGCAATTAAAAAATTACGGTGTATTTTGTGACGTTGCTCGTCGTTGGTTTTAGCGCAGCTGTGAAGCATATCGCTTCCAGCTCGGAAAATCTGGGGTTCGATTCCCGAGCCGGTCAAATCGGACGCGGTGTCGCCAACGGCTCGCCATCGCTGCGACATTTCTTTGGATCTGCGTTGCTCACGCACTAAGTCGCGGAGATGGGCTCCGCTACTCGTTACACGCTTTGGCGTAACGCAGCGAGTATAATGAAAAATTGGTTTTGATTTGATTTTTGTCTTAATTATTTACATCTTGCGTCGTGATTTCAAAACTTCAAACTTCATTAACAACTATTTTGTTAAAATTTAGATCAAATACAAAGATCAAAAAGCAAAGACCATAGCTGAATGTCAAGGCTATCAAAAAATGGACCCCAGCATGCACCCAGAAGTCATTAAAGCAGCAAAAGCAGCTGAATTGCAGGACGAGGTAGATAAAGGTTTGGTGATAGATTTATATCATCTTCAAGAAAAAATGTTTAATGGTATGCCTTCTATCATTTTGTTTGCGTAATGCGCAACATTCAGTAGCAATGTAAACAATAAAATTAAACATTTTTTTTTTTCCTTAAATGAGTATTTGGTTCAGCAAGTGTAAAAAAACTGCAGTGGATTTATTATACAGTATTATAATCGATTAAGTAGTTCATTGTGCAAATACAGTGTACGACAGTAGTTGGTGAAGAATGGAGTATACAGGAAGAAGGATCACGAGCCAGCAAGACTCGTGGCCAAACAGGTTTCTGAACTCCGGAAGATCGAAACACCTGCTGGCGAAAGTATCTCCCATGACTTTACGCCAGAGGAGTTTTCCAGTGCCCTCCAGTTGCTAAAGACTAGATAGGCTTCTGGGCCTGACTCCATATCTCCAGAGCTTATACTCCATGCCGGTGCCGCCTTGAAGACCTGGTTGAATAAGTTCCTACCTTCCTGCATGCGTCAACACTGACTTCGAAAATTCTGGAGACGAGCTTCAGTGGCTGCAATTCCAAAGCCTACGAAGCCACCTGTGGACCCAAAGAGTTATAGACCAATCTCTTTACTGTGTATCCCCTTTAAAATCCTGGAGAGACTTATCTACACCCGCATCGAACCAATCATAGATCCTCTGCTTCCCCAAGAGCAAGCAGGATTTCGACGCGGAAGATCGACCGTAGACCAAGTCACTCTATTAACTCAAGAAATCGAAGATAGCTTCTCAGCTAAAAAGAAGGCCGGTGCTGTGTTTGTCGATCTCACAGCAGTCTACGACACCGTATGGCATCGCAGCCTCACCTGCAAACCTCTGCGCTTGCTGGCGGACAGACATATGGTTTCTTTTATCATGGAGCTTGTCCGAAATCGCAGCTTTACCCTCACCACCGGTAACGGCCCCCAAAGCAGGTTGCGACGCCTGAGGAACGGCGTCCCGCAGGGTTCAGTCTTGGCCCCCCACTTATTAAACATCTGTACGTACGATCTGCCAACAACGATTTCCAAGAAATTCGCATACACAGATGACTTGGAGATCCTTCACTCCACAGGAGGCTGGCAAACACTAGAGGGGACTCTTACCCAATGCATAAAAACACTGTCCTCGTATCTCCAGAAATGGAAGCTGAAACTCAGCGTAAACAAAACGGTGACGGCAGCCTTCCCCTCTACAACAGGGAGAAACGACGTGAGATAACAATCAACGTCGAAGAACGTGCCCTACCTTTTTCCACCACACCAACTTATCTCGGTGTAAAGTTGGATAGGGCTCTTACGTTTCGCCAACACCTTGAGTCACTGCGCAAAAAACTAACAACTCGCGTTGGGCTTTTGAGACGATTAGCAGGGTCGAGCTGGGGTGCTGGTGCTATTACTCTGCGCACAGCCACCCTGGTTTTAGTTCATTTCACTGCTGAGTATTGTGTACCCGTCTGGTGTCGCAGTGCCCACACTCGTCTCATCGATAGGCCAACTAACGACGCTTTTTGCCTGGTGACCGGATGTTTACTACCAACACCAACTGATGACTTGTATGCCCTTGCACGTATCCAGCCATCCAAGCTTCGACGCAAAAGAGCCACGCTGTCTCTTGCTCACCGTGCACAAGACCCAAAGCACATGCTTCATGAGAGGCTCTTGTCCCCTTCTTACGGAGGGCATCGGCAGCTCAAATCCAGACGCCGTTTTGTTCCGCTGCACTAGATTTGCTAAACGACGCCGATGCTTTGAGCACTAGTGCGGCAGGTAGTTAGGCGGATCACAAATGGAACATGGAGTGGCAGGAATGCGCCTCGCGACTCCATGGTTTCATTGCCGACGTCGGTTCTCTGCCATCGGGAATGCATTTCCCCAGACCCGCTTGGGTCAGGCTTAATCGCCTCCGAACCGGCGTTGGCCTATTCCGCTCAACAATGCATAAATGGGGTATGGCTCCATCACCGGCATGCGAGTGTGGAGCGGTTGAGCAGACAGCAGACCACCTAATAATATCTTGCCCTATTTATCGCCATCCAAATGGGGCTGGTGGTCTTGCATCGGATGACATGACGCTGAAGGATTGGCTTTTTAACACATGCCCAGCTGTATGAATTGGGTTTCTCAAGGAAAGATCGAGCCCATACGAAGAAGAAGTATACTACACACTGTCATACTTTTTTGCGACTTCCTAAATAATAAATACGTACTGGCAGATTTGAATCTAACGAATTGGCAACTTTTCTTTCTTTGTTCATGGACATGAAACAAAAATTTCTTTTTTATCGTGAACCATGACTATTGAACGATATGTGCACTCTTGTGCTTGTTATCAGTGTAGTCGAATGAATGTTAAAGGTTTACGCTCTTTGTAAGTTTCTATACTATACTTTAAAATGACCATCTAAATTTAGAAATCTTACAAAGAAGATTGGGAAGCTGAGAAGCAACAGGTTTATTATCCAGTGCATATCACGCCTGAATATGAAGCATCAAGTGATGTGAAGAAGATGGACGTAAGTTGTACACAGAAATTGTGTAGCCTACTAACATTACTAACCGTTCCAATTCTGCCAGTTTCCCGATACTTTTTGATCGATTAATACCGCCCAGAAAAAAGACACAAGCAAAATAATAACCTTTGTAGTAGTTTCTATCAAATGTAGCAAATTATGATTATACGACGCAGTGTTTTTAAACCTTTTGAGTAGTCAACGTCACCGTGTAAGTTTTCCACGAGAGTGCAATAGTATCAGTGACATTCACGAGCGAGTGGCTATGTTGCACACTCACAGAGTGTGCTCACACTGTTTGCATGAGTCTCAATTATGATTTTCGCCCTAATCCAGAAGTTGTTCAACAAAAATTCTAACAGGTCAAGTGAAGAAGGTCAAAATCCCGTAGTTTTACAGTATTGAGTTTAATCAATTATTTTAATTCTTAACTGATAATAAATGGAGACTTTATTAGACTGACTACAAGAAAAATTTTGAAAAAGACAAATGTAAAAATCGTTATGATCCGACCAGTACACCTAGATATGAAGAGATGAAACAAACTGGCAATATCCTCTCAGAGGTAAAAAGTATGATGGAATTTTTTAGGGAGTTTATAGAAGTATATTCGTATGTTTTTTGTTGCATTGTGTTATTTATTGCATTAACAGTGATAAACAACATGCTATAAAGTTGACACTACTGTAAAATGTGAGTGCGAACAAGATGCTTATTAGCCAGTTCGAACATAATTTTTTCTGGACTCTTTGCGTTATAATTGCTTTTCACCATTATGACGTTGAAACACTATTGTTATGTAGTAATCCCACTTGCTAAAAACCCACAAAATATAGGATGCTAGGTTCAGAAAAAGTAGCTTTTTTCTACTTAACTTTTTTCCATTTTAATATGACAGAATAAATATCAGAAGGAATACAAAGAAAACAAAGGAAATTACACTCCACTTCCAGAAACTAGTGAAATGGTTCGATCTAAACAACTGCAACCTGTGGTGAGCCAGAAAGCTTATACTGAAAAATCAAAAGATATGCTGCAGGATGTGTCGATTGGATCAGGTTTGTAATAAACAATATTTTGTTGGGTGTGCATAGTTGGCTTAGCGCTGAAACGGGTTTATTTTCCTTAAAACACTTTTAGGCCAGGGTTGCTGATGCTCAATACGTCGATCGCAAGTTATCAGTCGATGGCAAGAGTGACAATAGCAAATTGCATACCGGTAACATTAAAAAATAGTCTTCAGCCTAGCATCCATCTCTATCCATTCGCATGCGTAGTGTGAGCACTCCCGGTCTAGTGTGTGGTCCAAGCTTGGCTGCAGAAATCGACTGATCAACGGCATGCGTAAAAACTACACGTGGCTGCAGGAGAAAAAAGCGTCAGCTTACTACTGGTGCAGAATGAAGAAAAAGATAATGACGAAACGTCACCAACGGCTAGCCAGTAGCCACCGCTGCGACGTTTCTTCGGAGCTGTGTAGCCCAGGCGCTTAGCCGCGGAGATGGACCCCGCCACTCGTTACACGCTTCGGCGTAATACCGCGAGTATAATGAAGATTTGATTTTTGATTTTTATGAAACGCTCTGTCGTACCTCTTTTGTGTAGCTTTGAAAGAAGATGTTTGTGCCAATCGATTGGCCGATGTACCTTACCACCGCTTGCAGACGTCCGAAACTCCTTCATCAAGCACCAAACCTCGTTTCTCGTTCTCACTTTGACGCGATTACCCACTGAGAAGTGGGTCACATAAAGCTTCCGGAACAAACTTTTTTTTCAAAGCTAAGCAAAAGAATAATGACCGAGCGTTCTTGAAGCCTCATGTAGTAATGCGAAAACAACTTTTTACGAAGCTATTCTCAAGTTCTGTACCCCCAATCAATCATTCAAGATAATGAGTGCATCGCTCTTTTGTTTTTGTGAGATGTGAAGTGTGACCGCATGTTGTGTAGATCTTAGCATAACGTGTTCAAAATACCTTATTCTGAGAAAGATTTCGAAAGACGAATAGCCGCTTACCTCTGTACAATAAAGCATAGTTATATGTTATATAACGTTCAATATTGCAAAAACAAACGTACATTACTTTCCAAATTGAGTACTGCAATGTTATTGTTAAATAATACGAAAGTAATGTGAATGGTTATAATTAAAGTTGTCGCTTTAAAATTCTTTTATCTTCGCTTTAGAACATCAAAATATCTCTCACGCTGTGAAAACTCAAAAACAACAATCTGATAATTCCTACAAACAAGATTACAAAGAGCAGATGGTTGGTCAACCTCCGTTTGATCCATCATCAGCCTACCCAGAACACGAACGACACAGAAGAATGTCGAAGCTAGCGAGCAAGGTGAGTGCTGCATTACTTGTGGTGTAGATACGTTTAATTTTGGGTTTTCAGTAGTTAAAAGGTTAGGAATTTTTTATTTTCAATTGAGATGGGAGATCGCTATGCTGCACCGATGAGATTACTACAAGAAGATAGAAATGCGTCTGCAGCTGCAAATAAGTGGGCTTCCCTGCATGAAGGCCTGTAGTGATGTAGTTGGGCTACCGGTAACTTAGGCGAGGGTCACAGCTTATAAGCTTTTTTACTGGGCGTTGTTGTTTGTGGCTGGTCGCCCGCTAATGGGAGGAAACAACCCAGAAAAAAATGAAGTTGAGAGGTTTAGGATGAGCAATGTAGCAAAGAGTCTATCTAGTCTGGAATGAGTCTAGCCTGAATTGGCTGTGCGCAGCAAAGCTGACGAGACTTTTCTTATACAGTAGTCGAAACATTAAGTTGTCCGTTATAATTCACAATGGTCGGTCAAAAGAGCTTCAGATTCATATTTCTACAATTTATCGTTTATGTTTTAGCATGAATACAATATTAAGAATAGGAACTGATTTAAACCATTGTATTTTTAGCCTGAGTATACAAAGGAGGCTGAGAAAACACGCCATATCAACCAACTTCCTCCTGATGCACCAGACTTTGTGCGAGCAAAGCAAGCTACAGCTGATGCCAGTGATGTAAATAATATAACATGCTTAAATATAAATCAATGTGTAAATTCTCAAACACACTAGTATTGTAAAAAGTTTTTAAACTTGCGTAATGTCGTTTCATTCACGTTGCGTTTTCATCATAGACAAGAGTTATTTAGGGTATGTGCATTTCACATTTTCGCAAGAATTTAAAATAAAATCAAGTCCTGTGCGTTTTCAATTACCACTATCCTATGATTTTTCAATACTTTGTAAAACTATTTGCAATTCCAGGCCAAATCTTTTCGTTATTCGTTGAAAACGTTTTAGATTGATTACAAAAAACAAAAGAAAGAAACCGAGGACAAATATCGAGGATACCAAACATTGGATAGTAAAGATCATCCTGTAGTACAACAAGGAATCAAAGCTGCTGAAGTCATAAGCAATGTGAGTTGATTCAACAATTTTTCTGATGAAGTTTGGTATCCTGATCATGTGAAATATTTACAGATTCCATACAAAGAAGATTGGGAAGCTGAGAAGCAACAGGTTTATTATCCAGTGCATATTACACCTGAATATGAAGCATCAAGTGATGTCAAGAAAGTGCTAAGTGATGTGAGTAACTTCTGTGCCTTTGCCGTTTATTGACATGAAAAGTTAGTGCTGTTTATTTTTTTTTTATGGAAGATTTTTTTCGCTGAGTACCGAAGGTTTCGTTATGTCCTTAGAAACAAGCAAACGTTCCAACCTGCTTTTGATTTTTAATCTTTACCATTGGCCAAAAATTCGTACATTACAATTCGCTTTTGCTAATTCTATGAACTATATAGTGTGAGTAGTTTGAAGAGATATTATGGACATCTTTTGTAGACGGCATACAAGAAGGATTTTGAAAAGAAGAAATCACAACATGAATATCTTCCAACAGAAACTGAACGCTACAAGGAACTCAAACAACTTGGAGACTCAACATCTGATGTAAGTTTGTCTAGCCTACTAACGAAATAAACAAAAATCTTCATAAGATGTGACACAATAATATGGCTCATTAAACCCACACATTTTCCTACTTGTTAAATTTGAAAGCAATAACTTGCTACTTATCTATCTATCTATCTTTTGTAGACCCGCTTATCCTCGGGGGTCGCGGGGGCAACTGTTCAAAATGGATCGTTTTAAGCATTTCGATCCTCTGCGACAAAGGGTAGATGCTCTGGTGGAATGCCAAGGCGAGACCAACTAAGATCTTCAACGTAATCTCGCCATCGAGTTCTGGGACGGCCTCTAGGCCTTCGACCAAACGTTGTTGAATACAACTGTTTTTCGGCTGTGCTTTGCTGCATGGGACATTCGTGTCACATGTCCAATTGTTTGTACCATCGCAGTTGCGATCTTTCTAATCGTAGAAGCAGCGATTCGATGTTTAGAGGTTCACTAATATCTGCACTTTTAACCTTCTCCAACAAGGTCAAATCGCTAATTCTTCGCTAGAATCCCATTTCAGCTGCTTGGACTAGAAATCTCACTTTCTCAGTTATGATTTAACGCTCATGGCCATAAGTCAGAATAGGAACAAGGACTGATCTGAAAATGGATAGCTTTGCCTTGGTGCAAAGCTCCCATTTCAGTACCACAGATCGGTGAAGCTGACGTATTGCTGCACTGGCTTTCCGTTGAGGATATTAAATGCTATTTTGACTGCCATCATGTGTGAATGCGACGGCGAGGTGTCTGAATTTCTGTGACTGTTTTAGTGGCACTCCTCTAACTTCGAGAGAGCACTGCTTTGGTTGTCTGGACAGGTATATAGTTTCGGTTTTCGCGGTACTCATGTAAGTTTGCATTCCGGCAACAGAGCTGCTATCCAAAAACTTGATGGAGACCATTTTGGGTAGAGTCGAGTAGCACAAGATCATCTGCAAATAAAAGATGTTGTACAGCACAATTACCGATCTTTATCTTTACCCACCAAAAGACTCACTTTTCTTACCTGTGTTATCCATATAAATAAGAAATAAAATAGGCGAAGGAAATTCTATCCCAAAATTTACATTTGTAACAGATTGTTTATAAAAAAAGTCTTCACGAACAGTTTTTATGAATCTACCATAAAAGATCATCAAAAACACATTAAATTGTATTGCCAACTCCTGCATTCTAGAACTGATATATACATTCAGGCAAAATACAAGGAAAACTATGAGAAAAACAAGGCCAATTTTACGGAGATTCCTGAAACAAATGAAATGGTTCGTTCGAAAGAACTTCGACCGGTGCAAAGCAAGAAGTTATATGAAGAAAAATCAAAAGAAATGCTCAAGAATGTGTCGATTGGCCCAGGTTCGTTTACGTTGGTGGAAAAATTTATTGAAGAAATTTTAGCTCAAAATTGACCGATTTTTATAACTTTTGATTTTTTTGTTAGACGTACCTGAGTTGAAACAAGCGGTTTCTGCTCAACTAATCGCATCTCCACATCCTTACAAGAAAGATTATAAGGAACAGATAGTTGGTAAAGGGCCACACGATCCTAGCATTGGATATCCTGAACACGAACAGCATAAAAAAGCCTCAGTCTTGGCTAGTCAGGTAGGCTCACCTACAATGTGATCTTTTACACACATGGAAAAGCTACGTTACCGTATATATTTTAGAGCTCAACACTGTTTCGAACTTTCAGGCCTCATTAGTGCAGTTGGTGCGACCGACATTTACTTAAGGCAATATATATGTTTGAAAAGGATTTTTTGCTTGTGGATTGTAACTATACCACTCACAAGAACCCGCAAAAGCCCTCTCTGCCGAACTCTTTCGCCCTTGAAAAATAGCAGGCACTATGTCTGTGCATACAGCTCAGAAAACATAGTGAATATTAGAGCTAAGGTCGCAATTTGTAACACAAATGTAAAAGCGCAAGTATATATGCATAACTGCAAACAGTAAACACTGTTTCGACCTTTCAAGTCTTCTCGGTCAGTTGGTGTGATTTGCTTACAACTATTTTGCATGGTTTGTTAGACCGGCTACAAAAAAGATGCCGAAAAAACAAGACAAGATTACAAGCTACCTGCTGATGCTCCACAGTTTGCAAAAGCAAAGGAAGTTGCGAAAAACACCAGTGATGTGAGTTTGTGTACAACATTTCAATATCTATGGATTAAAAATCTTCGTGGCTAAAAGAAATCAAATCAAATCTTCATTTTACTCGCCGTATTACGCCGAAGCGTGTAACTAGTGGCGGGGCCCATCTCCGCAACTTAGCGCCCGTGCTACACAGCTCCGAAGAAACGTCGCAACGGTGGCGAGCGGTTGGTGACACTGTGCCAATTTGACCGGTCCGGGAATCGATGATGGCCTCCCGCACCGATAGAGTGCGCTTAGCAACTGAACTAACTTGCTGGTGGCTAAAAGAAAGTATTCAAATTTTAGTTAAGCCTGTTTCATGCATTGGCCAACTGTGAAACTACTAAACTGTCTTGTGTTTAATGCATGGAATTACTTTTCTCGCTTTACTTTTGACATAATTTACTGTGAAACTTACTTTAATGTACAAAAATATCTTTTGTTTACATAAAATCATTGACCTGGCACTGTATCAGGTTGAAATTTTTTTTTTATAAACCAGATTGAATACCAAAAGCAAAAGAAAGAAACCATCGATAATTATCGAGGATACCAAACAATGGATAGTAAAGATCATCCTGTTGTACAACAAGGAATCAAAGCTGTTGAAGTCACAAGCAATGTGAGTTGATTCGATTGTTTTGCGTATTATGCTGCTGCTTATGTTGCTTTTGTGTCTAAACAGATTCCGTACAAAGAAGATTGGGAAGCTGAGAAGCAACAGATTTATTATCCAGCGCATATCACACCTGAATATGAAGCATCAAGCGATGTGAAAAAAATGGATGTAAGTTAAACGAAAAAAAAATCAACTTAGCGTTACAATGCTTGCCTTTTTCCAATATGTTTAAATTTTATTCATATTTACCGTATGCCCAGATAAAAAAAAATAGCGCAAAACTTCTCCCCTAGATTCTGGGATCAATTGAAAGCAGCTAATAATAATTGTTCTAAATCAGCGCTTTGTTACTTTTTGAGTTGCCACAGCCCTTGTCTGAGATTTCAAATTCGTCAAAAAAAATTTACGTGTGAATGAGTGTAAATTACAGCACTCTTAAGCCATGTGTAAATTCTAACAAGTGTGTTTTTGCTGTGTGTGCCAATTATGACCTCCGCCGAACTCGATATTATTTTTCCACCAAACCCTCGAGGTGCAGCCACTTTCACTGAGACGTCTAAATGTTTAGGAGACATTTTTAATTCGTTTTATTGTTACTTCATCATGCAACATATGTGATGCAATAATAAAACAAACCAAAAAGTTCTAAAAGACATTAAGAAGTTTGAGTCAATGTGATTGCGCTTCTATGTAGACAGATGATGACTGAAACCTGGTTGTTTTAGGCTTTGGGCATTCATCTTTTCGTGTTTTAATATTTTTTAATTTCTACGTTTTGATTAATTAGACTGACTACAAAAAGAATTTTGAAAAAGAGAAAGCAAAAAATCGCTATGATCCGACCAGCACACCTAGATATGAAGAGATGAAACAAACCGACAATGTCCTTTCAGAGGTAGGTAATATGAGGAAAGTTATGTTACCAGTTTATGGAAACATGGATATTGTTAGAAGTGAAGAGTACCTTTGCATGTACTGTAAAGTGCATGCGTTCGTACTCAAAAGATTGCTGGCTTGTATTTGGTTTCCGAATCAAAAGTGCGTCGTCATTTCTAACTCCATTTGTGTACTTCACAAAATGGGCCGATACGTTAACGCTCGTGCCCCAAACTGTTGCAATTGTTAAACACTATTAAATGCAGTGTTTCTAAATTGGGGGTCCATGTATCCCTAGGGGTCCGTGATGACCTGTAAAAGGGGTCCACGCTGCCTGTTAAAATGGTCCACGACCTGCTACTTGCAGTGTTGGGCAGTACCAAAGTACAAAAGTACCGTGGTACTGTAACGCGGTACTTTTTAGTATCGTTATCAGCAACGACAATACTTTTAAAAAATGTACCATTTTTGATACCGGTACGTACCGTCGTTACATTTTTGACTGTTTTACTTCATGTTTTGGTACTTTTTTTTAATAAACTTTGAGCGCACAACTGAAAAATTTCTTGCTTCCGATGCACAACTTACACTTGCAGCTTCATAGAAAAACGATAGATCGTGAACCCTGCCATCTGTGATCAAGGAAATTGAAGTGAATCAGTTTTCCTGTGATACGTGATAAGAACAAAATCATTTTTCAGTACGCAAAATTTGCGAGTTAATAAGAAATGTGGTAACAGTTTCTGCCATGTATGCGTTATAATTTTAGGTACAACTCAAACGGGGTTTTTAAACATTGTAACTCATTTTTTAGTTGTTAGTATTGGCTTTTGTGTCAGTGTGTGATGCAGGATGTGTTGCCCAAAATACTCGATATGAGTTTCATCATGGGATAGAGCCCGTGCCAGAGCAATGGGCGGCCAAACTTTGGAATAATTAATCAAATCATGCACTATATCCAAAGTTTGCTTGTTGATCGGGGGGGGGGCAAGCTTGATGACTGGTGAGGCCAGCCCCCTCCTAGACGCCGGTCCTGTCGTAAGACAAAAAGTGTTTGGAAATGAAATTTTTTGCATGAAATAAATAATGGAAAAAGGTTTCATTACTTTTCCAGCAAGAACGCAATCCTAATATTTTTTTAAAGTTTAATATAAGTTTAACGGATTTTACATAAAATCATGCCTAATCAAGACTATAGCTTTCCTACTCGACCAAATATTTAAAAAAAGCTACTAAGTGCTCCAAAACAGTGATCCCTAAAAAATAAGTCTTATGTACTGTCTTTGGCCCAATCAGACCTTCTCCCATGAAAAAGTCCTGGTTACGCACCTGTTCGCAAGCAAACCGTTAACAATTTACTAAAACAATAACGGCCACCAAAGATTGAATTTTTTTTTCTATACATTACCTTAGTTACAGCAATCGACATGGAAATCATCGGGATTTCTGGCAAATTTTTTTGTCGTAAGAAATGTACGATAGGGGCTTACTACAAGGCAACATTTTGCTACACGTTTTACGAAAAATTAATTGAAAAATATTCAGAGCGCCTTCAAACAAATTTGAGAATGAATCCACTGTTGGTATCGGTACGCAATTTATAAAAGGCTACCCAAGGCATAATTTTGCCGAAAAAAAATCAGAAATTTTTTGTTTGAAAAGTACCGAAAATCGGTACCGAGTACCGTTATCGTTGTTACTTTTTAACAAACGTACCGTCATCGGTACCGGCCATACATTTTTAGCAAAATATCGCTCTCGATATCGTTGTTACTTTTAAAGAACCGAATGCCCAGCTCTGGTTACTTAAATTTGATTTACGAACGGCTTCTCTGGCACAGAAGATTTTTTTGCACTCATACACCCATTGTGGGTTTTCCTGCAGCGAAAATTCTGGTTTTGCTCTTTCACACACCATTTGCGGGCTTTGCAATAGAGACTTTTTATCTTTTGGGGGGTCCACAAAGTTATTTCAATAGGCATGGTGGTCCACGGACCAAAATGAGTTGAGAAACCTTGATTAAATAGAATTCTAAAATTACCTTGTTTTATGTCATTTGTTGAAGTTTAATTTCAGATATGTGTGTGCGTAAACAGGATACTTTTATTTATATACGGTAGTTTTCACCTCAAATTTGTTGACATTTCTGTATGATTGAAATTCATTATAAAAGTGATGCAGAGAATCACCACACTCTAGTAACAATTATCATGACGATTTTGCATGAAAAGTCAAAATTAAAATTGCAGCTGTGTGCTGAATTCAGTCAAAAATATTAATGCTTGCACTTTATTCGACTTAAATCAATTTCAGCTGACGCTATATTCAGTAAATTCCCATTCAAATCCTTATTGAATATAGAGTAAGCTGAATCGATTTAAATTAAATATAGTGTGAGCATTAATATTTTTGACTGATTTTAGCATACAGCTGCAACTTCTACCAGCATATTAATTTCACTTTCTGGATTATGATTATATTTTTCCGTCATGACGTTGAAAAAATCATGATGATGCAGTAGTCTCACTTGCTGAAAACACACAAAATTATGAATATCGCTGTTTTTTTTTAAAGGTTTGGCTCGAGGAACCATTATACAATTTTGAAAGAACGCCAATCTTTAAATTTGTAAATGAAACTGCAGTCAACAACTGTTTCAGCGAAAATTTACAGATTTTGAGACCGCCGGACAATTTTGAGAGAGCATTTCGGTTTCTCAAAACACTTTAAAAAAAACTCTGGATATTCGGTTCACAAAGAGTAACTTTTTCAACGTAACTTTTTTCATTTAAATATGACAGAATAAATATCAGAAGGAATACAAAGAAAACAAAGGAAATTACACTCCACTTCCGGAAACCAATGAAATGGTTCGATCTAAACAACTGCAACCAGTGGTGAGCCAGAAAGCTTATACTGAAAAATCAAAAGATATGCTGCAAGACGTGTCGATTGGACCAGGTTGGTGAAAAGATATACTAAATATAATCCGATACGATAATAATTAAACATTATTTTACTGCATCTCGTAAGAACACAGTCAGGTATGTCGTTACGGCTTGGCTGCAAAAACTAGTTGATTCTAGGCAATGCGTGAAGCGAAACAGGCCTCCACGAGAAATAAGCGTGGAGTTAATGTACTTCTGGAGCAGAATGATGATGAGCGCGTCGTTTACTTATTTCTGTCATGGCTCATGTGTGAGTTATGACCAGTGGCCACATCTCTGTTCTTGTAGAAGGACAACGTTACACAAAATATCTTTGTGTTGCGAAATATTTGGAAAATCGCGTAATCGGTACTTTAAGACTGGAAACTCCAGTACTTTAAGACTGAAATACAGTTAAATATTATGCTACGTACAATTTTGTTGCAATAAACTATTACTTTCCAAATTGACTATGGTGCAACTGAAGCATCATTCTAGAGACAAAAGTTCATGGTTTATGTTTAAAATTTGCTTTGAAGTATTGTTGATCCATGTTTTAGAACATCAAAATATCTCTCACGCTGTGAAAACTCAAAAACAACAATCTGATAATTCCTACAAACAAGATTACAAAGAGCAGATGGTTGGTCAACCTCCGTTTGATCCATCATCAGCCTACCCAGAACACGAACGACACAGAAGAATGTCAAAGCTAGCAAGCAAGGTGAGTAATTTGTAACATGATATGTTTAATTTCATGATCTCTTTAATCTGAAAGTTAAATCGTGTTGCTGTGCATAAAGATCTCGCATTTATAATTGTTTTCAAGTCAACGTTTGGAAGGTAGAATTAATTCCATTTTTAGCAATTACGCAATTTGCATAGAACAGTTCATAACGTAATTCACATGACTTCGTCAAAAGAGCTTCAAATTCATATTTCTACTATTTGTCGTTTATGTTTAGTATGAATACAATGTTAAAAACACGAAACTGATTTAAACCGTTGTATTTTTAGCCTGAGTACACAAAGGAGGCTGAGAAAACACGCCATATCAACCAACTTCCTCCTGATGCACCAGACTTCGTACGAGCAAAGCAAGCTGCAACTCATGCCAGTGATGTAAATAATATAACATGCTTAAATATAAATCAATGTGTAAATTCTCCAAAACACTAATATCGGAGAAAGTTTTTAAACTTGCGTAATGTCGTTTCATTCACGTTGCGTTTTCATCATAGACAAGAGTTGTTTTGCGCATGTGCACTTCACAGTTTGTGAGAAATCTAAAACAAAACCAAGTCCTGAATTTTTTAATCTCTGATGTCCTTTGATTTGTTTAAGATTTCGTGAAACTATTTGTAATTGCAGGCAAAACCTCTTCATTATTTGTTGA
Organism: Trididemnum miniatum; assembly: GCA_964006365.1. Classification (NCBI taxonomy): domain Eukaryota; kingdom Metazoa; phylum Chordata; class Ascidiacea; order Aplousobranchia; family Didemnidae; genus Trididemnum; species Trididemnum miniatum. The sequence continues at coordinate 14,622,679 of OZ023248.1, read as the reverse complement.
AAACGTTTTAGATTGATTACAAAAAACAAAAGAAAGAAACCATCGATAATTATCGAGGATACCAAACAATGGATAGTAAAGATCATCCTGTAGTACAACAAGGAATCAAAGCTGCTGAAATCACAAGCAATGTGAGTTGATTCAACAGTTTTGCGCATTATGCTGCTGCTTACGTTGCTTTTGCGTCTAAACAGATTCCATACAAAGAAGATTGGGAAGCTGAGAAGCAACAGATTTATTATCCAGTACATATCACACCTGAATATGAAGCATCAAGCGATGTGAAGAAAGTGCAAAGCGATGTGAGTGAACTATGAGCTGTGTTTTTGCTGCTTATTGACAAGAAAAGTTACATTATCAAGCTTTTTAGTCGAACTGTTTTATTAGCTGAGTTTTGTAATTTGTACAAGACCTTTTCTTAGATCAAGCAAAAGTTTTGATTGTTGTTACGACAAGTGCTGCAAGCAAAACATCTTTTTATAAAATTTTTTTTTTAGGTTTGTCTTATTACTAAGTCTTTAATTAACTGATGCATTTTTTTTTCAACGAAGAAGCCTCCTACATTGTCCTCAGAAATCAGCAAAAGTTTCAACCAACTTCTTATTTTCAACTGCTTTCGGTGGTCAAAAACTCTTACGCTACAATTTGCTTTTCTAAATTCGTGGCAATAGGGTGAATAATTTAAAGCAGGGGTGTCCAACCTTTTTGGCCAAAGGACCACATGCAATTTACGAATGATTGCGCGGGCCACCGGAGTGTTTACTGCTAAGGCGCTACTAAAACTCAAAAATGTGTATTTTTACAATTATAAGAACAATGAACGTACCACCAGTAAATTCAACGAAGTTTTTGCTACGCGTCGACATTTCAATGTCAAATTTGGCACTGTTTTTTTCTAACAAGCTTGGCAAAATTCGGCAAGATCGAACGATTTTCTTCTCGACTAAGGCGGTTTACGACCAAAAAATTCGAGATTTTCACGTCTCAGACAGAGGCGCACCCAGGATTCGGCAAAGGAGGGGGGCACAACCGAGGGTGTGGGGACGAAGCAGGAAAAGGGGGTCGGTTTTCACATAAAAAAACACTCATTTTAGCACACTTTTTTAACGAAAAAGGGCATGCAGTGAGGGCAGATACTCGTGACCATACAAATATATTTTTGCAGCTTACGGTATGTCTAAAAGCAGAAGCATGGCCAAAATAAGTGAAAGGAGGCTGCAACTATTATCACTTTGAGAAATTATAGACTGAAAGTTAGGTTTTAGCACCTTATTACAGAGCCAAAGGAGGGGGGCATGGCACCGTGCTCCCCCTGCGTGCGTTTATGGTATAAATTCGGATCGCGACCAAATCAAAATCAAATCTTCGTTATATTTGTGGTATTGCGCCGAAGCGTGTAACGAATCGCCGGACCCATCTCCGCGGCTCAGCGCCTGGGCTACACAGCTCCGAAGAAACGTCGTAGCGGTGGCGAGCCGTTGGCAACACTGTGCCGATTTGACCGAGCCAGGATTTGAACCCTAGATCTCTCGCACCGATAGCGTGTGCGCTAAGCAGTTGAGCTAACGGCCGGTCCAACCTAGTTTATTACTGACTACTTTTGAAGCACGAACACGATTGTGTGGAAAGGATGTGAACGCAACAATATCGATAATGTGATGCGAAACAATTTCCATTGTGATGCAATAAAGTTAACTTACAAGAAAGCAAACATTAAATGACAATTTCTCAGAATGTAAGCTCACCATAAATTACGTAGAACAAATTAGGGAGCGCCCAGGTTCCCAAGTTTGGTAGGCTTTTGGTCAAGATAGACTCTTCTGCATCGATTCCGTGATAATGATACGTCACTTAAATCCTCGAAGCGAGAATATCTTGCCTTCCCACGATGCACAATTAGAGTTACAGTCAATGCATGAAGCAACGCAGTTTCGAAAGGAATGGGATATATGACTTAAAGACTAGGAGAGTATAGATGACAAGAAAGCATCGCAAAAAATAGTAATGCAGGGAACAGAGTAGCATAAATTATGTAGCAATTAAATTGATAATATTGGTAATTTCGGAAAAGTCCCACGGGCCACTCAAAACTTTTCCGCGGGCCACATGTGGCCCGTGGGCCACAGGTTGGACACCCCTGATTTAAAGAGATATTATGAACATCTTACGTAGGCGGAATACAAGAAGAACTTTGAAAAAAAGAAATCTCAACATGAATATCTTCCAACAAAAACTGAACGTTACAAGGAACTAAAACAACTTGAAGGCTCAACATCTGATGTAAGCTTGTGTGCTAACCAATTAAACAAACATCTTGAAAAACTGTTATTGGGGCATAACACCTGATCATTTTGTAAGCGTTAAGCCTGAAAGCAATCACCTGCTATTTTGTATCCCAAGATTTACATTTGTAACTGATTATTTATAAAAAAAGTCTTCATATACAATTTTAATGAACTTGCAATATGAGATGATGAAAATCATAATCAATGGCATTGCAAACCCTTGCATTCTGGAACTATACATTTAGGCAAAATATAAGAAAGATTATGAGAAAAACAAGGCCAATTTTACGGAGATTCCTGAAACAAATGAAATGGTTCGTTCGAAAGAACTTCGACCGGTGCAAAGCAAGAAGTTATATGAAGAAAAATCAAAAGAAATGCTCAAAAATGTGTCGATTGGCCCAGGTTCGTGCACGTTAGTGGAAAAATTTGTTGAAGAATTGTTGGCTCACAATTGACTATTTTTCATAACTTTTGGTACACTTTTAGATGTACCTGAGTTGAAACAAGCTGTATCTGCTCAGCAAATCACATCTCCACATCCTTACAAGAAAGATTATAAAGAACAGATAGTTGGTAAAGGACCACAGGATCCTAGCATAGGATATCCTGAACACGAACAGCATAAAAAAGCTTCAGACTTGGCTAGCCAGGTAGGGCTACGTACAATTTGCTTTTTTACGCACGTGAAAAAATTAGGCCTGCCTTGCTGTATTTGTTTTGGTAGATTTAATAAAGTAAAATTATACTTTTCTTACTATTATTTTGCATGGTTTGTTAGACCGGCTACAAAAAAGATGCCGCAAAAACAAGACAAGATTACAAGCTACCTGCTGATGCTCCACAGTTTGCAAAAGCAAAGGAAGTTGCGAAAAACACCAGTGATGTAAGTTTAGTGTACAGCTGTTCCATATCTATGGATTAAAAACCTTCGTGACTGAAATAATGTATTCCAATTTTAATCGAACCTATTTCATGCATCTGCTTGCAGTGACCATATAACGTCTTGTGTGTAACGCATGGAACCATTGATTTGCTTTAGTTTTGACATAATTTACTAAGAAGCGGGGTTGGGAATCGATACCCAAAAAAGTAAAGAAATAATCGATATTTGATAGTTCACCAAAAAGTAAAGAAATAATCGATTTCGATGGTAGTTTCAAAAAGTAAAGAATAAAGAATATTGTAATCGATATTCGATATTACACCGAGCATTCAGCGGTGTACGCCAAGCATTTTTTTGTGATGTCCTCACATTCATGCGGTAAGTTACAGTCAAACAACGGACATAGTACATGCAAAGCAACTTTGCTACAAAAGTTTTTTTTTTTGGCCCAAAAAAATTTTTATCAGCAAAAACAAGGTAATGACACACCGACAATTATTTTAAATTTACTAAAGTGAGATAAAGTTACCTGGACAAAAAAAATCGAATATGGAATATCGAATTGCGCAAAAAAAAAAGTAAAGACAAGGCATATTCGATACTCATTCAAAAAAGTAAAGGCTCCAGTGCATTCGATGAACAAAAAGTAAAGAATATCGCAATCGAATATCGATTACGATCGATTTTTCCCAACCCTGCTAAGAAGCTTGCTTTGATGCACAGTAATATCTTTTGTTTTACATGAAATCATTGACCTGGTACTGTTTCAGATTGAAATACTTTTTTTCTTTGTAACCCAGATTGAATACCAAAAGCAAAAGAAAGAAACCATCGATAATTATCGAGGATTTCAGACAATGGATAGCAAAGATCATCCTGTAGTGCGACAAGGAATCAAAGCTGCTGAAATTACAAGCAATGTGAGTGGATTCAACAATTTGTCTGATCAAATTTGGATATCCTGATCATGTGAAATATTTAACAGATTTCATACAAAGAAGATTGGGAAGCTGAGAAGCAACAGGTTTATTATCCAGTGCATATCACACCTGAATATGAAGCATCAAATGATCTGAAGAAAATGGATGTAAGTAACCAGTGTGCAATACGGACACTGTTGTGTTCGTTATTACGTAACTTTAAAAAATTGTCTTTAATAAGGATCACCTACGGTAAATTGATTTTAAGGTAAAACTTTTTTTGTATTTTTACTCCCTCGCATTTTATTGCAGTGTTTTGATGGGTTAATTTGGAGTATGTTGATTCATTTCAATACAAACGACCCAGTAAGCAGTTGATAAAATTAGATTAATACGGACGTGGAACAAAGCTGCTCCATTTCGAATATCGGTATAGTCCGCTGTTTGTCAGTTTATGAAACGTGTTAGTTAATGTTGTTGTTCTATTGTTATATCTACTACAACATCTACAAAAGTAATGTCTGTTATTTTGGAACTCGAGAGTGAATTTTACGTTAGGATAAACTTCATTCAAACTATCACAAATTACTTTGATGGAATCAAAGCTATTGAAAGCATGGAGCAGCTTGGCGTATACCACGAAGTAGTAGCCTCATTTCAATTTGTTTATATCGCACATTAATGATTTTTTTTCTTTAGGCTAATTACAAAAAAGACTTCGAGAAATCCAAGGACAAGAATTATTACAAGCCTACCGATACTGAGCACTATAAATCTATCAAGCAGGGAGAAGCTGCATCTTCTGATGTAAGAACCTCCGTATGCATGTCTTCACATGTGTTACCAATAATTTGAAACAGCTGTGCACTGTAAACCTACGCTGTAGGCCTGATGATCGAGAAGTTTTTAACGTAAAAATTCAGTATTACTACCCTTAAATCTTGACATAAGAAAGTTTGAAAATGACCATTAAAAGTCAGTTGGAAATAAATAACTCATTCATGGCTGAAGCCACGCGGATTTAGGCAATGAGAGGCTCTAGGCCAGTGGTCGGCAACCTCTTTTTTAACGCGGCCCAGATCAAACTTTCAATGGCTATTGAAGGCCCACTACATGTAAAACCGACCCGGCGATAGCGCATTGCAAACCGAGCACGTGTGTGGTTTCGCAACACGCGTGTGGTCGATGCGTTGCGAAGAAAATGCTTTTTTTTACTCGTTCGCATCGCCAGAACAGAAGAAACCAAGAGAGCATTGCATGAAAAAGATGCAGACCCACGGCACCCATTTTTGAGCATGGTACTAAGAGTTTTGTTTTTGTAGCCATGTTCTGCCCGGAGAAACAGCATTGGGTTGTTTTACGCGCGAAGCATCAAAGGGAAGGTTTTTATAATTATTTGTATGGGTTTACTTTTTATTTGCAGCTAGCATGCGGCCCACAAAGACTTTGTAAAACCGAATAGCCCGCGGCCCATGAAAAATTGGTAAAAGGTCCACAGTTGGGCCGCCGCCCACAGGTTGCCGACCACTGCTCTAGGCCAAGGGTGGGGAACCTGCGGCCCGCTTAAGTTTTGAATGTGGCCCGCGTCAGAATTTTTTTAAGTGTACAACAAACTGGTGGAATACATGCTGTTTTCGTGGCATAAAAAACGCACAAAAGTCTCTGATTTTTGCGGTAAAAAACAACTCAGCATGAATGCTCAATAAATTTGCGACGTAGTGTTGCGTATTTTTAAGACAAAACTTTCAAATTGAGAGTGAATGTGTCCCGCTGAAAGTATTATGCAATCAATGCGGCCCGCTATGCTTTGCCGGTTCCCAACCCCTGCTCTAGGCAATTTGATCAATGAGGCCCTAGTGAGCAATGATCACAATGATTTCTACGTATGCTAAAGTCTTGGTGGTTGATTTCCAAAAAAACAGGTCTTTGTTGTTCGTGACAAGGCCCTTGATTATTTCTCCGAGGTCCCAGGCTCAAGCCTGCCTTGTCTATTAATAAATCCGGCCCTGGCCAAAGCCAAATGCTTGCGCATTGCTGACTCGAAGAGCACAGACTTACCGAGCAGTATTTTGATGCGCAGTTTAAACTTGAGTAGCGTTAAAGTTGTAGAAAACCTCAATGTGTTTAGTGATTGCTCATCGTGTCAATCTTTTATCCAGCCAGCGATTTCAAAGAGCGTTTAGCTCAAAGTACCGTTTGAATTTTTCTTACACTTGAAAATGACACAATGCATTTACTTGCGTTACTTTGCAAACTCAGTGCTCGTAATTATTGATTTATCGCTTTACTCAACTTTCTAATGATTAATCCTCATTTCGAGTCGGCCTCATGTTATCGAGTTTAAAAAGTTTGGGATCCCGTTGAATCTTTTTTACACAAGCACCCGATTTTTTTTTTGTTGTAGATTGGTACTTGCGAGTAGAACAGGGCTGGGCAAACTACGACCCGCGAGACCATTTTATGCGGCCAGCGGGCACTTGCAGAAATATAAGCTCCTACCGTGAATGAAGACCATTTTTTTGCTCTCCTCCGATTTTCAGTGGAAAACAGGACATCTGAGGACGTGTAGACCTTTTTTTGCTCTTGAAATCAGTGTGGCCCTCCGCTTCAAAATTCTGTCAAATGTGGCCCTTCGTGTGAAAAGTTTGCCCACCCCTTACGTAGAGTAACATTGCGAAGCATTGCATACCCGGCCGTATTGACACTTAAAAGGGCCCCGAGGTTAATTTTTGGGGACCCATTTTTTGCAGGTCTGATTTTGACGTTAGCAGCACATTTCTTTTCACAGAACACTACCTTCTTTAAGTTTGGTGCACCCTTGACCGGAGGGCCTCAAGTCTATGGCCTCCCTAGCCTCTCTTTCATTCGGCCCTGATTGCGTAGCAGATAGTTTGATGAATTGACTGGCCATTTAGATGAACGTTTTGAAGTGATATTAGGTGAGGTTTAATTCCCACTTATATCCAATATTATGCAAATTTAAAGATTTTGTTTCTATTAGGTACAGCCGCTGTTACCCTTAGTAAATGCTCTCAAAAAATTCCGTGTTTTATGCACTTTCCAAACGATTGCACCTTGCGTATGATGCAGTTCTACGTTACGAACCAAAATCAATGTATTAAAACCACTTGAAATTTAGCTTACTATTCAGAACTCGTAAATTTGTTGCTTCAAACATGCAAGTTCATTTTGACATATTTGTAAAAATTCGTGTCAGTTCATTGGAAGGCTTAAATGGGTTTAATACGTAAATCGTATATACTGTACTGCAGGATGAAACAAAAAATAATCTCAAAATATGCTTAAGAAATAGAAATATTAACGTTTTCTTGTAAAAAAAAAACTATAATAGCTTAAAGAACAGTGTTGTAAAACCATATTTACAAAACAATTTAATGAATATTTACAAGTTAATCAGGATTTACTCTCAAAAAGAAGCACTGTAAAAAACTCCGCGAAACCGCGACAGGTGAAGCGCGATATAGCGAGGGATCACTGATAATTTATTTCTGTGGATAGCACTAATATGCATTAAAGAAATGAGGTATAGTACTGAAAAAGTTAAAAGCAAGTTTTGGATTTTTTCGCAGCGCATCATTGACCGGTCGATCGCGAGCTTGTAAGAAATTTTGTAGTCGATCTCGAACGATCTGAAGTCGGCCAACCCTGCTGTACACCATGCCACGTTGCTGACGTATTTTGACTTTCGTAATAAATGTGTTGTAGAACAAATACAAACAAGATTATGAGAAAAACAAGGCCAATTTTACGGAGATTCCTGAAACAAATGAAATGGTTCGTTCGAAAGAACTTCGACCTGTGCAAAGCAAGAAGTTATATGAAGAAAAATCAAAAGAAATGCTCAAGAATGTGTCGATTGGAGCAGGTTGGTCTTGCATCTTAATGTTGAGAGAGTCAGTGCTGAAATTACAATTTCTAAGCTGTCTTTTTTTAACTGATTTTCAGATGTACCTGAGATGAAACAAGCTGTATCAGCTCAGCAAATCGCATCTCCACATCCTTATAAAAAAGATTATATAGAACAGATGGTTGGTAAAGGACCACACGATCCTAACATTGGATATCCTGAACATGAACAGCACAAGAAGGCTTCCGACTTATCGAGTCAGGTATACTTAACAGTTCGTTTTCAGTTTTTGGAAATTTTTATGCCGCATAAAGTTAGTAATGTACCAGATGATCACCTTTTCTATCAATCGATTAGTTACAAGTTAATTTATGATTTCGGTAAAGATAGGTATTTTGTACTATAAAATAAAGAAGCTCATTATGCAATCAAACACATCTGGTGCTTTAAACGTACTCAGCCATTTATTGTCTATATTTTCTGAGGTCAGCAAGAGTTATACTACTGAAAAAAATTTCAGCAAGTTTTTGTGAATTAATATAGGTTTATCTACGGTTGTAAACTATATAAGAAGTACCTGACGAGGACTAGCAACTTTATGCGAATATATTTCAGCTTTTCGCTGTGACTGTTTTCCAGCTATGTAGGGGTGAGCTTAAAGTCTTCAACTACGAGCATTTGCACTTCATAAAGGTCCTATTTTGAATTTCAGGTTATTCTGTACGTATTATTTATAAATTTTACAAAAACAATTTGTTACTATGCTAATAAACTGTGACAATGATATTTACATGTAAAAACAAAACCACTGTTTAAATTAAAATATTGGTATTAGATAAAAAATAATGGGCTTTGCAGTTGACTTGCCGCCTAATAATAGCCCAAAACAACCAAACCTAGAAAAGAAATGAATTTAAGAGGTCAAGAATAAACAATGCAATAAAAGACTTGGAGTCTGTTGTAAAAACAATCTTATGCTCTTGGCTAATGAATAGTACCGACCGAAAGGCCCCTGATACTATTCTTATTTTAGTTATATAAATATTATCATTTATTTTAATGTTGTTTTTTTTTCAGGCTGAGTACAAGAAAGACGCTGCGAAATCACGGCAAGATTACACGTTGCCAGCTGATGCTCCTCAATTTGCTAAAGCAAAAGAAGTTGCTAAAAACACCAGTGACGTAAGTGTACCTATCCGAAATCATTGGTTTGACTAATGTATCAGCACTTTCCCAATAAAATTGTACTCAAGTTTTTTGCAGAAACGATCATATTTGAAATCCATTAAAGATCATCGGTTGCAAACTCCAAAACTTTATTCAATTTTAAAATCTCCAGTTTGGTCAGTGCTACGCGAAATTAGTCGCCGAATTGTTTTTTTTTTACAGCGTTCGTTGACTAAGACTAAATCTTGTAAGGCTCACCATAACATCTCTTGATTGGTTTTTCCAATAATAGCTTTATTCGATAACAATTATTCAATAAATGCAATAGCAATAAAAATTATATTTCTGGATGTTTTTTGGTTTTAGATTGAGTATCAAAAGCAAAAGAAAGAAACCATCGATAATTATCGAGGATTTCAGACAATGGATAGTAAAGATCATCCTGTTGTACAACAAGGAATCAAAGCTGCTGAAATCACAAGCAATGTAAATTGATTTCACAGTTTTATATTTACTGGATGCTAACGTATATATTTGTTTTGATTCATGTAACAGATTCCATACAAAGAAGATTGGGAAGCTGAGAAGCAACAGGTTTATTATCCAGTACATATCACGCCTGAATATGAAGCATCAAGCGATGTGAAGAAAGTTGATGTAAGACTATATGATGGTTACGGAAATAAATGATATTTTTTTTAAATATTTGATTCACATACGACCTCACACATCTTGTGTTTCCTCAGAGCGAAAAAATTGTTTAGTTGAACTGATTTTGTAGCATATTTTAGGTTTAAGTAAATTTGTGGTTGTACTTTTTTGTTGCTTTTATATTTAATATACCTAGCTGCTTGCTGAATTATTTTTATTGTAATATGACTCGCCGGTTAGCTCAGTTGTTGAGCGAATTGTTATCCGTGCGGAAGGTCTAAGGGTGGATTCTCGGGCCCGTCACATCGGATGCAATGTTGCCAACAACTCGCCACCGCTGCGACGTCTTTTCGGAGCTATGTTGCCCAGGCGCTAAGCCGCTGATATGGGCCCCGCCACTCGTTACACGCTTTGGCGTAATATTGCGAGTATTATAAGAAGTTTTGATTTTTTTTAGAGTAACTACAAAAAGGACTTTGAAAAATCGAAGGACCGTAATCTTTACAAAGCGACTGATACTGCCCAGTATAAAGCAAGCAAAGAAGGGGATGCTGTTTTGTCGCAAGTGAGTTACTTTATTACGATGTCTGCAATTGCAATAAGTAGTGCACATAATAGTGGTGACTTAACTCAAAAATGAACTACCCACCATAGAGCAATAGTTATGGGCATTCACACCTAAATTTGTGAGCATACACTCATTTGGTGCTCCAAAAATACGTAGGAAAAACAAATCCAAGAGTATTTTGTAGATAAACGTTCCGACAAGCTAGATTCAGTTGTCATCATTTATGCAAGGCAGTATATGAAAGTATGTATCCATACAGCTGATGATGCCTGGCATATTAGGCCTACTGGTGATGATAACAACTTAATCCATGTTGTCGAAACCTCCAGATATAAGAAATAATGTGATTTTATTTTTCTTCTTAAGCTATTTTCGTCCCGTATTTACTGTTTTCTAAAACTGCTTATTTCTACCTCTCTGCTTTATAGTTTGCAAACTACAGTATCAAATGCAAAGAATAAAAAGTCAAAATCATAACTTATTTTCGTAGTGTATTTTTATGTCATATTTTGAAGCAAAAATGATTTGAAAGTCTAAAGCTGTATTCTACGCACACCACAGTCGACAGTTTCTTCTTGGACCCACGTTTTTTTTACTGTTTATTGAGTAGGTGAAACACTGCTGTGACGCATACTGCAAGTCGCGTTACCATCTGTCTCATGCCAGTCAAAACATATTACTTCTGATGCGAACTAATGTAACTCTCAGCATTTTCTCCTACTACATGATCATTGCAATAAAATGACATTGCCAATATACATAAAAATGAATATGCGATGTTAGTATATTCTACATTATCATCACTTCATAATTTCAAACACAATTTTAGAACAAGTACAAGGAAGATTATGAGAAAAACAAAGGACGAAACTTCACTGAGATTCCTGAAACAAGTGAAATGGTTTTGTCAAAAGAACTTCGGCCTATACAAAGCAAGAAGTTATATGAAGAAAAATCAAAAGAAATGCTCAAGAATGTGTCCGTCGGCCCAGGTTGGTAGCTGAGCAGTTGTTTACTTAAACTTTGTTGAAAAATCATTATTAACGTATTTGTTGGGCACATCTTCGGTGACTACTAGATGAATTTTCCAGACGTCAAAGATTTGCAGCATGCTGTATCAGCTCAACGAATTGCATCTCCACATCCTTACAAGAAGGATTACCAGCAACAGATAGTTGGTAAAGGACCACACGATCCTAGCATCGGATATCCTGAACATGATCATCATAAGAAAGTTGGAGAACTGGCTAGTTCAGTGAGTGATGTAGTTTTTTAGTTCTAACTATGCGTAAACTTTTATAAGAATTACGTCAAAATCGACTTCATTAAAAGTTTATTTGCGCAAATATCTCTTAACTTACTATTTTTCAGACCGAATATTCCAAAGATGCAGAGAAAACAAAACATGATTACAATTTACCAGTTGATGCTCCTCAATTTGTCAAAGCAAAGGAAGTTGCTGACAACGTCAGTGATGTAAGTAACGTCAACTTTTTGGTCTGGAAGTAAGTATTTTCCAATGAGGAAAAATATAACTACAGTAATTTTTAAAGCTGGACTTTTCGGCTACATAGACTCTGCTGTTATCATCAGCAACATATGCAAGGCAGTATCAAACTATATGAAACTATACTGCTTTGCATATACTGGTGAAGATGACAGCTGAATCCAGTGGCGCACCCAGGAGGGAGGGTTGGGGTGTCGAACCCCCCCCCTCTTTGAAACCGAACCCTTGTTTTTAAAGTGAAGTGTCCAAACTATACAACTATGCAGTACGTGCTGTTATTTCAAAACAGCTTTGACAAAATTTGTCCCGCATCATACTGAAGCCAAATCGGCTGGTTGGTGTAGTGGTAAAAGATATTGTTATCAGTGCGGGCAGTTCTTCCATAATTTTGAACCTTTTTGATAACAATAAGCTACCTGCCCTGAGCACGCATGATCGAAAATGTATGAACAAAATGCATGATATTTGGTGAAACACTCAGATTTAGGGGCAAAAAGTTTAAACAAAATTTGCCTAAAAATTGTTCAAAAAGTGCTAAAATGGCCACTACAGTGTGTAAATTTTCAAAAAATTTTCGGGGAGCATGCCCCCGGACCCCCCTAGAGCGTTTTTCATTCTTAATGTACTTTAAAATGATTGTGCTTGAAAAAAACACGCTTGAAAATATGGCAAATTTGAGAGCCCCTCCTTGAAAAAATTTCTTGAATGCGTAGCTAGCATGAAAACATTTTCAAAGGACTGTTTTTGCTTTTTTTGAGTCTAACGTCTTAGTGTTTAGATAACACTCCACCTGATTCCAAATTTCATCCTCTCCCCACCAAAATTTTCTGGATCTGCTCCTGAGTGCGGGATCAAGTTTTTTTTTAGAACACCCCTTTGAAATTTCCTGGGTGCGCCCCTGGCTGAATCTATGTAGTCGAAACGTCCAGTTTTAAGAATTACTGTGACTGTGTTGTTCCCTTAGCTATTTTCGTCCCAATTTTTCAATGGTTATACCTATTTTTTGTAATCGTGTTACTGGAGGTATTTCACAAGAGTTGTAAATACTATATGGGAAGTTTTAAAGTTGTCAGCAGTAATCTTGGCCTACAACGTTTCAGAGCTCAATAATTCGAAACGTCGTTTTTTCAGCGGCTGAGGATCAACCACAACTACGTTCAGCTTTGTGGTTTTTATTTATTCATTTATTAAACAGTTCATAATAAATGTCTCTACTGGGAAAAATCATGACAAGCCAAAGGAAGAGAAACTAAAATCTCTATTTAACAAATTTTTAAACATTGACTACTCCCTAGCAAGTTCAGTTTCGACTTATTTGAATTACCTTCGTGGATTTCTCATGGCAGTAGAACAGAAGTGAAAAAACCAGCTAATCGCATCAGTCAAAATCAAATCTCCAGATAAACTCATGCTTTTATGTGAATGTAATTCTAACGCTAGAAAGCCACTGTAACAACAAGCTTTTCATGTACGCTGTCCGCATTTCCAATTTAAGTGATCCCAAAACCCATGAGCTGTCTGCATCAAAATTAAATTTTTAATGTCATAATCACTTTTTTCAATTGTAACATCAAAACTTTGATTATGATGCAGAAAACCTGTACTTTTTCTGCCCACTCAAACTGGACATGTAGACAAGGTAATGGTTCACTCAAGACCAAAAGCATGTCCTTCAGCATAAAGTTCAGTCTTTCAAAAATTTGATTCACAAAATTTGGTCATTTGACCAGCACTGAAACTACAACTTCTTGCAATGTTTATCATAATCGCTAAATGCTGATATGGTGATAGATTAATTACAAAAAACAAAAGAAAGAAACCATCGATAATTATCGAGGATTCCAGACAATGGATAGTAAAGACCATCCTGTTGTACAACAAGGAATCAAAGCCGCTGAAATCACAAGCAATGTGAGTAGATTCAACTGTTTTTTCTGTGTAGCGCAAAGCTACAGTTCAACTTTGTTACCCTTAAATAATTGTAACAGATTCCATACAAAGAAGATTGGGAAGCTGAGAAGCAACAGGTTTATTATCCAGTGCATATGACACCTGAATACGAAGCATCAAGCGATGTGAAGAAATTGGATGTAAGTAAAACAAGCGTTGTTAAAAATGCGATTAACTACTGTAAGTTCTAAGCATAATTATTTTTTCAGACAAACTATAAAACGGACTATGAAAAATCAAAAGACAAAAACTTCTACAAAGTTACTGATACTGATCAGTACAAAGTTGCTGAGGGACAAAAAGCTTTATCGCAAGTGAGGAAACGCTAAGTACTACTATTTAGAACTATTTTCTGACACTTTTCATACAATTTTTCCGGTATATTACTGAGTTGCGATAGTAGGATTGAGACTAAACTTAACTTTGACACATGTTAACTTGTGATCACCGTAGTGGTTTACATCATTTTATTGACTAACCCATGGAAATACAAGCGCTCGAACAAATGTGATTTATCTTGAAAAGTGTACTTTTGGAAAATAATTTTTTTTCAGACGAAATACAAGGAAGATTATGAGAAAAACAAAGGACGAAACTTCACTGAGATTCCTGAAACAAGTGAAATGGTTTTGTCAAAAGAACTTCGGCCTGTACAAAGCAAGAAGTTATATGAAGAAAAATCAAAAGAAATGCTCAAGAATGTGTCGATTGGAGCAGGTTAGGTTTGCTGAAAAACAATGTAATTATAAAACTGCTTGAAGAATGAAGATAAACCAGTCGGAGCTGTTTTTATTTACCGAAAAGATAGGTTTACTTTCTATTCTTATATCAGTCAAGTTCAAGGGAAGCATTGTTACTAAATACTTGGTATTGCTACAGCTCAGATGGCCGAGTGGTTAGAGCGTCTACATCTAGAGCTGTTGACTCTGGTTTGATTCAGAGTCGAGTCTCGAGTCAAACCAATGACTGTAAAATTGGTATTCACAACTTCCCTGCACGACGCACAGCAGGGAAAGTGTGGAAAACCAGCCGACAAGTTTTTTTGTTGTATTACATTTACCGTATACTATAATACGGTAAATGTAATATAGCTTCCGCTCTTCACTTACGAAAGTATGAATCTCCGCCTTGCGCAACCGCGTCATAAGTGACAACATTGAAGTTAAAATCGGCCAGTCCGGCTTAGTGTTTCAACCCCCCCCCGCATTGAAAATTCCTGCCTACGTCCCTGCTTGTGCGAATAAAATCAAATAAAAAGCGGGAGGATGTCGTTAGCTTAAATATTATTTTCATTTTTTGCAAACATAATCTTTACGTACAACTCGAGGTTTAAAGTTCTCAACTCGAATTGTCAAAAACCTCAATATAGGCGTCACTTTTATAAATGTTTATAAGTTATAAAAAGCGATGTAAGATGTTGCAGCTTTATATAATGATTGGTTTCGGTCAATATATTTTGTTCCCTTACCGCACAGTGGTCATAAATTTGTATTACGCCAACGAAATTAACAATTTCTTCTGTGCTATTGGCCCTAACTTCGCTGAAAAAATTGAACATATATCGAATAAAAGACCAGAAGATTTCTTCCACAAAAAAGTAATTCCCTCTATTTATTTCGAACCCCCAGCTCTTACAGAAAAGTTTGATCAAATTATGGCGCTCAAAGACAAAGCAGTAGGACACGATAATATATCTTCTTTCTTTCTCAAAGCTGCTAGGCATGTAATCACTCCCTATCTGCATCAGTTAATTGACTACAGCTTTAACGAGAGAATTTTCCCCAACAGCTGCAAAATTGCGAGAATTGCCCCCATTTACAAAACTGGAGCAAAAGATGAAACAAATAATTATCGACCCATATCTATCCTGACATGTATCTCTAAGATTATAGAAAAAATTATATATGCGCGACTTATAAAATTCACTAAAAAACATCAAGTAATCCACGCTAACCAGTATGGCTTTCAAAGTAAGGTTTCAACAATGCATGCCATGTTAGATGTAGTTAACTCCTCATACAACCAAATTTATAGCAATCAATTCACGGCACTTGCATTTATTGATCTTAAGAAAGCTTTCGACACCGTGTCACATAGTATTCTATTGAATAAGCTGCGTAACTATGGTATCCGTGACATGGCGCATACATTAATTCGATCGTATTTAACTAACAGAAAACGATTCGTCTCAATAAACCAAATTCGATTGGATCTCAAAGGCATAAATTATGGAGTGCCCCAGGGATCTTCTCTCGGTCCACTTTTCTTCCTTTTGTATATTGATGACCTTGCTAATGCAGTTGAGAGTACACCCCGATTATTTGTCGACGACACATGTTTGTTAATATCGGCTCCTAATCCTCTAAATTTGCAAAATAAAATCACTCAAGAGCTTGAAAGGCTAAATATGTGGTGCTCTGTTAATAAACTTACTATAAATCTCTCAAAAACCTTCATCCTTATTATTCCGCTTACACTAGCCAAGAGTTCGAATCTACTAACCAGCCTTAATGTCACGAGAAACGACACTCCTATGACCTTAGCGTCCGGTGCCAAATACTTGGGAGTCTTCATTGACGATAAGCTTCTTTTTAAAGAACAAATCAAAGTTTTAGAAGTTAAAGTGGCACGGTCTGTCGGGATATTGTGCAAACTGAAACACGTGCTTCCCCGAAAAACCTTGCTACAGCTATACCATGCCCTGATCCACCCGCTCCTTACATATGGTATAATAATTTGGGGAGCCACCTTTTCCTCCTTTCTAACAAAGTTAAAAACCTTGCAAAATAAAGCATTGAGGGTTATTTCCGGAGCTCATTACCGTGGTAACGCTTTACAACTTTACAAAGAATACAAAGTCCTGCAACTAGACAATTTGTATGCTTACGAAACTTCCAAATTTGTTTACTGCTGTCTCCAAAAACAAGTACCTACCCCATTTCTAAACTATTTTACCAAAGTGTGCGAGACGACTCAACGAACCACCAGACAATCAATTGACGAATTACGCTTACATATTCCGCAGTACTCTACCAACAGACTACAAAGATCCATCAAGGAGCAGGGAGTTAAAGTATGGAGTGCAATTCCAAAAGAAATTAAATCTCTAAAATTTAAAGAATTCAAAGTAAAATTCAAAGAATATCTTTTGTCTAAGTACGGTCACCAATAAAATCATTACCCCATCAGGCAAATGCAGCCAGTTTGAGAAATGCGCTGACTAGTTTGCAACCAGCAGACCACGATGCTGTTTAACTAAGATTAATCCGGATCGCACAAATTCAACTGAGTCATCAAATAGTTTGACAAGACACATTTCATTCCAAATTTCAATGTTCTTTATGCCGACATAGGGTGGTTGCTTGACTCGATGACCTCGCGGTCCTTCGCAACTTCCCGGTCGCAAGCTTACGCAAATAACTTGTGTAATGTATTTACAGTACCTACTTGAATCGTGTTTGTTACTGAGCGACGAAATAAATATGTTCTGTTCTATTCTATTCTATTACTAGATGTTCCAGAGTTGAAACAAGCTGTATCTGCTCAACTAATCGCATCTCCACATCCTTACAAGAAAGATTATAAAGAACAGATAGTTGGTAAAGGACCACACGATCCAAGCATTGGATATCCTGAACATGATCATCATAGAAAAGTTGGAGAACTGACCAGTTCGGTGAGTGTGATGCATAGTACTTTATATACAGCACAACACATGCATTCAGAGTTCATTCGCATTTTTCTAGTCTGTTGTATAAGTTATATTTATATCCCAAACAACTTGCTGCCACATATTATTCTTTTAATTGTTTTTAAGTGCATCGAAAATATTATTGGTAACTTATCCAGGTTGAATACGCTAAAGATGCTGAGAAGATGAAACATGATTACAATCTTCCTCACGATGCTCCACAATTTGTGAAAGCAAAAGAAGTTGCTGCGAATATCAGTGATGTAAGTCGCGTGATGAATTAATGCGGAAAAACTCTTACATTGTTTGAGCATCATAACCGTTGCATAATGATCTTTAAAACAATAGATTCTTTTTTATTGACATACGATGAATAACGCATCTAATGTTTTATAACTTAATACTAGAATTCAGTAATAACTTTTTGTTTATTTTGCATGCTGTAAATACATCATATACCTTTCTAAATGCATTTTGTTTTGAATGTATTCAACTATTTTTATTCGCCCAATTCTGTTTTCTTCAACGAATTTAACCTCACTTCTCTTGTACCATTGAATGGTTACAACATACTTCAAATTTAGGCTGGAAAAAATTTTCAAAATAATAATATGAAACATACCATTATCTGGAAAACTCGTTGTTCAAAAATGTTTTCAAAAGTATTTGAAAAAAAATTTTTTGTTGTGACCAACTCGTTATGTTTCAGATTGATTACAACAAACAGAAGAAAGAAACAATTGATAATTATCGAGGATTCCAGACAATGGATAGTAAAGATCATCCTGTAGTGCAACAGGGAATCAAAGCCGCTGAAATCACAAGCAACGTGAGTTGATTAAACTGTTGGTATAATAACATTTGTTATCGCAATCATGTGAAATATTTAACAGATTCCATACAAAGAAGATTGGGAAGCTGAGAAGCAACAGGTTTATTATCCAGTACATATCACGCCTGAATATGAAGCATCAAGCGATGTGAAGAAAGTGCAAAGTGATGTAAGATAGTTCTACTGATTTGCACGAAGTTTATTATGATGTGTAACATAAAACTATACTGTTGCAGTACGACTCTTGATACAATATATCAGAAGTTTGAAAAGATAAGAGTGTTCACAAGCCAGCTTACCGGATGAAGTGAATTATTGTTTAAACTTAAGGATTCGATGTAATTTCGGTATTTGTCATGACTGATTCGAAAATCTCGTAAAAAAGTTAAAAGCAAAGAGATGCTATAAATAAGCAAAATCATGCACAGTTCGTTTCTACAGCCGTATATGCATCACAACGCGGCCTAATAGATTTTACGATTGCTGTGTTAGCTACCTCGCTGAGTGATGGAAAACACACACGGTTAGATTGCAACATGAGCGACCTATAATATCACTTTCTATGAAATTGTACTGTTGATTAGAGTAGCCTAGGTTTTTTCATGCAAAATATGTTTAAGCGCCTTGCTGCAGCTTGAAAATGCCTCTCATCATAGCGTAGTGATCAACAGAAAGTAAAATCTTGCATCTTGTGTTTTGTTATTTAAATCTAGGAGCTAAAACATTAAAAATTTGTTTTGCAGGCGAGCTACAAAGGAGGCTACGAACAGTCTAAGGACAAGAATTTTTACAAAGTTACCGATACTGATCATTACAAAAGTATTTCAGAAGGACAGAAAGTGTTGTCAGATGTGGGTAAACTTTGTATTTCTGCAACTTTGAACTTAATATTGAGGTTTTGTTGTTTTGAACATTAATAGTGAAATTAAAAGTTGTCAGGAATTACTTTTTAGTATTATTAAAAAATTGGTGAAGTATCAAACATAAGCTTTTTGTAAATTGGTAAATTTTTAAAGATTTGCGAAATCGGCGACAGATATTTAATGTACTTTTTAGTTCTTTGTCTCTTGAAAAATGGCTACACTGTAAGAACATATAAAGAGATATTATGGTAGGCTAGAAGACTTACTAAATAAACGCTGTAAAAAACGATTCTACGACTAGTTTCGCGGTTTGACCGCTCATCAAGTGGACTCAAGTTCCAACCCCGGATCTTGTGATTGAGATTACTGTGTTTTACATGCAATTGAAACTTTACACACCCAAGTCCCTGCAACTGCAGACTTTAACATTTAGCAGTTAGCGACATGGCCTTCGTCAGCGACATGGCCTAGCACTTCCGCGCGTAGGTGACAGATCCCACGTGACGGGTTCGATTCGCGGCTGGAGCCGATCGCATTTGACATATATAACGGGTGGCTGCTGACTCGAATAGCGCAAGTTCACTTCGCAATCTCCCTCAATTACTGTTGCTTTTTCAATTTAATATAATTTGAAAATAACCTCAGTTATTTTATTTTCAGTTAGCCTAGCTAGGTGGTATATGTCGGCAATGGCAGCCCTACTAGTATGTATATATTTATTAGCTAAAATTGAGTATGCATAGCTAAAATTCCGTTGAAAACGCTGCAAGCCCAGTGACCGAGTGGTTAGAGAGGTAGATTCTTCATCACAAAGTCTTGGTTTCGAACTTGAGTCTACCTGATGAGCGGTCAAACTGCGAAACTAGTCGTAGAATTGGTGTTTGCAGCGTTTATTCAGTAAATCTTGTGGCCTATCATGATATCTTTTTATGTTCATATATGGACTTATATCGGATCCCCATATTTCTATACCGTAAGAGTTTAAGAGCTTAGTTTCTTAATAATTAATAACGCATTTTAGTAAGCAATAAACGTCTTAATGGACATTGCAAGGTTTGAAAAATCGATTCAACTTGAAGATTTTCAAATGACTCTGAATTTTCCACAAACGTCTTTCAAAAATAGAAAAAAAATCAAATCTATATTATACTCGCGGTATTGTGCCAAAGCGTGTAACAAGTGGCTGGGCCCATCTCCGCGACTTGGCACCTAGGCAACACAACTTCGAATACACGTCGCAACGGTAGCGAGCCATTGGCGACGCTGTGCCGATTCGACCGACCCAGAAATCCAACCCCACACCTCCTGCACTGACAGCGTGTGCTTAGCAACATGAGCTAACTGGCTGGTTCACAGATATCTTTGTTGCACTGAAATGCTTTCAGCATATAAAGTGCTGTACGGATGTGTTGGTTTTATTTAGTCCAAATACAAGGAAGATTATGAGAAAAACAAAGGACGAAACTTCACTGAGATTCCTGAAACAAGTGAAATGGCTTTGTCAAAAGAACTTCGGCCTATACAAAGCAAGAAGTTGTATGAAGAAAAATCAAAAGAAATGCTCAAGAATGTGTCGATAGGAGCAGGTGAGTTGGAAATTTACAAAAATAATTTACGGTAACTAGTAATGTGTTTGATGCTCTATATTTAAGCACCTTTTATTATGTGTAGATGTCCCAGAGTTGAAACAAGCTGTATCTGCTCAACTAATCGCATCTCCACATCCTTACAAGAAAGATTACAAAGAACAGATAGTTGGTAAAGGACCACACGATCCTAGCATTGGTTATCCTGAACATGATCATCATAAGAAAGTTGGAGAACTGACCAGTTCCGTAAGTAGTTCATAGTTGTTTTACGAACTACTCTCTGATTCTTTGATGCAAAATAAATTGTACGATTGTTTGGTAAATTCTTCTGCACTAACGTTTTGTCCATAATCATTTCAGATTTTGTAGTAAATTCCGCATATTTTTAGTAAAAGACTTGTCCACCACTGGTGTAGTTCTATGTTACCTTGTTTCAGATCGAATACACAAAAGATGCTGAGAAGACGAAACATGATTACAATCTTCCTCATGATGCTCCACAATTCGTCAAAGCAAAAGAAGTTGCTGAGAACATCAGTGATGTAAGTAATAGTAGCAACTAGTAAATTAATTCTTCGTAATGCGTTTTTTTTTTCACACCTGCTTTTCTATTAAATAGTTTTAATGTCGAAGAGCTAAATTGTGGGCAACATGGTGGCTGTGTGACAAAAAGCAGGGTTGGTTCTTCAAAATCAAATTTGTTTGTTGTTTCATAGATTGATTACAAAAAACAGAAGAAAGAAACCATCGATAATTATCGAGGATTCCAGACAATGGATAGTAAAGATCATCCTGTTGTACTACAAGGAATCAAAGCTGCTGAAATCACAAGCAATGTGAGTTGAATCAACAGTTTGTTTGATAAAATATGGTGTAATAATTATCGGTATGTGGCATGTTTAAACAGATTCCGTACAAAGAAGATTGGGAAGCTGAGAAGCAACAGGTTTATTATCCAGTGCATATCACACCTGGTTATGAAGCATCAAGCGACGTGAAGAAAGTGCAAAGTGATGTAAGTTGTTTATCGAGTTTGTATTGTACCTACTATACTACTAATGTGTTTTTTCATCTGGGTTCGTATCTATTTGACGTAGGGATAGATAGCCCTCTGCAGCTACGACAAAAGTAAAGTTTTTTGAGCTTGTCGATTTTTTGAAGCAAGTAGTAGTTGCTTTGATACAATACCAAAAAGGCAACTAAGGTACTTGTCGTAATTTTTCGGTGGTTCTAGGTCGTCTTCAAACCTTCTATCATTTAGTACTGGTACGAGCAATTGCTAAGTTGTTCTTTGCTGACCATGTGCAATTGTGCATGTCATATCCGTGTGTTTTGCTTAGCTATATTTTATTTCCAAATAGCAATTTTCCAGGCTCATGTCCAGTTATCTAAAATTTCCAACAATTTTATATTCAAAATTTTTGATAGTGTGAATCATGGTCAAAAAACCTTTTTATTTTTCATTTTTAGGCGTGCTACAAAGGCGACTACGAACAATCAAAGGACAAAAATCTCTACAAAGTTACTGATACTGATCAGTACAAAAGTATTGCAGAAGGACAAAAAGCGTTATCAGATGTAAGATATTAATATTTTTTCACGAGGGATGATGGTTTAGTCTCGGAGTTGCATGATGAACAATACCCAGAATCATTATTCCATCCTTAGCCCTTGAAGTGTTTTATTACCTTACAAATTTAACGTAACCTTTTCTGCTGTAACCATTCTGAAACCCCTTCTAACTGTCCTGTTGCAAGTTTAAGAAGCCATAAACAGACAACTAATCTAGGAGAAAAAAATGCATACTCCTCTACAAAAACTCTGGTAACACATAGTCTTTGGCAAAGTTTTAGTTAGTACCTTTTTTCATTTGTCAGTAGATCTTTAAGCTATTGTAGTACCTTTTTTCACTCTTAAAGTATTCAGGAAGTTGTTATGTAATTGAATAACTGAATAACTTCCTCCGTTTGGCTTTTGACTTTATTATAAGCTCAAATACAAACTTGTTGATACTTAAGGACGTGGCTAATACTTGATATTGTGGATATACTTTTGTAACAGCATCAGATATTTTTACAAATAAAACGGTTCATATGAGCTTTTTCGTGCATGTTTTGTCGTTTTGCAACGTTATATAGCTATGAAAAAATTTTCCTAACGAAAAGAAATAGTCATGTCACACCATCAAACATTAAATAAAGCAAAGCCTCGCCTTTCTTTTTGCTACTGTGAATGCATTATGCATTAAAATACTGTTTAAATAAATTTTCAGAAGTTTGTTTCCTTCTGTATTCGTAAGCAATTACGGTATCTCTGATTCATGGAATATGTCAGTTATACTATAATTCTAAATTGTATGTATAGACGAGCTAAGATTCTTCACTTAGAATGGTAGCGTTCGTCCACCAAGATGGTCCAAGAGCTTTGCAAAAAAAATTATTTAGTCAGCGTATGTACTGTGCTGTAGAAAAAAGACTTAGATTATGGATTCACGACTGGTGTTGTTGTGATTTCTTTATCTTAATTAACATAGAGCAAGTACAAGGAAGATTATGAAAAAAACAAAGGACGAAACTTCACTGAGATTCCTGAAACAAGTGAAATGGTTTTGTCAAAAGAACTTCGGCCTGTACAAAGCAAGAAGTTATATGAAGAAAAATCAAAAGAAATGCTCAAGAATGTGTCGATAGGAGCAGGTTGGTGTCTATCCTGCATGGAAATAGTATACTTTTAAAAATAAATATTAAAAAATTGTATCTAAATTTTTTTCTTTGTAGATGTCCCAGAATTGAAACAAGCTGTATCTGCTCAACTAATCGCATCACCACATCCTTACAAGAAAGATTATAAAGAACAGATAGTTGGTAAAGGACCACACGATCCTAGCATTGGATATCCTGAACATGATCATCATAAGAAAGTTGGAGGACTGACAAGTTTGGTGAGTTTTGACTGTCATAAGACGTAATCTGCTTTTGCTTAACCTTTATTTTTGATTTTTGTATGGCAGGAAAAAATGCAAATGTAGAAAAGATAGTTAAGATAAGTTTATCTTCAGCGTTTTGCGTTTTTGCATATTTCTCATTTTGTGTTTGACTATATGTCTAATTACGGCCAGGCGAAGGGTCTACTTTCATGTATTATTAACGTTTTGCTGCATGTTAAGTTGTCCTTATCGACAACAAAAATCTAGGAGTTAGCTTTTCCTTGAGTTGACCTTTCAATTTCGGGAATTAGCTTAACGCTGCAAGCCTACTTAGATATCCTGCTCTCATTCTATTCAATTTACTGCATATATTTTTTAGTTGTGTGATGTGTATTTGGGCACTATTGATTATGGTGTTATGGTGGTTTTTGTAGCCATATAATTTATTCTTTTAAATTGTAGTCAGTTTCCCACTAAAGATCAGCAAACTCTGCTGCATCAAGTTATGAATAACAAACATGATTAATTGATTGAATTATTTCGACCTGTCTTCTTTGTGTTACGATTGCACAAAAGGTTGTTCTACGCACGACAATTTTACGACTCACCGCTGTTTACACGAAATGAAAATTTGCGTCAAACATCATTAGGTGCATTGTGAGTCCAATCTTGTTATCATGGTTTTGGCATACTCGTAGATTTTACAAAGATTTTTAAAACTTTTGATGCTACTCAACGCTGTTACTCATTCAGATCAAATACACTAAAGATGCTGAGAAGACGAAACATGATTACAATCTTCCTCATGATGCTCCACAATTTGTCAAAGCAAAAGAAGTTGCTGAGAATATCAGTGATGTAAGTAAATATAGCATTACCAAGGACTTATTTTTTCATTGATGTCGCAAAAATTAGAAAAAAATCTGAAATCTTACTGTTGAATTGATAGAACTTGTAAAACTTAAAGGCTTCCTGGTGTCTTAATTTGCACGCCTTGCTTAAGATTGTCATATACTGGCTTACCGAACGTGTGACAACATTTAACGCCTGCACCAGAGATCCTATTGAGTCAGTATGCGAAAAGCCTTAAATTGGAACTCACAATTAATAAATTGTTGTCAAGTTATCGTGCTTGCTACTTACTTATTTGGTGTTTCAGATTGATTACAAAAAGCAAAAGAAAGAAACCATCGATAATTATCGAGGATTCCAGACAATGGATAGTAAAGACCATCCTGTTGTACAACAAGGAATCAAAGCTGCTGAAATCACAAGCAATGTGAGTTAGTTGTACAGTTTAATAATTTCTTTCTGGTATTTTTTACTAAAGGTTATGTTATTATTTTTATCATGGTTGTATCTCAACAGATTCCATACAAAGAAGATTGGGAAGCTGAGAAGCAACAGGTTTATTATCCGGTGCATATCACACCTGAATATGAAGCATCAAGCGATGTGAAGAAAGTGCAAAGTGATGTAAGTGACTTAACTGAGTTTCAAATTGGAAAAAATAAATTTAGTTGGTATTTTCACCTTCAATTTTGTCTTGTGCAGGCGAGCTACAAAGGAGACTACGAACAATCAAAGGACAAGAATCTCTACAAAGTTACTGATACTGATCAGTACAAAAGTATTGCAGAAGGACAAAAAGCATTGTCAGATGTAAGTAGAATCAGTCCAGTATGACTGTATCAGTCCAGTATGACTGTATTGTTTTGCTACCTATCTGGTAAAGCTATAGAAGCAGAAAAAACTCATTTTCCAACAAATTTTTAAGGTAAGGTTAGTCACTTCCAAAAACAAAATTAATTCAGCGTTTTGGCATGTTAATGCATAAAAAACTTCAATAAAGTTTTTTTGCTGCTTGTTTTTTCAGTCTGCTACAATTGCCTCTTCGGAAATTTAGTTTGTTGAGGCATAGTCGAAAATGCAGTTAACCAAGTTAACTGCGGTTTAATGATCACTTGTGGTGTTTTGCATTTAGCGTAGCTTTACAGTGTTAAAAATGGCACCGGAAGTGAGGCGAAATGTTCGCCCAGACATATTTAGCTGTTTCTCGGCAAAATCGTTTGCGATTAAATCATTCATGGTGTATTTCATTACTTCATCTCCCACTAAGTTCTTGTATTTTTTAACGCATCTTTTCAAATGTTTTGCATAAACTTAGTTAAGCTTGCACTAATTCAACTTGAAACTAAATTTTTAGAAGGGGTTTTCATTTTAAAGAATAATGAAACTAAATTGGCCTTACAAACTTGATTAAAATTACAAAATTTTTCAGTGATAGGTTCGTATGTCTTATTTGAAACGATTGGTTTTAACGGTTTAAGTGCGAAGAAGTAAAGAAACCACGTTAACTTTCGTTATCCCCGAATTTTTTCACCATTTGTTTACCTACAGTTTACCCACAGTTAAGACTAACATGGTTGAAAACACTATAATTCTATGCAGTTCCTTTTATGATATCTACTGAACAACTTCTTCAGAAACAGATTACAGTAGCTTACAATCACATGTAAAACTTTAAAAACTCACAGCAGTCTGTTTCGTCAGTAGTGACTCTTCAGGTATATTCTGCCAAGTAAAAGTTAAGTATTGACCAAGTCAATTCGTAACTGGCCCAAAAACGTATCAACGCAGTTAAAAAGCATGAGCTGAAGCAGTAAATCTGTTATTTTGCAATTAGGCGAAATACAAGGAAGATTATGAGAAAAACAAAGGACGAAACTTCACTGAGATTCCTGAAACAAGTGAAATGGTTTTGTCAAAAGAACTTCGACCTGTACAAAGTAAGAAGTTATATGAAGAAAAATCAAAAGAAATGCTCAAGAATGTATCGATTGGAGCAGGTGAGTGTAAACACAGATGACTTCGTCAAAAAAATGCATATTATACTTTTAACATTCGTTTCTTGAGGTAGTAAACACAAAAATTTTACCATAAAATGTTTTCCAGATGTCCCAGAGTTGAAACAAGCTGTATCTGCTCAACTAATCGCATCTCCACATCCTTACAAAAAAGATTATAAGGAACAGATAGTTGGTAAAGGACCACACGATCCTAGCATTGGTTATCCTGAACATGATCATCATAAGAAAGTTGGAGAACTGACTAGTTCGGTGAATGTTTTGTCACTTTGATATTTATGCAAAAAGTTCAAGCTCAATGTCAAGATTATTATATGTCTATGAAAATGACAATTAAATTTTCATTTTCAGATCGAATACACAAAAGATGCTGAGAAAACGAAACATGATTACAGTCTTCCTCATGATGCTCCACAATTTGTCAAAGCAAAAGAAGTTGCTGAGAATATTAGTGATGTAAGTAATTATTTTGCGCAACCGTTAACTTTTTTTTTAGCAAATAATCAAATTACTATCGCAAAAAATTCACCGCTGGTTTTGCGCGATTGCTTTTTCAATGGTTTATCCACAAACAAACTGGTGTGGGTGTGATCTTTAATTTGCTAAGTAACATAGGGGAGCTTTTAATTTTACCAACAATCCTTGATCTTTTTGCCAGAATTTTTGTTCAATATTTCTGCTAGTTTTCTTCATTAAATTTGCGGCTATTGTGAGTGCTTTGGCAAACAAAAAGGTGGTACAGCTTTATACGCATTTCCATAAACCTTTACGAATGGAATACATCAGCACCTACTCCTCCCATTAGTTTTCATTGAGTGGCGGATGATTGGTTTTCATACTCAAGTTCAGAAAAAAGCAGTTGCTTTCAAACGTAGGAATACCGAATAGCCTGAAAATGTACACAGATTAGCAAAGTAGCCTCCAGTTGTTATTGCATTTACAACTATTTGCAACACATGGAACATCATCGTCGTAATGAACAAAATTCTCCATTGCAGATTGATTACAAAAAGCAAAAGAAAGAAGCCATCGATAATTATCGAGGATTCCAGACAATGGATAGTAAAGACCATCCTGTTGTACAACAAGGAATCAAAGCTGCAGAAATCACAAGCAATGTGAGTTGATTCAACTGTTTTTTCTGTATAGTGCAATGCTGTAGATCAACTTTGTGACCCTTATATGATTTTAACAGATTCCGTACAAAGAAGATTGGGAAGCTGAGAAGCAACAGGTTTATTATCCAGTGCATATCACACCTGAATATGAAGCATCAAGCGATGTGAAGAAAGTTCAAAGCGATGTGAGTTATGCGTTTTATGAAACTTTCGTAAACGACTGGTTATCGAAATAGCCTACACTTTCCTTTTTGCTGGACCAAAATGTATTTTTAGGCAAGCTACAAAGGAGATTATGAGCAATCGAAAGACAAGAATCTTTACAAAGTTACTGATACTGATCAGTACAAAAGCATCGCAAAAGGACAGAAAGCATTGTCTGATGTAAGTACGTTCTTCAGTAAATGTTGGTTTTATGTCTATTTCCAAAATAACGCGTTGCCTATTTGACACTGCTTATATTAGTAATGTTCCGGCTGGTTAGCTCTGTTGTTGACAAATTGCCATCGGAGTGGGACATCAGGGGTTCAAGACCCGGGTCGGTCAAATCGGGCACAGTGTCGCCAACGACTCGATGTAACACAAGGAATCAAAAGTGATTTCACGTTACACGCTTCGACGTAATAACGCGAGTATAATAAAGGTTTGGTTTTTTATGTTTTTGTACTACTAATGTATAAGGGATTGCTTTGAGTGAGAATTTAGGAAAAGAAAAAGAGGAAAGCCGAGGAGAAGGTCGATGGATTAAGTAAAAGCAGACATGGAGACTGGAGAGAGTGGAAGCTAGAGGGAGATGAAGTCTATCAAGTGATGTGTAGAAAGTTTGTGCGCTGTGGTAACTCCAAATAAGAAGAAACCGAAAGAAGAAAGGCTTTGAGCTGGACTCGTAAAACCTGTATTTGCATGTTACACTAGCTGTCAATCGAGTCTAAAACAGTGATGCAGTGGTAAATTTATGATTTGTTGTGTGGTTAAAAGTTTGAGAGAATCAATGCCTCAAAAATGACAATTTAAAAAAATGAATCAAACTAGAGTTACTGTAACTGCGCAGCGAATGGGCTAATCATTGCAAAAAATTGACAATTGCCTTTCGTTTTACGGTATCTTAGCCTGGTGTGAAATGGCTGCTAGCAGAAAACCACTATTTGCTTCAGCAATTGTTGCGTAATCTTATTAATTTAGACGAAATATAAGGAAGATTATGAGAAAAACAAAGGACGAAACTTCACTGAGATTCCTGAAACAAGTGAAATGGTTTTGTCAAAAGAACTTCGGCCTGTACAAAGCAAGAAGTTATATGAAGAAAAATCAAAAGAAATGCTCAAGAATGTGTCGATAGGAGCAGGTTGGTGTAGATTATTGTTTACATACAAATTAATTCACTACTGCAACATTTAACAGCAACCACATCAACTTGACATTTTTTCTTGAAAATTAATGATTCCTGGATAAAACCTGTTACTCCATATTTGATTACGATTGATTGGGGTAAGGGATCCGAAACAGTTTTGTCTTGTTTGATTTAGCAATTAATGTTATTAGAAATAATCTAAGCATTTTCAAGTTTTGGTGATCCTATTTTTACTGGTTTAACGGCAAACTCTCTAAAATAAATTTAATTTTACAAGCTTTTGCTATTTTTATCTCATATTCCCCAGAATACCTGATAGATATAGCATACAAGGTTGGTTTGCAGATGTCCCAGAGTTGAAACAAGCTGCATCTGCTCAACTAATTGCATCTCGACATCCTTACAAGAAAGAGTATAAGGAACAGATAGTTGGTAAAGGACCACACGATCCTGGCATTGGATATCCTGAACATGATCATCATAAGAAAGTTGGAGAACTGACTAGTTCGGTGAGAGTGGCCTGCGCACTATGGATGCATGTTAAATTTTTTAACTGATGAATACATCTTTATCGTTTAATATTTTCGGATACTGCAGAGTATCTGGAAGTTTTTTATTTTTTCGTCACAATAATGTTATCCGAAAAAGCCTTCATTTTAAAGTCCATATAAGTGAACATGATTATTTTTATTTAAATAAATAGCAGAGGTTATTTTCAAATTTTATTAAATTGAAAATTTAACAGTAATTGAGGGAGACTGCGAAGTGAGCTTGCGCTCTTCGAGTCAGTTGCCACCCGTTAAATATCTCAATGCGATCGGCTCCAGACACGAATTGAACCCGTCACGTAGGATCTGTCACCTGCGTGCGGTACCGCTAGGCCATGTCGCTGACAAAGTTTTACAGTCACTTCTAACAAATATTTCGCTCAGTTTTAAGGTTATTTTAATGACTCACAGACACTGCCATTTTTCTGGAGTTTTTCAGTCTCTGGGTTGTCCACCAATAACCTTAGTTTTTTTAACGATGCTATAGAGTCATTTACTGCAGACTCGAAGACTTAAACTGGGTTTTTAGCTCTGGGGCGGTATACTGCTCAACTTTTGCGCACTTAACGCAATGCGTTAACTTAATAAACTAACAAAGTTAACACAATACTGTTCAGCTTTTGTTGCACTTAACGCAATGCGTTAACTTCATTTGTTTATTAAGTGCTACAAAAGCTGAGCAGTATACCGCCCTGGTTTCTTGTTTTTTCGCAACCTTTCTAAAAATCTTACTATTTTAGAAGTACTATCGTTCCGTAAAACGGTATGTTTGTTTGATATTTATATAAAGATTGAGTACACAAAAGATGCTGAGAAGACGAAACATGATTACAATCTTCCTCACGATGCTCCACAATTTGTGAAAGCAAAAGAAGTTGCTGAGAACATCAGTGATGTAAGGAATAATCAATAACTTATTGGTTAACACTGTTTGTGCGCTTGCACAAAGAGCGGCATGTTGAATAATGTAATCACACCATGCATCGACGCATAAGAAGTCAGAAAAAATTTATTTTAACTCTACTTTGCTGATATACAAATCCTCTACTGTTGTTAAAACCTTGCTATTGGTGGGGGATGTCTGGGGTTCGAATCACGGGTCGGTCAAATCAGACACGGAGTCACCAACGATTTGCCACCACTGCGACGTTTCTTCGGAGCTGTGTAGCCTGGGCGCTAAGCCGCAAAGATGGGCCTCGCCACTCGTTACACGCTTCAGCCTAATAAAGCGAGTATATGGAAGATTTTTTGTAAAATGAACGTGTTTTTCCTCAACTCATGATGTATTCTCCACGTCTTTTGTTGAATTGCACATTTTACCAAAAATCACGGTTTTGAGCTTTCCTTTCGAATTTCCCGTTGAATCTAACACTTTTTATGCATGATAAATGGTCAAAAGCATTACCCAGTGTCATGAAATTAAGCAAAACTTAATAGAATTTCAATGGCTTTTACTTTGTTTCTTCTGCGTTTTTCAAATTAAATATTAACAAGCTGTTACTTTTGGTAATCTCTACTTTTCACTTGGAATGGGAATGTTGAGTGACTCCACACGAAATAAGGTCGAATTCGAGAATTTCGCTTGCGGGTACAATTTGCGAATATCATTGCAAACACATTTTGCACATTATTGAATTATTTAACTTACGTAAATGATTTTCACTTATCAATCTAATTTCACGATTTGATATTGCAGATTGATTATAAGAAGCGAAAGAAGGAAGTTATCGATAATTATCGAGGATTCCAGACAATGGATAGTAAAGATCATCCTGTTGTACAACAAGGAATCAAAGCCGCTGCAATCACAAGCAATGTGAGGTGGTTCATCGGTTTTATACTTATTGGGTACTGACGTATATATTTGTTTCGATACATGTAACAGATTCCATACAAAGAAGATTGGGAAGCTGAGAAGCAACAGGTGTATTATCCAGTGCATATGACACCTGGATATGAAGCATCAAGCGATGTAAAGAAAGTGCAAAGTGATGTAAGTACTTGCTGTAGTTGATCAAAACATAGCTTAAACAACATTCTAATAACTTCATGTGAATATATGCAGTTTCTTCTTTTCTGTGATTGATTAAGTGATTATTGTCTATTCTGGTTATGAACGTAACGCATCCAATTTTTTTGTTTAGACAAGCTATAAAGGAGATTACGAACAATCTAAGGACAAGAATCTCTACAAAGTTACTGATACTGATCAGTACAAAAGTATTGCAGAAGGACAGAAAGTGTTGTCGGATGTAAGTAATTCAATGGCAACCCAATCACAGTTTCAGGTTTTGGCAAAATTTTTTTGTAGCAGTCAAGAGCCTACAGCTACGTCATTCAAGTAGAATTGTTGCATAAAAAATGTCTTTTGTACAGTACAACTGTGTAAACCCCACTAGTTATTGCCAGATACAAACCAAAATTCAATATGACTAATCTTTTTGACTGAAAGCAATTTGAATAATAACCAGTGGTGTAAATTCATGTCGAAGGGAAATTGGCAATGAGTGATTGCTTCTTGGTAACAGCTCAGATGACCGAGTGGTAAGAGCGTCCGCATCTAGAGCTGTAGATTCGGGTTTGCTTCCGAGTCGGGTCAAACCAATGACAATAACATTGGTATTCACATCTTCCCTGCTTGAGGCTCAGAAGTAAAGGGACAGTGAGGAGAACAAGCCTGCAAGTTTACTTCTTGTTCCGTTGGGAAAGGCACTTCGCGGGATTCCCCCACTTTGGTGTGGTAGACAGATGGCCTGCAACTCCTTAGCGAGATCATTATAGCGCTTTGATCGTTGTCTCGTGATAGGAGGATAAATACGCAAATAAAAAACGAAGAAAAAAGTTTAGAGATCAATGAAATGCAACCTTCTTTTTTTTAAAGAGATCAACGTTATTACTTCCTAGTCATCAATTGCCAACCTAACAACCGTTTAAAACATTTTGGATTTGTCTTATATAAAGTAACTCAGTATGCAGTTTCAGCTGAGCATTGAACTGCAGGCTATCAAGGATTCAATTAACCAAACTATTAAATTAGAAATCTGATGCTTGGTTAGACTAGTCTAAAGCTCAGCTGAATCACTCGCCCTTGAACTTTTCTTTAATCTAAATTCTGAACTGCTCAGCTGTATTCGTCATTCATTTAATTAAACGCAGACCGAACAATTAACAATTATATGTGTCTAATTGGATGAATGACTAGTACAGCTGAGTAGGTTAGGATTTAAAGTAAAGACCAGTTTAAGAGCAAGTGATTCGGCTGAGCTTTAGGCTAGTCTAACCAAGACAGATTTCTAATGTAACTGTTTGGTTAGTTGAATACTTGGTGGCCTTCAATTCAATGCTGAGCTAAAACTTTGTGGAACAAGATAAAGGATTCTGCATGCTGAGTATATGACAAATTCAAAATGTTCTTAAAGGTTCGTACTTTGTCGATTGAAGAGTAGGGTGTAATAGCGTTGATATCTTTATAAAGAAAATAAGATTACGCATTGATTTCTTAATTACTCAGTGGTGTAACGTAACGGAAGAATTTTGCTTATGCAAAAGGCTACTTATGCTTAAGTAGTATTACTTGTTAACTAGTAGGCCTACCTGTTTGAGTGATTTAAATTGCGACTACTTTTACCTACGTAGTTTCATAAGAAAGTACCTTTGCGTAAAAGGCTTACAAAATGATGAGTAGTTAAAATTAAGCAATGTATCATCTAAATGACGAAATCATGTTTAACAATAAAATTGGCAATACCTGCATTTTTATTATTTTTTTGTAATCAGTTACAGAAGTTTTATAATTTTTAAGGTTAAGTAGTTGTTTCTTGTTCATTTGTTTGGTGTGGGCATTGAGTTTTCGTTTCGGAGAATATAGCACATTTCGCTTTAAAATTTTTGTTTAATTAGATACGCTAAATTAAGCAAATCATACGTAAGCATCTGCAAAATGTCTGTCAAGTTTTGAAGTGTACAAATTGTGTTATGTCAAAGCTCAGCTTATGTCCTTGTTTTCGCAAACGCTACTTTTTGCTCTACCAGCTCAAGCTTCGAGGAACTTTTTTACGTTTACTTGATTAGTTCAAACGGCTACTAATTTCCTCTCTATTTCAAGTAGTTTCGCCCATGGCAGCAACACTTTTATTCAATTAGATTTGTTGACTACTTTTTACACCTCTGATAATAACGCGAAATCGTTGTCAGTGTTTGGTAGAACGTTACACTCCCCCTTTAAGTTCTTTCCGTAAAAAAAAAAAAGATCGAATGCTGTTAGTGACTGAAATATGCCAGACTCTTTTGATAGCTTATGCTGTTTATGACTTCCCACTTTTAAAATTTCTCGCTACGCCATTGGGCTAAGGGTCTATCCTTGTGCGATCCCGTGTTGTTGCACAGTCCGGTGCAGAAGCTGGCAGTAATCGTGACACGGTATAACAGCGATTTTTTGTATACTTTTTCTGTACCATTTTGTTATGTAAAATTATGCAAAGCACAAGATTCAAATAAAATACAAAATTTCAAGAACTTTTCAACATACACAACCGTAATAAGCTATCACAGCATCATAGGAATATCTTAGTTGTGAATGCGACTTATGCATGTCCCACCTTATTTTCTTTACCTAACCCGTATTAACCAAAAGGAGGCAGAATCACTCTTCCCCAGGCGAGGATGTAAGAAACCCAAACATTTGATGCATAAATTTTCAACCATTTTAAATTGATGCTGTTTAAATCTAAAATTAGCCAAGCTTGATGTTGTGAAGTAGAAACTCATTGATTTGTTATACTGGTTACTACTGCTTATACCAAACTTGGGATTTGGATTGGAATGTTCTTTTAAGGACTTTGCTTTGATGTGATTTGTTTTGGTTGTCATGCACCTGATGAGACACATAAGGTCGAAACATTGCGCTTTGTCGTGCATTATTTTGTGTTGCTGTTTGCTGGTATTTTACACTGGTTGTGCTGAGTAAGTTTATGCGTCAAATGTTTGGGTTTCGTACATCCTCGCCTGGGGAAGAGTGATTCTGCCCCCTTTTGGTTAATACGGGTTAGGTAAAGAAAATAAGGTGGGACATGCATAAGTCGCATTCACAACTAAGATATTCCAATGATGCTGTGATAGCTTATTACGGTTGTGTATGTTGAAAAGTTCTTGAAATTTTGTATATTATGTAAAAGTTTATTTGCTTGCTCAAACTAATTGCTATTGTTACGTAGACGAAATACAAGGAAGATTATGAGAAAAACAAAGGACGAAACTTCACTGAGATTCCTGAAACAAATGAAATGGTTTTGTCAAAAGAACTTCGGCCTGTACAAAGCAAGAAGTTATATGAAGAAAAATCAAAAGAAATGCTCAAGAATGTGTCGATTGGAGCAGGTCGAATAATCTAATCACAAAAAAATCCTTTCTTTGCATTAGATTTAAAAAAACTGTCTGATCAAATAAATGCACCAGGTTTATGGAAACACCAGACTGTTATTTACCAGTCTGCTTAACATGGAAGTCTTTTGGTTGACAATTTACCTTAGTAAAGTTGATGAAATCATCCTGAAAGCCGAAGTATTTTTTTCAAACTCCCTCTTTTATTTCTTTCTATCTTGGTTGGGTAATTTCAAGAAAGTGTTCGAACTATTTGGTAGTTCTTAATGCATTTACTAATTTTTTGCATCCCACGTTTACTTTGGCTCTTCTTAAGTACTTTTTAAATTTTATTTCCAATTTTCAATGCAGATGTACCGGAGATGAAACAAGCTGTATCTGCTCAACTAATCGCATCTCCACATCCTTACAAGAAAGATTATAAAGAACAGATAGTTGGTAAAGGACCACACGATCCCAGCATTGGATATCCTGAACATGATCATCATAAGAAAGTTGGAGAACTGACTAGTTTGGTGAGTGTTTGGTCATTACCGATGTGATGAATGTTCAGTGTCAAAAGCGTATCTATCTTCAAGTTTTATTTTCGTACAGGTTTTTAAAAATTTGCATCAAAAATGAAAATCGGCTGAAGGCCAATCGCTGATTGATTGCGGTGTGATATATAACTTATATTTAAAGTATAACTTTGGGGCGCCGACCTGTGAAGAGTTTAAAGTGAGTGGGCGAACTCCTTTTGACGGCACAGCATAGTTCGATAAACGTTGCCTCCGACGCCTTAATTTTTTTTTTTCAGTTTTAATCCTTTGCAGCTAGTCTTTACTTGTGATGCAGATTTTTTTGTTTTTCGATTAAGTAGATAACTATATCAGGGCCTCTTCTTTTTCTTGCATTGTTCTCGCATTAAGCCGTGAAGAGCGCGTGACGACTACTAGTTAGGTTTATAACAATTATTTCTAAGACTACTCAAATTAAAATATTCTTCCTTCGCTATTTAAATGGGCTTTTTTAATTTATAGCTATAAAAAAAACAAATAAATATTTTATTAAAAGATCGAATACACAAAAGATGCTGAGAAGACGAAACATGATTACAATCTTCCTCATGATGCTCCACAATTTGTGAAAGCAAAAGAAGTTGCTGAGAACATCAGTGATGTAAGTGACGGCTAATAGAAACCACAAGTTTATATTCAGCTTTACATACAAGTGATTGGCTCCTGCTTTTCATTCAGATGGTATTTCGATTTTTCCAAATTGCTGGTTATTAAGTAGACTAGATCTGTTGTTTCAAGTGTGGAATTGAGAAGTACAAGTTTGCTTTTGAGACTGTAACCAAATATAAATGCAACGTGTAAATTTTCATTTGTTATGGATAATGTGAAGTTAAATGTCTGTTAAGCAGATTGGTCTCACCATTTTCAATCCACCTTTCTCAATGGAAAATAGTTTATTTAAATGATTTGTCGAAAGGGCAAACGTTTTGACAACGCATATTCTGCTGCCTACATCAGCAGTGCATGCAAGACAGTACAAAACTGCATCATGCAGTTTAGGTCTGACTAGCAAACCATTGTTTTGTTCATAATGCTTTTTATGAAACAGACGAGACACAAGTAATTATCACTTTTAAGTTGAAAAGCACGAAGACAAAAAATGTGACGATTTTGATGAGAAAGGTGATAAATATTTTTGTAACTTTTTTATGCGCTTTAGATTGATTACAAAAAACAGAAGAAAGAAACCATCGATAATTATCGAGGATTCCAGACAATGGATTCTAAAGATCATCCTGTTGTACAACAAGGAATCAAAGCCGCTGAAATCACAAGCAATGTGAGTGAGATTTAAGCGTTTATGTTTTGCTTCTATTGATTTGATTCTATGTCAATCTATTGGACAGATTCCATACAAAGAAGATTGGGAAGCTGAGAAGCAACAGGTTTATTATCCAGTGCATATCACACCTGAATATGAAGCATCAAGCGATGTGAAGAAAGTGCAAAGTGATGTAAGTTGTTATATTATACTTGTGCTGTTGTTGCTTCTACTTTTTGTCTGTTTAATATTTTGACACAAAATTTCAGCAAAATTTGAATTTTGGTCGCTTTCACATGCGATAATTGAGGATCATCATTTTGATGTATACTACCATTGCAGCGATTTCTCTATTTTTTTTAAAAACATTACGTTTTGACATGGTTAAATGATCGAACATCTTTTCAGTTAGCTCAAGTACAGTGTTTTACCGTCCATTGGATGGCCGAGTAACAGCTCAAATGGCCGAGTAATAAGAGCGTCCGCCTGTGGATGTGTAAACTCGGATTTGATTCCGAGTCAGATCAAACCAATGACTTTAAAAATAGTATTCACAGCTTTCCTGCTTGACTTTCAGCATTAAAGGAACAGTGTGGAGAACAAGCCGGCAAGTTTACTTGTTGTGGCGTTGGGAAACACACTTAGTGGGATTCACACTTAGTGGCAACTCCTAAGCGAGCTCGTTATAGCGCTTGATTGCTTTCTCGTGATAGGAGGATAAGCATGCAACTAATAATACTTAACAGGGCGCACTTTGAATTTTTTTCTTAAAAATTGATTGTGCGCCTTATAAGCCGGTGCGCCAATGCATGGATCAGGCAGTGCTTTGTGCTGTATTGCTATTAAAATACTGAGTTTTTTTGTTTAATGAGATTTGTACGGCAGCCTGATGCTTCTCAAAAACTGTTGCGTCTTATAGTCCGATGCGCCTACTGTATGAAAAAAAATACAATCAAAGCGATTTGTTGACATCACACTTTATAATATGGTGAGCTTTATGGTGCGTAAAATATGGTAATGGTGTAGTTTAACACCTTGTCATGAAATACGAAACTTTATTGAGCTCATCAAGAAAATTATGACAATTTTGCACCTTCTTACCTTAAAAACCTCACAAAAGCTGCTGCGTTCTTCGAATAAAGGACAATAAGCATGCATTATATATCCACAAACTACTTTTAAAAATGAAATTATAACTGAAGGGTTTGCAATGCACAAACAAACAACAACAAAAACATTTATTTGCACAGAAATAACAAAATTGAACAAACAAATTGTAGAACTTGACAATTGTGCCGGAAACTGCTAAGTGATCAAAAGTGCATCGGTCTTGAAGTCAAGCAGCCCCTAACATATTTAATAATTAATGCACAAGTTAATTACGATTCGGTTTTCATATGCTTTCAGGCAAGCTACAAAGGAAACTACGAACAATCTAAGGACAAAAATGTTTACAAAGTTACTGATACTGATCAATACAAAAGTATTGCAGAAGGACAAAAAGCTTTGTCAGATGTAAGTTAATTATTTGAAACCCCATGGGTTTTAGTGCTGTATTAATCACTGTCTTCCTGTTTTACTTAACAACCATTTGGACGTTGCGCACTGTGTAAGCAATATGCGAAGCCATGCGTGAGCCAAAAACAATGATAGCAAAATCTTCCATCTTTAGCAAGCATCAAAAAGCCACAGCCTAACGATTTTTACGAGACATTGACTGGTTGTATACTTTAAGCATTAATTTGGTTTAATTGTTGGGTAAGAGGTTAAGCAATGAGCGTTATCTTGTTTTAGACGAAATACAAGGAAGATTATGAGAAAAACAAAGGACGAAACTTCACTGAGATTCCGGAAACAAGTGAAATGGTTTTGTCAAAAGAACTTCGACCTATACAAAGCAAGAAGTTATATGAAGAAAAATCAAAAGAAATGCTCAAGAATGTGTCGATTGGAGCAGGTACGTCGAAACACTATTGGTAAATGTAACAGTTATCGTTTACAAATTTTGATTTCAAATCCTTGTGTTTTGTAGATGTCCCAGAGTTGAAACAAGCTGTATCTGCTCAACTAATCGCATCTCCACATCCTTACAAGAAAGAGTATAAGGAACAGATAGTTGGTAAAGGACCACACGATCCTAGCATTGGATATCCTGAACATGATCATCATAAGAAAGTTGGAGAACTGACTAGTTTGGTGAGTGGCGGTTTCAGACAGTTGGTATAAACGATAACAAAAGTTTTTAGTGAACATTTTTAGTGTTTAAAATTCTTGCATTAAATAGTTAAAATAAACTAATAATTTTTTCAAGAATTTTTTTGTTTGTTTTTCAGATTGAATACACTAAAGATGCTGAGAAGACGAAACATGATTACAATCTTCCTCATGATGCTCCACAATTTGTCAAAGCAAAAGAAGTTGCTGAGAATATCAGTGATGTAAGTGACCAAACAGCTTACGTTGGATGCGACATCTGCGTAGTCCGGTTATATCCATTTTTTCAGCATCATGGTTTAGGTTCGATGCTCTTTTTTAATCAGTATATTAATATTCTTTTTACGCTGACCATCTTATTCTTTCAAGAAAAAAAAAGCCGTAGAGCATGCAGCTTAGATAGCTGAGTGGTAAGAGCGTCAGCTTCAGGAGCTCTAGACTCGGTTTTGATTCCGAGTCGAGTCAAATTAATGGCTATAAAATTGGTATTCACAGCTTCTCTGCTTGACGCTAAGCGTTAAGTGGACAGTGTGGATAACAAGCCGGCAAGTTTACTTGTTGTGCCTTTGGGAAGGGCACTTAGCGGAATTTCTCCATCTTGGTGTGGTAGACAGATGGGCGGCAATTCCTAAACGAGCTCGTAATAGCGGTTGATTGCTTTTTCGTGACAAAAGGATGAATATGCAGCTAAATACAAAAAATACACTTATTCAACTAAAAACTGGCCAAGTTAGATGCTACAGTAAATGGAATTCAAATACGTTTGATTCTAACTTTTGAATACCATATCATATTTCAATATGATGACTATGGGACTGTTATCTAATGGTGACTACGGGACCTAATAAATTCCATGAAGCGGTCCAGCCTGTTTCAGACTCTTAGCCCACAACAGCGGCACTCAGAAAAAGGGACAATCATTCTTCGGAGTGATTGATTGTAGAAATTACAGGAACAATTATTCCTATTAATTTGTGCACCCAAGATGGGCTTGCAATAATGGTACCATTTTTGTGATTTCTTTACGTAATAAGCAGTGGTGGGATTGAGCCAGTACGCATCGGTTCCATAGCAACCGTCTTACCTAGTTTTAGTAGATCAGCTAACCGGCCAATATTACTGTTTATGCTTGTACTATTTGTTGAAATCAAACCGGCTGAAAATACGATTTATGTGATACAGCCAGCTGACAAAAAAAATTGAATCCCACCTCTGATAATTAATAAACGTAAAGACATGAGCTTAATATCAATAGGAGAAACCCATTTCTAGTGACAAGCATGCAACATATTCCGTATAATTTACGTCATCTGTGCAAAAAGAAATCACTTGACTTATGTATATTTGTGTGGGCCTACTTAACAATGATTTAACTTCACCAATTGCCTCATTTACAAAACTTTAAAAACGGTGTTATCTCGACAACCAATTTCACGTCTCTGAAACAAGCATCGTTTTATTTAGTGAAGAGTCTTCTCAGATAATTTCTATCAATTTTTCACAAAAGAACACCTGCAAAAAAATTAAAAACAAGTGACAAACACTAAGGTTGCTTATAATAATTGTACTAATTTGTAAAAACGCGAAAACAAATGGGATTGCGTAAACATGAACATTGTAACAATGTTTTTGCGAATCAATTCATCTTATCATTCATCAGTACAACTAATTCATTTAAGAAATCAGAATATTTGATTGCAAAACGCAATGGTGATTTGAAAAACATTAATCAAAAATGAAATGTCTTTTGATTTGACTGAGACCTTTGAGACATTGTGCAGATTTATCTTATTATGACATCACATCCGCACAAAGTCATATCATAATAAGATAAACCTGCACATTGCACAATGTCTCATAGACCTCAACGTCTCAGTTAGTGTGATCGCACCTTTACTGTATGAATGCTATGATTTTGTAACAATGCTATTGTTTTGATGGTGTTGTTTTATTACTTTTTGCAACGATAAAAATTTTTTTAATGTATCTCAGATTGATTATAAAAAGCAAAAGAAAGAAACCATTGACAATTATCGAGGATTCCAGACAATGGATAGTAAACATCATCCTGTTGTGCAACAAGGAATCAAAGCTGCTGCAATCACAAGCAATGTGAGTTGATTTCACAGTTTTATAACATAGCATATTTTACTAATATGTTGTACTTTTATATCAACAGATTCCATACAAAGAAGATTGGGAAGCTGAGAAGCAACAGGTTTATTATCCAGTGCATATCACACCTGAATATGAAGCATCAAGCGATGTGAAGAAAGTGCAAAGTGATGTGAGTTATTTATGATGTGTATTATATCTTGAACGCTGTACTGTTAAAATGAAAATGACCTACTCATTACTTATTGATGGATCGAAATTTTGTATTTTTAGGCTAGCTACAAAGGAGACTACGAACAATCGAAGGACAAGAATCTTTACAAAGTTACTGATACTGATCAGTACAAAAGTATTGCAGAAGGACAAAAAGCATTGTCAGATGTAAGTAACTATACAAGCACAATTTTTACTTTTTAAAGGACACGCTGATCAGCCAAAATAATTTATCTCAATTTTTACCGAGGTTGTGTCTTTGCGCTTTAGTAACATTCGCAGCTTCGTCTATTGATTCTACTTTGTGAATTCAATGATTCTAAACTATTTTTTTTAATATGCCTGGTTGGACATTTGCGTGAGAGATTGCTATTATTAGCGCATTGGTCAGAGAGAACTCTGCATTGATTTTTATACATAACAACGGCTAGTTTTAATCAAAATCTTTTTTTAATTACTGAATGCAGCTCGCCAGCAGCAACAAACATTTTTTTTTTACTTAATCATTGCTTCTTTCTCTGTTTGATTACGAGCAAAAATAGATATTACACCAGCACTAATTTTGACTTGAAACAGTGTCATAGCCAGGGGAGCACCGGGGCACCGCTACCTTTTTTCGACCAAGCTTTGTCTGAAGTGTGTTTTAAACATTTCTGCCGTTTTCAGGAAGAACACAACGTGTCCTAATTTTCAATTTTTTTTATTGCATAAATTTGATGTTTAGCCTCTATTCTTCATTATGCGTGAAAATCAAATTTCTATCGTAAGTAGTTTTTGAGATATTAGCGAAATGAAATGGAAAAACACAACGTCGTGTTTTTTATTCCCAATTTTTCAGGAAAAACACAACGTGCTAGGGCATGCGTAATAATCGCAGTTATTGCATAACATTGGCAAAACAATGTCAGGAAAAACTTGGGCATGCGTAATCATCCAGTACTCGCACTTATTGCGTAACATTGGCAAAACAATCAAACACAAAATGTTAATTTACTCAAAACTACAAACTAGCTCACGTTGTGTTCTTCCTGAAAATGGCAGATTTTTTAAAATACCGCAAGCTTTGTAGTCGTTGGCCTATTGTTTTATTTGTCCCTCTTCCTAAATTTTCGGCCGGTTACGCCTCTGAAATATTGAGTTTGTTTGACATTCATTTTAACTTTGAGACATTTACGCGCCCAACAAATTATACTTTTCATATATACAGGCGAAATACAAGGAAGATTATGAGAAAAACAAAGGACGAAACTTCACTGAGATTCCTGAAACGAATGAAATGGTTTTGTCAAAAGAACTTCGACCTGTACAAAGCAAGAAGTTGTATGAAGAAAAGTCAAAAAAAATGCTCAAGAATGTGTCGATTGGATCAGGTTAGTATGCACAGTGAATGCACGTGGCATAGTATTGTAACCTACTGAAAAATTTGTTGTTTCATTTTGTCTGTAGATGTCCCAGAATTGAAACAAGCTGTATCTGCTCAACTAATCGCATCTCCACATCCTTACAAGAAAGATTATAAGGAACAGATAGTTGGTAAAGGACCACACGATCCTAGCATTGGATATCCTGAACATGATCATCATAAGAAAGTTGGAGGACTGACTAGTTCGGTGAGTGGTAGTTTAAGTCTGTCTGCAAGATAACAAAGCTTGAAATTTTCATCGCTCTATTTACCTTTTTTTGAAATACTTGCATCACTATAACCAAAACTGAATTACTGCAAATGTTTGACATTTCAGCAGTGATAAGTACTATTCTTGTCTTATCATTATTTTAAAGTAAAAACGTAACATGTTATCGATTGTCAAAAAATCTGATGCTTTTACAAGTCATTCAATGGCGGACTACTTTCAAATTTTTTGATTAAGTTATGCTGATGAGCTGACGTTCAAAAATACATTGTAATGATTTTTTGTAGCCCACTTATTTTGGCAAGTTGAGTGACAAGTCAGGCTTTTTAAGCATCTCGACTCTAGTACTGTGTTTTGAGCATCTGTAACCACGCGCAAATCTTTTGTGAAACTGTTGAGTAGCACCGAAAAAGGTATTTATCGCAATTTTGCTAATCAATTTTGGTTTTTACCCTAGAACTTGAACAATCATTATTTGTTGATTACAGCATTTTTTCTGATTGTTTTTGCCTGCAGCATTCTCATTACATGCTCGTACCTGCGCAGTGGTAATCGGTACCGGCAAAAAAACAGTACCTTAATGGTAAAAGTTTGTGTCTTTTTGCTGCTTTTAACGTTATTTAGCGACATTAGGCTACTTTCTTATCTATCAGAAGCAATTTTAGCTGCATGCGGTGCAGACTTGGCTCTTTCGGTCATAATAATCTAGCCAATACAAGCACAAATATAAAGACTGTTCTGAAAACAGATATCATTGCATTGGTACAAAAACTACGTTCCAGACTCTCACAGTGGTAGAGTTGATACATTAAAAAGTATCATTTGGGAATTATTTAACCAGTGTCAGCTATACCTGCTGGTTTTCTCGAACATAATTAACTGTAATGCACACTAGACCAAATACAAGCTATTTTATGCTAAAATTTGTAAGTTCTTTATGCTGAACCACTGAATTGACGAGATACGATCAACGCTGACTTGGTGGCTAGTACATCTTGCCTTTACCAGCATCTTTTCAAAACGCTGTAACTTATTATTGCAATGTTTTTAGTAGATATAAAAATGCTTATTGTAGATCGAATACACAAAAGATGCTGAGAAGACGAAACATGATTACAATCTTCCTCATGATGCTCCACAATTTGTGAAAGCAAAAGAAGTTGCTGAGAATATCAGTGATGTGAGTAAC
This sequence comes from Trididemnum miniatum, assembly GCA_964006365.1. NCBI lineage: Eukaryota > Metazoa > Chordata > Ascidiacea > Aplousobranchia > Didemnidae > Trididemnum > Trididemnum miniatum. The sequence goes on along the minus strand of OZ023248.1, from coordinate 14,578,533 downwards.
ATTGTATGTGTACAACTGCGGTGCTGGGTATTGGTGCGTAAGGCTGTGTGCTTAACCATTGTCATCCTATTATATTCAAACAAATTCTCACATAAAACTGCTTAAATCAAATGCTATTGTAAAAATGCATTGTTAATTCTATGATTTAAAAAATATGAATACCCGACTACATGACGAATCTGTGAACAGAAGTAATAAAACTATTTAAAACAGTTATAATTTTGCTTTGTCGGTTTGGTGTGTTGAGCTTTACATTTCCTTTTCAAGCTCGCTCCTTCATCATCAATCAGAAATTAAAGCTTCCAAAATAACTATTGCAATTCATAGTTTTATTTAAGTGTAGTTTTTTTACTTTTGGGTATCTTATGGTGGCAAATTGATTGTTTCGTAATATTTTTCGATGCAGATTGATTACAAAAAACAGAAGAAAGAAACCATCGATAATTATCGAGGATTCCAGACAATGGATAGTAAACATCATCCTGTTGTACGACAAGGAATCAAAGCTGCTGAAGTCACAAGCAATGTGAGTTGATTAAACAGTTTGTGTCTATTATGCTGTTACTTGTCTCGTTTTTGCATTCAACAGATTCCATACAAAGAAGATTGGGAAGTTGAGAAGCAACAGGTCTATTATCCAGTGCATATCACACCTGAATATGAAGCATCAACCGATGTGAAGAAAGTGCAAAGTGATGTAAGTAACCAAGCTGTTGCTAACAGTTGCTTGTACATTTTTTGCATTAAATTTGTATCTTCTTTTTACTTTCTTTCGCGAAAAGATTTAATTTTTTACATAATCCGGTTAGAAATACATATTGCTTCCGCAGCTAGCCGTTGGTTAAATGCACTGTTTAATTCGGAGTAAGTAAGTTAATTTCATATGAATTTTTTATCAGGCAAGCTACAAAGGAGATTATGAACAATCAAAGGACAAGAATCTCTACAAAGTTACTGATACTGATCAGTACAGAAGTATTGCAGAAGGACAAAAAGCATTGTCAGATGTAAGTAAATACGATTAAAGCTTGTTTCTTTGTCAGTATATTATTTTTTTTCCAATCTCGTCTTTGAAAGCATGACAACACTTCTGAAAATTTGCTTTGAAAGGCTCATTAATCGAACTTTCATTAAACTCCTACACAGTAACTTGACATTGATTCACTTTGTTGTAATGTCTTTAAAAAACTATGGTGTAATATGTGAAGGCAAAATACAAGGAAGATTATGAGAAAAACAAAGGACGAAACTTCACTGAGATTCCTGAAACAAATGAAATGGTTTTGTCAAAAGAACTTCGAACTATACAAAGCAAGAAGTTATATGAAGAAAAGTCAAAGAAAATGCGTCCAAATATATCAATTGGCACTGGTAAGAATGAATAATCCCTTTTGTGACTTAGAGTTAGGTATTTTAAAACTATTTGCAATGGCGCGGTTAACTTTTGATTCGCGATTTTTGATTTCTACAAAACAAACAGCGTCTATTATGCATGAAATTAGTCTATAGGTACACGCGATTTACGGTTATTAGCATTTTAGATTACATTGATCAATTATTTTTCTAAGCCATGAATTTTAACTGGCGTTGCAGGAACTAAAGTTACTTTGCAGTTAATTATTTTGGCAATGCAAATTCATGACATGCGTTTGCAGTAGCCACTCAGTTACTACTCTAGTTGCTAGAACCCTAACACCAACTCAGCTAATTTGAAAATCAGTAATACAAATCACATTATTTGGATCGAAAAGGTTCAGAAACTTCATGTTTTAACACCATCCATTAACTTTCATTGCTTGCAGCATTCAACTTTGTATTGCAAGCAGGGAAAAGGCTTAAGAACAGACACAGTGGAATTGCATTAGCCCCTTGGAAACTACTGCTTTTAAAACTGTACAGGCCCACTCGTAAATACAGAAACATACAGTATCAACCTTTTTTATGGTAATATTCACGTGCCTCAGAAAGATAGGTCAGATCCTACTGTTACTTAATTGCGAGAGGAACTAAATTGAATTCTCGGAAATATGTTTTGCTTAAACGTGCTGATTAGGCTACAGCTCCGCTTCTCCTACCTTTGTCAACCAATTAAAAGCAAAAAACAAATAGCATTAGTCGTAATCGCTACTAAATCCTCTTTTGGAACCATGATAGAGAAAAAAAACAGTGTTGGTATTGATGAATTTAGCACCATCTTGAATTGAAAGATTTGGCAGCGATTACGAGGAATGCTCACTATATTGCTGTTCGATTGTCCACCAGCATACCAAAATCAAAAATGAAATCTTCATCATACTCGCGGTATAACGCCAAAGTGTATGACGAGAGGTGGCCCCTATTTCCACGTCTTAGCGCCTGAACAACACATCTCGAAGAAACATTGCTGCTGTGGTAAGCCGTTAGCGATACTGCGTCTGAACGGGCAGGTAATCAAACCCCATACCTCGCGCGCCGATAGCATGTCTTAAGCCATTACCCCAACCGGCCACTTGAAAGTGTGTGACATTTTATAAATTTTTTTCCTTAAAAGTCTGTAAAAACAAATAGCCATCGTTGGAAATTTTGTTTTATTAGATGTTCCTGAGTTGAAACAAGCTGTATCTGCTCAACTAATCGCATCTCCACATCCTTATAAGAAAGATTATAAGGAACAGATAGTTGGTAAAGGACCACACGATCCAAGTATTGGATATCCTGAACATGATCATTATAAGAAAGTTGGAGAACTGACTAGTTCGGTGAGTAGCGCACAAAAATTTGTATTGTGCTGGAAATCTAATTTTTGAGTGAAAAAACAGAAATTTTCTTACTTTTTTCCAATGTTTTATAAACGATAAAAGGTTATTTTGAAACTTCTTGAATTTCAATGTAATTTTTCACTGGACTCGGTTGGTTGGAGAAATTTAAAATGATCACCTGATATAAGCTTGTGAGAATCAATCCAGAACAATATTTGCTGAGTAATTACTTTTCAAACTCAGTTTTTACTTCAACTGCAACTAGTGACTATATGATTTGCTGAAAACACGACATGTTGGCAAATCTTTGATGAAAAGACAAACAATTTGATGAGAGCGTGGAAGTCGTGATTACTTCCCGTTCAGCAGGCCAAGCGAAGGACGACGTACTTTTACTGTTGTACCTTGACCATTCGGGATATTTGACTTACGTGTAACGTAACATCTGTTAAATTTTCTTGGGTATATAAACTGGCTCACTTGGGATGGCTCACTTAGTGGTTCACTTAGGGTCAATCATGGTGAAGGATGAATGCATCTTTTACCTGAGTGCGGCTGATGAGGGCTAATAATCCAAAACAGAGCTGTCTGGCTTTATGGTACACAAGTGATTAGTTAAGCTCTTGCACTCACGATACTAAATGATCAAAACCGTTTTAAGTCAACAAATTCTTAAAGAATTTTCTACAGCTTGATCGCGAAAACGATTTGGTTACTCTGTCAGTTACCGCTCTTTTTTCTAACCTATACTTTTTTGACAAAATCTTGTTCGCATTATACATAAACACATACCCAGAAGGAGTATGGTTATCAGCTGTGGAGTTTACTCGAAGACTTGCCAAAGCAGTATTATGACTTGCCAAATTTGAATTGAGTCCAAAATCACGTTATCGTACCGTTACAAACTCAATGCTTTATTTTACAGATTGAATACACTAAAGATGCTGAGAAGACGAAACATGATTACAATCTTCCTCATGATGCTCCACAATTTGTGAAAGCAAAAGAAGTTGCTGAGAATATCAGTGATGTAAGTAGCATGAAACTCTTGCACTTTTAACGCAGGCGTTGTGTCATTGATGGTGTGTAGCAATCTTGCTCACAAAAACTTTAAATATTCTATATTAAAAAAAAAGTAAGCAAAATGGTAATATTTGCTTGCCACAAGCAAACCAGTGTCTATTATTACGCATACCATGTTTTTCAGTTTCGCGTAGCACATCTACTTTAGGAGGAATTTAGAAGGAATTTGTTTAGAATTTAGAAATTAGAAGAAAATTGGAAGGAATTTAGAATCTACTAAGGAACTTAGGAGGCTGTACACTCGAAGACTTCCTACTCCCTTCACAGCCTCCTGTTTACAAAATTACTTTGATTTTCCCTAATTTACTTGTGGCGCTGTTACTGTACATCTGTTATTATTTGCGGAAAATACTGTAGTTTTGTTGGACGTAAAATAAATTGACTTGACTAGACTACTCCACAGTAGGGTGGAGTGAAAAAAACTTTTTTGGAAATCGAAAAAAATGTTGTTCTCAAATCCGGCCAAATGGTCAAAAACTTGTTTAAAAATTGGTTTTAGGGGGTTGCCCCCATTTTCCAGCCTGCTCCCCTTCAAAATGTTATCGCAAAACGATGACGCAGGGGGTAATTCACATATCTCGGTAACCACTGGTCGTAGACTAATAGTATATAGCGCAAAATCTGCGGAAACACCATGTTCCTATCTGTGCTAAGAAGAAAATTTCTCTATTTTCAACCCGAAAAAAGTTACAGCCGAAAAACAAAAATTGGGACCATTTTTGGTAGTTTTTGAAAAATTCGCCTAAAATATTTGTGTAAGAAGCACAGTCACTTAATTTTGATCGATGGAACTAATTCCTCCCATATGACTAACATTGTATGTGACTTGATGCATCAATAAATGGACGGATGGTGACTTCCACTCATGCTCAAATAAGATGAGTAGTAACAATTGCCTCAAATCAGCAGGACATATGCATCAAGCGGAAGTCACTAAAATAAGCGTAAAGCAAATTTAGCGATTTTGGTAAGTTGATCTTAGTTTGATATGAAACTGTTTTTGAATTAAACACAAAAAAAATTTAGTAATGACACCGCTTCATTGAAGATCAAGAACTCAATAGGATCGATCACTCAAAAGATGTCAAATGCTTAAAATAACATTGAAAAGGTTGCCTAGGTATCTACTGCAAATTGACTTGAAGGTAGGATCATATATGCCAACTTCCAGGTTACTCAGTCTGCTAAGTTACTGCAACTTCCACATCTAAAGTTACTCAGGTTGACATGATTTGGGCACACGACTTGGAGAAAAGCCACAAATAAACTGGTTAGAGAATCAATTTGCCTAGGCTAGGTCAAAAATACGGTACTCCACTCAAGCAACCCCAACCTCTAGCACCCACAAGGCCATCTACCCAAATGCAGCTGCAGACGCGTTTCGACCTTTTTAGGTCTCATCAGTGCAGCATAGCAACAACCCCCCTCAAAAAAGTAAATTCCTACTTTCATTTTCCCCAAAATTTCTTGCAACCATTCCTCTGCTAAAACCCCGCTACTATCTTAATTGCTAAGATCCAAACTAAATAATTGCTAAGATCCAAACTAAAACCTGGAAGTTGGCATATATGATCCTACCTTCAAGTCAATTTGGAGTAGATACCTAGGCAACCTTTTCAATGTTAAACACAAAAACATTTGCAACATATAAAGACTGAGTGGTGTCAAAATTGACTTCACCACGAAATAATAGACGGCTGTTTTTGGCAGCCAAAAACTGCTGTGAACCTCATAAGATATAGTTGTGACAAGTTCGAGAAGTTTGGTGCGGTGGTAAAATAAAAAGCTCAACGCAAAAAAAAAACTTTTTAGAGATCAATTTGACCTACCTGGCCTATAGAAGAGGTCACGCGGTTTCCTACAGCACTGTTGGAACTGCGTTGTGGTGTCGAACGTTTTCATAAGTTAGCGAGATTTAATTTTTTTGTTGGATCACTCTTTTTCGTCAATGCAGATGCCTCCGCAACCAGTTTGATGTGCCTCTCCACAGATTGACAAAGAGATAGGTAGTGTAATACCAGAGGTTTCTTCAGATATTCTTCTATTTCTGTGTCTGTAAGGCTTGCAGTTGCTGGAGGTTATTGCTGGTAAGAATCGAAATTGGCTAATTCGTAGTAAGCGTTTGCTTTCAAGTTCAGAGTTGGTGTATCGAACTAGCGAATCAAACTGTTATTCAGTGCAAGTGGGCAGTCATTGTTATGTGCACTTTCTTCAGCCACTTGTTCCCGAGGTGCTAGCACTTTCGCCACTCCTACATTTCTTACGTTTTCATAATCATCCCCTACCATCGCATTCAAAACATTTTCTTGGTGTTTAAAATAACCGTTCGTTGCATCACACTCAAAGCAATTTCTTAAACTTATTTGTTTAAAAAATTCCTAATCCTCTGAACTAAGTTGAAAAAGTTGCTGGATCCATGGGTTACCTGATTATGTGATGATGTTAGGGGATGATTATGAAAACGTAAGAAATGTCGGAGTGGCGAAAGTGCTAGCACCTCGGAAACAAGTGGCTGAAGAAAGCGCAAATAACGATGACTGCCCCATGCACTAAACAGCAGTTTGATTCGCTTGTTTGATGTACCAACTCTGAACTTACCACGAAATAGCCAATTTCGATTCTTACCAGCAACAACCTCAAGCAATTGCAAGCCTTACAGATACAGAAATAGAAGGATGTCTACAGAAACCTCTGGTATTACACTACCTACCTTAATGTTAATCTGTGGAGCGGCACATCAAACTGGTTGTGGAAGCATCTGCACAAGATGCAGGATTTGATAGAGGAGAAAGAGTGATTCAACAAAAAAATTAAATCTTGCAAACTTCTGAAAACATTTGACTCTAAAACGCGGTTCAAATAAAATGTTTTAGTACCGTGTGACCTCTTCTATTGGTCGGGTGGCTTAAGATTGATCTCAAAACAGTTGTTTTTGTTTTGAGCTTTTTATTTTACTACCGCACTAAACTTCTCGAAATTGTCAAAATTATTCCTTATGAGGCTAACAGCATTTTTAGCTGCCAAAAACAGCCATTTATTTCATCTTGTATTATTTTGCTATAAAATCGGTTTTGACATCACACAGCCTTTATGTGTTACAAATTTTTTCGTGTTTAACTCAAAAACAACTTCACATCAAAATTAAAGCAATTTATCAAAATCACTAAATTTGCTTTACGCTTATATTAGTGACTTTCACTTGATGCATATGTCCTGCTGATTTGAGGCAATTGTTACTACTCATCTTATTTGAGCAAGAGTAAAAGTCACTATCTGTCCATTTGTATTAATGCATCAAATCACATACAGTGTTAGTTATATGAGAGGAATTAGTTCCACCGATCAAAATTAAATGACTATGCTTCTTATATAATTGAAGGGCTTAGAATCAAAAGTGATTAATTCACAAAATAACAGTTTTGAGTTAGAAGCATTTAAAAATTTTAAACGCAAATTTAAATGCTCCCCAATTGGATTTTTTTTTGTGTTCAAATGCTTTCTGCTATCGGTGATATTTATTAAATTGTTGTGATTACCTTTAAATAAATGAAAAAGTTTTATTAAAAATTCAAATAAACAAACAAATTTTTGGACTCAGTCACTTTTATTCCAAACTGTGGACTTCGTCACTTTTAATTTAAAAGTGCGTTTATAAGATACTTTTTGCATTGTCATATAAAGCCAAATATTGTGTAAAAATGGTTGTAGCGAAGGACTTATGAGTAAAATCAAGTGCCAAAAACAGGCCCGCAATCAGGGGGTGGTGATGGAAGGTGGGACGCGCGGGGTTCGCTCCCCTAAAGAAAGTCAGTTTTTAAAACGTGTGTAGCCTACCCAATTTCTTGCCCCCTAGTAAAAAAATTTGCCTCCTAAGCATTTTCTGCTGGCGGCGGACCTGACTGGAGAGCGTAAAGGAAAAAAAAAAGCAAGAGGAGTTATGCCCCCCCAAACTAAATGTTATCAAAATGAGAAAATCCTTAAAATATACAGAATATTTAACCTTTTTCCGACTAAACGTTGACTTGAATCAAGCACGTATGAAAGCAACCGAAGACCAGGGATGGGGAGGGGGAACAATCGGGCAAGGGTCATGATCCCTGAATTAAATTTTATCAAAGCGTTTTTTAGGATTCGGTGGTTAAGGCATCGCTATCGGCGCAAAAGGTCTGTGGTTTGTGCCCTGGGCCTCACAAAGTGCATCAAAAACTTCACAAAATACACAGAGTTTTGACAGATCTGGTATAATTTTAAGTTTTGCAATCTGACAGGGCTAATTTAATGATAAAATCAGGTACGGTAAGGCTACCAATTCACCACACTAATATTGAGAAGGCTTACTGTATTATCATTGACTGTATTTCATAAATTCGCAGTCTCCTCCATTATCACTCAACTTTTGGTTTTTGCTGCGGAATTTGATTTTCATTCTGACTAAAAGTACGGTAACAAATTATGCTCCATGGCTGAGGCTACAGTTGCCAGCAGACCTAGCCTTCTTCTTTCGGCTTTTCCTTCTTCGGGGTCGCCACAGCGCGAAAGTCTTCTCCATAAGACTAGGTCAACTTTCTCTACCTCCGTTGCTCCAACCATCTCCATGACTTCTCAGACCAAATTCATCCATCTTCTCTTTGGCCTTCCTCTCTTACCAGGTATTGCCAAGTCTATCATTCTTTTTCCAACGTAACCTTCTTCTTTCCTCTTCACGTGTCCATACCGACGTAAACTTGTGCCGCGAAGTTTGTCTCCCAGCTTGGCAATTTTTGCCGTCCCTCTCACATATTCGTTCTTAATGTTGTCCTTTCTTGTAACACTCAATGCCCATCTCACCATTTTTGACTTTGCCACTTCCATTTTCCACCTGTTTTTTGGTCATTGCCACAGTTTCCCTTCCATTAAGCATGGCCATTGGCCAGTCTAATAACACTTTGGTACATTTTACCTTTAATTTTTGCTGACAACTTTCTGTCACACACAACTCCAGAAATCTTCTTCCAACCCATCCAACCTGCTTGGATCATTCTCCTTACTTCTTCCTCACATCTTCCATCACTACTAATTGTTAAACCAAGATAGAGCCGAGTGGTATAGAGCGTCTCCTTCTAGATCGGTAGACTTGGGGTTCGATTCCGAGTCGGGTCAAACCAATGACTTAAAAATTGGTTTTCACAGCTTTCCTGTTTGACGTTCAGCATTTAAGGGACAGCAAGTTTACTTGTTTTGCCTTTGGGAAAGACACTTAGCGGAATTCCCCCATCTTAGTGTGGTAGACGGATGGCCGGCAACTCCTAAGCGAGCTCGTACAGCGCTTCGTCGCTTTCTCGTGATAGGAGTATAAATATGCCGATAATGATAAAAGAGTGAATGAATGATATTTGAAGTTTTTCACTCTCTTTGTTGCATCCCCTTTCAATTTCAACTCTTCTCAATAATGCAGCGAATACAAAAGCTACAAGCATGTCTAAATATCAGAACGTTAAGCTGCTAAGCTAACCATATATTGTTCTAAATTCTGAAATTCAAATGTAGAACTCCTGGGGCCGTATACTACTCAACTTTTGTGCACTTAACGCAATGCGTTAACTTAATGAACAAAGTTAACGCATTGCGTTAAGTGCAATAAGAGTTGAGCAGTATACCGCCCCTAGACTTCCAAAAAGTTTATTCACGTTTTTGCCACTATCACTAGCCATTACCAATGTTGTTTGCAACCTAGTACCTGTAGCAGGTTGGCCAACTGTTTTGCATCCTAAAAACTGACACTTTTACTGAAAACTGTTTATTATCTAATCATGAATTATTGAATAATCAGGCTATCAAAACGCCTGTACAGTGCCTTACCACGATTTTGTCGAAATCCCCAGGTTTAGCATTGAGCTAATCACGTTTGAGCTAATGATAGGGCGGCTTGGTTTGGACTTAACTACTTTTTTATCAAAAGAGTGGGACTTAGGCACTTTTCGTGCAAAAATCATGACAGCAGAATTATTGCCTTCAGCTGGAAAATAGACTTAGACACATTTATCTCAAAAAAACATTTCACACATAAATTCAGTATGTCAAGTAAAAATAATTGTGGGTATTATCTCAATTTTGGCAAAATGTGACTTAGTCACTTTTAATACTAAACCCTTCAATTACTCGTAGGCGAATTTTCCAAAAACTTTACCAAAATGGTCCCAATTTTTGTTTTTCGGCTGTAACTTTTTTCGTGATGAAAATAGAGAAATTTTCTTCTCAGCACAGATAGGAACATGGTGTTTCCGCAGATTTTGCGCTATATACTATTAGTCTACGACCAGTGGTTACCGAGATATGTGAATTACCCCCTGCGTCATCGTTTTGCGATAACATTTTGAAGGGGAGCAGGCTGGAAAATGGGGGCAACCCCCTAAAACCAATTTTTAAACAAGTTTTTGACCATTTGGCCGGATTTGAGAACAACATTTTTTCGATTTCCAAAAAAGTTTTTTTCACTCCACCCTACTCCACAGCACAGTAATTTCAATGTCACATTTATAACCTGCTATATCACTAGAAAATAACTATTCTGCTTGCTCGCATAAAAATATACCCACTTATTCATCTAAAAACGTTGGCTAAAACTCCTTTTTAATTTTTAGATTGTTATTTTGTCTAGATTGATTACAAAAAGCAAAAGAAAGAAACCATCGATAATTATCGAGGATTCCAGACAATGGATGCTAAAGATCATCCTGTTGTACAACAAGGAATCAAAGCTGCTGAAATCACAAGCAATGTGAGTTGATTCAACAGTTTTGCGTATTAGGCTATGCTCTTGCTTACGTTGTTGTTGTGTCTAAACAGATTCCGTACAAAGAAGATTGGGAAGCTGAGAAGCAACAGGTTTATTATCCAGTGCATATCACACCTGAATATGAAGCATCCAGCGATGTGAAAAAAGTGCAAAGTGATGTGAGTAGCTTAAATATTTTTAAATATCTACTCGTATGGTGTTTAAAAACGCTACGACGTAACTACTATTAGCGCACACGTTTGTTCATAAACTTTTCAGCAATTAAATTTTGCGAAATATTAACATTCATGGTGATTTTACGCACATACAGGCAAGCTACAAAGGAGACTACGAACGATCAAAGGACAAGAATCTCTACAAAGTTACTGATACTGATCAATACAAAAGCATTGCAGAAGGGCAAAAAGCATTGTCAGATGTAAGTAAGCCAAGTGTAGGCCTTATTGTATTTAATTCTTATTACACTTGATTCATGCTTGTTGAACGAAAATATTGCCTTTTATGTATAAGCTGTTGTGCCAGTGTTGGTTAAAGCAACTGTTAAAAATAATTTTTAACCCAGCGTTGCAGCAATGCAGCATTATCTCACTCACTTGACTTCTGCTGTTGAGTCAATTGTTTAGACGAAATACAAGGAAGATTATGAGAAAAACAAAGGACAAAACTTCACCGAAATTCCTGAAACGAATGAAATGGTTTTGTCAAAAGAACTTCGACCTGTACAAAGCAAGAAGTTATATGAAGAGAAATCAAAAGAAATGCTCAAGAATGTGTCGATTGGAGCAGGTGAGTGCCAATTCTGCATGGAAATGGTATAAATATTCTAGTAATAAATATTAAAAAATTGTATGTAAATCTTTTTCTATTTAGATGTTCCAGAGATGAAACAAGCTGTATCTGCTCAACTAATCGCATCTCCACATCCTTACAAGAAAGATTATAAGGAACAGATAGTTGGTAAAGGACCACACGATCCTAGAATTGGATATCCTGAACATGATCATCATAAGAAAGTTGGGGAATTGACCAGTTCAGTACGTCATATATCTTTCTCATTTTTTCAGGCTAGCAACATATCTCTGTTTTACTGTGGGGTGTTATCGTTTTTTGGCAATTTTGGGAAACATGCATTCTAATTGTGGTCAGCGGCAGTGCAAAAGTTACTTACCGTATGTACGCAAATTTATTACCATTAACCTCACATCGATATATAGGCGTTTTAAAACCCGGCATGAGTCCCTAAAAATGATAATTGGGTTCGTAAAATCAGAACAAGTTCTGAAGGAACGTAGCATTTCTTAAGTTTGGGTCGTTAAAATCAGAACAAGTATTATTTCTTAAGTTTGGGTCGTTAAAATCAGAACAAGTTCTGAAGGAACGTAGCATTTCTTAAGTTTGGGTCGTCGTTAAAGAAAGTTTGGGTTGTTGAAGTTTGGGTCATTTCTTAAGTTTGGGTCGTTCTTAAGTTTGCGTCGTTAAAGGTACCTAGCATTTTGCTTTTAGGAGAGTGTTCATGTCTTCGAAGCTTTTCGTCTTACACTTGTCAAGAAGAGATCGTCAGAATGACAAAGCAGAGATGGAACCGGTTATATATAGAGAAAATGACGGGCTGTGATGGGCTGAAAAGAAAGAGCATCGAAAAGAAAGAAAGAGCATTGGTTGAAAAGAAAGAGCTGTGATTGGCTGAAAGGAAAGAGCATTTGCAGCCAATCACAGCCCGTCATTTTTTCTATATATAACCGGTTCCATCTCTGCTATGTCATTCTGACGATCTCTTCTTGACAAGTGTGAAACGAAAAGCGTCGAAGACATGAGCACTCTCCTAAAAGCAGTTCTCAAGTTCTGTACCACCAACCTAGCATTTTGTTGAAAACCCGTTTTAAATGTTTTTACAACTGATAGTTGAAATGATATAGCGTTTAAAACCCTTCTTTCTCATTGTTTGCTGTTTGTAAGCCCTATTACCTGCTCATAGTGGCATTCATTCCTTTATAAAGACGGAAGTTGACGGGGTAATTGTGTTTGGGCAAAACAAGTTGAAAATGTTAACACCTTATGTCATTAAAAGCCATTTGTCTCATGTGATTCCTTGCTTAACAGAGAAATTCCTCAATGTCTAATTATTTGTAGATCAACACTGTGTTAACCAGTTCTTCATTTCAAGGCTGCAAACTCGCAAGGACTTTTTATCGAGTTTGAGTTCATTAAAACTTTGCTAGCCGTGATCAAGTTCTTCATTTTTCATTTTGCGAGTTCGAGTTCGAATTTAGCGTCTTTTACCGAATTGTGCTGAATTCAAGTAGTTTTTATCGGGTTTAGGCTAAGTTCAAGCACTTTTTGTCAAGTTTAAGATAAGACCAAATTTCAATCAACTTTTTTCGAGTTCGAGATCGACAAAAAAGATCGAGTTCAGCGAGTTTGAGTTCGCAGCCCTGCTTTAATTGCTTGTTTTTTTTTTTGAAAAATGCCAAAAATATGGTTGCATCAGTTTCAACCGATACAATTTTGACTTTAATGAAAGGTTTTAAACCTGGGATCCATGAACTATTATGAGGTTTGCAAGATTACTTCAATAAGTCCATAAACCAATACACATAATTGCGACATGTGTGCCTATTTAATTTTCCGTGAGGGTCTCCACACATTCATAAGAGTTGAAAGTTTTACGAGTCCACAGCCTGAAAAATGTCAACAAACTGTGAATTAAATGATATAAACGAGGAAAGTGTTTCTTGGCCTTTTGTGTAAACAAAAATAAAGTGTTGAAGGACTTTCCATTTAATTCAATGATTAGGTCGGGGATGCACAACACAGGGCACGCGTGCCTAATGTGGCACGCCATAAGCTCAGTTGTGTCAGTAAACATTTCGTTGTTGTTTTAGGTTGTAATTTTGAAGTTTGTTGTTGTTTGCATGTATTTAACGGAAGTTCGTGTACAATGCCAACAATAATTATTCGAAAGCTGCGTGGTACGCAACAAGACTATTTCGAATACTGTGACACGTATCCTCGTTTGAGTTGTGCACCCCTGGTTTAGGTCATAACTACAAACTTTTCCAGCTTTTTTAACTGCATGTTCTTATGAGTCACAAAATCATGTATTTCCTATCGTGCTAGGTTTACTTTGCAGTCATTGTTTATTAAAAACAATATCATGTGACATCGATTCATAGGCCTCTAACAAATAAGGAGCAATGTAAAGTTGTTTGGAAAAGATTTAAATCATGCCCGGGAAAATTGTCACCGACATGTATTAGATTAAATTCAGGTGTGCATTTATGTACAGATCGAATACGCAAAAGATGCTGAGAAGATGAAACATAATTATAATCTTCCTCATGATGCTCCACAATTCGTCAAAGCAAAAGAAGTTGCTGAGAATATCAGTGATGTAAGTACTCGAGTTGTTGTGTTTACAAGCATACTACATGATGAATTTTTGTTTCTCGTCAATGCTCAATGACTATTAACTACGCTTGTGCCTAAGAATGGATTGCCTTGTATTTTTTTGTTGCTGCCATGATGTTTTTTTTCACCGGTAATCCATTCATGGGTATATACTTTGTTAATAATCATTGAGCATCGCCGAGTAATAAAGTAACCAAACATTTAAAAGTCAGTAACCACAACTTCTTTGCTTGACGTTCAGCATCAATTGTCTCGTTGGAGGACCAGCCAGTACGTTGGATTGCTGTGTCGTACGAAATGACATTGAACCGAATTTTCCCATTTTAAAAAGGTTGGACGGGCGGCTGGCATCTTGTTTTAGGTAGAATAAAAATGCTAGGTCAGTGCTGTCAGTAGCGCACTACTCCTTCAGAAATCTATACTGTATGTTTCTCTTGGTGTGTTGCTTAAGTTTCAACGTGCGTAGATCGGTATTGAGTACCGCTAAATACGGACACGCCTCAATACATCATGTGAGTATCACGAAAAGCAAGAAAATCTTTAAAAGTTGTTATTATGATGAATTTGGACTCTTTAAGTAAACTTTAAATTTTTAGAAGTCTTTTGTATCACAGATTGATTACAAAAAGCAAAAGAAAGAAACCATCGATAACTATCGAGGATTTCAGACAATGGATTCTAAAGATCATCCGGTTGTACAACAAGGAATCAAAGCTGCTGAAATCACAAGCAATGTGAGTTGATTTCACAGTTTTTACCTACTGGGTACTAACGTACTAGTTTCCTTTGATGCATGTTACAGATTCCATACAAAGAAGATTGGGAAGCTGAGAAGCAACAGGTTTATTATCCAGCGCATATCACACCTGAATATGAAGCATCCAGCGATGTGAAGAAAGTGCAAAGTGATGTAAGTTGTTTGAACTACAATTTTTGTCAATTTGTGACGAAGTAATAGTCGATTGTAATCTTTCTGTGCGCTGAAAGCACTTCAGCGTCGTCTAACATGGGATGACATTAAGAAAAACTAAGCACTTTCAAAAATATATGTACGAAGAAAAAGTATATGATTTTAGGCAAGCTACAAAGGAGATTACAAACAATCAAAGGACAAAAATCTCTACAAAGTTACTGATACTGATCAATACAAAAGTATTGCAGAAGGACAAAAAGCATTGTCGGATGTAAGTGTACGAAATAAAGTAACCCACGTTTTCCTTTTTATGTTGTTTGCTTCGTTTTTTATATTTCATGGTTTTCTTAATTTCATTTTACTGTTAAGACACATTTTTGCAGTTTTCTTAATGTTGCATTAGCTTTAGCATCGAGCTAGAACTGCTTTTTTAATGCTTTATTGCTCTTCACTAAGTGCAAAAAGTACTTCTTTGCAGTATTTCTGCTTAGTCAACAAGTGTTTATATGCATTTAGACGAAATACAAGGAAGATTATGAGAAAAACAAAGGACGAAACTTCACTGAGATTCCTGAAACAAATGAAATGGTTTTGTCAAAAGAACTTCGACCTGTGCAAAGCAAGAAGTTATATGAAGAGAAATCAAAAGAAATGCTCAAGAATGTGTCGATTGGAGCAGGTTAGTGTCAACGCAGTTGATTTTCTTGCAAAAGTCCAGAGTGGGTAATTAGCAACCACTTCTTTAAAAGGGAAGACGTCATAATTTTACTGTAATATAAACGGTTTTGTAGATGTTCCTGAGATGAAACAAGCTGTATCTGCTCAACTAATCGCATCTCCACATCCTTACAAGAAAGATTATAAGGAACAGATAGTTGGTAAAGGACCACATGATCCTAGCATTGGATATCCTGAACATGATCATCATAAGAAAGTTGGAGAATTGACTAGTTCGGTGAGCAGATATTTTTTACATGACTTTTTTCATTAAGAAACAAATTAGTGTTGAATAATATATCCATCTCTTTCTCTATTTTGTGCTGATGAGAAGTAGTGCTCTTAAGTTGATTCTTTTGTGTATAATTCCTTGCTTGACTTTTAAGATTAGAGTTTAGTTGAACTTCAAGATTTTAAAGTTTACATGAGCATAAATAGCATTAACTTACAAGATAAGCATTGAAACCAACACCAATTGCTTCGACGTTCCTATACGTTCTGATGACTTATGTTGAGCTGCTGCTATCAAAAGTCCATCCAAACCTGTAAGAACTGAAACTATCCAGTCGCCATGTTCTTGATTAGACGAATCCAGTTCCTTGTTAGTTTGAATGGTGTTATTCTGTAACATGCACTGCTGATGGTGCTAGCACTGTCAATAGTATTACGTTATTTTGATATTAGTGATAATGACGTTGTCTGCACTGACTTTAAACTTTTAGATCGAATACACTAAAGATGCTGAGAAAACGAAACATGATTACAATCTTCCTCATGATGCTCCACAATTTGTTAAAGCAAAAGAAGTTGCTGAGAATATCAGTGATGTTAGTAGTATAGTGCACCTTCAAAACTATCAGTAAACATTATCATTTTGAAGAAATTACTATGTGTTACTTTAAGAAATTGTTTGCTTCCTCCTATTTTACATTTGAATTTGCAATAATTGTATTGTAAATGTTCAAACGGACTAAGCTACGAGTTATATATTTCAATACAGCCAATGAAATATTGTTGTGTTTTTCAGATTGATTACAAAAAGCAAAAGAAAAAAACCATCGATAACTATCGAGGATTCCAGACAATGGATACTAAAGATCATCCGGTTGTACAACAAGGAATCAAAGCTGCTGAAATCACAAGCAATGTGAGTTGATTTTACCGTTTTATACTTACTGGGTACTGACGTATTTGCTTTGATGCATGTAACCAGATTCCATACAAAGAAGATTGGGAAGTTGAGAAGCAACAGGTTTATTATCCAGTGCATATCACACCTGAATATGAAGCATCAAGCGATGTGAAAAAAGTGCAAAGTGATGTGAGTAATTTAGCTATTTTTGAAAATCTATAGAGATTGAAAGAGCTCTTGACGTTAAAAGTGACTAGTGTAAGCGCATGTTTATGTTCATAAATTTTTTAGTAATTGAGTTTTGTGAAATGTTAACATATATGGTATTTTTATGCACATACAGGCAAGCTACAAAGGAGATTACGAACGATCAAAGGACAAGAATCTCTACAAAGTTACTGATACTGATCAATACAAAAGCATTGCAGAAGGACAAAAAGCATTGTCAGATGTAAGTAAGCCAAGTGTAGGCCTAATAGTAAATGTGATTAATTCTTATTACTTTGAAATCACTCTTTTCTAATAAAAACATTGCATTGTATATTTAAGCTGTAGCACCATTGTTAGTTAAAGCAACTGTAAAAAAAATAGTTTTAACCCAAAATTGCAGCAATGCTGCACATTTCACTTACTTGACTTCTTCTGTTGCCGTAACAGATGTCAATTGTTTAGACGAAATACAAGGAAGATTATGAGAAAAACAAAGGACGAAACTTCACTGAGATTCCTGAAACAAATGAAATGGTTTTGTCAAAAGAACTTCGACCTGTACAAAGCAAGAAGTTGTATGAAGAAAAGTCAAAAGAAATGCTCAAGAATGTGTCGATTGGAGCAGGTACGTCGGAAATAAACATAACCTGGGTCTTCCATCATCTTATATTACGAAAACGCCAATTTTGTAGATGTCCCAGAGTTGAAACAAGCTGTATCTGCTCAGCTAATCGCATCTCCACATCCTTACAAGAAAGATTATAGAGAACAGATAGTTGGTAAAGGACCACACGATCCTAGCATTGGATATCCTGAACATGATCATCATAAGAAAGTTGGAGGATTGACGAGTTCAGTAAGTTATCTAGCTCTCTCATTTTTTTTCAGGCTAGCAACATATCTCTGTTTTGCTGTGCGGTCTTAATTTTTTTTGCACTTTTGGGAAGCATGCATTCGAATTGTAGTCAATCAGTGGCAGTGCATAAGTGATCTGTATGGACGCGCAAATTTATTACCGCTTACTTCACTTGGATTTTTAGGCGTTTTGATATCCGATTTGAGTCCGTAGGAATGATAATCGGGTCACTAGAATTTGATAAAATTAAGGAGGAAGGTAGGATTTTTTGTTAACTTGGGGTTTCTAGAAATCCATTTTGGGCACCTAGTATTTTCTTTAAAAACCCGTTTTAAATTTGAGTTTTTAAGTTAAAAAAAAAATTAAGCCTTTATTATACTCGCGTTAGTATGCTGAAGTCTGTTACGAGTGGCGGGGCCCATCTCCGCGCCTTAGCTCCTGGGCAATACAGCTCCGAAAATACTTCGTGCTCGATTTGACCGGCCCGTGAATCGAACCCCTGGCCTCCCGCATCGATAGCGATATGCTTAACAACTGAGCTAACCGATCTGTCTGTTCGAAATGATATATCGTTTAAAACCCTTTTTTGCCATTGTTTGCTGTTTGTAAAACCCTATTGCCGTATTCACAGCGGCTATTCATTCCTTTATAAAGACAGAAGTTGGCAGAGTAATTGTGTTTGGGCAAAATAGGTTGAAAATCTTTACACTTAATAGGATGAAATGTCGTTTGCTTCATGCGATTCCTTGTTCAACAGAAGTTATTTCAAATTATATTGAACTGAAAATTCAACGGTACCGGTAATTGAGGATTGCAAAGTGAGCTTGCGCTCTTCAAGTCAGCAGCCACCCGGTATATACAGCATGTCAAATGCGATCGGCTCCAACCATGAATCGAATGCGTCAAGTAGGATTTGTAACTTACGCGCGGTACCTCTAGGCCAAGTCGCTGACTGTGAGGAATGCCACAATGCTAAAAAATTACAAAAATATGGTCGCATTAGTTTTACAGTAACTGATGCAACTTTTGACTTTAATCAAAGGTTTTAAACCTTGAGTCCATGAACTACTGTGAGGTCTGCAAGGTTGCTTCAAGAAGTCCGTAAACCAAAGTACATATGCGATATGTGCGCCTATTTAATATTTGCCGTTTGGGTCATTTTCTTTGGGCACAAGAGAAATTTGACTGGAATATGACGCAGATTCTGTTACTTACCACAACTGGTAAACTTTCTTGGTTATATAAATCCGAAAGAGTAATATGTTCACCTTTGCTCAGTCATTGTAAAAGTTGAATGTACCTCATAACTCTATTTTATTAAAATATTCTCTATAACTCTATTTGATCAAATATAAGAATAACTCTATTTTATCAAATATTCAATTCAAAACCGAAATTGAAAATTTTTGGCAGATTTGGACACAAGCCAAATCGAACTTTGAAACAACATTAGAATGGTGGGATATGGGAAAATGCCTGCTAAGAGATCTTTGTAAATCCTTTTCTATTGAAATCCAAAAGACTCAAAAATATGATTTTTATAGAAATAAAATAGAATTGGAAAATCTAATAGCAACCAAAAATCAAGATATAATTCATAAAAAAATGATCATTGAGCTCAAACAAAAGATTGACAATTACTACTTACAGAAATGTGAAGGAGCAAGAATCCGATCTCGAATTTCAAAAATAGAAAATAAAAAACCAAATAAGACCTTTTTTGCGCTTGAAAGTTCGCGTACAAACGATCAAAATATAACGCAACTAAAATCCGAAACTAACTCCGACATTATCCTGGAAAGTAAAAGTGATATACTGAATGCCATAGAGACATTACAAAAATCTTTGGTCACGTAATTATCCAGAAATAGATGAAACAATTCAAGATACCTATATCGACAATATAAATTCAGTAAAAATTGACGAACATGAGGCATCTGACTTAGAACATTTAATTTCGGAAGAAGAAGTTTCAACTGCAATTGATCAACTGAATAATGACTCGTCTCCTGGCTCTGACGGACTCACATCAAACTTTTACAAAACTTTCAAATATTTACTGATAAAAGATCAAACTAAAATGCTTAATAACTGCTTCTTTGAAAAAGAAATGTCCTAGTCAATGAAAGATGCCGTCTTTAAATTGATCTTTAAAAAAAATTATAGGCTCTTATTGAAAAATTGGCGTCCAATCTCTTTACTAAATACGGATTACAAAATTTTAAGCAAAACGCTAGCCAATCGTATTACTCCCTTACTTAGTAAAATAATTCTCCCAAACCAAAAATGTGGCTTACCCAAACGTAGAATAGAGCAATTGCTATGCAATATTCAAGCTGTATTTGAAATTGCAAAAGAAAAAAATGAAAAATTTGGATTAATTGCGGTTGACTTTGAAAAAGCTTTTGACTGCTTGTCCCATAAATTCATATTCAAAATTTTCAAATCTTTTGGTTTTGGACAGACTATGCTTACTTGGCTGGAGCTTTTATACAAAAATACCTTTTCTCACATTGAAATTAATGGCGTACTAACTAATTCCATTCAAATGAAACGTGGTATAAGACAAGGCTGTCGAATAAATATGCTATTTTTCATTGCCGCTACTAATATGCTAACCAAACACATTGAACAACAAACAAGGATTAAAGGCTTTTTATACCAAAACACTCATTTAAAAATTCTTCAATACGCTGACGATACAACCTTTCTATTCCAAAATTTTGAATCTCTCAACCAAATTCTAAAAGAATTACAATCTTATGAAACAGTTTCCGGCTTAAGCATAAATAAAAGTAAAACACAAATTATCACAAATGATAATACAACTCCATCTCCAAGAATTTCAATTGGTAGATACGATTAAACTATTAGGAATAAATTTTTACGTAAACCAGCCCAATCACGACGAAAAGAATTGGAAGAACGTAGTTTGGAAAATACAAACGTTAGCTAATGCCGATAAAGAGAGGAAATTAACCCTGTATGGCAGAATACAAATTATTAACACTCTCTTAATCTCTCAGATTATGCACAAAACAAAACTTTTAATTCCACCGATTAAAACTTTGAAAGAAATCAACGCAATACTATTTGAATTTTTATGGTACCCAAATCGTATTGAAAATATGGCAAGATCAAAACTCATCGCAGATCTCAATCAAGGAGGTTTTAACATAATAGACCTGGTCTCAAAATGCGAAACGTGCAGAGTCGAAAAAATAAAAGAATTAACATCGGATCAAATTACAAACGAAATTTGGAAAAAATGAGCAATATATAACTTATTTTATCATATCAAATTACTGAACAAAAATCTTTTTTCCAATCACCAACAAATGCTCTAACGCCAAATCGCACATGGACAGATATTTATAATATATTCATTAAAATTAAAAATAAAATAGAGGACTGGGAAAATGTGCCACACAAGAAAATTTATCACGCATTGAAGGATATAAAAACCCACTATGTCGAACTAAAAAACATGGAAGGAGAAACAATACCATGGAGAGAAATAACACTAAGAAGTAAAGAAACCAAAAAACTCTTCAATAATCGCGACAAAGAAATTACAACCCGAATTGCGCATCAAGGTTACAAATGGGGAGACTTTTACTACAAAATGGGCTTTCACCAAAATTCCTATACAAAAAAACTTATCCAATCTTGCAAATTTTGCAAAATTGGTCCAGACAATGTAATCCATTTAATTTTAGAATGTCCTGTCACCAATAGAATTTGGAAATCGATCGAAAATCTGCTTAATCAATACAAACTGCTAAAAAGAAAAATAGATAAAGATGTGATCTTGTACAATCACTTTAGAACACCTCAAATCCAAAACATTCCAATCTTGATAGACCTTGTAACTGCAAAAACTGAAATAATAAACCAAAAAGAAATGCTGGACGCTAAAAATCAATTTAATTGGAATAATGAAAAGTTTCTAGATCACATTTTATGGGTAATCAATACAAAACTAAAAGATTACCTTGAAGAATCCAGTGCAAAAAACGAATCAAATTCTTCTTTAATAATCTATTTATAAATATGCACTATATTGTTTAATTGCTACTCACATTGTAACATTGAAACTTAAATCGTATTTAAGATATGTTTTTTTTTCAATACCTTGGTATATATGATAGTTATATTGTAGTACGTTAACACATTTTTATTTTCCTTTAAAATAGCCCAAAATAGCCTGAAGCAGAATCATTGAACAATCACTCCCCTTGTTAACATAAGTTGTATTTATAATAAAATAGTGTATAATCATGACTAAAATAACTATCCAGAAATGATACTAACAAACCTCATGTTATATTCTCTTTATCATAAGTTGTTTTGTGTATAAACAAAAATTTTGCTGAACTTTGATGATTATAAAACATGTTATATTCCCTGTCCTGATAAAAATCCAATTCCACAACAACACAAAACGGAAACCTTCTTCGACAATCAACCATCTGACGGAAAACATTGAACCCATTTACTTTTATGTTCTTCATAATGTTTGATTTATGCCTGTACGTTTTATCAAAAAAAAAAATGTACCTCATTTCTGAGCGCAGACGATGAAAGTAAATAGCTGGAAACAGCACTGTCATCCTCTATGGTTGCTCGAAAAAAGTCATCAAACAATGCATTAAAAGTGATAGAAACGAAAAAAAGGTACGGTTGCCTTTTGCGTAAAGAACAAATAAAGTGTTATAGGACTTTCTACTTAATTTAATGTTTAGGTAAAAATAACAAACTTTCCGAACTTTTTTCGACTGCTTGTTCTTATTAGACACGAAATATTTTTATTTCGTCACGTGCTAGGTTTAATTCGCAATCATCACTTATTAAAAACTATATCATGTGACATCGATTTATAAACCTGTAACAAATAAGGAGCAAGGTAAATTGGTTGGAGAAGGCTTGGATTATTGTTAAGGAGCATCGTCTTTACCATATACAGTATTAGATTAAATTCGAGTGTACGTTATGTACAGATCGAATACACGAAAGATGCTGAGAAGATGAAACATGATTATAATCTTCCTCATGATGCTCCACAATTTGTGAAAGCAAAAGAAGTTGCTGAGAACATCAGTGATGTAAGTACTTAAGTTTTTGCCTTTACTAGCAAACTGCATATATAACTATTCGTTTCTCGTCGATGTACAATGTTTAATGACGGTTAATCACGCTTATGCCTAAGAATGGATTGCCTTGTATTTTTGTTTTGTTGCCGTGTTTTTTTACACCGGAAAACCATTCGAGGGTATAAACTTAATTAATAGTCATTGAGCATTGTGCATCGCCGAATAATAAAGTAACCCATCATATAACGAAATGGATAACACATCTGCTTCTGGAACTGTCGGGTCATATCAAACATTTAAAAATCGGTAATCACAACTCCCTTGTTTGACGTTCAGAATTAATAGTGGCGTGTGGAGGACCAGCCAGTACGTTCGCTTGCTGTGTCGTAGAGAATGTCATTGAACAGAAATTACCAATTTACAAAGATAGACAGGCGGCTGGCATTTTTGTTTTAGGCAAAATAAAAATGCTAGCTCATTGATGTCAGTACAGCACTATTCCTTCAGAATTTTATGCTGCACGTTTCTATGTGTGTCGCTTAAGTGCTACACTTGCGTAAATAAGTATGGAGTACCGCTAACTAGAGACACATTTCAACGCAACTTATGAGTATAACGACAGAAAAAAAATGCATAAAAGTTATTTGCGGGATGAATTTGGACTCTCGGAGTAAACTTCAAATTATTAGAAGTCTTTTGTTTTGTAGATTGATTACCAAAAGCAAAAGAAAGAAATCATCGATAACTATCGAGGATTTCAGACAATGGATAGTAAAGATCATCCTGTTGTACAACAAGGAATCAAAGCCGCTGAAATCACAAGCAATGTGAGTTGATTCAACAATTTGTGTGTATTGTGTTGTTGCTTATATTGTTTGTGCATCTAACCAGATTCCATACAAAGAAGATTGGGAAGCTGAGAAGCAACAGGTTTATTATCCAGTGCATATCACACCTGGTTATGAAGCATCAAGTGATGTGAAGAAAGTGCAAAGTGATGTGAGTTGTTTAAACGAAAATTTTGTTTTCGATTTGTGACAACGTAATAGTCGATTGCTTTCTTTTAGTTTGCTGACATCACTTTCAACGTTGTCTAATTTGGGATGAGATTTGGAAAAAACAAATACTTTTAATAATCTATGTATTAAATAAAACTATGTAATTTCAGGCAAGCTACAAAGGAGATTATGAACAATCAAAGGACAAGAATCTTTACAAAGTTACTGATACTGATCAGTACAAAAGTATTACTGAAGGGCAGAAAGCTTTATCGGATGTAAGTGGACAGAATAAAGTAATCCACATTTGGGTTTAATTTTTATGTTGTTTGTTCAAGTTTTAAATTTTGTAGTTTTCTGTCGCGAAATAGGAAATGGTATTACTTCGCTGACAGGACGATTGATAAGAATTGTATGACAAACCGTAGGAATTAATTCGTTCGTAGATCGGACCTCACGGAAAAACCAAGACCTTCTTCACCAAACGAATATAATAATCGACCCAACTTAACTCACTTAGCCACGGTACTCACCGTACTACTTTTCAATAAACACAAGCACCACTGCTCACTTCAGTAACACCATGCAACAAGGGCTATACCCTTCAGCATACAACAATATTGCTTACTCTACCCATACTAAATCGACACTCGAATAATTACACTCGAAGTTCACGCCTATTTATACTCTAAATTCAAATTCGAGAACGTTCTACGACATTCTCAAAAAGAAACAAGACAAATCACATGACATGCAAAACTCACACCAAACTACAGTAAACACGATTGTGACGTCAAAGAGAAATCATATAACATGTAAAAATTCACACCAAACCATAGTAAACACAATTGTGACGTCACAAGCACAAATATTAACCCAGTGAAGTTACGTAACCCACTGAAGTACATTTGGATCGTCTGATCTTCTAGCTTCACGCACGTTCCCAATGATTAAGTCACAGCGGGGGGTCCTGCAAACACTAGGCTTCAACAGTTCCAACGTAGAATGGTGTGTCCACTTCTACTTTAGCCATGGGAGCTCACTTAAGCGTGCGATCCACCGTCATGATATGTCCCATCTCTCCGGTAAAATCCGCTTCATCCACCAACTCTCTTCTAATAATTACTCCACTGCATCCAGTATCTCGCAACACCTCCACTTTCTTATCTCCGACCTGTAAGTTATCTTTAACTTCCAGGTAAGTTATCTTTAACTTCCGCCATACACGCACCATTAAGCACCTAGATCTTTTCTCTAGACTTAATTTTTTTTGCGCTCATGAGCTTCATGTCCCATTGCCCCACATTTAAAGCATTAAGACCGGCGGCCATGACCAAACGGCTCATTCCGTGACGTTGATGCTTTGCTTGGGCTCTCTACTGCCCTATGGCCTCTGCCGTCACACACGTAACACCTCATTGCGTCTTTATGAGTTCTCGGTAAACTGGTCTTCACATTCTGCTTTGCCACCGACGCTTTTGTGGACATTTTCTTCCCGTGAGCATTTAGGTGCTGCTCCGCCAGCTTTGCCAATTCCTCTATATCCTTAGGACTCCTCTCCTTCAAGAACACCGACACATCCTTAGGGCAAGAGTTTGTAAACTGCTCCCTCACCATCAACTCCGACACCCCCTTAAAAGTTTTGTCCCCACCGGCTAGTTCGACCCACTTATCGAAGTAGTTGGAGATTCTTACAATGAACTGACTAGGAGATTCCTGTCCCTCCGGTTTAGCTCATCGGAATCTTTCACGGTAACCCTGTTCCGTGAAGTCATACCTCTGTAGAAGAACCTTCTGTAGCTTATCATAATCCCTTGCTCGTTCGTCTGACAATCCGGAGTAGACATCCAATGCTCGGCCTGAAAGTAATGGGCTTAGACGAGTAGCCCAGTCAGATCGTTCCCAGCCTGCCACAAAAGCATATTTTTCAAAGCGAAACAAGTAGCTATCCAGATTATTCTTTCCGTCCACAAAACCAGGAAGCACTGGGGCTTTAGTTCTTGCAACCGCGTTTTGAGAAGCTTGGCTTAATGCCGCCTGTTGATCTTCCGATGAAGCACTGCTTTGTTCATTCAGTCTCTCGCTTTCTAGTCAAAACTTTTCCATCTCCAGCTTGTGTTTTCTCTCCGCTTCCCGTTTCGCTGCCTCGGCAGCCAATTTCCTTTTCTCGGTTTCGGCAGCCAATTTCTTTTCCTCGGCCTCTGCCGCCAATTTTAATTTCCGTTCCTCGGCTTCGGCAGCCAATTTCTGTTCCTCGGCTTCGGCCGCCAATTTCAATTTCCGTACTTCATTCTCTTGTATCATTTTCCATCCCTGGATCAAGAACTTCGTCTTCTCCTTTGCTTCAAGACCGATTTCTTCTGCCTGCCGTTTCAGATCTTCCAACGTGATAAACCCGCTTTCAGTTGCCATGACTATCCGCTAACTATCAACCGAACAAAGAAAACAATATCCCGGACGAGCCCCCAAAATGTCGCGAAATAGGAAATGGTATTACTTCGTTGACAGGACGATTGATAAGAATTGTATGACAAACCGTAGGAATTAATTCGTTCGTAGATCGGACCTCACGGAAAAACCAAGACCTTCTTCACCAAACGAATATAATAATCGACCCAACTTAACTCACTTAGCCACGGTACTCACCGTACTACTTTTCAATAAACACAAGCACCACTGCTCACTTCAGTCGTCGTCGTCGTCGTTTGGCGGGGCATCTCTTCCAAGACAGATGGAAGGACCAAGGCCGAGGGTTTATCCTTTTACCACCCTGGCCACCAATCTTCTTGGGTCAGATGCTTACTGTAAGGGACTTCAGCCAGCATCTTGTTTCGTCATCCAAAACCATTAGACCAAACATTCCTCGGGGTGCCCGATGTGTGGGACACTGTGAGATGATGTGATCTGCGGTTTGTTCACTGGCACCACACTCACAATTCGCTAGAGGAGCGAGACCCCATTTGTGCATAGACGAACAGAAGCGTCCAACACCAGAACGCAGACGGTTGAGCTTGACCCAGGCTGCCCTCGGCAGACCCATACCCAAGGGTCTGGAGCTAGCCTTGGTAATGAAAGCGTGGAGTGACAATGCGTTGGCAGAGTACTCCATGTCCCATTTCGTGTTCGTCCACTGGGCTGCACGGACGTCCATCTCAGAAAGACTGTCTAGTAATTTCCGAGCAGCGGGTACAAATGAGTGTCTAGATTTCAATCTCTCCCTACATACGTCCTGTGACTCATGAAACTGGCCGTGTAAAATGTGGTCAGGGTCCAGGGAGCTGCGGTTGGCTAGGGAGAGTGTCGCTCCTTGGCGGCGAAGCTCAGCTGGCTGGATGCCTGAAAGAACCGGAAGGTAGACCGATGGAGTGGGACGCAGGCACCCAGTGACAATGCGCAAGACGTCATTTAATACACTGTCGATAAGCCGTACGTGCACGCTGCGGCGCCAAACTGGTGCGCAGTACTCGGTAGTCGAGTAGACCAGAGACAGGGCAGCTGTGCGTAAAGTCTTGGCGCTAGCACCCCAACCTGTTCCAACAAGTCGCCTCAACAGTGAGACGCGAGCACATAGCTCCTTGCGCAATGCTTCTAGGTGAGGACGATATGTGAGCGATCTGTCCAATTTGACCCCAAGATAAGTGGGAACTGGACAGAAAGGTAAGGTCTTACCGATGTTACAGACCTTAAGCTCACGCTTAGCCTGTCGATTGTGGAGGTGAAAGGCCGCCGTCACCGTTTTGGTGTGGCTAAGCTTCAGTCGCCAGGTCTGGAGATATTCCGAGAGTGTAGTCATATTCTGGCTTAGAGTCCTTTCCAACTCCTTCCATTCTCCAGATGTATGAAGTATCGCCAGGTCGTCGGCATAGGCGAACTTCTTGGAGGTTATGGAGGGGATATCATATGTATAGATGTTGAAAAGGAGGGGGGCCAGGACCGATCCCTGGGGGACGCCATTTCTCAGGCGTCGTAACCTGCTAGGCTTGCTGTCGCCAGTTGTAAGGGTGAAGCTTCTGTTGCGGATAAGCTCCATAATCATACGAACCATGTGCTTGTCCGGCAGAAGCCGCAACAGCTTGCAGGTGAGGCCATGGTGCCAGACAGTGTCATAGGCAGCTGTCAGGTCGATAAAGACGGCACCGGCCTTTTTTTTTGCTTCGAATGCATTCTCAATGCTTTGCGTGAGCAAAGTGACTTGATCCACGGTGGATCTTCCGCGTCGAAAACCCGCCTGTTCCCGTGGGAGCAGAGGGTCAATAAGAGGTTCGACGCGGGCGTAGATAATTCGCTCGAGAATCTTGTAGGGAACACAGAGCAAGGAGATCGGACGATAGCTTCTTGGGTCCTCTACAGGTTTCCAAGGTTTTGGGACCGCTACTACTAGTGCTCTTCTCCAGATCTTAGGAATTTTGAGGTGGTGCAGGCAGGAAGATAGGAAGCCACGTAGCCAAGATTTTAAGCCG
The DNA here is from genome assembly GCA_964006365.1 of Trididemnum miniatum. NCBI lineage: Eukaryota > Metazoa > Chordata > Ascidiacea > Aplousobranchia > Didemnidae > Trididemnum > Trididemnum miniatum. Next base: position 14,550,150 of record OZ023248.1, on the reverse strand, counting down.
GCTCCAGCATAGATTATTAGCTCCGGGCAAATGGAATTAGGCCCAGGAGCTTTGCCTGGTTTTAAATGTTGGAGGGCAGCAGCAAACTCCCGATGGGAGAAACTCCCGGAGACATTCGCAGGATGTAATGGATCAGCCCTCCAAAGGTCAGACACTTCCTGTAAAACGAGCCGAGATGAGTGCCGATTCACACCTTCGTATTTCCCGTTTTTAAGCAGCTGAGAAGCAATAGCATCAGCTGAAACGGGACATTGACGAGGGGATTGTCGTGACCTACCAGTCACGTTGTTTATACTATTCCATGCCAGCCGGCTGGAGTGCGAAAAGTCAATGTTGTGGACCGTCTCTGACCAGCGATTTCTCCGCTTCCCGTCGAGCCTTGTGAGTAGGGCTGTGGCAGCCCTATCCGAATCAGGGCCCCCACGTGACTGCAGGAAATGCTGATAGAGGTCTTCACACTCCGCATCCCAGCAAGGTATGTGGTTTGATCGTCGACCACGAGGGATGCATTTCTTCGCCGCAGTGCTTATTACCTTGCAAAAGCACTGGTAAACCTGATCGATATTCTGAGATTCAGGTGGCGGTATACTCTTGGCCAGTTTGTTGGTTAGGTTAGAATAGTGGTCCTAGTTGGCCTTGCGGAAGTTCCATCGCTATACAGGCTTGCTCGGTTTTGGATGAGCAAGTTTGGGTGGGCTTATAAGCGAGGGTCGGTGTTGTGACCTTGGGAACTTTCCTAAGATACGTCTGTCAGGTAAGCGACTGTCCAAATTGACACTGGCAAATGCAAGATCTGGGTTGGTGTCTGTTTTCCAGCGGCCAGAGTGGAAACTGGTGGCCTCCTTGGGGCTATATAGCAAGATGAAGTTGTTGGCACTGGCCCAGCCAGCCAGGCATTCACCATCTGGATTGCTATTATCATAGCCCCAGTCAACATGGTGGCAGTTGAAGTCGCCAGCATAGAGGCAGGGATGAGGGAATGCTGGAAGATCAGATGCTTGCATCCGTGTTGGAGGGGGTTTGTAGACGTTGACTATTTTATAGTTATCAACATCCACGCACACCCACTCGATCTCCGATATTGGTGGGGACTGGTCGATTAGGATCCACTTCAGACGCTCATGGACAAACGTAGCAAGACCATGTTTCCTGCTCAAGGAAAGCCCAGCTAGATGGTAGCTCGGAAGATCTAGCCTTTCTACCGAGGTGCAATGGGTTTCCTGTAAGAGGATGACGAGTGCCTCACACTGTAACGCAAGATGATGCAACACGCTCATCTTGCTTGCAGTGAGGTCTTCGATGTTCAGTTGGAGAATGCTGGGCCTTCGGAACTTGTTGACGGTGCGCCGAAGATGCGCATCGCCCCGTCCTGAAAAGGACGTTTGCCACTGCCCAGCTTGAACATCGTTAGATGTCCTGCCGTTAAGGCAGATTCGGTTTCTGTCTGCCAGATTTGAATAGCGTAGACAGAGTAACGCTCCGGGCTACGGGAAAGCATTTCACTTCAGTAACACCATACAACAAGGGCTATATCCTTCAGCATACAACGAAATTGCTTACTTTACGCACACTAAATCGACACTCGAATAATTACGCTCGAAGTTCACGCCTATTTATACTCTAAATTCAAATTCGAGAACGTTCTACGACATTCTCAAAAAGAAACAAGACAAATCACATGACATGCAAAACTCACACCAAACCACAGTAAACACGATTGTGACGTCAAAGAGAAATCGTATAAACATGTAAAAATTCACACCAAACCTTAGTAAACACAATTGTGACGTCACAAGCACAAATATTAACCCACTGAAGTTACGTAATGGAAAGATCTGTCCAGAATATTCACGGAAAAATTACGTCAGTAGAAAATTATGACTTCATAATGCAACCCTACGAAACAATAGGGTTGCATTATGAAGTCATAATTTTCTACTGACGTAATTTTTCCGTCTATGCGTCCGTCCGTAACGGAATCCGTCCGTAATGGAATCCCACGAATAAAACTTCGGAAAACAACGCATCGGTCCAGAACCTTCTACAGTGGACAAAGCGTTAAAACAAAAACATATTAAACAGTTATATCGTTACATTTTCATAACTGTATTTCACAGTTTAAGCCCATTTTACTGTTTTCCTAGTGTTGTATTGGATTTTGCCATCAAGCAAGAAATACTTTTCGATGCATTTATTTTATTGCTGTTTACCCAAGTGTAAAAAAAATTGTTTACAGTATTTATGCTTAATCAACAACCGTTTGAATGCGTACATTTAGACGAAATACAAGGAAAATTATGAGAAAAACAAAGGACGAAACTTCACTGAGATTCCTGAAACAAATGAAATGGTTTTGTCAAAAGAACTTCGGCCTGTACAAAGCAAGAAGTTATATGAAGAAAAATCAAAAGAAATGCTCAAGAATGTGTCGATAGGAGCAGGTTGGTGTCTATCCTGCATGGAAATAGTATACTTTTAAAAATAAATATTAAAAAATTGTATCTAAATTTTTTTCTTTGTAGATGTCCCAGAATTGAAACAAGCTGTATCTGCTCAACTAATCGCATCTCCACATCCTTACAAGAAAGATTATAAGGAACAGATAGTTGGTAAAGGACCACACGATCCTAGCATTGGATATCCTGAACATGATCATCACAAGAAAGTTGGAGAACTGACTAGTTCGGTGAGAAGATTTTTTCACGTGTTTCATTTTCAATAAGAAATAAATTTAGTGTTGAATTATGTCCATATTTTTTCCCATATTTTATTCTAGTCTTCTTCAAGTTGATTCTTTTGTGTATAATTCCTTGCTTGACCTTTAAGATTAGAGTTTAGTTAAACTTTAAGATTTAAAAATTTGCGAAATTATAAGCAGCTCTAACTTACAAGAGAAGCAATGACACCAACGCCAATTGTTTTGAGTGTGTCGATGTTCTCTGAACTTGATTTGAGCTGTTGCTATGAAAACTCCATGAAACCTGTAAGAACGGGTAATACACCGTTGTCCTGTACGTAGGATTTTTCACTATCCAGTCTTTTTTCGTTTGGAACAATGGTATTCTTTGGCTTGCAATGCTGGTGTTGACAGTTTACCTTACTATTTGAGAAGTTGACGACGTCTGCATTAACTATATGTAATTTCTAGATTGAATACATGAAAGATGCTGAGAGGACGAAACATGATTACAATCTTCCTCATGATGCTCCACAATTTGTGATAGCAAAAAAAGTTGCTGAGAACATCAGTGACGTAAGTAGTTTAGCGTAAAGTCAAAAACTAGCGGTAAGCATTAATATTAGGAGGAAATTTCAGTATGTTATCTTAAGAAATTGCTTGCTTGCTCCTGTTTTGAATTTATCAAACAATGGGCTGTGAATACCCAAACAGACAAAGCTATGAGTTACACGTTCAATAAAACCAATGAACTGATGCTCTGTTTCTCAGATTGATTACAAAAAGCAGAAGAAAGAAACCATCGACAATTATCGAGGATTCCAGACAATGGATAGTAAAGATCATCCTGTTGTACAACAAGGAATCAAAGCTGCTGAAATCACAAGCAATGTGAGTTGATTCAAAAGTTGGTCCAATAACATTTGATATGGTGATTATGTGAAATATTTAACAGATTCCATACAAAGAAGATTGGGAAGCTGAGAAGCAACTAGTTTATTATCCAGTGCATATCACGCCTGAATATGAAGCATCAAGCGATGTGAAGAAAGTGCAAAGTGATGTGAGTTTTTGTGTTCTAATCAGCGCATGTGCTGTTTTTAACTGCAACAAACCCGTCCAAGCGTAATATTTTGGAATATTAATGTCTTCAAAAACATTTTCGTATTTTGATCAAGTAGAAGATCATGCGTAAGTACGATGGAGTACTTCAGTTCCATCTCAACTTTAAGCGTGAAAAGCATTTGTTAGACTATAGTGTTTTTTGTTTGAATTTTGTTTTTATTTGTTTTTGTGTTGTTTTTTTTTTTTTTTTTGTTGAAATTTTGTGTTGAACGTGATCGTAATATTGTCATATTGCCATCTTTAGGCGAGTTATAAAGGAGACTACGAACAATCGAAGGATAAGAATCTCTACAAAGTTACTGATACTGATCAGTACAAAAGTATTGCAGAAGGACAAAAAGCATTATCCGATGTAAGTTAAAGAACTTCGAAAAATGATATCATATATATTCTTTTAGCGTTTTCAAGCAATGCGTTTTATTTGAAAAGCAGAAGTCAAACATTATCGAAATTAGCTTAATGTGCTTGTTGGTTAATTAGAGATTCATGTTTGATACTATTGATAATATGTGTTGACAATATTAATAAATTAAGATTTTAGTTTATACTAAGTTTCCAAAATATAAACTAAAAGTAATGTGTAATCTATTTCATAACTAAAGTACACTAATTGGGTAAAAACTTGACAACTAACTTTCATTATTACGTATGTTAGACAAAATACAAGCAAGATTATGAGAAAAACAAAGGACGAAACTTCACTGAGATTCCTGAAACAAATGAAATGGTTTTGTCAAAAGAACTTCGACCTGTACAAAGCAAGAAGTTGTATGAAGAAAAATCAAAAGAAATGCTCAAGAATGTGTCGATTGGAGCAGGTACGCCGAAACACCCTTGGTGAACTTATCAGTTTTCATTTTCAAATTTTGATTTCAAATCGGTGTGTTTTGTAGATGTCCCAGAGCTGAAACAAGCTGCATCTGCTCAACTAATCGCATCTCCACATCCTTACAAGAAAGAGTATATGGAACAGATAGTTGGTAAAGGACCACACGATCCTAGCATTGGTTATCCTGAACATGATCATCATAAGAAAGTTGGAGAACTAACTAGTTCGGTGAGTAATGCGTGAAATTTTGCGGCCTACTTATTGGTTTGTTTTGATGAAACGTTAGCGTTTGTGTTTGCCAAGTATTGCATAAAACTAACTTTGTCTTAATGATGGGTACACTAAAAGTTCATATACGTTAAGAAAATAGTGATTATTTGTTGACAAAAAAGTGAGTGCCTCCCACTAATTGCATGTGCCCTACCAATCAGAAATATTGTTGAAGTTTCAACTTTTTAAGAGCAACACCGATTGGTCAGTTGATGTTTAATTCTACTTCAAAAATTGAAGGTGTAGGCCACCTTCCACAGATTTTTTGAAAACTGGTGGTAGCCATTCTCACGATGATTCAGTAACTATTCATTCATTCATCCAGAAACTATTAGTTTTTAAGAAAATTTTTGGTAGCTTGTAAAGTTTAAATTTCGAATTTCGGAGACCGTAACATGCAAGTTTAAGCAAGTCTTTGCAGTGTTCCGATAATGCGATTCCTGTTTCGAAGTTTGAAGGACAAAATTTTCTTGAGAATTGACGCGTTCTTTTAAAATCTTTGAGTAGATGCATTCATCATACCTGCATATCGAGAATTGATTTTTTCTCATTATTTCCTTTTCATCTCATATCATCGTTTTTTAATACAGCAATCTTGGTAATTAGTTCAAGGGCAAATGTATTTTTGATAGATCGAATACACAAAAGATGCTGAGAAGACGAAACATGATTACAATCTTCCTCATGATGCTCCACAATTTGTCAAAGCAAAAGAAGTCGCAGAGAATATCAGTGATGTATAAATTGATTCTTTGGGCTTATAATTTGATAACGCTTGGCAAAGATAACAATTACTGACTCCAACTACGTATAGCCATTTACTTTGTCGTGGTAATCATGCTACAAAATACTACCTTGTGTTACCTACGAGTGTTTTACGTCAATTAGTAGGAATGCATGAAATGCTTAGTTCACACACAAACCATTGCTGAATGCCAGCGGAACTACGATTTTCATGCGCAGCTAGCAACCCTCTTTTAACAAAAATATTGCAGATAATTTGTGTCAACCAATGTTAATTGATTTTAGTTACTTTTTTTGAAAATTTCAGAATTAAACTGGAATTTGCAAATTGTGTCTTCGCTTGTGTAATAAAAAATTACAAACTAATAAAGCTTCTACTTGATCTCTTTGGGGTCGAAGATCTCTATATTTTTATTATTCATAAAAAACTGTTTTAAGAAAAAGTTTATTTTTCTACTGGCGAAATTTTATTTCCACAGATTGATTACAAAAAACAAAAGAAAGAAACCATCGATAATTACCGAGGATTCCAGACAATGGATAGTAAAGATCATCCTGTTGTACAACAAGGAATCAAAGCTGCTGAAATCACAAGCAATGTGAGTTGATTTATTGATTGCTCTTTAATTTCTAGTATATATTAATTTTTATTTTGTAATTGTATTAACAGATTCCATACAAAGAAGATTGGGAAGCTGAGAAGCAACAGGTTTATTATCCAGTGCATATCACACCTGAATATGAAGCATCAAGCGATGTGAAGAAAGTGCAAAGTGATGTAAGTAATTTAATGGCCTAGTTTACATCCAAAACTGCGTGGATAACTTTAACGACAGTGGAATAGACACTTCATGCACATTTTCTGCTGCCATAATTTTGATAAGCGTTTTTATGTTTGTAGGCGAGTTACAAAGGAGATTACGAACAATCAAAGAACAAGAATCTTTACAAAGTTACTGATACTGATCAGTACAAAAGTATTGCCGAAGGACAAAAAGCATTGTCAGATGTAAGCAAAATTTAAAAAAAAATTTCAATTTCAGCTTTTGTCAAGTCATTTCGTACTAAAGCTAAACTTTTGTCAAAGACAAAGAGTGTTTTGATAGTATATCTTTTGTGCTTTTTGATTTCCAATCACATCAAATTTACACAAAGTTTTGCTATAAAGTGCTTCTGCTTATCTTACAGCGTATTTGCATTTAGACCAAGTACAAAGAAGATTATGAGAAAAACAAAGGACGAAACTTCACTGAGATTCCTGAAACAAATGAAATGGTTTTGTCAAAAGAACTTCGGCCTGTACAAAGCAAGAAGTTATATGAAGAAAAATCAAAAGAAATGCTCAAGAATGTGTCGATTGGAGCAGGTGAGTGTGTTTTTACACAAATGAGATCGTGTTTAAAATTTGCTGTACGATTCATACAACAATATTTTTTTTCAGATGTCCCAGAGTTGAAACAAGCTGTATCTGCTCAACTAATTGCGTCTCTACATCCTTACAAGAAAGATTATAAGGAACAGATAGTTGGTAAAGGACCACATGATCCAAGCATTGGATATCCTGAACATGATCGTCATAAGAAAGTTGGAGAACTGACTAGTTTGGTGAGTAATGTTTGCAAATTTGCATTTGTTTTTCCTATATTTTTCTTTGTATATGTTGTTATCATAGCAAGGACAGCAAGACAATTCCGCAACGCTGACTGAAATACGCACTAAACAATCTTATTTTAAATACGCTGTTTTTGTGTACTCGTGTATTTTAGTCATCCTATAACATCTAAGTTATATTCAGCTTTTAACGTTTTCAGTAGTATAAAAAGTGATGTGGTATCACAATACAATTCACATACGTAGCCGCAGTGCTGTAAGTCCGCCATAGCAGTTGGATTGCATGAAAACGATTTTTAAAAATTTAGTGTTCCTAAAGAGTAGTACTTGAAAGCGGAGTCAAAAACAGAATATCACTTGTTTTGCATCATTTTTGTTACCGCTATCAGTTGAAACTCAGAAAACTGATAATACTGAATAAAAAGAGCTCAAACGCTATGTTTATCCATTAAATAATGTACATTTAATAACAGTAATGAGCTAAATACCACTGCAGCTGCTTAGTTACTTAGTCTGTAGGTTATGTTCAGTTTTTGAGTTTTCGCGTTATCAAATCTTTGAGCGACAAAACCTTCGTTTTTTTATCCATAATTTTAAAAACTTGATTGGTTATAAAAAGACTTTTGAGTCTTAACCCAAAAAGAATGATCAAGTTAGACGTAACGATAGGCAATTAAAAAGTAAACATCCAACTTAAGTTTTTTACATAACTTGACTTTTTATTAGATGAATGGCAGTCTTATTTTTTGCAGTTTCAACCCAACTTCTCCCAATCTTCATTATATCAAATAAACTGTATCCCCAAGAATCTATCAAACTATACAAAAACATAGTAAAACTTCATGACTTGCTCAATCGTAAGATTTATCGCTAGAATTGTTAAATAAGCCTATGTATTTTTATAGATCGAATACACTAAAGATGCTGAGAAGACGAAACATGATTACAATCTTCCTCATGATGCTCCACAATTTGTGAAAGCAAAAGAAGTGGCTGAAAATATCAGTGATGTAAATAATGGTATTGATAAAGTTGTGCTTAGGGATTATGGTAGAAATTCTGCTGGAAAGCATAAACTTTTTTTAAATTCTGGTACAAATTAGTGCATATTTTTCCCTCCTGCAAATTTCTCTCCTAAACTCTAGCTCACTCTTTTTCACATTATGATTGTTTTTTTCCTAAATAACGACTAAACATCACGTGGTGTTTAACTTTGAAACTGCCGGTATCATTTCTTCGCTGTACACGGATGCCATATACAGAAATGTTTTTATACTGTTTAATTTTTTGTACGGCATCATTATTACTAATTTTTTTCATTCAGATAACGAGGATTTGTAAAAATTCAACTCTAACAAAATTTGCTTTTTTTAGATTGATTACAAAAAACAAAAGAAAGAAACCATCGATAACTATCGAGGATTCCAGACAATGGATAGTAAATATCATCCTGTTGTACAACAAGGAATCAAAGCTGCTGAAATCACAAGCAATGTGAGTTGAATCAACTGTTTGTTTGATAAAGTATGGTGTACTAATTTCCGGTATGTTATGTTTAAACAGATTCCATACAAAGAAGATTGGGAAGCTGAGAAGCAACAGGTTTATTATCCAGTGCATATCACACCTGAATATGAAGCATCAACCAATGTGAAGAAAGTGCAAAGTGATGTAAGTTTTTCATTAAGATTTTTAAAACTGTTATGATCACTAAAGTGCGAAATTTAGAAAAGAATTAACTACCAGTATGTGCTGTATTTTTCGAAAACCCCAAATTCGATTGACATCTTTATATTTTCGTAAATAATGATGCAGAGAGCCACCACATTCTAATGAAACTACCTTGACGATTTTGCATCAAAAATCAAAGTTAATATGCTGGTTGAAATATCAGCTGTATGCCGAAATCCTTCAAAATATCACTGCTTAGATTTTGTTTAATTCGAATCGATTTTGGTCAAAAGAACCATCATCAATAGTATCAATAGTTTATTCAAATAGAATAATAATCAATAATTTATTCAAATAGAATTAATCCTACGAGTTTCTGTTTGAATAAAAACATTAATGATGTCTTTTTAATCGAAATAGATTTAAATTAAATTAAGTGTAAGCAGTGATATTTTGACTGATTTCACCACCCAGCTGATATTTCAACCAGCATATTAATTTTCGTAAAAAGAAAGCAATTTCTGTATATAAATATTTTTATGCAGGGTGTTTAAGTTGCTTTTAGTATTGTTCCTTGTTACGTCGACTGTTAGTTTCCGTTTATTTTTATCTATAAGCTCTCGAAAATTTACTATTTTAGGCAAGTTACAAAGGAGACTTCGAACAATCAAAGGACAAAAATCTCTACAAAGTTACTGATACTGATCAGTACAAAAGTATTGCCGAAGGACAAAAAGCATTGTCAGATGTAAGTAAACTTTTTATTTTGAACAATGTTGAACTTAAACTAAGGCTTTTTCGTTTTTAACATTGATATTTATATTAAAAGCTGTAAGGAATTACTTAGCAGTGACAATGACGTTTATCTTTTTGGTAGTTGTAAGCATATTGTGTTTTGAGTATGAGTGCATTTAGTCGAAATACAAGGAAGATTATGAGAAAAACAAAGGACGAAACTTCACTGAGATTCCTGAAACAAATGAAATGGTTTTGTCAAAAGAACTTCGGCCTGTCCAAAACAAGAAGTTGTATGAAGAAAAATCAAAAGAAATGCTCAAGAATGTGTCGATTGGAGCAGGTGAGTGTTCAGAAAGTAAATGCGTAGCGTTTTATTGCTAACCGTAGCTCTTATTTGAATCCAATTGTTTTGCTTGTTTAGATGTACCGGAGATGAAACAAGCTGTATCTGCTCAACTAATCGCATCTCCACATCCTTACAAGAAAGAGTATAAAGAACAGATAGTTGGTAAAGGACCACACGATCCTAGCATTGGATATCCTGAACATAATCATCATAAGAAAGTTGGAGAACTGACCAGCTCGGTAAACCATTTATAAAATATTTTGATTTTACAATGGCATTAGCCTACCTTGTGCGTTGCGTTTTACAAATTCTTCAGTTAAGTATCTCGTAGAACCAAGTCATATCGCCTTCATTTATTTGTGTGCTTGCTAGCAGTGTTTCGTAAAAAAGCTCTGTGCTACTTGCATAGACACAAACTTCAAGGATTAAAGCGCACTCATTCTAACTGTGAGTTCTCAATGTCTTTGAAAACTTTTTGGTTTGTTTTTATTGCATCACATCTGTTACATAATGACGTAACAATAAAACGAATAAAAAATTTTTCGTTACGTTTCAGTCACTGTGATTGCACCTTTACCACGCTTGTATCAAGACTCATTAAGTTACCGTAGCTGATGAATCATCGCATAAACGTTACCAAAGAGACTGTGTGCATTTTGATGCAAATTCTTGCGCAACTTTACTCTCCTTCAAAATAATGGCATGAAAGTGGTTGCAGAAAGCATGCATTGTTTCCAGAAACAAACAATGATTGTTATTTTGTATTAACCATACCATTCGCTCGTAAAGTTTCGCAGGGTTGTTGACAAAAAAAACAAGTAGTGATGTACGAACCAATACCTTAAAATAAACAGTAAAGTTAAGATCAAAGCTGAAAGTTGCCGGCACAGTCTGTTTTAAAGCTTAAAACTGAAGCTTAAGTGCTTAAGGAAGTATTATGCCCTAAAAAAAATTAAATATTCCATTTCTTCTTTGAACTTTTAAAATTTGCTGACATGTCAGTATTTTGCTTACACTTTATAAAACTAGTCATTGCTTATGCTCTCTTAGATACTTTGACTGAGATCCATGCTATGCCAACGACACTTGTATGAAAATCTAAATTTTAGATAGTACAGAGATTTAGTGCATTGTTTCACTATGCCAAAGTGCAATGTTCCTAATCAGATTCATACCTTTTTGTGTTTGCTTGTTCTACCTTGCCTAATGGTTTGTTTAATAGATTGAATACACGAAAGATGCTGAGAAGACGAAACATGATTACAATCTTCCTCATGATGCTCCACAATTTGTGAAAGCAAAAGAAGTGGCTGAGAATATCAGTGACGTAAGTTTTACTGATAACTTTTACTGTTACATGTACATGCAAAATCGCCATAATTACGATGATACAACTCCCTTCTCGTTGTAGTAGTCTCGTATGACTGAACACTGCACCTACCCAGTTTGTAAACTCTGTTGTAAGATTCCATTGACGCTATGGCTTAATCATTAGTCACTAAAAGGATCAACTCCAAATTTCAATCCTTTGGTTTCAGTTTATCACAATGTGTCCACTTTTTCTTGATTCCGAAAACAAAAGTAAAGCTGCAAGTTTTTAGCGTCAAATGATATAAGTTTTTCAGACAATAAATGGCACTGTTTACAAATAAAATGTCTTCCTCAGTTTATGTTGAAGGACGAATACTTAGCGAAAAAATTGTTAGAAACCACAATCAAACTTGCATTCAAGCAGCACATTTGGTCCAGTTTACCTTCAAAGTTTTATGGAGCGTATTGCTGGAACTTCTTAACAAGTTTTAATATACGTCTTATAGTCTGAAAGATTTCTTCTTAACCTCGATGATTCAAGGAGTTACTCCATACTCATCCCATAGTAAAAAGTAGGCTACAAAGTGTACTTAATCGAAAGCCCAAACTTATCATTTGGATGGTTGGCCTAATTCATCTTAACCACGTTTTATTTTCTTACTGCAACCAAAGTTGAAATTATATTGACCAATTTTACGCCTCTCAGGTTGATTACAAAAAGCAAAAGAAAGAAACCATCGATAACTATCAAGGATTCCAGACAATGGATAGTAAAGATCATCCTGTTGTACAACAAGGAATCAAAGCCGCTGAAATCACAAGCAATGTGAGTTTCTGCGAGATTTTATAAAAGCTATGCTGTTGCTATGCATTTGACAAGTTAACGTTTTTTATCAGCTTTCATACAAAGAAGATTGGGAAGCTGAGAAGCAACAGGTTTATTATCCAGTGCATATCACACCTGGTTATGAAGCATCAAGCGATGTGAAGAAAGTGCAAAGTGATGTAAGTGCATTAGTTCGTACAGCATACGAATAAAGCTTGTTTTTAGTATGCAGAATTGTTGCAAATAAGTAATTTCAAATCTGTATTGATGCTACTGCGGGGCGAAATTTTTAAATGTTTTTTAAAATTTATGCACTATATTCAGGCAAGCTACAAAGGACACTATGAACAATCAAAGGACAAAAATCTTTACAAAGTTACTGATACTGATCAGTACAAAAGTATTGCCGAAGGACAAAAAGCATTGTCAGATGTAAGTTACGTGAATATAACCCATCTGTAGCTGACTCTAAACGGCAATCATGTTTTCATAATTTTTGTTTGCCTTAGGCTATGTGATCAAATAAAAAAAAATCAGATCTTAATCAGACTCGCGTAATACACCAAAATGTATAACGAGTGACGGGGCTCATCTCCTTGGCTTAGCGCTTGGGCAACACAGCTTCGAAGAAACGTCGCTGCGGACGAGCCGTAGGCGACACTCTGTTTGATTTGATATGCCCAGGAAGCAAACTCCAGACCTCCCGGGGATTGATAGCGATGTGCTCAGTAAATAGACAAATTGCTTTATAAATTGTTGAAATATTGTGCGCGTATTTGTGTCTAAAATGCCAACAAAAACTTTCATTTAGACGAAATACAAGGAAGATTATGAGAAAAACAAAGGACGAAACTTCACTGAGATTCCTGAAACAAGTGAAATGGTTTTGTCGAAAGAACTTCGGCCTGTACAAAGCAAGAAGTTGTATGAAGAAAAATCAAAAGAAATGCTCAAGAATGTGTCGATAGGAGCAGGTTAGTGTTAATTCTGCGTAAAAACAGAATGCAATCTTAAAAATTATTTCTGAATCTTTGTTTTTTGTAGATGTTCCAGAGATGAAACAAGCTGCATCTGCTCAACTAATCGCATCTCCACATCCTTACAAGAAAGATTATAAGGAACAGATAGTTGGTAAAGGACCACACGATCCAAGCATTGGATATCCTGAACATGATCATCATAAGAAAGTCGGAGAACTGACGAGCTCGGTGATAATATCTTCATTAGTTTACTTAATTAATGTCTGTTTTGTTGGACATTTAACGAATTTACAATGAATGCATCATTACGGTGGAAAAATTAATGCGCCTATGCATTATACGTCGAGGTTAATGTATACGTGCAGCTTAGTTGTCGCGAAATAGAAAATCGTATTACTTCGCTGACAGGACTTTCGATAAGAATTGTATGACAAACCGTAGAAATTTATTCGTTCTTAGAGCACACTAAATCTACAGTCGAATAATTACGCTCGAAAATTCACGCCTATTTATAACACTCCTAAAAAGAAACAAGAAGAGAAATCATATGACATGCAAAACTCACACCAAACTATGGTAAACACAATTGTGGCGTCACAAACACAAATTTTGACCCATTGAAATTAAGTAATGGAGAGATCTGTCCCGAGTATTCACGAAAAAAATACGTCAGTAGAAAATTATGACTTCATAATGCAACCTACCGAAACAATCCCACGAATAAAACTTCGGAAAACAACGCATCGGTCTAGAACAGGAGTGACGAAACTATTTGCTATCGCGGGACACTTTGTCACTTACCAATGAGCAAGCGGACCGCATAACTTTTTAGTCATAGACCCAGTGGCGCACCCAGGATTTTGGCAAAGGCTGCGTCTGGGGGTTTCACCCCAGCCGCTGGAGGCTAAGAGGGTGTGGGGATGTAACTCCCAGCCGCCAACGAATTTTTACGGTTTTCTCATAAATAACACTCATTTTAGCACACTTTTTTATCTAAAAAGGGCATGCAGGGAGTGCAGTCACCACGGACAACGCAAAAATATTTTTGAAGCTTATGTCAAAAGCAGAAGCCTGGCTAATATAAGTAAAAGAAGGCTGCTACCACTATTAGTTTTAGCGTAAAAAATTATACGCGGAAAGTTAGGTTTTCGCATCTTATTACATGGCCAAAGGGGGGAGGAGCATGGCAGGCACCGTGCTCCCCCCCCCCCCCCATCCCTGCGTGCGCCTATGCATAGACCTATCATGAAACTTGTTAAAAATGAAAAAATTGTTCATCAGCAGTAACGAACAACCAAAGGTAATACCATAAATGCCATCTACAGTCTTTCGTTTCTTTGCTGAAGACATCGAAATAAACGGCTTATTAAATACAAATTGAAAAACAGATTGACAAATACCTTATAAAAGCTGTATAATTTGCATATATGGTTCTACAAGCTCATCAATTTATTTCTGCATTTTACATAATCCCTATTAGTGCAAGGCAAGCTAAGCTCTCAAAAAAGCTGCAACGAACCACGAGTTATGTATGTTATTATTATATAACTATGGATGAACTGCTGAACCCTGAAAAAGATGAAAGGCTTGTACTGTACGTGCACGTTTGTATGATTCCTGTGTGGTACGCGCGTGGTTCAATCGGGGGCTCAGCTTTTGATATCGCATCGTAAAGATTAGACGGAGAAAAAAGTCAAGATTACTTGATACTGGTCTCGCCAAAATGTTCGCGGGCCTCTGGAAATTCTTTCGCGGGCCGCATGTTCGTCACCTCTGGTCTAGAACCTTCTACAGTAGACAAAGCGTTTAAAACGAAAACATATTAAACAGTTATATCGTTGCATTAGTTTAAAACCGAAATTGCCTCATGTTTTCGTACGAATAATAACGTAGTCGCAGTGCCTTACCGAGTCATGTGAAACTGATTTTCAAATTTTGATACTTTCGGTGTGCTTGCAGTATGTGATTTTTGAAACTGACGTTATAAACAAACTGCCCTATCATTTTGTTTATGTCGGTTGATGGTAATGTCCGTTAAAGTGTCGGCTTGCTAATATTTGCGTGTTTTCAAAATTGTTGCCTGGTGAAATTTTATCTTTAGAAAAAGCAAATTTTTCAGTCATTCGAAGAGTAGTGATGGTTTTACTTTCACCTCCCATTCGGCATGACTTTTATTCCCAAAACATATTCTTAAGTAGCTTATTTACTATAAAAGGAGCTCAAGCGAATATATACGACAAAACGCTGAAATTCCATTGGCATTGTAAGATGATTAAAAATATAAGTAACAAATAATATTCTTTTATAGATTGAATACACTAAAGATGCTGAAAAGACGAAACATGATTATAATCTTCCTCATGATGCTCCACAATTTGTGAAAGCAAAAGAAGTTGCTAAGAATATCAGTGATGTACGCAGTTACAACTAGTAATATGGGCTACTCAGCATCTCGTTAAAAGAAAAACTATGAATTAAGTTAAATTTTAGCATAAAATTTAGAAATTCAAAAAACCTGTTGACTTTTCGTACCATATCGTTGCAAGGTAAAGCAACAAAAAATTTTATGCATTAAAACTTCAAACTGGTAACTAACATTTCGATTTCAATGAAATAGTTTCTTTGCCTGCTGTGCCTTATAATTTTGTGGTACAAAAATCTTGCAAACCATCTTTACAAACACCCATTCAACTTCAAAGGTGTATTGATACAAGGCGTAGAATTATCGCTGAATTCATTTGGCTGATAGAATTTGTGGTATTGTATCGCTAAAGGTATTGAGGAGATGTTTCTCATCACAGGAAAGCCGACTGTGCAAAATGTTAAACTTCTACTTTACGTAGTTAATATTCCTCAGATTGATTACAAAAAACAAAAGAAAGAAACCATCGATAATTATCGAGGATTCCAGACAATGGATAGTAAAGATCATCCTGTTGTACAACAAGGAATCAAAGCAGCTGAAATCACAAGCAATGTGAGTTGATTAAACAGTTTGTGTCTATTATGCTGTTACTTGTCTCGTTTTTGCGTTCAACAGATTCCATACAAAGAAGATTGGGAAGCTGAAAAGCAACAGGTTTATTATCCAGTGCATATCACACCTGAATATGAAGCATCAAGCGATGTGAAAAAAGTGCAAAGTGATGTGAGTGCATTTAAAATATTTTAACCATGTTAATGTTTGAACTATTAGGAGCTTGTATTTACATAAAAAAATACTTTTGCAACTGTACAATTCGACAACATAGATTCAGCGGTCATCATCTACGATGTACGTTAAATTTTCATGTCATAATCATATTTTTAGCTGGCAAAAACAATGTATACGTTTGCAGGCAATCTACAAAGGAGACTATGAACAATCAAAGGACAAAAATCTCTACAAAGTTACTGATACTGATCAGTACAAAAGTATTGCCGAAGGACAAAAAGCATTGTCAGTTGTAAGTAGATGACATAAAACACACATTGCGTTATTTTCGTTTACTTGGCTATTTTCATAAAATTTGAAGATGTTTTGGTTACAGTTTGGTTTTACAGTTTTGATTATTCAAAATGTAATTTATTTTCAAGTTAAAAGATTTTAAATACAAACCCCAAAAAACGTACATGTAGACAAAGTACAAGAAAGATTATGAGAAAAACAAAGGACGAAACTTCACTGAGATTCCTGAAACAAGTGAAATGGTTTTGTCAAAAGAACTTCGACCTGTACAAAGCAAGAAGTTATATGAAGAGAAATCAAAAGAAATGCTCAAGAATGTGTCGATTGGAGCAGGTAAAAATAGAGAATTGGTAGCAAAAAAATAATAGTAATGATGACAGCATAAGTTTCTTCATTGAATCATTGCTGAACATTTTGACACCATGGATTCAGCACAGAGTCATTGTCATTACAAGCGCCATGCCGCTACCACTACCACTTCTACATAACACTGCATAGTGCATACGTATCGTACTGAAAAATGAAAATGTATTTTTGCTTTACAAATGATCTTGGTGATAGCAAGTGAATTTGCAATTTCAAATTGTCAAATAAAAAATAACTTCTCAAATAAATGTAAATTAAATTAATTGGTTTTTCTCCTATCCCAGATTTTGTGTTTTACATTGTGAGTGGCTTAATTCTTGTTCTACTATGTTCAAAAAAAGCAAACTGATAACGGGTATTTGATAATGACAACTGTCTTCCCGTGGTGTCGAGTTAATATGAAAAAGTTTTAAAAAATAATTGTTAAAAAAAAAGTAAACAAGTTTTGAAAAGTGGTTATGCATACCTGTTTAGAAAACGCAGTGAACTGGTTATAATTTTCGTTGTCGGCGTTTTTGCATCTCCTCTAAGAGGTCGGATGCAGCGGGTCGGTCACCGTTTGTGTCAACGCTACTTCAAGCAAAGCTAGAGTGGCCTATCCAAGTGCATGCTTGGGTGGGTGCTAGTAGTCTGGGTATTCATTTACCTGGAGTTTGTTATTGCTAGTATTTCCCTCTTAGAGCATTGTCTGCAGATTCCAACAGAAATTCAAGCCGGTCGGTTGATGCTGACCCCGCTGCAGTGCTGTCAAAGGTAGAAGCAGTTACGTAGCTTCATTCCGATTTTGGTCAGGGCTTTCCAGCCTTTGGCTCTGGCTGGAAAATTCGAGGTTGGCAAGTAATTAAACGTTTTGCACCATTGTCATATTAGGTGCAATTTTATCTTTTATTTCAAAGGCTAAACCTCGCTGGTTTCGGAAGTCACAGCCTTGCCTACATCCCAAAAGTGAAGGAATCTCATTCAGTGCCTTTCACAACTGCACAATGAATGAGCTCTTTCAAGTACCGGTTTATTCTCCAAACTGTCCTTTCGTTGTTGAATATCAAGCGGTGAAGCTGTGAACACGAATTTTTTAGTTTTTGAATTGATCTGACACAAAATCGAACTCCGGTTCTATTACAACAAAACAACGCCATTCGCATTATTTCCAATTGTAATCAAAGAGCTTCTATCACTCCTCACTTTCATAGATTAGAAATACTTAAAATTAGCGAGTTATAATGATGGTTTGCGACACCAAGCAATGCAAGCACGACATGGGCCGGGTGTACACTAACGCTTAGTGCACGAAAAAGGGTAACCGGTTATCATTTTTTTCGTCCTTCCAGACTCATCACGTGCACAACTACGAGAGCCAAAACTAGCTCTAACTAAACCAACAAAGATCGAAGCTTATACACAGTTTGCTAATCAGAGGGGCGCGGCAAGACAGAAAGCGCTCGAGGTCCAGAACTTATTTACTAAATCCAAGATTGCGTAAACCACAGAAGCACCTCGAAGCAAAAAGCGCCCGTGGGTCAGAACACAATTAGCGAAGTATACTTTTGAAGTCGCGAAAATAATGCATCAACACACTGAGCATTCCCTCTCTATCTGAATCTCAACTTTTTTAGACCTTTAACAGATATCCACGATCGCCAGACTAGATCCACATCGCTAAACAATCTGTACAACGATAAATTCACTGCTTCACGATGCCAAAAATCAATTAAGTTTCAAGGCCCAAAAATATGGAACTCCATTGCTACTGATTTGAAAGTCCAGCCCTATAGGAAATTTGAAGTCTCCTACAAAAAATTGTTACTTAGTACATACGAACCATCACGATCTTTCTAGACCAACTGTTATATACTCTTTCGTCACAAGTTTTTTCATTCTTTAGTTGCGATCGATCGTTCTAAACTCAGTACCATCACATTCTGATTTTTTGGATTTTCAAATGTGACACATACTGACAATTACCATAGATGTTTTTAATGGTCTCTCCTCTGGGTGGCTGCTTGACACGAAGACCCTCACCGGTCACCTCGCAGTGTACTGTGCAGTTGTATTCTATATTATGTTTTGTCATTGTCTTTTGTTATTGTTACGGTCCTTACAAATAAATTAAAGTGTCTGTCTGTCTGTCTGACTGACTGACTTCAAAGGTAGAACCTCCTTCAAATTGGCCCTCTGAAAGGTTTAGCACAGGCATTGCATATCCGTAATGTTTTTTTCGTATGTTTGCTTCCTTCTGTATTATTCTTTGATCTAAAAGAAGACATTTCTGTTTGCATAATTCCACCACTGAGACAATCGGTTTCAATAATTCCTCGATTTGATTGAATTACTAACCCAGACATTTCAGTACTTACTTCTATTGCTTGAATAATCTCAGTAACGTTACACTACTTCTTTTTTTTTATATCCCTCTGTTTTTCATCTGAATGCTTGTTCTTAGATGTTCCAGAGTTGAAACAAGCTGTATCTGCTCAACTAATCGCATCTCCACATCCTTACAAGAAAGATTATAAGGAACAGATAGTTGGTAAAGGACCACACGATCCAAGCATTGGATATCCTGAACATGATCATCATAAGAAAGTTGGAGAACTGACTAGCTCGGTGTGTAAGGCCGAATGTATTTTTTTGTGGATATGAATGCTTGATTTTCACAAATTTTGTTTCTTTTATTTGCACAACATTTTGTTTAAAGCTGTGATTCTCAACCTTTACTGAGTCATGACTCTCTTGATTGTAGCACTAGAATTAAGCCCGTGGCCCCTTGAGAGTAATTTTATAACTACCGGTTTAGAAATAAAAATGTATTTGTTCCTACGCTTGTGGCTCCCCAGAAAATACGCTGTGGCTCCCTTGGACAGCCAAGAGCCACGGTTGAGAACTCCTGGCTTAGGAAAGGGTGCGTTGCTTAATACTGGTATTTATGACTGGTAAAGTATGTTATACATCTAAGATTTTTTTGATCCAAGCAACCGTGCAGAAGTGTCCGTATTAAGTGCTGATTTGCAAAACAACATTCGTAATTTAACTGCTAACTTTACGTGTCTTTCTATGAATATGGTAAGATTAGGCCTACTCCATCCATTCACGGTTTACCACTTGCGCCAAATCCTGGTTTCAATTCCATCAAGAAATTGAATGTAAATAATCATTTCAAAGCAGTTAATTTTAAATATTTTCTAGCACTTATATTTAAAACCTCAATTCTACTGAAGTCAAGCAGCAGCGCAGTACCACAGTTTGCATAGATTTCCTCTACGTTTTTTGGATTAAAATGCTTTCTTTGCTTCATGAGCTGATCTGTGAAAAAGCGTGTTTTGTCCTTTAGAGATTGGCCTGGAGGCGATTAGACGTAAAAATAGAAAAAAGACAGCGTTTATTGCAATTATGGAAGGAAATTCGAGAGGATGTATGTCATATTGTGACTTGAAATTGGATATTATGCCATTTCAGATCGAATACACTAAAGATGCTGAGAAGACGAAACATGATTACAATCTTCCTCATGATGCTCCACAATTTGTGAAAGCAAAAGAAGTGGCTGAAAATATCAGTGATGTAAGAAATGGCTAATACAAAACATCATATACTCATATACTGGCATAGCAATTGATTGTGTAAGAACTTATTTGAATTATTAGATGCATCATAATTTAAGTTAAAACATGTAAAGAGCAGCGATGGGATTCAAATTTTTTCTCAGCTGGTTCTATTACAACAGTTATATTTTCAGCCGGTTCTGTTTCAACCAATGGTACAAGCATAAACAGCAATGCTTGCCGGTTCGCTGGTCTAATAAAATTTTGTGAGACGGTTCTATAGAACCGGTGCGAGCCGGCTGAATCCCACCACTAGTAAAGAGTACTTAATAACAATAGGGTTTTATAATTGCGTCATCACCGAGACGTAACATCTTGCAATCTCGTGCAAGTGTAATATAATCACAACAAACTAATCTTTAACCGGCAGGTTAACTTAGCTGTCAAGACATTGCTATCGACGCGGGAGGTCTGGGGTCCGAATCCCAGGCCGGTCAACTTGAACACAGTGTCGTTAGCGGCTTGACACCGGTGCGACGTTTCTTCGTAGCTGTGTTGCTCATCAGGCGCTAAGCCGCAGAGATGGCTGTAGCCACTCGTTGCACGTTTCGGCGTAATAACTCAAGTGTAATGAAGATTTGATTTTATTTTAAACTGATCTTTAACAATCATGTTTCGCGTTATTTAGATTGATTACAGGAAGCAAAAGAAAGAAACCATCGATAACTATCGAGGATTCCAGACAATGGATAGTAAAGATCATCCTGTTGTGCAACAAGGAATCAAAGCCGCTGAAATCACAAGCACTGTGAGTTGATTCGGATTTTTTCGGATAAATTATAATAACAAGATTTGGTTTTTAGACTTTCTTTATGTGTAAAATGCGTTTCACGTAGATTCCATACAAAGAAGATTGGGAAGCTGAGAAGCAACAGGTTTATTATCCAGTACATATCACTCCTGAATATGAAGCATCAAGCGATGTGAAAAAAGTGCAAAGTGATGTGAGTTTTTTTAAAGTAGTTTTGGGATGCACGCTTATACTCCAAACCGGGACTGGGCAAACTACGGCCCGCGAGACCATTTTGTGAGGCCCACGGGCACTTACAGAAGTATAAACTCCTACCGTGACTCAAGACCTTTTTCTTTTTTGCTCTTCACTAATTTTCAGTAAAAAACAAGACATCTGAGGATGTGTAGATCTTTTTTTTGCTCTTTCAATGAGTGCGGCCCTCGGCTTCAAAGTTTTTTCAAATGTGGCTCTTCGTGTGAAAAGTTTGCCCACCCCTGCTCCAAACAATGCGTGCATGTTTGCAGTTGAATGTGAGCATTGCTTATACGTTTAGACAAATTACAAAGGAGATTATGAACAGTCAAAGGACAAAAATCTCTACAAAGTTACTGATACTGATCAATACAAGAGTATTGCAGAAGGACAAAAAGTTTTGTCGGATGTAAGTCGTATCTTTAATATTTGTGTAGATATAACATTCTATAATTTTTTTTAAAACATATGTTGAAAACCCGTGGGATATTTACTAGTATCTCTTATTATTCGACAAGCTTACAATGGTTTGCTGCTTTGGTAAATCAGATCAAATCTTCATTATACTCGGGGTATCACGCCGAAGCGTATAACGAGTGGCGGGGCTCGTCTCCGCGGTTTTGCGCCTGGGCAACACAGCTCCCAAGAAATGTCGCAGCAGTGGCGAGCCGTTGGGGACACTGTGTCCGATTTGACTGACCCGGGATATGAACCCCAGACCTACCGCAACCGCACCGATAATAACGTCTTAACAACTGAGCTGATCTTCCGGGTCTTGAATTGAAGACACCTCATGTTGTCCGCTTTTCATAAATAGAAAAAAGTCGTTATTTTACCGTAAAAATATTTGTAAATGTATGAAACGTCATAATTGTTTATACAAGACGAAATACAAGGAAGATTATGAGAAAAACAAAGGACGAAACTTCACTGAGATTCCTGAAACAAATGAAATGGTTTTGTCAAAAGAACTTCGACCGGTACAAAGCAAGAAGTTGTATGAAGAAAAATCAAAAGAAATGCTCAAGAATGTGTCGATTGGAGCAGGTAAGTCTATTGACCTTTTGTTTTGTTGTTACGTTTTCGATACCTTGTGCAATGGTGCATGTTACTGAGACCGAGTTGAATTTATATTGGAAATTATCATATCCATAGGTGCAAACAGCTCTTTGGCTCACCTTCTTCTTCTATCCAGTTTCAATCTGGTTTTGTCCTTGTTACCGAAGGTGGCCGAATACACCTCATTCCCTCCGCAATCGCTCCCACACCTTCCCTCCATCTCGTTCGATTCCCAGCTTCCTCGATCTTTAACCCGACTTTCTTCACACTCTCTTCCACTTGCCTCCTCCATGTCATTTTTGGCCGTCCTCGCTTTCGATTTCCATTCACTTCCAGCATCATTGCCTTCTTCAGTATATTATCATCATCCCTTCTAATCGTATGTCCATACCATCTTACTCCATTCGCCTTTGCCAGTTTATCCAACGTTTCCTTCAAACCCAACATCTCCATCAGCTCCTCCATCTTCTTTCTATCCACTAATTTCACTCCACATATTGACCTCAGCATAGCTCTTTCAGTTCTTCTCAAAATTGCCATTTTAGTCTTTCTCGAACACCATGTCTCACTTCCATACAACATTGCTGATCTTACGCAACGGCGATAAACCATCCTTTCATTCTCAGAGAAAACCTTCTCCCACGTAACAACTCTCCGCACTCTCTAAATTTCATTCATCCGATCCTAACTTTTAATGTCACTGCAGTTTCACATCCACCACTAGCATTCAGCCTGTCTCCTAAATAACAAAATCCCTTCACAGCCTCCACTTCATCGCATAATACCTCCACTGGTTCTTCCGTGTCATTTCCGACATCTGTGCATCTTCTACAATCAAAATGTTTTGCAGAACTGCAGATTACCTTTTTCATTTTCGTGCATCTCCCATGTACCCACTTCGTACACTGTGTGCAACACGCAGCGTTAGATCCTACCCTTTTCCCTCATATTCCACTAGAATCTTACCTTCTCTTTAACTCTTAGATCTCTTTTGGATTGCTCTTCAATTCAACTTATATGCATACACTCGCTTGGAAACTAATAATAGAATTGATTTTTGCTGGACTTGTATTTGAATTTACACAGTACACACCGTTGTCATTAATCCACTACTCTCATTATATACCATTTAGACATAACAAAAGCAACTGAATAGTTACGTTACATATTTTTACACAAATTCGAAAAATTCGTTTTGTTGGCCTATTAGCTCAGTTGTTAAGCATATCGCTATCGGTGCTGGAGGCCTGAGGTTCGATGCGTCATTGCTGCGACGTTTCTTCGAAACTGTGTTGTCCTGACGCTGAGACCCGGAGATACGCGCCGTTACTTGTTGCGGGCTTCGACGTAATAATGCTAGTATAATAAAGATTAGATGTTTTATTGTTTCGTAAGTTACTGTAGCTGAGTGCTCCCAAAAACTAGTTTTCGGTTAAGACTTGCCGCAACGATTTGGCTGGTAGCAAATCACTAGTCGATGCAGACGGGGATTGTAATAATCCACTCGTAATTAAATTTTCTGCAAAAGATCTATGGAACTTCTCAAAATTTCATTGAATTTTAACTTGTTGCTTTCTGTTTTCAGATGTTCCAGAGTTGAAACAAGCTGTATCTGCTCAACTAATCGCATCTCCACATCCTTACAAGAAAGATTATAAGGAACAGATAGTTGGTAAAGGACCACACGATCCTAGCATTGGATATCCTGAACATGATCATCATAAGAAAGTTGGAGAACTAACTAGCTCGGTAAGTGATGTTTGTAGGAAATGTTTTTGTGCATGCGTTTCTCTGCCCGTATCAGCAAAAGCAGTACTTGAAAATTGAACAATTTATGATCTTTGGTGGTGAATGTGACTTGTATTGATTGATGATTTGCGTTGGAACTGTATTAGAAGAACTAGACTTGCTCAATCTTTGGAGTAAATGACCAAATTTTACCAACTTTTTTCGCTCTTGTGGTTGCAATAGACTTGGTGAGCTTTGTTCTTCCGCTATTTTCCCTAGTGCGCCTTTGTTTGGGCTGAAATAAACTGATGTGACTGACTTGATATGCTCCGCTTAACAGAACTAGCTGCATGTTTGGAACTTAACGATTTTGATGAAAGCGTGAATTTGTGAATGTTTGAAGCTTGATTTATTAAAATTTTTAGATCGAATACACAAAAGATGCTGAGAAGACGAAACATGATTACAATCTTCCTCATGATGCTCCACAATTTGTGAAAGCAAAAGAAGTTGCTGAGATTATCAGTGATGTGAGCGAGATATATTATTCATATCTTTTGTTTAGCACAACTGTGTTCCTCCTGTGATGTTCTGGTATTGTTTGTTATGTTTCTGATTGTGCTAAAGAAATCCGTTTTGCTCCGGTTGGCTATCACAAGATTATGTACTTCAACGTTTACATGCAGTAGCGATATATTTCCAAGCTGGTAAGGTATTAACTATTAAGCCTTCTCTTACGTCCTCTGGCAGCATTAATATTGAATTACGCAAAAGTGAAATGAAACTTTTGCTTAGTTTGAAAAAAAAACGGTTAGCATTTCTTGAGAGACTTTTTGTAGGCTGCCAACTTGCTGCTAGAATATGCTTATGAAATACGAGATAAAGAAAGCAACGCTAGTATAAGCAGCAATAATTTGATTTAAATCAAAAACAGATTTCCTTAGCACCAAAATACGAAACTTTGTTGTCTATTTAACACAAACAAAATTTAGATTGATTACAAAAAACAAAAAAAAGAAACCATGGATAATTATCGAGGATTCCAAACAATGGATAGTAAAGATCATCCTGTTGTGCTACAAGGAATCAAAGCTGCTCAAGTCACTAGTACTGTGAGTTGGTTGGATAGAGATTATCTGGCCTTTTTTTTGCTAATGCATGATGTGTCTGTCTTTCTTTCATATGAACTACACGCTCTATTTGCAAGTCTCTCGTTAGATTAGCACACCACGGCAGGTAGAATGCGTGCTCGGAAAAAGCTACGCATGTCGTGTGACAAGCTCGCCTAGAAGTTGTTGGCCATCTTTCTACTACTCTAAGATGGGGCAATCTTTTTGAGCGCTTTTCTTAATGGCACACTAGTGAATTCAATGACTTGTTTTCCACCTTGTCCCTTTAATGCCGAGCGTCAAGAAGGGAAGCTGCATGTGAAAATACCAATTTTGAAATCTTAAAGTCAGTGGTTTCAACCGACTCTGAATCAAACTCCAGCCTATCGCTCCAGAGACGTTCTATCCTCTGGGCCATGTGATTGGTAATGTGAATTACGTAATTGTGTATTAACAGATTCCGTACAAAGAAGATTGGGAAGCTGAGAAGCAACAAGTTTATTATCCAGTGCATATCACACCTGAATATGAAGCATCAAGCGATGTGAAGAAAATAGATGTGAGTAAATGTGCTATAATGTTGGAAAAAAAACGGATGAACTCGCCAGCTAAGATGTCGATAAGGCGGGAGCCACAGTCGTTTAGTAAGAGTCAGTTGCAAGCATTATTTTCTATCTAAGACTCACCCTAACAACTAATGTGAACGCGCCCTCTCAGTAAGGGAGGGATTTAGCCTGTTTGCACCCTCGGTTGTGCTACTAGATGCAAATGCAGCGCCATCAGTAAAAAATTTGAAGCTTGCGTTTTGTTCCTCAGGCAAACTACAACAAAGATTACGAACAATCAAAAGACAAGAATCTTTACAAAGTTACTGATACTGATCAATACAAAAGTATTGCAGAAGGACAGAAAGCATTGTCAGATGTAAGTGACATTTTTTTCATGGCATGTTGTTTGTGTGATGTCTTTTAAAAATATCTACATTAGTGTTTCCTCCTGGGAAGTCGGAACGGGAAATTTCCCGGAAAATTTGGGGTTTTGAAATTTCCCGTTTTCCGGGAAATTTATTTCGGGATCCCGGGAATTTTTTTTCTATTTAAAGGGTTTTAGTGATACTGATATCTATCATTCCGACGTAAAAATGCATTCATGTAAAGTATAAAAAATTTTTTTACTGTTTTTCAAAATTTTTTACGACCAAATGCTTGGGAGATCAAAAAGTTTTTCCTTAATGTGTTGAAAAATGTAAAAAAATCGAACTCAGTTCGTCAAAACAACATTAAAAAATGCTCAAAATCGGATTAGAAAAGCTGAAACTTAGAAGAAATTTCTTTGTCACTCCTCTTGCGGCCAAATAATCAAGCTTGGGAATTTTTCCGGAAAAATTTTCCGGAAATTTCCCGAAATCCAAAGATTTACGAGATCCCGCAAATTTCCCGGGATTCCCAGAAAAATTTCTGAAAATTTTCCTTTCCCGGGAAGTTGAAAATCCGGGAAAAAGGAAAACCCCAATCTATATAATTAGCCTGTCCACATGTCCAATTTTCGTGGACTTAAGCCCAGTGGTTCTTCAATACAGTTCTGCATCATAACCACTTTTTATTAATAATTGTGACATCAGAAAATAAGATTATGACGTAATAACTAAAACCAAGAACCGCGGGCTTAGGCCCACGAAAATGGTCATGTGGAGAGGGTAAACCTGAACCAGTAATGTATCACATACTAATGCAGTACTTAATTCTGGAGAAGTAGCCATTTATACAAGCTTAGCTTACATTTCCAAGTTTCAGTAATGAATAAAATTGCGGGTAATTTTTAGCTGTTTAATGGAATTAGAGTAGGCTAGCAGCTTGTTGCAAAAAGAAGTATGCTTTGTGTTCAAGTACAGTTTGATCTTGTTCATCTTGGCTGACGATTCAGTTATTGACTATTAAAAGCATTGTGGAGTTTCTAAAATCGAAACTAAAAAGTTTGGTAATGAAAGATTAATAACTTTTATTGGATTTATAAGAGTTCTTGTGATTAGACGAAATACAAGGAAGATTATGAGAAAAACAAAGGACGAAACTTCACTGAAATTCCTGAAACAAATGAAATGGTTTTGTCAAAAGAACTTCGGCCTGTCCAAAGCAAGAAGTTGTATGAAGAAAAATCAAAAGAAATGCTCAAGAATGTGTCGATTGGAGCAGGTAAGGATTAAGGATGAATACAAAAGTGACCAGTCGTGAGGTTTATTACATCATCATCATCATCATCGTCCAGTTTTAATCCGGTTTTTCCTCGTGTCCGAAGGTGGCCGGATGCACCTCATTCCTTCAGCAATCGCTCCCACTCCCTCTTTCCATCTCGCGCGATCTGTAGCTTCCTCCACCCTCAACCCAATCTTCTTTATATTCTCCTCGACTTGTTTCTTCCATGTTTGCCTCGGCCGTCCTCGCTTTCGTGGTCCATTCACTTCAAACATCATTGCCTTCTTCAAAATGCTATCATCATCCCTCTTAACCACATGTCCATACCATCTTACTCCATTCGCTTTAGCCATTTTATCTAAAGTTTCCTTCAGACCCAGCATTTTCATCAGCTCCTCAGTATTCTTTCTATCCACTAGTTTTACTCCACACATTGATCTCACCATAGCTCTTTCAGTTCTTCTCAAAATTACCATCTCATTTTCCCTCAAACACCATGTCTCACTTCCATGTAACATCGCTGATCTTACGCAACTACGATACACCATCCCTTTCATTTTCAAAGAAAACCTTCTCCCAAGTAACAACTCTCCACATTCTCTAAATTTCATCCATCCGATCCTTACTCTTGCAGTCACTGCAGTTTCACACCCACCACTAGCATTCAGCCTATCTCCAAGATAACAAAAACCCTTCACAGTCTCCACTTCATCACACAACACCTCCACTGGTTCTTCCTTTCCGTCTCCAATATCTTCACATCTTCTACATACAAACTGTTGTGTAAAACTGCAAGATACTTTTTTCATTTTAGTGCATCTCGCATGAATCCACTTCTTACAGAGTGTGCACCACACCGCGTAAGACATAACTCTTTTTCCACATATTCCACACGGATCCACCCTGCTACGCACAACCTCCCTTCTGCGCCACTCACCATCATCTTAGTCTTTCTGATATTTATTCTCAGTCCCTTGCTTTCCAATGCATCTCTCCACCTTTGGAACCTCTCCCTTTGATCCTCCAAATTTTCGCTCATCAGCACAAGATCATCCGCATACAAAATTTCATTCAATAGTCCCTCTCTTGCATGTTCTGACACTGCATCAACCACAATAGCAAATATCAATGGTGATAGCACAGACCCTTGATGCACACCAACCCTTACCCCATATTCCTCCGAAAAACCCGATCAAACTCTGACTTTCGTCCTTGAGCCCTCATACAAGCTCATTACTGCTTTCACCAACACTTCTGGCAAGCTTTTTTTTCTTAATGCTCATTTCATCACTTTTCTAGGAACCCTATCAAACGCTTTTTCCAAGTCCACAAAACACATGTACAGCTTTTTCTCTTTTCCACGAAACTCCTCTTGCATCCTTCTCAAAATAAACAAAGATTAGTCGTGCCCTTCCCAGGCATAAAGCCAAATTGCATGTCATCAACCTTCACTAATTCTCTTCTTTAGCACTCTCTCGACTATCTTCATTGCATGCTCCAGCAGCTTTACTCCTCTATATGCTCCACAATCCATCACATCTCCCTTTCCTTTAAAGATTGGAACAACAACACTTGTTTTCCATTCCTCTGGCATACCTTTTCCATCTAGAACTCTCTGACACAGCTTCTTAAGTACTCCCACACCAAACTTTCCGCTCGCCATTATCATACCCATATTTACTTCAGAGGGACCAGCTGCTTTTCCCAATTTCATCTTATTCATAGCCTTAATCACCTCCTCATAAGTGACTTCTTCAACTGGTCCTTCAACCATATCTGCTTCTGCCATCTGATCCCATTCGTTTTCCACATTCATGATCTTTTCCATATGATCCTTCCATAATTTTCCACGATCTTTTTCACTAACCACAAGTCTCCCATCTTTATCCTTCATGCAACCTCCACCATTTGTGTCCTTTCCATCCCTTCTCATAAACTTCACTAACTTAAAAACATCGTTTGATTTGTTATATAGCACTTTCATCTCATCTTCAGCCGCCTGCTTCATGGCTTTTGCAACCACTTTCCTTGTCCGATTTCTTGCTTTTCTATAATTACTTTTATTTTCCGCTGATCGATTCTTGCACCATGTTTTAAATGCTTTCTTTTTCCGATCTATCGCTTCTTTTACTTGCTTGTTCCACCACCACGTGTTTCCCTGATCTCTTCTCCCTTTCGTCTTTCCACACAAATCATCACAAGCCTTTAAAACACCATTCTTGTAAGACTCCCACAAATCCACTGCTTCAGCGTCCACTAATTCTACTACTCTTCGTTCAAATTCCTCTTTGATCTCTTTTTCCTGCAGCTTCCATACCCTCCATCTCACCCTTTTACTCTTCTTTACTGACTTCTTCAGTTTGCGTCCCTCCACATCAACCACCACCAGCCTGTGCTGCAATTCCCCAGGGATAACTTTTACATCTCGTAGATACTTTCTCTTTTCCTTTCCTACCAGAACAAAGTCTATTTCTGTATCATTTCCACCTGAACTATAAGTCACCTTCCTTTCATCTCTCTTCTTGTACCACGTATTTGCAACACACAACTCTTTTTGGACGCAGAAATCTAGTAACATTCTTCCTTCAACATTTCTTTTCCCTATTCCATACCCTCCATGTATACCTTCAAATCCTTCTGCACATTTCCCCACATGGCCATTGAAATCTCCCAATCCCAACTCCATTTCATTTGCATTCGCCATACTCCACTCACGCGCCATTTCCTCATAAAATAACTCTTTCTCTGAATCTGGTTTTCCACTCTGTGGTGCATAGGCACAAATCACTCTCACCACCTCTTCTCCAAAGACTAATCCAATTCCCATAACTCTGTCACACCTTCTTCTGACCTCTACCATCTTCTCACAGAGTTCTTCTTTAACCAATATACCCACGCCCCCGGTTTTATCGTCATTTCCGCACCACCACAGTTTGTACCTCCTTCCCTTGACACCAATAAAGCGAGCTCCTTCACCTCTCCATCTCACTTCCTGCAAACAACATACATCCACCTTTCGCTTCCTCAGTTCTTCGCACACCTCCGTCCCTCTGCCAGATATACTTCCCAACATTCCAGCTTCCGAATCTAACTAACCCCAAGCCGTTTTTCAACTTTTTCTTTAGCAACTTTGAACCCGGAGATTCTTAGCACCCCCTGCCCATTTAAGGGCTGCCGGGGACTGGGGGCCAAAATTTTATTTTGCATCGTCATGAGGTATTTGTTGGAGCAAGTATTTTATGGCCCCATGCTCTTGCTGACGCCAACCACAGTTATAAGCAGTGGG
This sequence comes from Trididemnum miniatum, assembly GCA_964006365.1. Lineage (NCBI taxonomy): Eukaryota > Metazoa > Chordata > Ascidiacea > Aplousobranchia > Didemnidae > Trididemnum > Trididemnum miniatum. Next base: position 14,519,250 of record OZ023248.1, on the reverse strand, counting down.
CCTAGCCTTTGCCTAAAAAGGCATACCCTGCAAGGCAACAGGGTTGCTGAAGTAGTTTAGCCGGCCAGTCGAGACCGTTGCCCGTTTGGCGCCACTAGGAGGCACTACCCAGCTAGCATAGACATTGGGACTAGTATGCATGTACACCAGATTTCTCTGGTCGACTGTACAAAACACAAAAGTACTACCCATACATCTACACATACATATTACAATCATTTTAATTTCTATCATTTTAATATGTGAAATGCTATGCATGTTTCATCAACACCTCTGTGGTAGTGATAAATATATAATAAACGTAGGTAGTGTTGCATGTATCAGATAAGCGTGGCCCGTATTAAAGGGCGAACTTAATTACAAGGCTTTGTTTGCCGAAAGTTCCATTTTTTTGCCAATACGCACATTCTTTTTTGATAGAATAATAGAGTTTGGATAAAATTTAATACACCTTACAACTTGGAAAATCACGCAGCAGAGTTTCGCTGTCTTGCAAATTCAGCATTTTTTTAGCAAGAAAGGTTTAAGCTACGACTGTAGACTGTGCATACGTTTTCTACCCTTGTAGTTATATTAGTCCGTTACACTGATGTAGGCATAAGTGTTTTTACCCAACTTTTGTAAACATAGCACATCATGGCATCATTATTTTCATTTTTTCTTTTTGATAATTGTGACGTCACACTATTGGCCTTTGATTTGGGCAAGCCATTAATTTAGTTTTATTTGTACCTACCAGTATATCTATGCGGTATTGTGTGTGCTTTTTTAGATATTCCAGAATTGAAACAAGCTGTATTTGCTCAACTAATCGCATCTCCACATCCTTACAAGAAAGATTATAAGGAACAGATAGTTGGTAAAGGACCACACGATCCTAGCATTGGATATCCTGAACATGATCATCATAAGAAAGTTGGAGAACTGACTAGTTCGGTGAGTCGTTAATGAACTTGATCTAAGTTACTGAGCTTATCTTTATCTTAGAGTTTGTGCAGTTTGGACGGTCTGCTGTGTTATTTTGCAGCAAAATGTTATTTCGTTAGCTCTTTTTCGTCAAACCCAGATCTGCAAATAGATCGATGGTGGAGAGTAAAGAGGCCTTAAGCCCTCCCTTAGATTTTTACCCGTATAGATAATGATGCATCAGTGCTGCGATGCTTTTGGACGCGCAAATCTACTATATTTTTTCGATTTTAGCCTCCAAATATTTCTAGTTTTTTTCCTGCCACATATGCACTGCTGTGTGAAAGCAATTCAACAAAAAAGAAAATGCTATTTAATAATAAATGCATATCCAGCTGCTTAATTACGTTGCATTTATCAGGCAATAGCAGTTCATTGCGGAAAGGTCTGTTTGTACAGGGAGAACTTCCTGCACTTAAAATGTAATTCATTAAAACAAATTCTTTGTACTCGCGTTAATACACCAAGGCGTGTAACGAGTGGCAGCACCCATCTCCGCGGCTGGGCGCCTGGGCAACACAGCTCCGAAGAAACATCGCAGCGGTGACGAACCGTAGACGACACTGTGTCTGATTTTACCAGTCCGGGAATTGAACCCTAGAACTTCCACGCCGATAGCGATGTCTTGAACCACTGCGCTAACTGCATAGCTGGTAATTTCTTAACTTAACATATTTAAAAAGTGGAGGTTCGGTAGGTGGTGTTGTAATTCTGAATTTAGGTAGACATCGGGTAATGTTAAATGGTGCACATGGAGTTGGCCGAGTGGTTGGTGCATCGGGCTGCGAAACTGGTTTCGTGGGTTCGATGCTCAGCCAGGTCATCTTGCATGATATACTTCGCTAATATGAAAACTTAAGTTGTAATTATATAGCAAAAAATGTTAAATGGTGTTTTAACAGGACATTTGACTGGAGCTAAAATCAAATTCTTGTTTTTGTATGTCAATTTATTTCATGTAAACAAAAAGCTAATACATAAGATTGAATACATGTAAACAAAAAGCTAATACATAAGAGTGTTTAGATTGAATACACAAAAGATGCTGAAAAAAAATTACATGACTACAGTTTATCCACCGACGCACCAGAATTTGTTTTGGCAAAGGAAGTCGCTAAAAATACTAGCGATGTGAGTATATTTATATAATATTTATCGGTAAGAACGAAATTCTGTAGTAAGCCAAATTAGAATCAAGAGGGAAGGGGAAAGGATCCTCTTGCGTGTCTGTTTACGCTCAAGATTTGTGCGCGATTGAACGACTGTTGGAACAAAAAACAAAATTGCTACCCGAGCAAAATACACAAGGAAAAAGAAAAAGGCATGAGTATGTTTTGCATATTGCTGAAACGACTTCTAGTTTATTATGCGCTGAAGAGCCTCAGAAGAAAATTTTGGGAAGGCAATATCATAATTTTTTCCGGCGGACTATAAGTAGCAAAAAGCCCTATTTCCCTTATAAATTACACTAATCGGGCTGAAGAACCAGTACGTTAATTTCCGGGAAGGGGCGTTTGTGCCAACGTCCTATCTCTTTCAACCAACGCTCATGCATAAATAGGAAATTCAACAGTAAATGAGGGAAATTGCGAAGTGAACGCGTGTTCTTCGAGTCAGCAGCCACCCGGTAAATATGTCAAATGCGATGGGATTCAGTCGCGAATTGAACCCGTCACGTAGGATCTGTCACCTGCTCTCGATAACGCTGGGCCGTGTCGAGTGACAAATCGCTAGCGCTTGCTTTGCTTTTTGTGATTCAAAAACATACATTACAGCAAGACGTTTTTTACGTTACAGTTATTTTATTTAACAACCTAAACTTCTTTTACTCACAATATCTCAGGCAAAACATCTCGCGCAACAATTTTGCACAATAGAATATTTTTTTATATTGAACGTCAGAGCTTTTAATTAGATTACCTTCGATCATTTGGTAATGATCTTCAGTCTGTAGTTTTAAATAAGTTAAATAACAGATGCTTGTGCTCGTTATAGGTTCAACTAATTCGCTGTCATCAACTTCTCGTCACTATCTTGATCGTAATATGGAAAGCGACTCGTATTATATTGTTTTTATATCTCACGACGTTTCTGCTTGTTTTGTGAGCTTTGGATTTAAATATACAGTATTTTTGAAATGGTTTAGATTGATTACAAAAAGCAAAAGAAAGAAACCATCGATAATTATCGAGGATTCCAAACAATGGATAGTAAAGATCATCCTGTTGTACAACAAGGAATCAAAGCTGCTCAAGTCACTAGTAATGTTAGTTGATTGGATTGTAACTTAAACTTTTAATTCGTAAGCGCGTTTTTTTTCATTTTTTTTAAAAGCAATGTTTCTGTACTTCGTGTACTCATTATTTGTCCTACCATTTAGAACAACATGTAAGTGATGAGTTTAACGTGCAATATATTTTACTCAATATTACAAAATAGCTGTAACTTATTGCGATTCTTTTGCCTGCTAGACTGCTTTTAGCGTTATTTTGTTGTTGATTTTTTTTTCATTTTTAATTGCTTTTTCCAGATTACCTCCGACTTTATCTTGTGTTATAATTTAGATTCCTTACACTGAGGAATGGGATGCAGAAAAGCAGCAAGTTTATTATCCTGCTCATTTAACCCCTGAATATGAAGCATCAAGTGATGTGAAGAAAGTACAAAGCGATGTGAGTTTACTGTTACTATGTTTTACGCCAGTTGTGTGGTGTCCTGGGCTTTTATAACCCCTGACGTTCCCTGGTGAAACTCTTAAAGGGCCTGAAAAGGTTTACAAAACATATAAAATTACCAGAAATTTAGCAAACAGTAATTGAAAGGTAATGTTTAGCATTGCTCAGGCAAGCTCAATATTACGAATTAGGATCAAACATTAGATTTAAAAAATCGAACTGCAAAAATACTGCATATTGGAAGTCAAAAGTAGTGATTTCATTTTGTCTCTCCAACTTTTGATTGTGCATTCACCAGCTGTGGAAGTATGGATTTTGAACGCCGACGTCAATGAATCTCACCACACTCTAACTCAGGGGTTCTCAACCAGGGGCCATTGACTTCATTAGGAGGCCATTAGCGCAGGGTTTATTGATGGTAATGAACTCCTTAAGACCAGCTTACAGACAACTGTAGCGACTACGAATGAAATACTGACGAAAAATTGTATTGTTGAGCAGGAGGCCACTGGTGTTGAGAGTCTGTAGAAGGGAGTGACAAACCATGAAAGGTTGAAAATCACTGATTTAACTGGTGAATAGTGATTATATTCTTTACTCTTTCAGTCGTCTTACAAGGAGGATTATGAAAAAACAAAAGATAAAAACAGATACACCGTTGTGCAGACGAAGCAATATGAAGCGATTGTTGAAGGTGGCAAAACCCTTTCAGATGTAAGTATTTCATTTTATAGCTTGTTGTGCACAAAGTTTTGTTTTTCGCCATACACTTACTCTTCTTTAGCTTTTAGGTATAATGTGATTGCTCTATGCCCAAGCATAACCAGTCTTTTTGTGCATTAACATGCAATCACACGTACTGAGACATCTTGTCTTTTAGAACTTTTTGGTTTATATTGTTATTGCCTCGCGTATGTTGCATGATGACGTAACAATAAAACAAATAAAAAATGTCTCCTTAAACATTGAGATGTCTCAGTAAGTGTGATTGCACCTTGGCGGTTCAGCCAATGAACTATGCATTTCAAGTCTCAGCAAACAGACAAATCATGCTTTTTTGCTATTTTGTGTATGTAAGGTTCAAACGATGTTTTATTTTTATTGAAATGTTTTAGTATGATTTTGAAATAATAAACTACTTGATTTTTGGCATATATTTTTCATTTTATGTAGCCTTGAAATTAAAGTAAATGATTCCAATATTTTTCCTTGAAATAAAAGGAATAGCAAACAAACAAAGCAAACTTCTTGTGCGCCAATACCTGCTTGTAAGGTTCAATATTTATTAATTTATAGCCACAAAATCGCTTATGCTTGCCTTTGAAATGATGCAGTTTTGGGAGGCCCAGTTGCGATTTCTTCTTTATTCAGGTTCAATACAAACAAGAATTTGAAAAAAATCGAGGTCGAGGTTTTACTGAAATCCCCGAAACGTCCGAGATGGCTTTGGCAAAGGAATTACGTCCCATTCAAAGCAAGAAATTGTACGCGGAGAAATCGAAAGACAATCTGAAGAATGTGTCGATTGGAGCAGGTAAAGAGCCAACGTGTGTGTACTTGTGTAGTTCCAACCATCAAGCAAGTAGTCGATTCGAGTCTGGTCAAACTTATGACTTTAAAATTGGTATTCACAGCTTCCCTGCTTGACGCTCCGCATTAAATGGACAGTGTGGAGAACAAGCCGGCAATGTTACTTGCTGTGCCGTTGGTAAAGGCACTTAGCGGGATTTCCCTATCTTGGTGTGGTAGACAGATGGCCGGTAACTGCTAAGCGAGCTCGTTACAGTGCTTTACTTTCTCATCATGAGATGATCGATATGCAACCAAATGCAGAACAAAATGCGAGCTTTGCAAAGGTTGACGGTAATGGTGTGATGATAAGAAACACACCTTTGCTTGAATAATAACCAATATATTAAACTGAGAATTTTGTCAGTGTAGATTAAATATCAGCAGATTGCTGCTTTACCAGTAACATTCGGAAGTTATGCGGTCATTAGAAGTCTTACCAATGGTCATCATTGCTTTGTGGTTCACTAAGATTGTTTCTAAATAACGAATACACCATGTTTTTATTAACTGTAAACCTAGCCAACACCGAGAACGTCTCGAGTAATGCTTGCTGTCTTTTAGTGTTTTTGTTCATTATAGTGCTATCAATGTCGCAACCATATCGCAGCACTAAGTTACAGTTTTAGCTGTGAACACTAGCGCCCAAGGTACTAGGAGTATAAAAGAAAAGAACAAGTTTACCACGTTTTTTTTTTGAAACAGTTTAAAGCTGATTAATTAGTTTGGTAGAAATCATAAATGTTTTTTGTGTGGTAAAATTTTAAGAGTAGTATTTTCAGTGAAATTTTTATGGTTGGATTACTTTTATTTTTCAAAAAAAAATCAAAGTCTTTATTATACTGGTGGTTTTACGCCGAAGCGTGTAACGATATCAGCGGCTCAGCGCCTGGACGACACAGCTTCGAAGAAACATCGCAGCAGCGTGTCCCATTCCACCGGCAATCGAACCCCTGGACAAGGAATCGAACCCCTAGACCTCCTGCACCGATGTGTTGAACAACTGAGCTAACCGGTCTGTCACGTTTATTTTGCAAAATCAACACATGAAAACTGTTTCAATTTTCGTTTTTGTTGTTTTTCGTTAGTTTTGTTGCCTTGTATTTCTTTGTTTCACTCATAGATTTGCAAGAGGTTGCTCAAGCACTTTCTGCTCAAAAAATCGCATCTCCATATCCTTACAAGCAAGAGTATCGAGAGCAGGTTCGTGGAAAAGGTCCGGATGATCCAGCTATTGGTTACCCAGAGTATGATCATCATAAGAAGGTTGGAGGATTGGCAAGTTCGGTAAGGATTTTTATTGCTTAAAATCTCAAAAGTAATTCGATTCTAGGCTCAGGTAGAAAAAGACTTGACAATTTCTCAGGCCAGGGCAGATCAACAAACAAATGATCTAAAATGAAAAACAGCAAAAAAATCCGATAAAACAAACTATCGGTATAATGTTGTCGTTTTGTGTCTTCTAGCCATATCCTGCATGATTGTTCAGCTTCGTAAGTTCTCAACTTGAGTTACTATTACTGTATATCGCCATCCTCTTATTATTGCTTTTACCCTATATGCTCCAGTTATTTGTATAACAAAAATAGTTCTATTATACACAGACACCAACAAAATGCGTCACTGTTTGTCGATGCTACAAACAATATTATTACTATGCTGCGCGATATCGCTCAAATGGCCGAAAAGTAAGAGCGTCTGTCCCTGGAGCTGTAGGCTCTGGTTTGATTCTGAAACGGGTAAAATCAATGGCTTCGGAATTGGTATTCATAGCTTCCCTGCTTGACGTTCGGCTTTAAAGGGACAGCGTGAAGAATAGGCCGGCAAGTTTACTTGTTGTGCCGTTGGGAAAGGCACTTGGCGGGATTCCCCCATCTTGGTGTGGTAAACAGATGGCCGGCAACTCCTAAATGAGCTCGTTAGAGCGCTTTGATTGCTCTCTCGTGATAGGAGGATAAATATGTAACTATATACTGAATATCCTCATGCTTTATTGCTCGTACGTCACTTACTAGCAATTAAACGTCAATATTTACAGTGATTTGTTCATAATTTTTGTTTCATCTTGTGTCGATTTCCCTTGTGGAAAACAACATAGACGTCTGGCCATATCAATGGTTATCTAGCTTCAAACTAAGCCTAGTATTTAATAAGATTCATTGTTTCTATAAGAAAACTTCTGGTTTGATACTAAGGTCAAAAGTCTATGGCTTTGTTGTCCTTAGTATTTATTTCTGCTCGCTTTTGCTGACTTTTTTATGGAAATGTTAATATGTAGACTAGACCTTTCTTGATTAACTTGAAAAATATATCCTGTTTTGAAGTGAAATAAAAAAGTTTGAATATATTTTCCAGATGACTATATCAATTTTCCAGATGACTATATAAACTGGTTTTTGATTATTATATCTGTAATCTCAGCACAACACTTTTTATAACATGGTCTGCAAGACAGTTTAACGGGAAATAGCTAAGTTTAAAAACTAAAAGATTCAACTTTGGTTGAAAGTGCAAAAGCTACAACTGAAATTAGCCTATAGTTTGGTTCCGATACAAGTTAATCCAAGCCACTACATCGTCTGGCAGAGTGTTCAATATCTGTCAATAGCTAGAGCTTGCATTACAAAATAAAGTAAAATAACTACAGCCTGTTACGCCGGTGAATAAAAACAACCTGAAGAGTTTCCAACGGCGAAACAGGCTTTAGTGGTTTTATGATACAGTGATTTTACTTTATTTTATAAATTGGTGGTTATTTAAATTGGTATTAAAAGACCAAATTATAAAATAAAGTAAAATCACTATATCATGAAACCACTAGAGCCTGTTTCGCCGTTGGAGACTCTTCAGGTTGTACCGATATACAGTTGTTCCAACAAATGCAATGTTATTTGAACAGATTGATTACACCAAAGATGCTGAAGAGATGAAGCACTATTATAATCTTCCTGCAGATGCACCTCAATTCATCAAAGCAAGAGAAGCTGATAAAAACAGAAGTGATGTGAGTGGAATTTTCATATAATTTTAAATGTCACTAGTCAAGGTTTGCCCGCCATGAGTTGACTAATGTTTTGACTGTTCTGACGATATTTATGACTACAATGTTTTAATTCACCATCTTACCCCGTTCCATTGGCAAGTTCAGGTGGGCTCAAGTCTGCAATAAATTCTTAATTTTATGTATTAGCGCATAGCGTTTCAATGCTTTTAAACTTCTAACATTTCCAGACAAGCATTTTTGATTTTTCCCTCTCCCTCCTCTAAAAATTTGCTGGATCCACTCATGGTTTTGTTGTTTTACTTTTAAGGGAAGAGCAGCAAACTTCTGCTCATGCTTCTCCATAGTCTGGCTGTTGCGTACTCAGTTAAAAAGCTTTCTCTTCACTTAAAATTCTAGGAAATGACAACAATTCCTTAACACCTCTTCATTCGTGTTATAAAAATCTTGTGAAAATGATAAAGACAGGCATTAGTTGATGCACAAAAAATGCACATGCATTGGTTTAGGTTGTTTTTTAAGTCGGAGAGACCCTGAAAGAGTGGCTACTAACTCGACGTTTAATACCACCAAAATTTATAAATTTTTTGACTAGGCCTACCATTGTACTAGGCTAAATCTACATACAGTTAACTGCATTTTACCACTCTACCTGAATAAGTGATTTTAAATTTTGTCCACAGTTTCAGCTTGGCTACTTGAAGAGCTTTAAGGCAAAACAGCCCTATCGAGGGTTTTTCTTTGAATTTTGAAATTATTTAATGATTTCCTATTTTATATTGATTATGCTATAACTTATGCTACCGCGATCTCTGTTTGGAGCAGGGGTCGAATCACGTTAATCGTTTTTGCACTTTATTACTAAAATTAAATTAGCTGGAGTATTTTTTGTAAGTAATAATTGTGGTGCAGATCGAATATCAAAAGCAAAAGAAGGAAGTGATCGACAATTATCGAGGATTTCAGACAATGGATAGTAAAGATCATCCTGTTGTACAACAAGGAATCAAAGCTGCTGAAATCACAAGCAACGTGAGTTATAAAGCTGTGGTTTCTTCTCTTGTTTTTTATGCAACCGTTGTTATTCACTTGCTTTTGACTTTTGCTAATCATGTTCAAACCTAGGGTACTGCCGTCATGTCGGCGAGATGACCTAACGGTACCGCGCGCAAGTTTACAGATCCTACGTGACGGGTTCCATTCACGGCTGGAACCGATCGCATTTGACATATACCAGGTGGATGCTGACTCGAAGAGCGCAAACTCATTTCGCAGTCTCACTCAATTTTCGTTGTTGTTGTTGTTTCATGCGTATATTTTACGCTCTCTATCTACTTTTTACTCTCTATCACCTCACCACAGCTTTGACTGTTTTCTGCCTGCTTTATAATTTTTTAGCTGCAAAAGATTTGTTAAATTTTTATTGTTATTGAAGTCATGTTAGTAATGCCGAATAGAAGACACTATTGCCACCACTTGTACAACTATCCAGACGTGTGCATAATATAACATCTCTGCGTAAGTAGTCTAAGTTTTTATTTGTAACAGCTTCCTTATAAAGAAGATTGGGAAGCTGAGAAGCAAATGGTGTATTTTCCAGTGCATATCACACCTGAATATGAAGCATCAAGCGATGTGAAGAAAATGGATGTAAGATGTTTTCTGGAGTTTATTATTTGCTTTGTTTTGGGTGACTGCGCTTACGCCGTCCTTTCATGCAAGCATTGTATTCTAAAATTATTATGTTTTTGATTTTTAGTTAACCTATAAAGATGATTATGAAAGAAAAAAGGACAAGAACAAGTTTAAGATTGTCGATACAGCAATGTACAAAAGCATGAAAGAAGGAGAAAAGGCATTATCTGATGTAAGTTTATCTGTTTGGACTTTTAATTGGTAACCCAGTGACAATACAATTTCGCATACCAAATCGTACTTAGCGAAGAGAGCTGTGAAATGTTTGAAATATTAGGACTGCAGTTTTGCATGTTGACTTATGTTGTTATAACGTTACAGTGATGTCTTTTCTGTCCAATAATTGCGATAAGCGCAAGTGTTTTAATTGTGCGAAAGCATTTTGTTGTACTAACTTACAAAAATATTAAATTGTCAGGTTAAATACAAAGAAGATTATGAGAAAAACAAAGGACGAAACTTCACTGAGATTCCCGAAACAAATGAAATGGTTTTGTCAAAAGATCTCCGACCCGTGCTTAGCAAGAAGTTATATGAGGAAAAGTCAAAGAAGATGCATCAAAATATATCAATTGGAGCAGGCAAGTAGCCTAGTTATGAAAATACCTCTCTTTTGGATTTTTGCTGGATTTTGCTGATATTCTCACTTCATATAAACGGCTTACCTCCTTTGGCGTCGGGTCTACTATAAACTTGAACTTCGTGTCCTGTATCATTATATGCAACTCCGCACGAAATGAAAATTCCCTGACCCTGAGTCGATTCCCTGACCGGTCGAAATGGAAACAGTGTCGCCACCGCTGCGACGTTTTGCCCAGGAGCTAAGTCGCGGAGATGGGCACCTCCACTCGTCACACACACTGGGGCGTAATACTGCGAGTATAATGAAGATTTGATTTGTGTAAACTGTTTGAGTCCATTTCAGAAAAAATACATTCAAGTACTTTGTCCAAAATTTTAATAAGGCCGTGTTTAAACATTGAGACTGCAGGAAAAGTAGGATTAACGGATGAACTACTGTTAAAAAAATTATACGAAAACGGTACGTAATTGTTTTCTCTTTTAACCTTATTAAGCAGCGATTTGTTTTTAGATATACCAGAAATGCAGCATGCTGTATCTGCTCAACTGATCGCATCTCCGCATCCTTACAAGAAAGATTATAAGGAACAGATAGTTGGTAAAGGACCACACGATCCTAGCATTGGATATCCCGAACATGATCAACATAGAAAAGCTGGAGAAATTCGTAGCTCGGTATGACTTAAAAGTATTTACGATCTACTTATGATTTTTTTGTTGGCTTTAGCCTTAAAAAACGTGGTGTGAGTTTCGTAATCAATGACAACTGAAAGCAGATAACATCATACAACATTACTAGTCTTGATGTAGTGTGCATATCAACATTTGAATGGTTGACATTGGGGCTGCAAACATCAAACATTTTTATTCGGGTTCACTAAATGTTTGCTAGTCCATGTTTATAATCGAGTTTTTCAGTTTGATCACGACAGTACTGATCATCTCAAATTCAAGCAATGATTTTTAATATAGAGCCATTGCTATGGTTTATGTTTAGGTTGGTTATACGAAAGAAGCTGAAAAAATGAAGCACACCCATAAATTACCTCTGGATACTCCTGAGTACATGACTGCCAAGGAAGCAACGAAAAATGCTCGTAATGTAAGTGTCTCATATGATTTAGAGTCAATTGTTTTCAATGGAAATAATATACGCATCGCTGAGTTAGCTATTTACGATTTACTGCTTCTTTTGGTTGAACATTTTCGGAATTTGTATTGGATATAATTTGTGCTTACCATTGAGCGGGACAACGCTATTTCGGGCTATCAGTTCTCGTCAGCCGCACTCAGATCAATATCGCAACCATATTGTGCATTCATGCTTCAAAATACTCGTCCCTAAGTAAGCCAATCATCCCTACGGATTTAATACCCAAGAAAATTTAATCTTTGTGGGACGTAACAGAAGTAACATTACACTCCAGTCAATAAGATTCTACGACAGGGGTTCTTAACCGGGGGTAAATTTACCCCCCGGGGGTAAATTTTACCTACCGAGGGGGTAAATTTTCTGACATAAAGACTAAAAAAACTTTAATTTTCAGTATTGAAAAAGCAGTAGTAGTACACTGGGGGTAAATTATACTTTTTTCTTTCGGCAAGGGGTAAACTAGACAAAAAAGGTTAAGAACCCCTGCTCTACGGTAAAACTACTAATTATTAATCATTAACAAAATTATTAATAAATTTTGCTTGTCTGATAGTTTGACTACCGAAAACAGAAAAAAGAAACTATTGATAATTATCGAGGATTCCAGACAATGGATAGTAAAGACCATCCCGTTGTGCAACGAGGAATCAAAGTTGCTGAAATCACAAGCAATGTGAGTTGATTTAGTACCTGGTTTATGTTGTAGTGAATCAACTTTAATTTACAACCTGCACAGATTCCATACAAAGAAGATTGGGAAGCTGAGAAAGATCTCATTTATTATCCAGTGCATATCACTCCTGGTTATGAAGCAGCAAGTGATGTGAAGAAAATACAAAGTGATGTGAGTATTACCATACCCTGCTAAAGTATATTACATTAAAGATTCATGGTAAGATGCCGAAATCCAGCTCAGATAGCCGAGTTGTAACATCGTCCACCTCTGGATTTGTAGACTCGCGTTTGATTCCAAGTCAGGTCAAACCAATGACTTCAAAGTTGTTATTCACAGCTTCCCTGCTTGATGCTCAGCATTAAAGGGTCAGTGTGGAGAACAAGCCGGCAAGTTTATTGTGCCGTTGGAAAAGGCACTTAGCTGGATTCCCCCATCTTGGAGTGGTAGACAGATGGCCGGCAGCTCCTAAGCGAGCTCATCGTAGTGCTTTGATCGCTTTCTCGTGATAGGAGGATAAATAAGCAAGTACATACAAATCCCTTCAATAGTTTATAGTTATCAGAGGTTACTTTGGGTAAAGTTTTGTTTGCTGTTAAATTATTTTTTGTTACATTTTTAACGTTGTTTTACCAGTCTACTTACAAGGAAGATTACGAAAAAACGAAAAACAAAAACAAGTACACGGTTACGGACACTGATCACTTCAAGACGATCAAAGAAAACGAAGAAGTCTTGTCGGACGTGAGTTAGAAAGAATGAGTGTTTTCAAAGATATTGAAAGGTCTAGAATCAATTTTTTTGAACTTGTAGGTAAATTACAAAAAAAATTATGAGCAAAGTAAAGGACAAAATTTCACTGAGATTCCTGAAACGAATGAAATGGTTTTGTCAAAAGAACTTCGACCTGTTCTGAGCAAAAAAGCTTATGAAGAGAAATCGAAGAAAATGCACAAGAAAGTCTCTTTCGGACCAGGTTTGAATTTTTATTCAAAAAATAACGCTACTTGAAAGTTGTTTTAATTCTGATGCTAAGCTTTTTAAAAAACTCAGATTGTCTAATATGCGTAACCCTGTAGTGCCAGTTGTGTTAGAAAGTTGCCTCAATTTTCCAGATTTAATGTGATACTGTGCTGTGAGTTCCATGGATTGTTGATACCTGATCTGCTACAGTAATGTGAAATGTGTAACAAGTTAACAACTACAAGCAATTGTGAATAATAAGAGCCGACTTCTTCCTCAAAAGTTTGAGAGAGTCACGTGTAAGGTTAATATATCAACATCATAAAGATTTGTGGCGTCCTTGATTGAAATTTTCGTTATATCGGGCGGAGAAGATGCAGATATGGATTATGCGTCTCATGACAGCTACGCAAAAGCACAGTTATGTCAATTTTAATGCGAGAATAACATTTTGTTACCAGGTAGCCTACAACATTAATTTTTAAACTTGTTTCTGAAACGATTGGTTCTAATACCTTACCAATTGGCAGTTGTGGTTCTCAAATAGCAATACAACTCGAATGCATAATTTTAGCCTTTACTTATTTGCTAGATGTTCAAGAAATGCAGCATGCTGTATCAGCTCAACGAATCGCATCTCCACATCCTTACAAGAAAGATTATAAGGAACAAATAGTTGGCAAAGGACCACACGATCCCAGCATTGGATATCCTGAACATGAACAGCATAGAAAAGCTTCCGATTTGGCAAGCCAGGTAAAAAGATGAAAGAATGAAGTGTGAGTAATGTTTTACGTGTTTAAGTGTTTTTTCTGTTCCTTTTTCAGCAATGTTCTTGGTTGAGCACAGCATAGTATTTTCCACAGCCAAAAAGTAACTTGTAGGAAATCCCGCAACGTATACTGGGGTGATAACCATTTCAAGTTCCTTTCGTATATATTTAGTTTTAGCCTACTCTCAAAAAACAAGACTGGCCTCGCGAATGTGGGTGTATCTATATTTACTTGAATTTGAAGCGAAGTACAAAACCGGTCTGCTAGCTCAGTTATTAAGAACATCACTGTAGGCACGGGAGGTCTGGGTTCTATTCCAAGGCTGGTGAAAGCGGGCTCGGTGTCGCCAACGGCTCGCCACCGCTGCAACCGAGGCGCTAAGCCGGGGAGATGGGACGCTGCACTCGTTTTCAGGAAGCTGGTTAATCTTGATCAAAGCCACAAGTTGTTTAAGAGTTCAAGACTCTACTGAAGCTCTATTTTTTGAACAATTACATTTGGTGTGATTTACTGTCCACTACTTAACTTTGACGGTATTTACGTTCTGATCTGATTCTGTTGGTTTATTCTTAGAAAATTATACCGTATTTTTTCAGGCGGATTACGGAAAAGATGCTGAGAAGATGTTGCAGTATTACAATTTACCAATTGATATACCTCAATTTGTTCACGCTAAAACTGCAGCAAAGCACGCTAGTGATGTAAGCGTTTGAGATGTATCATGAACGACATGCTCGTAATTACTGCTTATTGTTAAGGTTGAATATCAAAAACAACGTAAAGATGTCATTGACAATTATCGAGGATTTCAGACAATGGATAGTAAAGATCATCCTGTTGTACAACAAGGAATCAAAGCTGCTGAAATCACTAGCAATGTAAGTTGGTGCAATATACTTGGTTTATGTCATCAGTAAATCAACTCCAACTTTTAACCTGCACAGATTCCATACAAAGAAGATTGGGAAGCTGAGAAAGATCTCATTTATTATCCAGTGCATATCACTCCTGGTTATGAAGCAGCAAGTGATGCGAAGAAAATACAAAGTGATGTAAGTACCCACTTTTATGGTTCAATTTGGTCGTGACAAAAATTTTGAATTAGATTTTTAAAACTTTGTGCAGTTTATTGAAAATTGTATAGTTTAGCAGTCAGTACATTTGCTAGAAATTAGACAATGTTTTTTTGCGAACGCTTGCGTCCAGGTGTTGGATTGGTAAGATTTCAATGAAAATATGAATAATGGTAATACTCCAGTCTTCAAAAAAACTCTTGTTTCGAATTGTTATGTTTCATCAAAAGATTATTGGCAATGTCTCGTAACTTCAAAAATTTTTACTATATACAACAGCAGCTGATGATGATGATACGTCGTCGTTTTGCACTGAATAGCTTCTTTTTGCCAATTTCTCATTCATTAAAAATCTCCTGCAATTAAGATTGGCATAGTTGCAACGTGAACTTATGTGTCTTTTTGTGAGGTTGTCTTTTAGACTTACTTAAATGACGTTTTGGGCATTAAAAAATACTTGCAATGCAATCTGAGGCTTGGGTCTTCTTTCAGGCAATTTACAAGGAGGATTATGGCAAAAACAAGGGCAAGAATACTTACAAAATTACTGACACTGAGCAATACAAGACGATCAAAGATGGTGAAAAGGCTTTATCTGATGTAAGACCGATTTTGATTTTACTTCATTTTACAAAACAGGGTCTAGCTATAATTGAAAGGTTATCGACCACTCTGCAAGAAGTTGAGTCGTGCTTTCACTTGTAGAACCTATTTTAGTCTGTTTTGCCTATTGCACACTGCAGTGTGATTTTTTCTTGGGCAACAAAAAAAAACAGCTTAAAAGCCAGCATATCATTGCCTAATCAGTGTATCTATTAAAATCTTTACTTTTTGAAGTCGAATATGATAATCTCCATAAAATACAGAAAACACAAAAATCTACAATCTACAAATACTTGAAAATCTACAGTGTGTTTGCAACGTATGGGATGTGTAGTCGCATCCGAAAGCAAATAAAGTAAAGAATGAAAAAAAATTTGTTGACGTGTTCTTTTTCGCCATAGGCTGCGCGTTTGAGCAGTATAGACAGCTTGATTACAGAAGTTTAAGCAGTTTATTGGTTTCAGCCCATTACTGTAAGAACTGAAAAACTACTGCGTCTCTGCAATTTGCTTCACCCATACTGCTGATCAGAAAATTTCTTTTTAAATAAATAAGCTTTTCCTTTGGAACAACATTCCTGTCTTTGGTCCCAATTCAGGCTATTTCATTTGTCAAGCATCTTTTTTTCAGAAAAAATACAAGGAAGATTATGAGAATAACAAAGGACGAAATTTCACGGAAATTCCAGAAACAAATGAAATGGTTTTGTCAAAAGAACTTCGACCTGTTCTAAGCAAGAAAGCTTATGAAGAAAAGTCGAAGGGAATACTTAAAGATGTTAACATTGGTCCAGGTTTGCGCAGTTTTGACTTAGCTGTTTATTCTGTAATCCTCTAGGTTAATTTTCGTAACTATTAACGAGGAATGTAGCAATAAAGGCA
Organism: Trididemnum miniatum; assembly: GCA_964006365.1. Taxonomy (NCBI): domain Eukaryota; kingdom Metazoa; phylum Chordata; class Ascidiacea; order Aplousobranchia; family Didemnidae; genus Trididemnum; species Trididemnum miniatum. The sequence continues at coordinate 14,502,643 of OZ023248.1, read as the reverse complement.
GAGAATAGTGGGTGCTTGAAGCTAACATTGGGTATGTTGGCCTTTCTCAATTGACAAACCATTACAGATATCAATCATGAATCATAGTTAAGTTGACATACAACGCAAACAACACACATACACTTGAGCCTTCGCACTTTCCACTTGTGCTGAGCGCTTTGAGGAAAAAAGCGAATACTGTTTTTAAATTTGTCACGTCATTTAGGATCTCTTAATAATTGACCAGAAACATTTTTCTGGAATACACCCAGCAAGGTATATTACCACTAGCTGAAATATTTATGTGCATCCAGAGACCTAAACATGCCCAATCTTATTTTCTACGAGTAGCCTTTTAAGGCATCACGCCTACCAAACCGACACCTCTGTAAAAACCACGATGTTGATCCAAGTATTTACTCAGCAACATTGCCAAGGTTATCACAATCCACGATATCAGCGTAAAGTAACGTAACTTGCTGGGTGTATTCGTATAAAAATGTTTTTAAATTCTTTAAGAATATATCGTATGATGGAGTGAAATTGAATGATTTTTTGGAAATCAGGAAAGTATTATTTTGTTTGGTGTAAAAATTATAAAGAAAATTCTTGAATGGCTGTATTTCTACGAAAACAAAACAATAATAAATCTAACTTTGAATTTCCAAACAATCCAATCTTCATTATACTTGCGGTATCGGTAGCGCGTGACGTGTGGCGTGCCCCATTTCTACGACTTAGCACCGTAGCAGTACGGAAATGTCGCACCGGTGGCGAACCGTGTCCCATTTAACCGACCCGGTAATCGAACCTAACATCTCCCGCACAGCTAGCGATGTCTTAAGCTGATAAGCCAAACGACCAGTATGGCTTAAAATTTCCGATACAACAGTTGACAAATTTAATGTACTTTATCTGAATTTTTTTTATGTGCAGTTAACTATTATAGAGCACAAACAACTAACTTTTTTTCAGAATTGCAAGAAATAGAACATGCTGTAAGTGCTCAGAAAAGATCTTCCAACCATCCGTACAAGGCGGAATACAAACAAGCAATAATAGGCAAAGGCAGAAGTGATCCTGACAAGTCGTATCCAGAACACGATCATCACAGAAAAGTTTATAAAATCAGAAGCTCAGTAAGATAGCCTACTTCTGAGCTAAACAATCTCAAAAATGATGTTTGTATCTTGATGTTTGCATTACTGTACCTTACTTGCATATTTTACTGTGGTTAACTTCTAAAACAGTAAAACTTAAACAACTTTGAGTCTGACCCAAAAACTCATGGCTGAAATAGTTTAATATTCTTAGTTATTTATTTGGGTAAGTCTGTAGAAGTTTGATAAGTTGCTATGCAACTAAAACTTGGGTTGTCTTAGATAAGTTGAATCTTTTATTGTAATTTTTTAAAGTTCCTTTTTTTTCATTTTCTGTTCAGTTTTACGAAATCTCGTGGTAGTGTAGAAGATTTTTAAAGTGTTTACTGTATTGCTGAGAATTTTCCACAACGAAAATTTACTTTAAGTGACGTTTTTAAAATCACGGTAAATGTTTTTATTTTCTATTTCGTCAAACTTCTTTAAAATTCAGGCTGAATATCAGAAAGATGCAGAGAAGATGATGCATCATCACAATTTACCTCTGGATTATCCTGAGTTTGTGAGAGCCAAAGAATCTGCAAAGAATGCAAGTGATGTGAGTAAAAGTTTTCGTTTATGCGTTGGTTAATGGATTACGTTATAACGCTTTGCTATGATGCGTTTCAGGTTGAATATCAAAAGCAAAAAAGAGCTGTAATTGATAATTATCGAGGATTCCAGACAATGGATAGTAACGACCATCCTGTTGTACAACAAGGAATCAAAGCTGCTGAATTGATGAATGAGGTAGGTCCAAAATTAAAAATGGCCACTACTAGTAGCTTTGGAATTACCGTAAGTTTAAATATGAGACGAAAATAGCTTAAGGATGAAAAATAAAGCCACTGTAATTCTTGAAACAGTTCTAACTACCAGTTATAGCATTACAAATAATCACAGTTTTAAGAATCACAAGTAACTTTATAAAAACTTTTTCCGCATTTAAACAAGACAGAAACTTCTACAAACTGTTGCACATTGTAAGATATTAGGCTATTGTCTGGATTTTTTCAACTGATAAGAGGTGTGCATTCTCACTCCATTGAGGTTGTGGTCTTGCTTAAATGCGTATATATTATCATATGCTCTGACTCGCTTACCTACCCTCTGTTTCCTAGAAGCAATCCTCATTTTTCGAGTTCCGTGAAAACGAGAGTGTGTTAGCAGATAGAAATGGACAAAGGGCTAACTAAGTCATTAAAAGCAACAATCTTTAATTTCTTGCTGGAAACTTTCAATTTAACGGCATTTATATTTCATTGCATTTTTCCGCTTGTCAAGAAAAGCTTTATAAGATGTATCAACCTATTTCCAAGCCGGCTGATGCAGTAATCATTTTATCAGTTGAAAGGGGGGCACCAGTTGGAACAGTTTTTATGTGAAGTTGCTATTTTGTTTTCAGAAAGCTTACAAAGAAGATTGGGACTACGACAAACAAGTGGTTTATTATCCAGTGCATATCACACCAGGTTACGAAGCAGCAAGTGATGTGAAGAAAATACAAAGTGATGTGAGTTGCCCGATTTTATTTTTTTAATCCTATGATTGTTTAGTGTAAATGTAAAACCATTGGCGAAGAAAAATTGATCATGAGGCCGGTTCAACATGACATTGAAATAGCTATCGTTACTACAAGCAAAAGGTTGATCATGAAAATGTATCTCTAGCTCAATAAGAATTCTTGTTATTGATTGTACTACTTCCTGCATTTACATGGTGAAGAATAATGATTATCTAAATAGTTTTAAAAACGCGATAGTGTTAGCCCTACATTAAAAATTCAAAAATATAATAACAGCAATCTCAGACGAGCCTATAACAGTACGCGTATAAATAAGAATTTAGTCTGTAAAACATCGCTACTAATTTCCAGCGATGAGACTGGTGCAACAGTGTATTTTCTACATAAAAATTTTGTTTTTTATTCTTGCAGGCAATCTACAAGCAACAATTTGAAAAAGACAAGGAAAAGAATCGGTTTGATGTTACCGATACCGATCGTTACAAGATGATTAAAGAAACGGATAAAGTTCTTTCGGATGTAAGATCGATTATGCTTAAGTATTTAGTTTCATTTCTTCTCTGCTAGTGTTCAACAATCAATGCAACCTACAGCTTTCTTCTTCTTCTTCTACCCAGTTTCAATCCGGCTTTTTTCTCGTTCCCGAAGGTGGCCGGATACACGTCATCTCCTCCGCGATTGCTCACACCTTCCATTCATCTCGTTCGATCTGCAGCTTCCTCGATCTTTATCCCGACTTTCTTCGCACTCTCTTCCACCTGCCTCTTCCATGTCATTTTTGGCCGTCCTCGCTTTCGCTTCCCATTCACTTCCAGCATCATTGCCTTCTTCAATATATTATCATCATCCCTTTTAATCACATGTCCATACCATCTTACTCCATTCGCCTTTGCCATTCTATCTAACGTTTTCTTCAAATCCAACATCTCCATCAGCTCCTCCTTCTTCTTTCTATCCACTAATTTCACTCCACATATTGACCTCACCATGGCTCTTTCAGTTCTTCTCAAAATTGCCATTTCAGTCTTCCTCAAACACCATGTCTTACTTCCATATAACATTGCTGATCTTACGCAACTGCGATAAACCATCCTTTCATTCTCAGAGAAAACCTTCTCCCACGTAACAACTCTCCGCATTCTCTAAATTTCATCCATCCGAATCCAACTCTTAATGTCACTGCAGTTTCACATCCACCACTAGTATTCAGCCTGTCTCCTAAGTAACAAAATCCCTTCACAGCCTCCACTTCATCGCATAATACCTCCACTGGTTCTTCCGTGCCATCTCCAACATCTGTGCATCTTCTACAAACAAAGTGTTTTGCAGAACTGCAGGTTACTTTTTTCATTCTCTAAATTTCATCCATCCAATCCTGACTCTTGATGTCACTGTAGAGTCACATCCACCATTAGCATTCAGTCTGTTTCCTAATTAACAAAATCCCTTTACAGTCTCCACTTAATCGCATAATTCCTCTATTGGTTCTTCTGTGCCATCTTCGACATCTGTGCATCTTCTACGAACAAAATGTCTTCCAGAACTACAGCACTAATAAAAATACCTAATAGGTATTATTCTAATATTGTTCCAGACCTTCCCGATAAAAATCGTCCCATAATACTGATAGAAGATTTTGTGTTCTAGTAATCTCTTAGATGTTTCTGACATTTTTGGTCGTGCTCATTTTAGCAATTTTATGTTTATGCGCAAAATATTCACTGAAAGTGTATTCTTTAACTAGCAAGCTCATCTTTTAGGTTAAATACAAGGAAGATTACGAGAAAAACAAAGGACGAAACTTCACTGAGATTCCGGAAACGAATGAAATGGTTTTGTCAAAAGAACTTCGACCTGTTTTGAGCAAAAAAGCTTATGAAGGAAAGTCGAAAGACATGCACAAAAATGTGAAACTAAATGCAGGTGACGAGAAGCAAACATACTTCATCGATTTGTCATAAGTATGAGTGAGCTCATGTTTTCTTTAGTACATTGTGGTACTTTCGTCAGTACTTTGTTAGTTGCTACGGTTAGTTTAGATTAGCTATGTTATAAAGTAACGGAACTGTCCGCCCGTGAAAGATGATAATTTTCTGGTATAAGCCAGAGCTGTCAGACTATTAGTTAAAAGCAGATGTTTTCAACCGCGGCCCTCGGCCCCCAAGATGGCCACAGATTGTCCTCTGGGAGACCGCGAGCGTAGGAATCAATGCAATATATTTCTAGACCGGGACTTTTAAAATTACACTCTAGGGATCACGGTCTTTTAGCGTCACGGGAACGACGGCTGAAAAAAGGTTGAGAATCACTGATTAAGGGTGTTTTCACTGTTTTTGCAGCCATGTACGAGAATTACTTTTATTGTTTCTGAACACATCAAAACATTTTACAGATTTGCAAGAAATTGCTCACGCTGTTGGAAGTCAAAAGCTAAAATCAGATGCAGTTTACAAAGCTGATTATGTTCAAAACGTCCGCGGCAAAGGACCTAAAGATGTTGCAAAGTCATATCCAGAATACGACCATCTTAGAGAAGTTGGAAAACTTACTAGTGCTGTGAGAAATTTGCTACGTTTATTAATAGAAATATTGCAATGTTAAATAAATTTCCCAGTAAACCAAAAACACCTGTATCGCTCTAAAAGGTTTTTGTGTGGGTGGCCCACTAAAAGTAAATTTTTTAACTTTTACGTTTACCGGTGTGCGGAAGTTGAAACAAGCCATAGCCTGCGAATAACGTGATTCGTTTTTAGCTTGAGTGCAGGGTCTACACTAAAACCTCTTTGTAATTTCATTTTTGGCATTTTCTGGTTTAAGTTTGTTTCTGGTTTGTTTTTGAATCATTTTATTCTATAATTTTAGTGATTTTACCGTTAGAAAACAGGTTGTGACATTATATGGTATTTGTTTTAAGGGGACTACTTGCACTAACTATTTTTAAAACAAAATTGTTGTTGCAGGCTGAGTATCAAAGAGATGCAGAAAAGATGATGCATCATCACAGTTTACCTCTGGATTATCCCGAGTTTGTGAGAGCAAAAGAATCCGCCAAGAATGCAAGTGATGTGAGTAAAAGCTTTCCAAAAACGTTTAATTAGTTAACATCCAAAATTTTAACGTCCAGCGTCGTAATTTTCCTTCGCACAATGCGATATGGCAGCCTTTATCTCTCTATTTGATAACATTTGTGAAAATTGCGTAATTGATGTACACCGACCCAGAGATCAATGCCGTACACCTAATAAGTAAATCGTTTGCAACTGCTACACTTGATTTGATCTTTTTTTTTTTGCAAATGACGTTGAGAGCAACATAACACTGGCTGCTTCGCCGGCATGTTATTGTTTACATTTACTGACAACTGCTTTGTACTTACGCAACTTCCAGATTGAATACCAGAAGCAGAAACAGAAGGTGATTGATAATTATCGAGGATTCCAGACAATGGATAGTAAAGATCATCCTGTTGTACAACAAGGAATCAAAGCTGCTGAAATCACAAGCAATGTGAGTTGTATGGTATTTTTTCTTACTAGGCAAGGGCGCTGACACATGAGTTTGTTTTGATACATGAAACAGATTCCATACAAAGAAGATTGGGAAGCTGAGAAAGATCTCATTTATTATCCTGTGCATATCACTCCTGGTTATGAAGCAGCAAGTGATGTGAAGAAAATACAAAGTGATGTAAGTTGGTGATGCATTGTCTTCTGTTGGTACCTAAACTGAAAACATTTTATTGTTGTCGTACATACATCAGTAAAAATACTACTTAGAAATATATCGCTCTGATTCCTCATGGAACACTTTTGAAAAAGCATTTTTAACCACTATTGGTGTCTTACATACGGGTAGTTTTAGCGTATCTTGATGAGTTTGCTTATTTTGTATTTCAGTCTTTGTACAAGGAAAATTATGAGAAGACAAAAGACAAAAACAAATATACGATTACTGACACTGAAAAATATAAATCAATGAAAGAAGGAGAAAAGGTTTTGTCAGATGTAAGTATTACCAAAAAGATCTTTACCGAGCCCGAGCAAAAAGTTTGGACAAACTAACTACTAAACCAAAGAAATTTGTTTAATCTGATCTGACTGCAAAAACTCATATTCATTTACCATTGCTATTCGAAACGCCAACGTGAAGAATGCATGCTCAATATTTAGGTTTTCTAAAGGATTTGTAGGCTGTTTGTAATCCTTGTTTCAAGGTTTTAAATTTTTGGTTTATCAAAACAAAATATGGAAGAAAACTGCCTAAAATTCTAAATACGTAAAAAAAAATTGCGTTTGATTGAGCTTTTTGTTTTTTATCTGTGTTATTCATTGTTGTATAATTTCAATTCGTTTTAGGTCAAATACAAGGAAGACTATGAGAAAAACAAAGGACAAAACTTCACTGAGATTCCTGAAACAAATGAAATGGTTTTGTCAAAAGAACTTCGACCTGTTCTAAGCAAGAAAGCTTACGAAGAGAAATCAAAAGACATGCACAAGAACGTGAAAATTGCTGCAGGTAAAACATAGCAAATATAGCAGTTTCTCTGCAGCAAAATTTGTTTAAAGTGTATTAACTTTCGTTGTTTGCGCTCCAACATTTTACTGTAACATTAATTAGGTATAAGGCAGACATCTTCACAATGTCGTTTGATGTGATAATTGGATGCCGGTGTAAAGCAGTACCAAGTGGTTGTTATCTCTGAGGATCTGCTGTACTTCTCAAGTTCACCATATGACGTGTTAACGTCGCAAACTGTTGTTTCTCCTCAAGCTTCGCGATATCATTTGTCTTCCAAGGCAGAAACAGAATCCTCGCATTTTTATACTAATTCAACACTAACCTTTGCAATTACAGTAACACCGGTAGTTGCTTAGTTGGCTTGTTTGAAAGTCGGAACTAGCAAAATGTTTTGTTTACAGTTGTAGTTGCCGTACTACAAGGCAACAATTTAACTTAAATTCTTGTAAAGCGTAAGGATTTCGTGAATTGATCTAGCTTTCTCGGTCTGAATTTTGATAAATAGAGAACATCTCTTTTTTAGCAGCCAGTTTGTATATCAAAAATTTAACATCCCACCCTGCTAATTCAACCTTACCTTAGGCTCTGCAAAACCACTCCTTTGCAACTGCTTTGGCGTTTTATATTACTGGCTCAGCAAAGTAGCATGACTAGTGACAATCTGCCACCTAAAAAAATTTTATGCAAACATCAAGTCTTTTTTATACTTCGATATTACGCCGTAGCGTGTAACGAGTGGCGGGTCCCATCTTCGCTGCTTAACGCCGAAGACATCTCGCAAGGCAGCAACACAGCTCCGAAAAAGCAACGCAACGGTGCCGAACCGTTGGCAACACTGCGACCGATTTGACTGGCCAAGGATTCGAACCACAAACCTCTTGTGTTAATGGGCGTAGCCTATCCAAGCCAGACTCATTCCCTGAGCAAAGCTAATATATTTTTATTCTTTTGCTATTTTCTTGGTGAAAATAGTCAAATATCAAACTCAAGAGCATAATTTTAAGTGCGGATTGTGATGTAACAAAAGGGTCTGCCCTGTAAATATTCATTTAGACTAGAAATTTTCTTTTGGGAATGATTGCATTGATTTTCTATCTAGCTTATCCTAGATTTTTGCAAATCATTTCCCAATGTATTTTAGATGTTCAAGAAATAGCTCATGCCGTGAGTTCGCAGAAACTTGCATCTCAGACTGATTATAAAGCTGAATATGTTGGGGAAATGCTTGGAAAGGCACCAGCTGACCTCGCTAATTCTTATCCTGAATATGAACATAAAAAGAAAGTCTCCAAGTTGGCTAGTAAGGTAAGTGTTACTCTGTCCAGTGTTCACATGTCCAATAAAGGGGGCCAAAAGGGGCTTTTGTAGGTTCTTAAGATAAACCTTGCAGGCTTTAAAGTCTAAGCAACTTCAAGCGGTTATATGGTTTTGAAAAACATTTTGAAAAAGCCGGGATTTTCTGGGATGTTGTCTGATTTTTTTTTCTTTTTTATATTTTTCCATTTCGCAATTTACGACTTTTGAGAAATGATAGGTAGAGTGGAACTATTGCTTGAATCTTTAGCTAACTGTTTTAAATTTGACAAGAGTGTTACTTACCTTCTGTTACATGCAACAAAGGATCAAATTTCTTGGGTATGTAAATCCGACGGATGATTGGCTGACTAAAAGTCAATCATTCTGAAGGATAAATGCACCTTGTGCCTGAGAGCGACTAATGAGGGCTAATAGGCCAAAACCGCGCTGTCCTGCTCTATGCCTGTTTTGTTCCTGTTACGGTTAGTTTAATCTCATTTTATGACGGTGGTATTTCCACTTTACTCTGTCGGTGGATAAAAATTTCGTGAAACCATGATGTTACACCAATTCTTGCAATTGTAAATTTGGAAATTGATAAGAACTGTGAGAGGTACTGATGACGTTTTTAATATTTCTCTAGTTAAGATCAGCAATGCGTTAGTATCAGCATTAAAAGCGACTGCAAGAGTTTTCTATTGTAAAAACAACAAGATTTATTTCAGCCAATTGTAACACGCAATGAAATAAGATAGACGTTTATCAACAGCTGGGATACTGCGAACAGACTTTACGGTCATCGAGTCAAGCTGTCACCCAAAGTAGAAAAGTTATAATGTTTATCTTCAACTACACTCCATGCGACAAATTTTATATTATTTATGCAAAAGTTATTTAACCTATCATGCGGTGATTAGGTCTAATTATTTCAACTCCTTGTAAGCCACTTCGGTACACGTGACTATAAATGCATTTTTTCATAGACTATAATCCGGCTTCTTATACATCGCCGTTGATTTACTCCTGCTGTGTTGTTACAGGCTGAGTATCAGAAAGATGCTGAGAAGATGATGCATCATCACAATTTACCTCTGGATTATCCTGAGTTTGTGAGAGCAAAAGAATCTGCAAAGAATGCAAGTGATGTGAGTACCAAAAAATATGCTCTAGTGAAGATAAGATAGCTAAACAATCAAATCTTCATTATACTCGCGTTAATACGCCGAAGCGTATGACGAGTGGCGATGCCCGTCTGCGCGGGTTAGGCAACACCGCTCGGAACACCGCGCGGCTTAGGCAACACCGCTCGGAAAAAACGTCGCAGCAGTGGAGAGCCGTTGGCGACTCTGTGCTTGATGTGACCGCCCCGGGATTGAAATCCCAGACCTCTCGCACCGATAGCGATGTCTTAACAACTTATGTAACACGTCGCTTAAAATAACTATTTTCGTCCTTTATTTTGAATGTTACTTTACAAACCTTTGTCTACTTGTTCGTAACAAAGATGGAATTTAGAATTGGCGTGATACTAGACGTGGAGATAAAATGCTGACAGTTTATCTTGTTGTAATGTAGATTGAATATCAAAAACAGCGAAAGCAAGTGATCGATAATTATCGAGGATTCCAGACAATGGACAGTAAAGAACATCCTGTTGTACAACAAGGAATCAAAGCTGCTGATTTGATTTCAGATGTAAGTTGTGACCAGTTCTTTCTTAAATGCAGCGCTGCTAACTGTAATTTCTGACATGCGTTGGCTGCTTTTACAGCAAATGCATGTGCCATTATTTAACTAAATTTGTCAAGACTGCATGAGTTTACAAATCAATAACATTACTAGGAATTGCGAAAAAATGAGTCATATCTTAACAAACTCTTGGCCTGACAACTTTCGTTTGTGCAGTCAACAGTCTATCAAAAAACGGTTAAAAGTGACTTTTTTTGCAACGTTCAACAGCTCAGATGGCCGAGTGGTATAGAGCGTCTGTTTCTTGAGCTGTAGACTCGGATTTGATTCCGAGTCGGGTCAAACCAATGCCCTTAAAATTGGTATTCACAGCTTCCCTGCTTGTGTGGAGAACAAGCCGGCAAGTTTACTTGTTGTGCCGTTGGGAAAGGCACTTAGCGGGATTCCCCCATCTTGGTGTGGTAGACAGATGGCTGGCAACTTCTCAGCGAGCTCGTAGAGCGCTTTGATCGCTTTCTCGTGATAGGAGGATGAATATGCAACTAATTAACTAATATAGCTAATCACACAGCTCAGATGGCCTAGTGGTAACAGGGTCTGGCTCTAGAGCTGTAGACTCGGGTTTGATTCCGACTGCCGGCAAACCAATAACTTTAAAACTTGAAATTCACAGTTTCCCAGCTTGACACTCAGCGTTAAAGGGAGAATGTGGAGAACAAGCCAGCAAGAGCACTTGTTGTGTCGTTGGGAAAGACGCTTAGTGGGATAGTGTGGTAGTATAGCAACTCATGGAAGGATGGCAACTCCTTAGCGAGCTCGATATAGCGCTTCGGTCGTTTTCTCGTGATAGGAGGAAAAATATGCAAATAATACAAATATACAGTACGTAAAACTTTTTCACTATTTAGAAATTATACAAAGAAGATTGGGAATGCGACAAGCATTTGATCTACTATCCTGTTCATATAACTCCTGGTTATGAACAAGCACTGGATGCTAGCAAGTTCCAAAGTGATGTAAGTAATATGTAATTTGCACAGATTTTACGACCTAATCATATAATATAGTGCAATCTTGATTTTGAACGCTCATAGCCTCTTTAGCTTCGAGAAAATACTGTACGAGAAATTATTAAATAAATAGAAATAAAGCGATCGATAAGTGTAGTTGTTAAGACATCGCTATCGGTGCGGGAGATATGAGATCGATTCCAGGGCCGGTCGCTTCGGACTTGGTGTCTTCAACGATTAGCCATCGCTGCGACGTTTTTTCGGAGCCGTGTTGCTTTGGTACTAAACCGCGAAAATGAGCTCCGCCACTTCTACGTAATATCGCGAATATACTGAAGATTTTCCCGCGATCCCCAAAGATTAAGCGGGACTAGAAAAGATGGATAGATAAATAAGCAACGCCTAAAAATGGAGCAAACACAGTAATTCCTTGTCAAAAATCTGTACTATATGCTTTTGACTTTTTGTAGGCTATGTATAAAAAAGACGGTCATATTGCCAAGCAACGTAACCAATATCTACCGACGAATACGGAACAATATGAGACTGCAAAGAAACTGCTGGGTCTTCTTTCCAATGTAATGCTTATAAGTAGTTTTGATTTGCTTAAATTCCAGTAGGAATTTGTTTCCAACTGAAGTAACCAATGTATATTTGAAGTTACGAACCGGTCGTTTGGCATAGTGCACAAGGACGTCGCTGATCGTGCGGTAGGTTATGGGTTTGATTTTTGGGCCGGGCTAGTCGAACACAGTGTCGCCAACGGCTTGCCACCGCTGCGACGTTTCTTCGGAGCTGTGTTGCTCTGGCGCAAGCCGCGGAGATGGGCCCCGTCACTAGTTACTCGCGTCGCCGTAATGCAGCGACAATGATGGAGATTTGATTTAATTTGATTATTCACTGTAAGTAAGTTTTTATTCACATACAATTTTATACCAACGTTATTCACTGCTCTTTTTATAACGTCAGTTGCATCTTTGGAAATGAGAAAAAAATAGTTGACTCAAAACACGTGTCAATCAAGTCCATTTTTATGAAAAGGCAATAGATTGTTCGCATGCCAAGTTTTTACATTTCATCTAGTTTCATAATATAAAAGGCTGCCAAAAAACATTAGACCAGTACGAAAATATTTGGATTTTGTCAAGTTTGCAGGTTTTTTGCTTAACTTTTTACACTATGAAAAAAAAAATGAAAGAAATATGACTATTACTTTCAGAAAAATTACTTGGAAAAGTATTTGAGTGAACGAGGAAAAAGTCTCCACCCCGTTGCTGAAACGACTGAAATGACTTTGTCCAAATCTCTTCGACCGATTCTCAGCAACAAAATTTATACTGATGATGCCAAGTCAGTGTTGCAGAAATATAACCTAGACACAAGTAAGAAGAAATATATTATTTTTAATGGGGTTGTGTCTGGTGTGTGAAGTAAATAATAATGAATCATCAAGTGAAAACAATTATGATGGAAAAAAATTAAAAGATTGTCTATCAAAGAAAATTAGTTGCTGAATTTTGATTTGCTGTACTTACGATGCAACGAAAACGCTTCCGGCTTACAAATTATTCTCTGTACAGCCAAAGCTGTGTACTGCTAGCATATAATTACCGGAAGTTACAGCAAAGCAATGTATTTTTCTTTAGCTACACAAAACATTAAGCATGCTCTTGGAACACAAAAGCTCTCTTCATCAAATGATTACGTGAAGGATTTCAAAGAGAATCTTGTTGGTAAAGCTCCTTCTGATCTGGAAAAGTCTTATCCCGAATATGATCTTGCTCGAGTCGTGACGAAGATGGCCAGTAAGGTAAGATCAGTAGGTGCTAAAGACAAATTCAGGTAAAACGTAATAAACAACTTAAGTTGAATACTTCAAACTATCTCAGGCAGAATTACTGCGTTGTCATCATTGTGTTTGTGGTACTCTGCTTGCCTATGCAAGATGAAGACGTGGGTTGGTTCAGCGAAAACATAACGGCATTTCTACGCTTTTAACCTTGATTTAAAATAAGAATGGATTTTCATTTCTGATTTTTGTGTAAAACGTCGTTTTCCGTTTAAATAAAGAGGGAATGATTAGATTTTGTAAGCTTTAAATTTGGTGTTTACCAACTTACTAAATAATTACGATGTTTCAGCAATGCGTTAGGTATTCTCCTGCAATCCATGATTGAAATGTAGAGGTGCCGTAATCTGACCGAGATTGGGCTTATGACTTTACAAAAAGACAAACCTTAGACGACCTCTTTCGGCTATACTTAGCCACTTAGTCACACTCTTGTCAATAAGAAGGACAGTGGAAATTTTCGTTCTTATCACCTTGTTGCTGCACATGGATTCCTCTTTCTGTTAACCTTCTTAATGAAAAAACAATTTTTTCGATGGATTTTTATGTTGACTAGCAGCGGAAGTATTTATAGCAAACTCTGCTATACCGCTGCTATTCAGTAGCTGGGCTTTTACTAAAGATTCCTTGTTACAAATGTTGAATCAAAATTTCATAAGGAGTTACTATATCTCAATTATGTTTACAAATTTGCTGAAGTTACTTCTTGGTTTTGAGGTTAAAAATTGTTTTTTTTTTTTGTTGTTTTTTGTCTTCAGACCAACTACATAAAAAACTCGTTTTTTGTTTTTAGACCAACTACATCAAGGATGCAGACAAGATGATGCATCAACACAATCTTCCTCTGGATTATCCAGAATTTGTGAGAGCGAAACAAAATGCTATTAATGCCAGTGATGTGAGTTCTACAATTCTTTTTTTGTTGATTCTCGTATAAGGAGCACTGCAACTCAGCACTCAGTAGCTTCATTATTTTAACAGGGGTGCCTTATCTTCAAGGCATCACAGGAGCTTCCTCCATTTCTTCATTTCGCTTGCGGTGTTTGATAATGATAATGTTGTTATGTGCACTGTGTTATCCTGCAACAATGTGATAGAAAATGATATGTTTTTTGCTTTTTTTTTTCTTTTTCAAATGCTAGTCTTTTAACATTTGCAAACTTGCTTTCTAATACAAAGTCGAAAAGCACTGGTCTAATGCTGTGCTTATGCAGCTTAAATACAAGAAACAACGTAAAGAAGTGATCGATAATTATCGAGGATTCCAGACAATGGACAGTAAAGAACATCCTGTTGTACAACAAGGAATCAAAGCTGCTGAACTGATATCAGATGTAAGTTGAAACTCTATTTTACTTTTTTTGTAATGCTTAGCGTTTTTGACATTGTTTTACAATCTGGTAGTTTATTTTCTTTGCCTCTTACTCTAGTTTGCTGTTTTTGTGCAGAAAGCGTACAGAGAAGATTGGGAAGATGATAAATCCTTGATCTACTTTCCTGCTCATATTACTCCAGGTTATGAGGCTGCTACTGAAGCCAGCAAAGCTAAAAGTGACGTAAGTTTTGTTAGTTTTGCACGGTCAAATTTGAATGTGAGACCTGTGCGTTTGTGCGTTATTTCGAAGTTTTATTTTGCATTAAAATGGTTGTTTTGTCGTTTTTTCTTCCTTAGAAGTTGCTTTTTGTGTGTTTAGGCTGTTTACACGAAGGATTTTAAAGACAACAAAGGAAAGAATAAATTTAATGTGGCTGACACTGATCACTACAAACTAGCCAAAGACATGAAAGATCTGATATCAGATGTAAGTATATTCTGTGTGTAGGCATTAGAGATAGGCGAATAGTAATCATTCGTTAAAAAGTAACGGTTAACAAGAAGTAACAGATAGTAACAGATTCGTTTGGTCAAAATATCGATTCCAAATTGTATTCGTTTGTTATCTACAATACAAGATACTCGAAATGAAAACCAGGCGAAATGAAAATACTGGTTTGAACCGGTTTATGTCGCATTTTTTCTGGCTTTTCATTTCATCGCGAAAGCAGCGGAACTGTAAATACCGTGGTTAAATCTATGATGTCATCATTTCGGCATTGACTTATTGCGATGAAGGCAACAGAAATGTCTGCGCTACAGTTAAATCTCAATACTTGCCACTCCGCTTCTATGCCACTCTCGATACTATGCCCCTTTGATCGTTCCAACGAAATTTAATACAAAATAAAGTTACTATGCCATCCCTTAATCTCGATACTATGCCACGTGAGATTTATGAATGATTAGTAAAAAGAGCCGTGTGACGAGTCAGTGTATAACAGTATGCCACGTTTAGTTTTTGTGCTGTGTTGCTTGACTACAGCACAGAAGCCTACAGCACTTTCGAAGTCAAAATTTCATTTCAAATCGATATTTTACCCAAAATGTCAACTCAGAAGCGCAAACGAACTGACTTAAACCAAGCGACAAAACGATTCCTACTTTCATTTTATAATGCTTCTAACTGACGAGTCAACAAATTTCTTCACGCTTGTTTGGCAGACAAAAGAGAAAAAATATTCGTTTGCCGCGTGTTTGGAATCGTTTGAGTCGAATCCTATAATGATTACTAAGTAACAAATATTTTCTCTCTGCTTGTGAGCGCCATGGCAGATAAAAGAAAAAAAATATTCGTCGTCGCGTGGTATTTAATTGTTTTGATTCTGCTGCTCTTTTTAGATTCGAATAAATTTTGATTCGTGATTGCCTAAACGAATGCAAGTAACAGATAAAAAGTATCAAATATCTTTTCTAAAGTAATCACTTAGAACCGTTACTCAAAAGTAACGGTTAAGCACATCTCTAGTAGGCATACAACTTTCTAGAAACTCACACCTATTGCTGCAAAATGGTGTGTTTTAGCCGAGGTAACTGCTGGTTTTGCATTATTCGCGAACACATTAGGAGTCGTGCGCTTAAGTGACCTTAAAAGTCTTCATATGCTATCACCACATCCAGAGATGGGCATTTATTGGGATAATTTGTCGGCGATAGTTATCGGCAATAATTTAAAACCGATTATCGTTATCGCTCAAAATACTTTTGGTTTATCGATTACCGATATCGCTTTTGTAATATATTTTGTTATCGCCGATAAATTATCGCGATAAACGATTCTTTATGCCTACAGTGTTCAAACTTCAGAGTTAGTGAGTTGGCGCTATGGAAAAAATACACGGTGCCCATTAGGTCTTGTTGTAATTAAAAAAAATCTCCCTTTGTTTTATTTAGTGCCACGGCAGAGTCCGTAAACTACTCTGTTTTCTGGAAAAATCTACTAAAACATTTTTGCAACATGAATTACAAAAAAAAACTTCGTCAAACACAATGAAAATTTACCGCAACGTTTACCGGAAAAATTTATCGATCACCAATATCGCTTTAAGAAATTCAGATTTATCGATTATCGGTATCGCCCAGATTTTTTTGAAATTATCGACTATCGTTATCGCTGTAGTACAGAAAGGTTTATCGTGCCCATCACTGACTACAGCAGCCTTTGCACGATGACTTAAAATTCGTCAAAAATCTGTGGTACAGCACATTCTAGTTCCACCAATAAACTTAACCTTAGTTGAGAAATGAAGCGTGGAATAATTCCTCTCGTAGGCCATCATTTGGACTACTAACTATGCAATGTTTGTAGAAAACCAAAATTTAAGAGTTGTATTTTAGCCTGAGATGGCCCTTCGGATAGTTTCGAGATATAATCTTTTGCACGCCCTGTGGTTTCACAATAAAAGTTGTCGGAAAAAGAAAGGAAAAAAATGTTTTAGAAAAAATATCGCGAGGAATATGAGGAAACGAAAGGAAAGGATCGAATCCAGGTAAAAGAAACTCCTGAAATGATCTTGTCGAAGTCTCTGCGTCCTCTTCTAAGTCATAAGATTTATGGAGAAGATGCGAAAAGAAAAATGCAAGAATACAACCTGGATAGCTGTGAGTTTTCGTCCAATCATCTTCATTCTAGCCTCGTTTTATAAGCTTCTGTGTGGCACAAGTTTGTAGGACCCATTTTTGCAGTTGTTTAGCAGAAAAAGCTACTATGACAATGGCGAGTCGCTACCAGCATTGTAGCCTGGAGAAGTAGGTCTACTTTGAAATAGCTACCCCAGAGCTGGACAGCGCTGTTTCAGCTATTGTTCTACATCGGCCCCACTCAGGTAGATGAAGAATTTATATTCAGAATGATGGTCCGCAAGCGTGAGGATTTATATGTTCTAGAAAATATACGGATTTATACGTTCTAGAAAATTTAACCTTTGTGGTACAACGCAAAATCGATGTCGCATTCTAGTGAAATTTCCCGTGTAGTCAAAGTACAACAGTAAAATGAGAACGATCTCCATCCTGTCCCGATGAGTGGGAGGTCATCACGACTTCCACATGTCGAGTCGGAGAATACAACATCCTCCATCACCATCAAGTGGCAATTGAAGCTGCTACACTTACGCTATATGGCCGCAGGGAAATGGCGAATGGACCTTTCGCTCATCAAGTCAGCTGCCATCCTTCATAAAGTCAATGATCATTTATACACGTATATCGTTTTTGTTTTGCAAAATTTAACGTCTGCGCGTGTTTTTCATCGGCAATTTAAGTTGCTTATAGTCAGCATTGAATGGGTTTTTACTTCAGATTTCAACTATGGTCAATATAACTTGGTTACTTCATTTCAGCTATGCAGGGAATATCCCAGGCGTTGTCCAATCAAAAGCTGGCCAACATTTTCCCATACACGGATCAATTCAGGAAAAGTATCCGTGGAAAAGCTCCGTCGGATCTTGAGAAATCGTATCCAGAACACGAACATGCTCGTAAAGTGGGAAAACTGACCAGTCGGGTGCGTATTCTTAGCTTTTTAATTTATAGAATTAACTAAATTTCAGCAGGTCAGGAAGGACGACGTCGTTTTACTGTTGTACCTTGGCCACACGGAAAAATTGGACTGGAGTGGTTTGTAGTTTATTACGTACCAAAAATGTTAAATTTTCTGGGATATATAAATCCGGAGGAATGGATGGCTGATTAAGGTCCAGCATTCTGAAGGATAAGTGTACGTTTCACCTGAGTGTGGCTAATAAGGGCTAGCATCCCGTAACAGCGCTGACTCATGGTGCCTTATGGAAATCATGCTATTTTCAATTCTATTTTACTGGCCCCAAATTACAAGTTACAACGCTCAACTTTTAATGTTGAAACTGCTCTTTGTTCCTCTAATCAGAAAAAATATTTTGCTGGTCCTTTCAGCTTCTCAAAAAACAATTCAATTACAAGTGTATTACTCAGTTTATTTGTGACAGCCTTTGTACATTGAGGAGGCAGAGAAGATGATGCACTCTCACAATCTTCCTCCTGATTATCCGGAGTTTCTTCGCGCAAAAGAAAACGCTAAGAATGCCAGTGATGTAAGTGATATCGATTACTAGATATTGCTTTTTCTCTTTCATAATCAATATACTCAGTCTTACAATCAAACGGTATATGTCAAGGCAAGGTATAAATGAAACTGCGTTTTATTAATCTGAATAAATCTTGCTAGGTTTTCCAGGAAAATCATCAGTAATATTTTGTAAAGATTATAATGGGCTTCACAAGACTTACTTAGTGAACGCTGTAAAAAACAGTTCTGCGACTAGTTTCGCTATTTGACCACTCATCGGGTAAATTCATGTTTGAACCCAAGAAGAGCAATGAAACTAATTGTAAATTTAGTTTTTACAGCGTTCAATTTGTATTTTTTGTACTTAGTAGCATATTTATCCTCCTGTCACGAGAAAGCGATCAAGGCGCTATAACAAGCTCGCGTAGGAATTACCTGGCATCTGTATGCCTCAACAAGATGGAAGAATCCCGCTAGTGCCTTTCTCAACGACACAACAAGTAAACTTGCCAGCTTGTTCTTCACACTGCGAGTGTTCCCGTTATGCTGAAGTTCAAGCAGTGAAGCTCTGAATACCAGTTTTACAGTCATTGGTTTGACCCGACTCAGAATCAAACCCTAGTCTGCAGCTACAGAGGCGAATGCTCTAACCACTGGGCCATCTAAGCACTTGGTAGGCCGAAGTTGTTTAAGGCTTGCCATAGTATCTCCGTATAATATGCTTTTATATAGACTTACATCGGCTCTACTTATTGCATTACAAGTAATATTCTGGTGAAACAAGTCCAGAAACGGTCAAATAGTAGCCATGAAAACTACGGTTTTTATTATGGGTTATGTGATTTGATCGGCCGGTTATCGCAGTAGTTATACCTCATTATAAATCGCTATCGGTGCGGTAAGTCATCGGTTCGATTCTCGAACCGATATAATCGGACACAGTGTCGTCAATGCTGCGACGTTTCTTTGCAGCTGTGTTGCCTAGGCACTAAGCCGCGGAGATGGGCCTCGCCACTCGTTACATGTTTCGTCGTAATACCGCGAGTATACTGAAGATTGATTTTTTATGTTTGAATTTACAACGAACGCATAAGCTTTATTATAGACTCAATGTGTATGTCACTTTTAGATTGAATACAAGAAACAACGCAAAGATGTGATAGATAACTACAGAGGATTCCAGACAATGGATAGCAAAGAACATCCCATCGTGCAACAAGGAATCAAAGCTGCTGATTTGATTTCTGATGTAATTATGTAACCTTGATTTTTTTAATTGTTCCGGCAAATAGGGAAACCAACAGCATTTAGTCGCAAGGTTTCATTTTCGGGTTTTTTGACCTTCTAAGGTTTCTATGCCCGTTTTGTTAACTTTACCCAAAACTGCTATTTTGTCGTAAATTTGACTTTGAGAGCAATGAATGTGATGCAGAAAGCCTGTTTGTCCGCTTTTAATAGACCCATGAAACTTTTCTGGGTGTAAACTTTTTGTTACGAGTTGTTACTGTTGCAATTATCCGATATAAAGAGCGAATTATCAAAAAATTTCTTTCTATCTTTACAAAGCAGTCTTTATAGAAACAGCAGTTTTTGTTTACAGTACCTAAAAATGATATAAATAAAAGCTTATAGATCAGCCAAATGGATAAAGAGGGACAAACAAACGAAGAAGCAACTTTTTTAATTTTAAATTGCTTTATTTTCATTTGTTCAATCAATAGCAAATTTAAATGCTGCTTTTGTGAAATTTTGTGAAATCTTGCAATTCTCACATTGTTTTAGAAACTGTACAAAAAAGAAGATTGGCAATAACATTACAATGAGCTGTGAAAATTTAAGTCATATTTTGACAAACTCTTGGCTTGTGAACTTGTGTTTGTACCATAAACAGTCTATCGAAAAACAGCTTAAAATAGCTTTTTATTATAACGATTTATATATACTTAAAGTTACTACTTTTTAGAAACTGTACAAAGAAGATTGGGAATGCGACAAGCATTTGATCTACTATCCTGTTCATATAACTCCTGGTTATGAACAAGCTTTAGATGCTAGCAAGTTCCAAAGTGATGTAAGTAGTGATATTTTCTTTTTCATCCAGTCACCAACTTGTTCAGCACTATTAGCAAATACTGGAGATTCGTTACAAACGCAGTGTGCTTGCTCCTAGTTTTCAAGCAAGGAGGGTGTTTCAAAAGTAAGCTACCGAAAGTACATTTCATTGTAGCTCGTGCAGTGTGAGCAATGACGCCATCTTGTCGGAACAACGTTTTTTGCTTTTCTAATGCTGTAAGTTGTTTAGAAAACGGTACAAGAATGTCCTTAAAATAACGATCAGAGTTAATGTGTCTAATAATATAGTAATATGTTAGTTTTGTACTCGTCTCGTTTTTACGCGTTGGCATTTTTAAAAGACCAACAGCAGTCCTCCATCAGTTTTTATAGCAAAACTATGTTCTGTGAATAGTTCGTATAGACCAGGGGTGTGCAACCTTTTTCACTGGGGGGCCACTTTCGAAAATTTTAACAACGTCGAGGGCCAGTCACCGTCAAATATGTATAAAATTATAAAATGCTAAACACAACCCGTGTATTATAGACGGTACAAATAGCTAAATAAATCGATTTAAAAAAAAATTTTTTTGTCCTGCCATCGTCGAGGGCCACATTGACTGGCCTGGAGGGCCGGATTGTGGCCCGCGGGCCGTGGGTTGCACACCCCTGGTATAGACAAACTGTGAAAAAGCCATTAATCTAATTGCAAATGCTTACCGTCTTTTAAAAAAGTTTCATTTCAGCACTTCGTATTCTTTTCATCATACGTGAAATAGGCTTGCGATATTGTTTTTTGGGTTATGCAGGTTCTATACTCAAAAGAAGGAAAACTTGCAAAGCAGAAAAATCAATATCGACCAACCGAAACAGAACAATATGAAACAGCCAAGAATTTGCTGGAGTTAATATCTGGGGTAAACAATTGTTGCTTATGTAATTTGACACTCGCGTGCTTCATCTTTTTTTTAATATCAGAATCTTAAGTAGAAAGAACCGGCCGTTAGCTCAGTTGCTAAGCGCACAAGCTATCGGTGCGGTAGGTCTGGGGTTTTATTCCCGGGCTGGTCAAATCGGCACAGTGTCGCCAACAGTTTGCCACCGCTGCGACGTTTTGTCGGAGCTGTGTTGCCCAGGCGCTAAGCCGCGGAGATGGGCCCCGCCACTCGTTACACGCTTCGGCGTATTAACGCGAGTATACTGAAGATTTTATTTTGATTTGATTTTTTTTAATTTGATATATTTTGGTATCCACAAAACTACGCTTTTATGATGCTTGCCAGATAAAAAAGGGCTTTAGTGGTTCTTGTAGAAGGTTTTGTTTACATCTGTCTACCCTTAGTTTTTCCTCAAGGCCTCTCACATAATACCAATACCGATTACTTGAGAAAAAAAACACGATTTATTCCTTTGCAATTAACGCATCATTATTATACATACTTGAAAAGTAAATTCAACTGCGTTTAAATTAGTAGCAAAATTTGTGCTTAATGTTTCATTTCCACGTGTAACTGATTGCAGAAAAAGTATCAAGAGGACTACGTGAACAGCCGAGGAAAAGGACTTCACCCAATCCCAGAAACTAATGAGATGATACTATCTAGGTCACTTCGGCCTTTGCTAAGTGACAAAGCCTATGGTGAAAATGCGAAGGCAACCATGCAAAAATACAATCTGGATTCCAGTAAGTAATTTTTTGATTGTTTATTAAATTTAATGACTTGAAACATTGTCTTAAAGATCACCACGATTGCCATGGGGACAATTGTTGATCAATTTTCTTTCCGGCTTGTAGTAATGATCGTGGGTAAGATATGGGCCCCGCCGCTCGTTACACTCTTCAGCGTAATACCGCTAGTACAATGAAGATTTGGTTTTTTACCTTAGCTTTAATCTCAAGAAGCTGAAATCACTACATCAATCGAAATCTAATGTACCTACTGTAAATATCAACATCATCAAAGCGAGTCTACTGCATTCTGTGTAGTATTACGTAGGTTGCGGGAGAAGCAATTTATTTATGATATAATTTGTTTTATAATTATGTCACTTAGTACGACGTGGTGCAACGTTTTTATACTGTGCCCAAGGCATGAAAGAATTAGACGCAGTGTACACTCGAGAAGTGCAATTTCACAGAACAAATCGCCTTTCGAGTACTTTTAATTATCACAATGAATTACATATTTTAGGCACCCAAAGTATTCAGCATGCTCTTGGAACACAAAAGCTCTCTTCATCAAATGATTACGTGAAGGATTTCAAAGAGAATCTTGTTGGAAAAGCTCCTTCTGATCTGGAAAAGTCTTATCCCGAATATGATCTTGCTCGAGTCGTGACGAAGATGGCCAGTAAGGTAAGAACAAGCAATAGGCTACCATTACACAACTGATACTGAGACAGAAGACAAGTAGTTTACTGAAAACAACACCAACACATTTATGTCGATTGTGGTAGTTCAGTTACATGCTGTAGTTCAGTATAAGTTGGTTGAACCACGTTTAGAATGATGAAACTATTACTCTTTCCACATGTCCAATTTTGGTGGGGTTTGGGTCCTCGGTTCTAGTTTCTGCATCATAATCAATCTCTTGATGTCATAATAACGTTTTTTGCCTATGACATCAAGAAATTGATTATGATGCAGAAACTAGAACCAAGAACCGTGTATCCAAATCCCACCAAAATTGGACTCGCGGACAGGGTGAATATATCTTATCCTTAATCTACGCCTGACTTAGTTTGTGTGGGGCATTTTTGTAATTGTTAAAATTAATAAAATATAACAAGACGTTAGTAAGTCAAATGTTCTCTACTTTTTTTCATTTTAGACCAACTACATCAAGGATGCAGACAAGATGATGCATCAACACAATCTTCCTCTGGATTATCCAGAATTTGTGAGAGCGAGACAAAATGTAATTAATGCTAGTGATGTGAGTACTAGAGTATTACAGATATTGAGTTCACGGTTTTACCATTTCCTAATCCTTTTTTGCGCTACTTGCAGCTTGAATACAAGAAACAACGCAGGGAAGTGATCGATAATTATCGAGGGTTCCAGACAATGGATAGTAAAGAACATCCTGTTGTACAACAAGGAATCAAAGCTGCTGAGTTGATATCAGATGTGAGTTGTAACTGTACTTTTTACTCAATTTTTTTTTCCCGGTTTCCCGTAGCAGAGTCGCAAGCTAGTTTACTTCGACCTCAACCTAATCCTTCACAACACTGCCTTGATAATATGTTTGGTGCTTTTGTAACGATAAAGGAATAATGTGTGCAAACGAAGGCAACTAACAGCATAGAACGCAATGTCATTGTACTATTGTAACCATTTTGGTTATAACGTTTGTTGCTTGTGGTATTTTACAGAAAGCGTACAGAGAAGATTGGGAAGATGATAAATCTTTGATTTATTTTCCTGCTCATATTACTCCAAGTTATGAGGCTGCTACTGAAGCCAGCAAAGCTAAAAGTGATGTAAGTTTTGATGCTGTAAAGGAGTTGTAAATAGAAAGATTAAAAATGCTAAAATTGAATAGTAACGCGAGTATTGGTGAATCTATTTACTGTAGCCTAATCCAAATTATTTTGCGACGCCCCTTACAAATTAAAACGACTCACCAGGGCGTCGCAACGCACAGTTTGAGAACCACTGAGTTACGTAATGATGTGTACCCACTTATGTTAAATGATTTGTTCGACTCGGGTTAGATTAACTAGTGAAATCGTGAGTAGTCAATCTGTGCACCAAGGGTTGTCGTTGCCTAAAGCTCTTCATCACTTTATGAACAATCTGAATAATCTGTCGTCAGTTGCACTACACTGGCTTGATGAGTAACGTCTCTTTGTGACTTCATCGCAATACCATAGAGCGGGACAGCGCTGTTGCGGGCTATTAGCTCTCATCAGCCGCACTCAGGTAGGCCGCATTCAGCCTGGCAATCAGCTAGGCCGCGCCTGGCCGCATTCAGCAGACCAGGAAAAGACGACTTTTGTTTTATTTTCTTTATCATAATAATTGGCGAATGCGCCATGGAAATTATGTATTCATACACTTGTTCAAGAGCAACTGTTGTTTGCTAGTTTATTGGTAAATTATATGCTTTTTGCTTCTTCAACTTGCGGTTTGTAGGAAATCTTTCGAGGAAAATGATGGTTGAGAAGTATTTTATCAAAAAGCGCCACAGAAACGATTAAACCAAACAAATATAGGCATATTCGCCATTATAACTATTCTGCCGCTTTGTTTCTATGCTGTGATTAAATTCGTGAGTTTAATCAGTTAATAAAATGAATTTAAAGAAGTAAGTGAAACTTTAGATCTAAATGAATATTCTTTTTGGGATTGACAACTAAAGGCGTGTATTTGTCTTTTTAGGCTGTTTACACCAAAGATTTTAAAGACACCAAAGGAAAGAACAAATTTAACGTTGCTGATACTGATCACTACAAACTGGCCAAAGACATGAAAGACTTGATATCAGATGTAAGTAGCACGACTAATTAAAAAAGTTGAAATGTTGTATTAAATCCAACAAAGTCATGATCGCTTGCCAAAGAGAGTAATTACTAAAGTGTATGCTTTGAGTAGGCTACCTATAATCAAGTACCTGTTGGTCACCTGATGGATTGATCACTGCAGTTTGTTTTTAATTGTTTTTCTTTCTAAGTTGCGGATTATAAATTCTAGAGTTTTAAACGTCACACAAACATGATCTTCAACATTGAAGCTGTCCTGTTTTTAATGAAACCACTGGGAAGTTTTTGAAAACAGAGGCTACGCGACTTGTTGTGTTCTCCGGTCTCTGCGTGGCATAGAAGTTTTAAGAAGTTATAAAACAAAAATCTAGCTTTTTCGAAATACCCTCTCCTCGCTGATTATAAATTAAAGGATTTTACGTGTCATTAGAAAAAATATCGAGAGGAATATGAGGAAACGAAAGGAAAGGATCGAATCCAGGTGAAAGAAACTCCTGAAATGATCTTGTCGAAGTCTCTGCGTCCTCTTCTAAGTCATAAGATTTATGGAGAAGATGCGAAAAGAAAAATGCAAGAATATAACCTGGATGCTTGTAAGTAACATGCAAGTGTATCGTTTCCAACTGAGTTTGTGGTCATAGAAATTGTGTATTGCTGCTGCAATTCCATTCTAATACAACCATATGAATTATACTTGTAATTTTTTGTAAACTTGGTCAAAAGCACCAAGATTTTACTGAACATTTGCCTTGATAGGTTTCTGTGAATGTAAGTATAAGTTAAAAAAAGTGTTCAACTGAGCTAGTTGGATTGGGTCTTCGATTTGTGAGTGCCACACGCCTTACGGAACAGCTGTGTCACATTGTCATACGTACACCCTACATTGCGTTACGTCTTATGTAATCTAAACAAAATGAGTGAAGCAACTAGTAATGATTAGTGTTGCCAAATGCAATTAAGGTTTTGTCAATATTCTTATTTCTTGCGTCATTTTAGCCATGCAAGGCATATCCCAGGCGTTGTCCAATCAAAAGCTTGCAAATATCTTCCCGTACACGGATCAATTCAGGAAAAGTATCCGCGGAAAAGCTCCATCGGATCTTGCAAAGTCTTATCCAGAACACGAGCATGCTCGTAAAGTAGGAAAACTCACCAGCCGGGTGCGTATAACTCTTGGCGTGCTTCAAATCTTTTTAATCTTTTACAAGTGTTTCAATTCTCGTCTCTGTAGCAGTTTTGATGTATCGTAAGTAAGAGTTTTTGATACCCTATTACACCAACGTCAGTGCAATGTTACTTTTCACCTTGAATGTAGAGTAGCTGCTGTTACCGCAAAGCAGAAGCCTGCAGAATGCTTGCTTGTATGAAATACCATTGTAGTCAACTAATACTGTTTTGCCGTTTGCTAAAAGCATCATTAATTAAAGAAAGTTGGCGGTAATGTAGATTGAGTTAGCCTTATCGCCAAGGCTTTCGCTTGGAGTCCAATGTGGTTTTTGCATAGTTATTTTTCGGAAAAGACACTCACCCTTCAACTTTCAATATCCATATCGATTTTCGTTTCACGACTTACCCAAAAACTTGACAAAAAAACACTATTTGACTTTCATTGAAATTGAATGTCACCGTTATATGAATGTTAACCGAAAAATAGAACCAATAAATCATCAAAAAACACCAGTTTCGCCGTTGTCAACTCTTCAGGTGCTTATCTCATAATGAGAAAATCACCTGAAGAACCGACAACAGCGAGACAGGCAGTAGAGTTTTTGAAGATTTGATGATTTTGTTTTATAATGCAAGTTCGAGCTGTTGACAGTTATTGATCACTGTGCAAGAGGAAGTTGAGGCTTAGATTAACGTGAATGTTACTTAGTTTATTTGTGACAGCCTTTGTACATTGAGGAAGCAGAGAAGATGTTGCACTCTCACAATCTTCCTCCTGATTATCCGGAGTTTCTTCGCGCAAAAGAAAACGCCAAGAATGCAAGTGATGTAAGTATACTAATCGTTTATAAGAAAATACAAATTTTTACTCATATAACAATTACTAATTGTGTAGATGCAAGTGAATGTATAGAGTTTTTGCTGTTTAAGATGTGTTTAGCGTTGCTTAGTTATGGTGGTGGTATATTATTGCTGCAGTGGGCAACCTTAATTTTTTTCTAGGAGTGGGACGGCTAATATATGAGAAATCACTGCGAATGTAATGTTTCAGCTTGTTGAGCTTGAATTTTAAAGGGAATGATAAAGATTAACTTTGATGTAAAACAAAATTTTTAAGATCACGAATTAAAGCTGCAAACTTACTGCAGGTTATAACGTTTTCAATTCATTGATAGATTGAATATCAGAAGCAGAAGAGAACTATAATCGATAATTATCGAGGATTCCAGACTATGGATAGTAAAGAACATCCTGTTGTACAACATGGAATCAAAGCTGCTGATTTGATTTCGGACGTATGTCGTGTTGGCTGTGTATTGTCTTGACAAGAACTTGTTGATGCCAAGGTTTATGCAACACTTTTGCGTTGACGGCTAAATCTAACTGCATATTAGTTTGAAACCTTGGATTACGGGTTCGATTCATAGCAGTACCCGATCACAGTAGCAACTGATTTTCGTGTCAGCGCATGACTGGGTTCCGCGCGTTAGTGGCACACATATTCAAATCTGAAGCCGATCGTATCAAAATCAAATCAAAAATCAAATCTTTTTGCTCGCGTTATTGCCCCGAAGCGTGTAACGAGTGGCGGGTCCATCTCCGTGGCTTAGCACCTGGGGAACACTGCTCCGAAGAAACGTCGCAACGGTGGCGAGCCATTTGCGACACTGTGTCCGATTCGATCGGCCCAGGCACCAAGCGCCTGACCTCCCGCAACAATAGCAATGTGCTTAACAACTGAACTAACCGGCCGACGTTTGAAACAGTATTTTGGGCGCCTGCTGACATAAAGAGCGCAATCTCACTTTGTCTCCCTTACAGCGCTGTTAAATTTCTAACTCAGTAGTTTCAATATTGCCTTTATGGTTTATTGACCTTAAACGGCCACTGATTCGAAATGTGCAAGCATGTTTGTTTGCAAATTACCTTAATGCCCTATTTTTTCTCCATTTACATCGCTGCAAAATATGCCAGTGTGAAAACATTAACTTTACCAAACGCCCTTAATTATGTCAATGATTATTTTGCAGCGGAAGTACAAAGAAGATTACCTGGAAGACAAGGATCTCATCTACTTTCCGGTACACATTACTCCCGGTTATGAAGCTGCGATTAAATCAAGTGAAAACCAGAGTGATGTAAGATAAAAGTGGTTAACATATAGGCTATGTTTTCTATGTTCTGTAATGACGTATTAGTCTCAATTGAGGTTGTGAGTTGCCAATACTATGTATTTTACGAAAGTTATTTTTCACGGGGTATTGCAACATGGAACGTGGGTTAAACAACACCTTGCCCTTAAGCATAACAGCCAAGTTTTACTTGACTTTGATTGGTAGGGTGGCTGCTTGACCCGAAGATTTCTGTCCCTAAGCAGCCGCCCAGTTGCTGTCTCGTAAGTTAACTTGATATTTTTTTCTTTGAAATGTTTTTTTCCTGTTTGGTTTTCAATACCTACTAAAAACTGAAAATTCGCTTTACGGTAAAACTAGTTCTTTTCCATTCTTCTTCGATTGTTGGTTGTCAATGACCATTATTCCGGTATGTATTTAATTATGTGCACTATTTTGTTATTTACTGAAACGGTGACAAATAAATCTATCTGAATCTGCTCGACGAGCTCATGTTACGTCCAAAACTGATTGCATTTGACTTATTTCACCATAATGAAACTTATCTCTAATAGCGCAAGTTGATACCGCAATAATTTTAACACGGAATAGTTTTTAAAACGCGGTGCCATGTGACACAATTTTACTTTTTTTTAACAGGCTTGCTACAAGAAGAAAGATGCAGAAGAACAGCACAAAAACAAATACAGATACACAGACACCGATCTGTATAAAACTAATAAAGACCTGGATGCTCTTCATGACGTAAGCATTTTACAGTTTTTTATTCGAAAATGCTTATTTTAGCATTTTAAGTTGGAAATATGACGTATTTCTCAAATGAGAAAGGTAATATGTTGATTAGTTTTTATGTTTCAAAAATTCAAAATGTTGTTTTGCGAAAAAATTGTCAATTCCTGATTTCATTTTCATCTTCTTGTCAAGCGAGAACGATGAAGATTCTTCTCGAGAGACCAAATTAAACTGTAATTGCCGCTTTGATGGAAAGTGTCAGGTTTTTTTCATTGTAGCTGTTGGTCTGTTTTGAAGACCTCGCTCCAATTCATTGCGCACGCCTCTGAATTGTTTCTTTTTCAAAATTTGCTGACTCATTTTTGTGTTTCAGTTTGTTTACCGCGGAAACTACCCTCGTGAATTCACTGGTGTTGAAGACTTGCCAGAAATGAAGCTCTCTCGAGCCATCAACTCTATTCTAAACCAGCAAAAATACACAAAAGATGCGAAGAAGCGATTAGACAAGTACAACGTCGACCTTCAAGATCAACATTTCACCCACCCAGTTCATGCAACCAAGGTGATATACAGTTAGGCACTTAAGTAACAGCTACGTTACATGCCAAGTAATTTGACGATAATGTACAGGTTAAACTTCAAAATATTTGCCTGGACGGTCGATTATATTGGCAGTTTTGGACAAATCTTTTGAGTTTATAACCAAGAAAGGATCGAAAAAAATCAAATTTTCTACGTATTCGCGGTATTACGCTGAAGCGTGAATGAGTGGTGGTGCTCATCTACGCGGCCTTGCACCCGGGCAACACAGCTCCGAAAAAATGTCTTAGCCGTGACGAACCGCTGGCGACACTGCGTCCGATTTGACCGGCCCGGGAATTGGACCCCAGACCTCCTGCGCCGATAGCGATGTTTTAACAACTGAACGACCGGCTGGTGGTACAAATATTTATCTAAAATTCCTCGTATTGCATATTTCTACTAATGGATAATAGACGCTTCAACTAAAACTGTATTTACAAAGCATACAGCAAGCTACACGTGATTCCCTTGTTTGATCATTGCTTATTTGAATTCGATCTTTTTTTAACCCCAAAGTATTGGTGCAATATGTGTGCAAAGCCGTCCAAAATAAAGGAAATCTGTAGAAATGTATCAAACAAGTATTACTAGCATTGTTTAATCACTGTACAATGCATCTAATAGTATATCGATATATTTTAAGTAAGTCAAGCAGAGAATACCTTTTGATGTTTTGTTATCTGCATCAATTTTTTTTCGGTTTAGGTTGCTTCTGGTCCTCTTTATCGCTTGAAATATGCTGAGGAAATGTTTGGAAAAGGACCTGCTAATCCTGCTATGTCTCATCCTGAACACGAGCATGCAAGGGACGTGTCTCAGCTAGTTAGCAAGGTAACCAATGATTTATGGTTAAATTTAATTTGAAAGAGTAAGTTCTGGTTTGCTACCAATATTAATCGGCGTAAATAAGAGCATAGAGTATTTGATTACACAAAGTAAGTATATGCTCTCGTAACTTAAATTTGTGCTGTAAGTTGTTAAGCAATTTTTATTGGTTAAAAAAATAACTGCTATGAATCAAAAAAGAAAACTTATCGTCAAAAATCGTTTATTTAATAGTGGTGGGAAAACACACTCCTTGTATTTGAGACAGAACTCTGTCGTAAAAATCAATTGTAAGTCTACGATTACCTAATCAGATCAGACACATCTTGCTAATACTCAAAAATTACTAGATTAGATAATCTTGCTAAGTTTTCCTTGGTAATATTACTCTGAACATAGTGGTTTCCTGGTCATCACCTAAGGTAAAAAATCCGATATATTAATAACTTTTAATAAGTCCAGGTGTGATAACCGTGCTGACAACATGAGTTTGTTTTTTTTTTTTTCAAAAGAAAACATTAAAAGTAATCAGCCATAATTTCTATTTTTCTAATTTTATTTGTAACAACTCTAAAAAGGCTGGAAATCACTGCTATCAATATTTTAACGTAAATCATAGCGTTGACGCTATTCATTTTAATTTGCAGCCTCCCTTCTGTTTGTGTGCTGTAAATCTTTGCATTATGATCGTTTTATTTGAATTTAGGTGAACTATGTAAAAGATGCAGAAAAGATGATGCATCATCACAATTTACCTCTGGATTATCCTGAGTTCGTGAGAGCAAAAGAAACTGCAAAGAATGCCAGTGATGTGAGTAATGATAAATCTAAGCATACTGTACATTGTAGCTTACACATTCATTATTTTTCATCTATATTTCAGATTGAGTACCAGAAACAACGGAAGCAAGTGATCAATAATTATCGAGGATTCCAGACAATGGACAGCAAAGAACACCCTGTTGTACAACATGGAATTAAAGCTGCTGATTTGATTTCACATGTAAGTGCTTCTTAACCTTAAAAACACGCTTTTAAATACCAGTTCTTAATTTAATTTTGTAGTGTTACGATCTTTTGATTTTTTGTATGCCCTCTTCGCAAGGCTTGAGTCCGATTGTGCTATCATACGAATAAACCGTATAGCCTCGATAGCTACCACAGTTACCGCTTCTCTCTCTTTTTAAGGGGTGAAGTATTCCTTTCAAGTGCCTTTTCCTGTTAAAACGAGCAAACTTGCCAACTTTTTCATTGCATTATTTTTAATTAATGCATGCAGCACGCAGAACTTGCTATCGAACGTCAAGCAGGGAATCTGTTAATATCTGCTTTTGAGTCTTTTCAATACACTTGATCCGTACACCTGCTGATTGGCTTGTTGTTTTAATGTTGTAGTATTGACTACACCTTATCTCCATTGTAATATCTTGTGGCTTTTAGCGAAAGTACATAGAAGATTATCTGGTTGATCGGAATTTGGTGTATTATCCTGTTCATCTCACTCCTGGGTATGAAGCAGCTGCGAAAGCCAGTCAATATCAAAGCGAAGTAAGTTGATATTAAAAGATGTTACATGAGTGTGACTGATGAGCTCTAATGGCTCGAAACAGCGCTGTCCGCTGTATGGTACATTAGAAGATGTTGTTACATATGAACTTACACTCTTCTTGTTTGAAACAGGGACTTGTTTCAAAGAACCACTTTTAACCACAGAGAGCACTCTTTGCAGAAATTTTGGATATTACAGTAAAACTATGGTGTATTTATGCGGTATTTTTCGTGATGATTTTGGAAATTAGGCAATCTAAAAAAAGTTTTAAGCTCCTAATTCAATCCTTCCATCCATGTGTTTTTTGCGTTGCCTGCATAAAATAAACACTTTTTATCAGTTTTTGTGTTGTTTAAATTTACTAATGATACATAAAACTGGCCTGGTTTAAGAGTACTAAGTAGCGCCTCATTTTATGTATGTTTGGAACACTTTTTAGTGATCGACTTATTTCCCAATTCCTTTTCGTTGATGTAGTATTTGCACTGCTAAACGACAGATTTTTGAATCCGATAAACATTGCTATTTCTTTCAGCTTAATTACAAATCTGGTTATCGTAAATCGAAGATAAAGAGCAAATATGATCCAACTTCGACTGATTATTATCAAGAAGCTAAAGAGCGTCTAGCTAACTTGAACGAGGTATGTGCTAATTGTGCTTGAGTCTAGCCCGAAATGGAAGATAGGCATTGCCTATAGTTTGTATTTTGAATGTAAGCTGATTATAAGGAAGCTATTGGAGGAAAAGTAAAGTCCCAGTAAATCTCAAAACTGGACATTTCGACAACAGAGATTCAGCTGTCATCATCAGCAGTGCACTGACGATAGCTGAATCTATGTTGTTCAAACGTCCAGTTTAGAGATTTACTGTGACCTTACTTTTCCTCCTTAAGCTATTTTCGTTCCATATTTATTGTAGTATAAGGAAGCTGTTGTTTGGTCGACATTATGAAAGTGCATTTAAAACTGGTGGTAGGTCTATAGGTTCAAAATTGCAAGCTTTTTGTGTTTCTTGCATAAAGATTTCAATTTCTTTGTGGTGTGCGTGTAAATTTTTTTCCAGAGTTTGAAAAATTTTTAGCTGTTTTTATATCGTTCCTTGACGTAGAATTCAAATATGCAATCAGTTTTTTTCGATCAGGTCAAGTTTTCTCGCTACGGGAATTTTAATTTTTTTAAAATTTATGTTAAAACAGCAATTTAGTATGCTATTTGTGTATTCCAAGTTACATTACTTTCTCAGAAACATTTAATCACTGGTCAA
Source organism: Trididemnum miniatum (assembly GCA_964006365.1). Lineage (NCBI taxonomy): Eukaryota > Metazoa > Chordata > Ascidiacea > Aplousobranchia > Didemnidae > Trididemnum > Trididemnum miniatum. Next base: position 14,469,426 of record OZ023248.1, on the reverse strand, counting down.
AATATGAACGCATGTAAACCAAAGGTTTAAACACAAACAAAAGGGCGTTTGAAAGCTTTCTTTTTTCGTAATGGAACAGGAGTATTTTTTTCTGAGACACCAGCAATAGTCAACTAAGATATTAATGTCCCAATGGCCGTGATATAGCTCTTCCATCATGCGAATTTCTTGGTGAAAACGTTCACCTCGCTCTTCACTGTAATCATTACAGTTTTGTGGAAAGTAATCCAAATGGGAAGTTAGAAAATGCATCTTAGTGAACATTCTTGCACCCAAAGACTGGAAGCTGTGCATCAACCACATCTTCATAGTTTTAGTTAAGCATTTTCCTCAACAAATTCGGTGGAAACATTGATAAAAGACATCCATGCTCTGTTTTCTGCTTCAGATAAAACTTCATAAATAGTAGAACTTTTCATTAATTCTCAAATTTGAAGTCCTTAAAACATACCTGCTTCAAGTTCAGCATCACTCGCAGGTGGAAATCTACAGTGGAAAAGTTTGAACGATGGGTTGTCTTTATTTAAGCAGGCTTTGACCAAATGCATAACGTGTAAAGGAGGAAGTAAAATGCTTTTTGGATCCACCAGCGAGCTTGATTTTACATTGCATGTAGCAGGTATTATAGTGCTTCTAGCTGGCCATTCTTTTTGTAAATAATGTCGGTCATCAGCTCTGGAATCTCCAAGACACAAAGAGCAAGAATATTCTTCATAACTTCCTTGAAGACCAAGGAGTATGAATATCATTTTTAAATCATCACAAATCTTTCGCATGTAAAGATTACAGTACAGGGCATCCAATAGATATTTCATGTCTAAGTAGGACTTAGCTCATCTATTGGGATCTTGACTCAGTGAAAGCGACTTAATAGCTCTACAAACTACATCTTATTGGTTCTGGAATCAGGACGAAGAGTTCAGAAAGTATTTTGGAAAAGATAAGCTGCATTGACTTGTGTACTGGGCTTCTAAATGCTTTGGGCATAGAATACGAGGCAGAAGAATATCGAAGTTGTTTTTGGATTCTTTTGTCAGAAATATGAAAGCAGTTCTTCTACACCTTGGCAATAAAGTGCTTCGGTTCCCATTGCTCATTCAGATTTTTGACTTTTTGGAGATCTCAAACGGAAGCTTCTTCATCGTTGTTCAGTGTTTCACCTTCTCAGGTTTTCCTCACATGTTTTGCAACAACTGTGAGGCGCAAACGACTTATCCTGACCACCGAATTTCATTCCAAATCAAGCATGGTTACATTTTTCCACAAAGGATCTAATACATGGGTTCTCAACCGGTGGGGAATTTAGGGTCTTCAGGTGGGGAATTAAACACCCTCTAAAAAATAACACCGTCCTGTCCCGGAATTTCTCTGCCAAAGGTGAAGACTTTCATTTTTGCAGAACACCGGTTTTTGCAGCAGGATCTGGATTTAGTTTGAAGCAGAGGTTTTCAACCTGTCAGCCACGGCACTGTTTTTCAGAGGGCCACAGAGCTCTTCACTGATATTTTCAGTGAAATTCAGGACATATGATGACATGCAGACCTTTTTTTTTCGCTCCTCGCCGACAGACATAACTGAAGTAAACTTCAGTAATAGATATTTGTGGGTAATTGAGGGTCAGTCACATCAAAAGTGGGTAATGAAGAAAAAAAAGGTTGGGAACCGCTGGTCTAATACTTGCTTGACGGTCAGGGAGTGTAACGTTTCCGCAAATGTAACAAAATCGGTCAGGGTCGTTTTTACATTTCCCCATTATGGACTAAGTCAAATTCTTCACCAGAAAATTCGTTTATCTCAATATTAAGCTACATTTACTTTTTCAATAGGCTATGTTGTTAGTGCTTTCACTATGCAGGGTAAAAAGTGGATTTGCAAAAAAACTAGACCTGATACAGCAAAAGCACTTGCATTTTTAAAATCAGCAGCAAAAACCGCATCAGAAACATCTAACAGTTTACTAACCTCAAAAATTTCGCAGACCAGTGATTGCATTATAAATTGTGGCTGCTTGGTTTTTCCAACGAGTTTAAGGTACGGTGGAATAGTTAACTGCTTTTCTCTTACATTAATTGTATTTTCTTTGTCTTATGACTGTGATTTAATAATTGCGTTGTTCACGTTACAGGTTGCTTATAGAAAATTGGCTAAAAAATTACTGGAAACTGATTTCTCTCCTGCTCAACTTACTCCTGAAATGACTATCGCTGAACAACTGCGGCCCTTGAAGAACCCTGCGTATCAAAAGCAAGCAAAGGATTTAATGCACAAGTATCATCTCAACGTGGAATTACCTGTAAGTAAAAGAGAAAGTTTTTATTATGATTGTGTGCACGCTTCGGAACACAATGCTTGGACTTCTCACGAGATTTAGTGGAAAACATGCAGCCACAATAATTATTGTGTGACGTTTTAACTTTCAAGACGTTATTTTATGTCATTTTTTGACAATGGGATGAGTAACATCTCAAAACGTCAAGTAACAAAAAATGTTTTCAGTTATTCTGTATGCGTGTTTTCTAAAACTTGATTGCAGACTATTTTTGTATTTGGTGTTAGATACTCTTTATGTGAATCGGCCGTTAGCTTAGTAGCTTAGCGCACACGCTATCGGTGCGGGAGGTCTGGGGTTCAAATCCCGGGTTGGTCAAATCGACCCAGTGCCGCCAACGACTCGCCACCGTTGTGACGTTTCTTCGGAGCTGTGTAGTGGAGCCCAGGCACTAAGCCACAGAGATGGGCCCGCCACTCGTTACACGCTTCGGCGTAATATCGCGAGTATACTGAAGATTTGATTTTGATTTGATACCCTTCATGCAGATCGAAAAAAAAAAAAGATAAAGAGAATCTGTGATTGAAATCAGGTTTACATTTTAAGCGCTTAAACTTAATCAATCTAGATCAGCTTCTTTTTTCTTTTATATTATTTCTGGACGCAAGCAAGTGCGCCAGTCGCTTGCGAGTGCGCCGGACGCAAGCGAGTGCGCCAGTCGCTGAACACAATAAGCATAGCGTGGACTGGCTAAAGATTGTCTGAAACTTACTTTGATCTTTCTAATATATAGGTACAGTGTTTTTTTGAAGGTTTGGCTGAAGGAACCATTAAAAAATTTTAAAAGACGCAGATTTAATCTACATTATTGCAGAAGCAGATTTTGAGAGACCGCTGGACAATTTTGAGTAACCAATTCGGTTACTCGAAAAGCTTTAAAAAAACTCTGTAACCAGGTACATCAGTACAAATTATTTTTTGCATTTTAGGAAATAACACACGCTGTGTTGATGAACCAACTTGTATCTAAGAACCAATATCTGAAAGACTACAATGAAAACTTAAAGGGAACAGCTCCAGCTGATGTCGCCAATTCATATCCAGAATATAATCACGCTAGAAATGTATCAAAACTAACCAGCAAGGTAAGCGAAAAGCAAGTGTTGAAAGCGTTAGTTGTTTTCTAATATCTTTTACTGTATGGTTTGTAGCTTTTATGTTAAGTAAATGTTAGGATACCTCAGATAAAATAGCTCAGATGGCCGAGTTGTTAGTGCGTCTGCCTCCACAGCAGCTGTAGACTCGAAATTGATTCCGAGTCGGGTCAAATCAATGACTTTGAAAATTGGTATTGACAGCTTCCCTGCTTGACGCTTGGCATTAAAGAGACAGTGTGGAGAACAAGCCGGCAAGCTTACTTGTTGTGCCGTTGGGAAAGGCACTTAGCGGAAGTTCCCCATCTTGGAGTGGTATGCAGATGGCTGGCAACTTCCAAGCGAGTTGTTTATAGCGCATTGATCGCTTTCTCGTGATAGGAGGATAAATATGCAACTAAATACAAAATGAGCAACTGCTGGGCTCTAAACAATAACAATGCTGTTTGACAAGCATGAAAGGCTGACATTGTCCTATTGTGCGCAGGTAACATTGTTAGGGTTTGTCGCTTCATTAGTAGCCTTACTAAAACAGCAGAAGGCATTTTCAACTTTTTTCGAAGTTTACTTTTATAATTTTGACTGCATCTGTGCCTTAGCATTTTGCAAAATTTTACAAGCTCACCGTTTCTTTCATGTTTAAGCCCTTGTGCTTTGTTTTGCTTAGTCTTGTCGAGATAAAATAAAAAACAAATCTTCATTACACTTGCGGTATAAGGCCGAAGCGAGCAACGAGTGGCGGGGCCCGCCGTTGCGGCATAGCGCCTGGGCAACATGAAAATGTTGTAGCGGTAGCGAGCTGTTGGTGACGCGGTCTCCAATTTGACCGGTCTGGGGATCAAACTCAAGACCTTCAGCATCGATGACGATGTTTTTAATCACTACAGTGACCGACCGGTTCGTCTTGTCGAGATAACAACGCCAAAACTGCTATTGTTTAAAGATATAATGTTTTGGTAAAGATACTTTTTGCTCCTTGTAAATATTGTATATTGAAGTTTTTTACTTTGTCACTTAGGTTGAATACACCAAAGATGGTGAAGCAGCGCGTCATCAATTCACCTTGCCAGCAGATATACCGGAGTTAAATCGGGCCAAAAAATCCACCAAGAATGCAAGTGATGTGAGTATTTTTATAAATGTTTATCAATATTTTTCCCGAAACTTGTTCACCGTATATTAGTGTTTATAAATGTGCGTGCCACATTTTATGTAATGTGATTTTACCGTTGCGCTAAACGGAAAGCTCAATGGTGTGCGCCAGAGCATTTAACACAACACAGTAAATCACGAATAGAAGTATATTATTTGAATAAGATTTTATTTTTTTATAGTTCTAGCGTCTCACCTGAAGGGCCTCACGGCGAAACAGCCTGTTTGGGATTTTAAATGTACTTTTATCGGTGATTTACTGTATTGTGTCACATTATAGTAATGTAATTTAATTGCACAAACATATTTCATCATCAAGTTTCAAAATTTTTAATCCAATTTTTGTTACAGTTTCATCATGCTTAGTTAGTGAATATTGAAAAAAGTGTGTAATTGTGTATACGAATGTCGCAGAAGTCACTTATGAGTAGTGCGAGTGCGTATGTAGAGAGCGATGCATAGCGTGTCCATACAGTGCGTAATACAAAGGAGAGTTAAATTCAGTGATCTGAATCATTATCTGGATTTATGCAAATGTTGATGGAAATGCTAGTTTCTTTTTGGATGGAATTTTATTGGCATTTACAATGCACCCATTTTAGATACTGTACAAGAAACAACGTAAAGAAGTGATCGATAACTATCGAGGATTCCAGACAATGGATAGTAAAGATCATCCTGTTGTACAACAAGGAATCAAAGCGGCTGATTTGATTTCTGATGTAAGAATGAGTTGGACTTAATTCTAAATATCACTTAAATTACCAAAGTCTTGTTCACTGCTTTGATTTTGCAGAGAAAGTACAAAGAAGATTACATGGAGGACCGCAATCTCATTTATTATCCAGTGCATCTTACTCCTGGGTATGAGGCAGCTACTAAATCAAGTCAAAATCAAAGTGATGTAAGTCATTTGTAGTTACAGAGGTTTAAAAGTCTGATTTGGTCTGGTACAGAAGTTTAAAAGACATGTCAGCGGCATGGCCTAGCGGTACCGCGCCCAGGTGACAGATCCTACGTGACGGGTTCGATTCGCGGTTGGAGCCTATCGCATTTGACATACAGTATATACCGGTTGGTTGCTGACTCGAAAAGCGCAAGCTCACTTCACAGTCTCCCTCAATTACTGTTGAATTTTCAGTTCAATATAATTTGAAAATAATCTCAGTTGTTGATGCTATATTAGTTAGTCTGAGTTTATTTTACTCTTAACGCAATCGTGACATTATTACACCTTCAGCTCTTTGATGGAGGAAAAATAAGTGCCGCTTTTGCGATCACTGGCTTGTTTTCAGGTCAAGTACAGAGCTAAGCACAAGGGCGAACAACAGAAGAATGACTACAACTACGTTGATTCAGAAATGTACGACATGAACAAGTTGCTAAGAGAATTGGAGGTAAATCATTTTTCCATTTGTTACCTAGTAGCCTAACGGAGAAAAATGCAACAACGATACTGGAAAGACTTTAACCAACACTGGTACATTGTACAACCTACTTCGTGAACCTAGAGGTGTGATTTGGGAACAGTAACTAGTTAGCTTTCTGAAATTGATAAATTTGTGTTGCTTTTACCGAGCTTGTTGTCCAATTTTTCAATTTACCGTTCCTTGCTTTTCTTGCTCCAAGGCGCTAACATAGGTTAAATCAACTGCAAAAACCTGATACTAACTTTTGACTATTTTGTTTATTATTGTTTTTAGAAATCCTACAAAGATGACTTGAAAAATGTTCCCACTCATTTGACTCCTGTTGATGATTCTTTTGATCTACAACATGTGAAGTCAACCAAGAAATTGTTCAGTAACGTACGTACATGAGTTAATGACGTTGAAGCAATTGCTTGTTGTAAGAACGTATTTGTGATTGATTTAGTCGTGACTTGTTGATTTTTATCGATTTAAGACCAAGTTATGGCTGGTTTTTCATATTTTGTTTTCGTGCTATCCTCTCTTCAACAGATGTAGACCAGAAAGTCCAGTTTATTTGTATAACCAGCGCTATATTAGTTTGTAAAGTGCGGTTTTAAGTTCTTGTATCACGTATGACCTTTAATTCTACAGTCTATTTTTTAATCGCTTAAGCTATTTCTTGATGATCTCTGCTGTAGCAACAAGCTTACTCGCTTACGACCAAAAATTATAAAAAAAAATGGCTTTGCTTAAACATCTAAAATGTGCATAGCAAGCTCCAGGGTTAAAAGTGACAAAACGCGCATCAAAAATCGGACTACATTTGGTAAACAATTGAAATGTAAGAGAAAAATTCACTTTTTAGAAACTGTACACTGACAAGGCTAAAAAGATGCTGGACAGATACAATCTAAATGCTGATGTGATTCAAATAGCTCATGCATTATTGACCACACCATTGTTGTCAAGTAATGTGTATCGGGAACGATATGAGAAGGATTTGAAGGGAAAAGGTGCTGCTGGTGCTGGTGTGGAATTCTATCCTGGATATATAAAAGCGAAAGAAAACACCAAGCTTGCCAGCAAGGTTTGCGTTCTAAGAATAGTGTAGACTTACTTCTGGTTACTGCTTTTCTGAATGGGCAAGGACCTTTAATTACATGCCTTTTTTGACTTACAGTGGTAATAACACCATATTTGTAAGGTAAATCAATTCAGGCAAAAATATGCCATGGCCATTGGCCAGTCACTGATTCAAACAGAACCATTATGATTGGACTACTTGCAATATTTTTCTGTAGATAGATTAAACTCAATAAACATATTATGAGAACTGCAAATTAAATGTATATTGAGTTTTTCTTTGTAAGTTATTGCAGTTTAGAATTTATGGATGCCAAATTATTTTGTTTTTACTTTATTGCTAAAGTTTTGATTTTTTTTTTTTCATATGATTGTTTCATACAGTAACATCTGATTCAGAAAAGAGGCTTGTTTTAAAAATGTGAATTTTCATTTTTTGATTTTACTTTAGAGTGGCTACATCAAAGACAATGAAAAAATTGTTCACCAATACACCATGCCGGTAGACACTCCAGAACTAAACAGGGCAAAGGAATCTGCTGTTAATGCAAGTGATGTAAGTTGCCTAGCTTCGATTTACCGTAATCATAAATGATTGCTTGCATAACCTACTAGATTGCTTTATGTTCCGAAGATCAAAGCGAATTGTAATCAGTCAATTTGATCGTAAAGAGTATCTGTCTACTGTAGATTTACATGCTAAAATGACTTTACCCAACTTCATTCGCTGAATGTTTGATTCTACATAATTCATGACCACTAAATGCAAGCTGCTGCTAAATAAATGCGAAAATAACTATATATCTTGATCAATTTTTCTTTGAATTTTCAAAATGTTTTCAGAAAATTAATGTTGTTTTGTAAATTCTGTGTATTTTTTTTGTTTTGTTGCATATTTATCCTCCTATCACGAGAAAGCGATCAATGCGCTGTACGAGCTCGCTTAGGAGTTGCCAGCCATCTGTCTATCACACCAAGATGGGGGAATCCCGCTAAGTGTCTTTCTCAACGGCTCAACAAGTAAACTTGTCGGCTTGTTCTCCACACTGTCTTTTTACTGCTGAGCGTCGAGCAGGGAAGCTGTCAATACCAATTTTAATGTCATTGGTTTGACCCGACTCGGAATCAAACCCAAGTCTACAGCTCCCGAAGTGGACGCTCTATACCACTCGGCCACCTGAGCTGTTCGATCTGAGCTGTGTATTCTGTTGACAACACGTTTGTAAAATCGGAAACAAAACAAAATTACAGCAAAACAAAGCAAAATTACACTTGTAAAACCGTAATTGAATTTAGCATTGCTTTAATTTGATTTTATTTTGTTGCAGCTGCATTATAAAAAACAAAAGAAGGAAGTTATTGATAATTATCGAGGATTCCAGACAATGGATAGTAAAGATCATCCTGTTGTGCAACAAGGAATCAAAGCTGCTGAAATCCTCTCAGAGGTACTCTAACTATCTTAGCTGCAATAGCTTTAGTTTTACTATTTGTGATTTCTTCAGTGTTTTCAATATTTTCATTGATTTTTGCTTTTTTTATTAGTTTTCCTTATTTTTTGTTTTTATTTTGCTTTTTATTGGCTTAGTAGGCCTACGCTATTTTTGAATAAGTCATTTTCACTATCATTTTAAAAGTAATTTAGCTAAAGCTTAGTCCAAAGAGGACCATCTGGTAATTCACGAGAAACAAAACTGCTTTATTTTTGCTTCGCAATTAAATGTGAGATTTATCGCATGTCACACAGTTGCAGTGCAAATATGTAGCAGAGAAAGATTGAAAGAAAATAATAATGTTGTCTTCATGTAGCATTCTCTCAATTAAATGGCATATTATATTTTTTCTTTTTTGCAATGCAGCGGAAATACAAGGAAGATTACATGGAAGATCGAGATCTCATTTACTATCCAGTGCATCTTACTCCTGGCTATGACACTGCCGTAAAAGCTGGTCAATACATGCATGGCGTGAGTGCTATTGCTTTGTTGACTTTTTCCATTGTATTTAGCAAAACAGAATAATGATTTTCTACATATTGTAATGTTATATACCAACGACAAAAGTTTTTGAATGTATTAGCGAAACGTTTTAGTTTGGTATGGTTGTTTTTATTGCTTCTATGCGTTTAAACTGTCGACAATGCTAAATAACGTTAGTAGAGAATTTTTATTGGGTCGCAGTTAATTTTTGCTGTTTTTAGCCTAGCTACAAAAAGTCTTATCTTGCTGATCGTCTAAAATTCAAGTATGACTTAACCAAAACAGATGGATACAAGACTATCAAAGACCTTGATCAATTGGCAGATGTAAGTGGGAATGTATATCCGGAATTTATCAGCTTTGATTCAATCTATCTCTCTTTTCCAGAATACATATAGATTAGGACCAGATGCATTACCTTTCACTCAAGTTGATGACAGTCCAGATATGGTTCGAGCTAAAATGGTTAAACCGCTGGTAAGCTACTGGTTCTACAAAGACCAAGCGAAGAAGATGTTGGATAAGTACCACGTTGATATTTCGGACCAGAAACTAGTGCATGCTCTCAACGCTAGCCAAGTATGTATTCCTTTCATGCTTTAAAATCTTGTTGTAGCCTATAGTTATTTCTGCATATTATTGCTTGGATTTACGTGTGTTTAAGTGAGCAGATGCAAATCTATGGAGTTTTCTTGTAGTTTCTACTTGTTTTGATCAGTTTCTGGTTTATGGCTTAGCAAATGTATCATTTCTATTCGTATTGAATTTATGTATTCGAATGGTCTTGCTTTTTCGTCTTGACGTAAATAAATCATTTTTCATACGATGCCAAATGTACAGAGTGGCATACAGTTGTTATACTTGTTAAATAGCGATGTGCTGTGTGTGTTGTACGTTGTAGCAATACTGGTATTTTTTGGAAATCAAACGATTGAATACAATACGTTCACGAGATTTTAGTAGTAGTTTTTTAGATGTTGATCATTGTGTGTGGTTTTTGTGTATTTTGCATTGACTATCTATTCATGTTTCTGCCAGCTTTATTCCGATAATTTGTACAAAGAAGAATATGAAAAAGAGGTTAAAGGAAAGCTTGAAGCTAAAGATATCGAGTCATATCCAGGACATCAGCACGCCATCAAAGTCGGAAAACTTGCCAGTCAAGTAAGACAGAAAAATAGTTGACACTAACTTCTTGATTGCTTTCACCAACATTTTAGTTTAAGTGTTCATTTAGCACTTGCAGCAAAATACAGTCGGTAACAAGACAGCTAAACTTTGACTGAATTAACTGAATTTTAAGCTGTATAATTTAAAGAGAGTGTCATCATTTTTTATGTCAAAGTGAAATTTTATTGCACTGAGCTTTGCAGTAAAACTGACTTCCACTTTTAAAATTCTTGCTGTTTTTTTGTAGAGGATATGGATTGAGTAAGTTGCTTAAAATAGAACAAGCTAAATAGTAGCTTTAAAGCGTAAGCAAAAAGTCAAGAAGTTGATTTTTGTTCCAAACTTTAACACTTTTCCAAGAAATTATCTTTCCAAAAACTAAATACAGTTTCCATTTTTATTGTAAAGTTATATACACGCTATGCTCATTTTAAGCGCTTTAAGCCGCTCCATCTTTTTTTAAATATTTCTGGTGGTAAGCGAGTAAGCCGGTCGCTCCAACAAAGATCATACTGAAACGAAAGTGTGGCGCCTTAAAGTCTAAACTTAAGCTTAGTTGCTTAAAATAAGCACGGTGTAGATAGGCATAATAGCTTTCTTTGTATTTTGGTGCTCACACACTGAAAGACATTTCTAGAAAGGAAAACAGCACGGCGCTAGTAGGTAGGAATCTCCATCAATTTAAGTACTTTGCCCTTGATGCTATGATTAACTTTCTGTTCGTTTTTCTTAATGTAACGAAATCCTGTACCAATAAAAATACTCATATGATTCTCGTTTATTCATTGTCCTTAATATTATATCAGCAATTTATAAATGACTTTTGAATTTTCTAGAATGAATACACCAAAGACAGTGACAAGCACAGAAATGACTATACGATTCCAACTGATATGCCTTCAATTGTTAATGCCAAGATTGCTGATGAACAACTGAGTGACGTAAGTTGTAAAGTAATATCAGCGAAATCTTAAAAAATTTTGTGTCTATGCATGTGTTGAATTGAAATTGGAAATATGGTGAAGTTAGATTAAACCAATTACAAAAATAGGTTATACTTGATTGCAGTAGTTCTGTGCTGCTTTTGGTGATGTGGGTGCAGCAAGCATGCTCGCTCTTGTTTTTTTTAAACTCCTCTTCTCCTTCCTGCAGGTCATAACGTTAATCGTTTTGTTGTCTCTTCCCTTTTCTTGTACCGTTGTTATATCTCCTTCATCTTATCGTGTGACGGTGTGGTAAGAAAACGCACTGCTACTATTTAATTATGTAGCCTGCTTTGCACAGCAAAAACCATGAGTATTTTTATGTGGAATCTTTTGTGTTGCTATACAAGCGAGTTTACCCTCAAAATTCCAAATTGATTAAAAAACGAGGTTGTAGATCCAAGAAGTGTGAATTTGTACTACCTAATCGTTGAAGCCCTTAATCAATGCAGTAAACTCGTAACACTCTTGGACGAATTGTTCGATAGGAAAGTAACGACGCTGTTGTCTTCAACACTTGGCTTTGTAAGTAAAGTTTATTCTTTTTTTCAGGTGCGATATTGCAAATCGAAGAGAGAAGCGATTGATAATTACCATGGATTCCAGACGATGGACAGTAAAGATCATCCAGTTGTGCAACGCGGCGTTAAAGCTGCTGAGTTGATATCTGATGTAAGCTTAAAACTTCTTTCTTGCGAAAAGCACTGCCAGAAGGCGTGGTTGCTGTCAAAATTTTGATCGAATTTAAGCTAATTCTGTTAGTATCATACTGTCACTGATAGAAATATATGAGCTGTTTGATAAACGCAAACTGACCCACACTAAAGTGTCGCAAAAAATAACGATTGTGATACTCTGTGCGAAAGCATATACACATGTATCAAAATTACTTCATCTATCAAGTTTCGCAATGACCTATTTTCTCTCTTTCGCTTAAGTCAATTGCAGCTTGCTATAAATCAATAGATAAAGTACTGTATCAATCAATGTATAGCTAACTATATTATAATAAGAAAAAATGGCTTTATTGCTGAAACAAAGTAGAATCAATCGCTAAAATTTCAGCGCAAGTACAAGGAAGATTACATGGCGGAAAGAGGACTTATATATTACCCCGTCCATCTAACTTCTGGATACGAAACTGCTATTAAGTCTGCTAAATTTGCAAGCGATGTAAGTTGATTTGTTAACCAATCTAATCGAGAAAGTAATCAATTATTTTTATAGGCTTATTGAAATTTATTGGTAGCTCTTAATGTGTTGTAAATGCATTCACTATGGGTGTAGTTCAGCCCTAAGTTGAACAGTCTGTAAAGGCTTGTTTACACGACCAGCTGAGCTGAGCTTAACGTTAGTTGGTTTTATTTCAGCTGACTCACAACAGTTGAATTTAACTGAAGTCAGCTTTAATAAAACAAACTAACGTTAAGCTCAACTCAGCTGGTCGTGTAAACCAGCCTTAAAGAAAATGTGTCTAGAGCATTTTTCATGCTGTTTTACATCATCTTTAGCTTGTTCACGCGCACAAGTTTTAATGTTTTTTAATAGAGAAACTTTACAATATTGTAAGCTCCTCACGTAATTGTTAAAAAGTGTCGCGAAAAAAGCAAGTATGTTTTAATATTAGAACCAAAACTGCGGAAAAGAGTTTGATTTAAAACAGTCTCTTCATCCACCAAATTGATCGAAAATCAATCAAATAGTTTTGTTGTTGATAAAGTTAAAGCACAAAATTTTGTGTTGCAGGCTGATTATAAGAAATGGTACAACAAAAACGTGAAAGGTACTGGCCGCTTCCAAGTAACAGTAACACCTGCATATGAACAAACTCAATTGATGAAGCCTTTCCTTAGCGATGTAGGTCACATTTTGTTTAATCTAATTTAATTGTAAGCCTAGCTCTAATGTACTTTGTTGGTAAACTACTAGAGTGTATTACAATGTACCGTCGACTACTTGGGATGGACGTATTGAAGCCTCATTTGCAACAAGAAAAGAAAATAGATGATGTTTCCAGGCTTGATTAGAGGTTTTATGCTGCTACTATGTTGCCCTACTGCGATTGTTAGTGGTGATTCTCCTAATATAAAAAGCATAGGACTAGTACATATGTTTATGTTGCTGCAGCTAATTTAAAAATTTGAGGAAGAGCACACTCTGTCCAGTGTCCACATGTCCAGTTTAAGTGGGCAAAAAGCCCGCGGGCTTTCTCCTTGTGACATCGCTTTTGATATTTTGATGTCATAGTTATAAAAAGTGATTATGACTTTAAAATGTAATTATGATGCCGAAAGCCCGTGAGCTGTTGGCCCACTTATACTAGACATGTAGACAGGATAAATGCTCTCCTCATGTGCTTTTTTGGGCTAAAATCCCTTGGTTTTTCCAGTTTGGTCCCATCGATGTCCTAAATAATTTTTCGGCAACGATGTCGAAAATCTGATCATGACGCTGTAAACCTTGGGTCTTAGGTCTACCAAAAATGGCCTTGTAGTAGGATGTAGGCTGTATGTATACAACATCAATGGTGCTCATATGAAAATACGAATTTACAAAACGAGCAAGCAAGTTAATTTAAATCTAAACCTGGCAAAAGCTAGCTACATTTTTTAGAAAATGCGATTAAAGCGCTTATTTAGCAAATGCTCAATTAAGCTGTAAATAAACGGCAACTACACTCTTAATCAAAACTGCAACTTGCCAACAAGTTAAATGTGAAAAATGTTTCTTACAGAAACTGTACAAAGAGAAATATGAAGCTACGAAATCGGACTATACAGTGGTGCCTGATCCACATGAGGAAAGAAGCATTAAAGTCGTGCAGCCATGGCTGAGCAAAGTAAGAGATAAGTTTTTGTTACGCCAGAAATCGCAAAACTTTCACATTGTGACAAAGAAGCTGTTATTATGATTGCTTTGAGCTGGAGTGTCAATAGACTGACGGTAAGCACGACAAACACTTATCTTGATGTTCTTAGATTTTAAATATTTAAATTTCGTAATTGAAAACAATTAGAGTAGAATTGAAAACGATTTGAGAACAACTATAGACATTTAGACATATTGGTTACATAGCTTTTTCTATGGTGACATCAGAAGTCATAATTACCTGTACCTATGTCCAATCTTGCCGGGCCTCAGGCCACCGGTTCTTGGTTCTAGTTTCTGCGTCATAATTAACTACTTGACGTCATAATCCCTTTTTTAATTATAACATCAAGAAATTGACATTGATGCAGAAACTAGAACTATGAACCGCGTGCCTAAAGCCCTCGAAAATTGGACGTGTGGACAGAGTAAATGTGGTTTATATATTGTAGTAATTTTGTCATGCCTTTATGAGTAAAACTAATTCCAGAAACGCTATGCTAAAGAAGCACGTGACTTGATGGGAAAATATCATCTGGATGCGGAAGTACCTGAGATTGCTCATGCTCTCTTCATGACACCACTTTTGTCTGGAGTAAGTTCTTAATTTAATCTATTTAGTGGTAATACGTTGTGGCATTGAACACTATCTATAGTACGTTTTATGACTTCAGTCATTTTTTATTATGGTGCCAAGGCTGCTTTTAAGAAGTTGTGTTTAAATGTAAAGCCATTTATAAAAAAGAATTTAAATTCCCAGCAGGTGAAGCAAAATTACAACTACTCTATTTGATGAGATATTTTGATAAGAAGCTTTGTCCTGCATATTCACATTGTTATTTTTTGCGGGCAAGGCAAGGCTATTTATTAATATACTTTGTATCATATTGTCTTTCTTTGATGTAGCCTATCTTAGGCTTAAGCACATAGATCTGAAGCTTTCTATTTTTATGCGGCGGTATTTTGCGAAAATAGAAAAATCAATCTATAAAAATAGAAAGGTCATTTAAAATGTTTATCGTCATATTTTAGGTATGTTTTCACAAATCCAATCCATTTGTTGCCTCACCAAAATCAAAGTTTTATTCATCTAGTTATTTTGCCTTAAAATGTTCTCTTTATTTCTTAGACTTTCCTTTTTTTTATAACATCTCTTTTCTTTGGTATCTACTTGTTGCTGAGATTTGAATTGGCAGTTCATTAGCCATTAAGATAAAATATGGAAGGAAATACTGACAAGATTTTTATTCAGCCTAAGTACAAAGAAGAGTATGAGAAGGAGGTCAAAGGTCATGGAGCGGCAAATTTGGAGAAGTCTCCTTTCTTTGAACAATTTATTAAAGCCAATAAGCTCTCAAGCAAAGTAAGAGCCAATTTTTTTGCATGTTGCAATTTTTTTGCGTGTTTCAATATTCTATATGTTTCAATTTTTTGTGTGCTCCAATTGCTATTCCAATTTTTTGTGTGTCTATAGCAATTTTTCTCAAATGGTGTTACGTTTTTGCTGCTTCTGACTCTTCGACCTCATCGGCATTTATTACAACCTAGGTCGGTTATGGAAAGAAAGCTGAAGAAGATATGAAATACTACTCGTACGGTGTTGATGCTAACGAAATACAGCAAGCACTAACAGCTGATAAACTTGCTAGCAAGGTTAGTCGCACAATTTGTTGTGTACTCAGGCGATTTTTTCCATAAAATTTTGTGGAGAGTTTTGCATCCCTATTTTTATTTTTTTGTTATTTTAAATTTTAATTGTAACTTTCTAAGCTTAGTTTTGAAAAGCAGATATTATTTTTTTAGTTACTGTTCTTTCATTTTATTTTACGTTTAATTTTTATCATTTCTGCTTAGCATTAACTGACTTAAATCATGTTTTCAGCCTCAAAAGAATAGTACTGTCAAAAATTTCCCTCTTTTTATAAATTTTAGATCTACATTTTTTTCTAATATTTAAGATTGAGTATCTGAAAGGAGCAATGATTGTGCTTTTAGCCTCAAAAAAAGTGTTGCCATAAATTATTCTCTTGTTATTCATATTTTTTCCAATGTTTTAGATTGAGTATTTGAAAGGCAAAGAAGCCGCACTTGCCAACGCACAGTCGTACTACAAGCTCCACTGTGATGATCTGCCATCTTATAAGAAGCACAGAAATTACGCTCATAATGTTAGCGATGTAAGTCAGACACTAGTCTAAACATGTTAATGCAACAGCTTGCTTGATGATTTTTGTGTTTTTTGGACGTTTTGCGCAAGTTTTTTACTGATACGAAATAAATTTGGAATCAGTAGATAGTTAATGCAGTCTACCATGCTGGTCTAAAGTTAACTGAGTTCATCTGCTTTAGATGGCTGTGGAACAAGGGTGTTCTTGTACAATGCACAAGTTCTAAGTAAACAAAAACCGTCAAGATGAACCACAGTCCTTTGTTAAAATTGACCTTTCTCGGAATAAACCGATATTACTAATTCGATGGGTTAAAAGTACGAAATAGACTTTTCAGAAGATTGTTTCATAGTAAACTAAGTAGATATCAATTTACTTTTAAATATTTACAGCCAAGAAACAGCTAAAAACACGAGGCCGGACATTTCCGCTCACTTCTGGTGCCATTGTTAACGCTCTGTGCCTACACTGAGTTGGTTCTTATGCCATGATGCAAAACAGGGCCGGTACCAAAGGGGGCCCAGGGGGGCTTGGCCCCCTCAATTGACAAGCTTTCTCTATTGAAGACAGCAGCTTTTGTGCTAAATTTCAAACTTTTCCCCCCCTGATAAACGCTTGGCCCCGTCAAGTCGACTGCTCTGGCGCCGGCTCTAATGCAAAAGAAGAAAAATGCAGCGCCGAAACGTCGGCTCAAGTGTTTTCAGCTGTTTTTGGCTGTGATATTTATAACTAGATTGCTAATTAACTCCCACTTGCGCCGTTTTGCCAAAGTACATACAAGTTTCAATACTACTCTTACTTTTTGAAGGTGAAATACAAGGAAGAATACAACGATTTGAAGAAATATGTCTACTTTCCATATCATATTACACCACAGTATGAGAAAGACGTGGCTGCTAGGAAAAATCTTGACATGGTAGGTCATATGATTGTTGGAAAAAGTGATAAAAATTTTGTACATTAGCACATTCGCAAGCCCGATAATTTATAGATTTCATGGGTTTAATCAAGGTGGAAAAGCACATTTTTATTATTTATATAATACTGGCATGTAAGAAGGAAAAATAAAATCGTAATAATTTTCGAAACTGACGTTTTCACAATATAAGTTCGGCTGTCATTATCAAAACTGTAAGCTAGGCGGTACAACTTCAGTTTTGTAATGCTTTGCCTACACTCCTGATGATGACAGCTGAATTTATGTTGTCGAAACGTTTAGTCTTGAGAATTACTTTCGTCTCATATTTATTGTGTACTGGTATGGAGTTGTTATTGCTGCCTCAGTTGCTGTTCTCTAGCAACAAGTCAATTTGCATCTTGTTTCAACGCTTTACCTAATTAAAAGCACGTACGCTCATACCAATATAAAGAAGTGCCAATGATGAGAGACGTTAAGCGGATACACTTGTATTTCTTGCTCATATCCAATTATCCATGCAAAGTTACTGTGTCAATTGTTTCGTCACAGCAGCATGTTAACCTAAATGCTGTTAATTTACTGATGATTGAACAAAATTTGTTAATTTACTCATTTTACTGAACAAAAGCAGTACAAAACTTATGATTTTTGCCACAGCAACTTTACCAGAAGGATTACAATGATGGGAAAATAAAGCAAAACTTTAAGTACCACGAAATACCGCTGTACATATCTAACAAGGAACTGCAAGAACTTCTAAGCGTGGTAAGCTCTACCTTTATCTATTTTTCGTGTAGTCAACTCTATTAGGATCTTTATTGTATACCCCTGTGGTCTGTATGTTATACGATTTCGAGCTATCAACAGCTGCGCACTTTTGACAAAATATAACCCTTAAAACCCTTGTTACTACAGTATGATATAGGCATAGCGATCGTAAAAGCAAATGGTTGCTTTGCTATAATGTGTGATCTCTCGAAAGTGTGATTGCAGGAAAATCTTCAAGAATCACTTTGCTTTAAAAGTAAAAAGCGTGCATCCAGAAAACTTAAAAACATCATCTAATTGCTGGATGTTTCAAGATGATACTCATCGCTTTTTCAAAAGTAAAAGGAACTGGTAATAGTAAAATCAGTTAAATTACTTTTCTTTTTGAACATTTCGCGACGCAATTTATCTTTACTGTCAGAGTGGTTTCAAAAGACGCAACCCCGTTCATCGATAAATATGAGAAAGTAACTATTTCGTCGCAAAATTAGCCAATTGTTAATGGTATTGCTACATTGAATTGTTGTATTTTTCAGCCCAAGCTAAAGAAAGCTTTGGAAGAACTTCACATGCACGGATTTACTTCACTTGATACGGATTCTTTTGCGGATCATGTTAAAGGAGTTCAAAATAGATTGAGCAATGTAAGTCTTCTATAGTTCTGACAACTTTGAAAATGCTTCAACTATTTTTTATGAAAGATCGAAAATCATTGACTTTCATTAAGATTTTCGCTTTTACGTGTGGTTATAACACACTGGCTATGCAAGCTGTTTTACCACCATCTTAACAGTGTTACAGTTTCGGTAAAAATCTTGCATTTTTGGTTCGATTACCGCTGAAAACGGTAATTTGTTTCTTAATGACTCTAAAAACACAAATTTTCATTGCTGTATGCTGTTTAATTTTCAATTTGTTGTTTTAATAAAGTTTAATTATAAACATTTTTATCTTCAAAAATAAAATCAGATCTTTACTATATTCGCTGTGTTATAGAAGCGTGTAACGAATGGCGGGGCCTATTTCCACGGCTTAGAGCCCGGGCAACAAAGTCTGAAGAAACATCGCAGCGGTAGCGAGCCGTTGGCGACACTGTGTAGTTTGACCGGCTTGGGAATCGAACCTCGCAGACCCTTCGAACTGATAGGTATGTGCTTAAAAACTGAGCTAACCCGACGGTTCATCTTATAATTCATAAAATTTATTGCAGAATGTCTACAAAGCGGCTGCTAAAGAAGTTATGGACAAATACAACATAACAGCTGAACTACCTGAAATCAAGCAAGCTCTCTTTTCCAATAAACTGGCTAGCATTGTGCGTATTCTTGTTGTCCAGAATGATTACCTAATACTAAAGCGGTTTATGTTATGTTAATTTTGGGTGTCATAGTAAGCTACATTATTAGTGCCGATGTACACATGTTAAAGAATTTATTATTTATTAAATTTAACATTATTTTTAAAAAGACCTTACCACCCAAAAATGTTCCGTCTGTTTCTGCTTTGCTGATGACACCCATAAGGCAGAAACAGGCCGTGTCTTTGTCCCAAATGTTTAGAGTCTGGGCTAAGTGGCAGTGCAGTCCAGTCATTCCACGGTAGCTAAAAGTCTTGCTTGCATTTTGATATCTTGTTGGTGCATTGTTCGCTTAAAACGCTTCAGCCTTCGGTATTCCTGTAAATTAATTGGATTATAGGTAGGCTAGCCTGATCTAAACTGCTCTTCAAGTAGTAATTAAACAAGCAGAGCACTGTTAGACGTGTATTTTTAACGTTTCGTACGGGAGGTTGCTCCGAGCATCCTCAGAAATGAGTGGAATTACTAAGCCTATTATTACCTACCTATACCTGCCTATAAGCCTATTATTACTAATGCCTGGTGGACAGACAATAATCAACCATTCGTATTCGATTTTTCCCTGTATATCGTTAGCATTTCAGGGCAACTCCATGTTTTTTGATAAAAACTTTTTTTCTAACCATTTACCACTTCTATTGCTTTAGAACCTCTACAAGGAAGATTTGAAGAAAGTGAAAGGTCAAGGCATGAAATATAACCCCGACATACCTGCTTATGCGCATGCGCGAAACGTCAAAAAACTTACAAGCGATGTAAGAGTTTTTGCTGCATTTTACCTTTTTCAGTTTACGTGATAAACACTTTATACTCAGATATTTTTGTTGAAAGTTTTTTTTTTTGGCTTGGAAAAATGATATTACGAAGGAATAAGTTCCCTACTAAGTGTATTTTCGTAACTTGGTCTGTTTTTTGTTTACGTAACTGAGGTAACAATGAAAAATTTGAACGCAAAATATGCAATGCTGTGAAAACTTTGGCTCTTTGCAGTTTTGTATCACTAATCAATTAACTACGCCTGTAAATTTAGACAACAGATGTTGGCAAAATTTAAAAATACCCAGCCGCAAATAATTGGATTTACTCTTTTAGACTCTGTATAAAGAATTGGCCAATCAGGCTCTCCATGACTACCAAGTTGTGCCTGATACACCTGACATTATTCAATCTAAAATTGCCACCAACAATGCCAGTGAGGTAAGCACAAATACAATGTTGCACAATGTAGACTAGATTTTTGAAAAGCAGATAGCTTTGAAGCAAGACAACAACTCTATCCACATGTCCAATTTTTTAGTTTCTCGTAGTTCGGTTCTAGTTTCTGCATCATAATCAGTTTGGTGATGGCATAATGAAAAAGTTGGTTATGACATCAAAAAAATTGATTATGATCCAGAAACTAGAAGCAAGAACTGAGGGCCTAAATTCCATGAAAATTGGCATGTGGACAGGGCAATTAGACGTTTTTTATTGATGTTTTGGCTATTATTTTGTTGAAGCTACTGCAAGACTTTTACTTGTGCTTTGTTTTTGTTGTACCATATTTGCAGATTCAGTTGAACAAGCAGCGAATTCAAAACCCAAAATTGAAAGTTTAGAAAACGTTGAAACAGAAGTTTAAATTTATATTATTTTATGGACGCATTTATTAACAATAAATGGCCTTAGCAGAGTTAAACTCTAGCAAATTTGATCGAAGTTGGACAGAAAGTGCTTTACTGTGATTCCTATCTCACTTGCATTTAAAGCGTCGCAATAGAACCAAACGTGCAGAAATGCAGATCTATGGCTTTGAAATCGCTGTAACATCGTTTTTATGTGATTGCAATTAATAAGTGATTGTTTCCAGCTACAAATAAAAACTTACTTTAGGTTAAATACAAAGAAAAGGGTAAAGAAGAAAGCGCAAATGTTAAAGGTTACCAATTTTTGAATGCTGAGCAACAACGAGACGTAGTACACGCTCGTAAAGTCAACCAAATCATCTCTCCGGCCAAGTACAAAGAAGAGTACAATGAATTGAGGAATATTATTTACTTCCCTGTACATCTAACCGACGGGTAAGAAATTAACTTCAAAGCACATCTCAATTCCTGTGATGCAGTTTTTTGTAACTTTTACAGGCTACGGCCTAAAAAACGTTAGTAAACTTTTTTTAACCCTTTCGTTTAAAGCAAGATGTAACGGCTTAAATTGTTCCTTCGTCCAACTGTAATAGTTTGTACCATATTGTGATGTGCGTTTAAAGGCCCCTTAATACTTTGTAGGTTTCACAAACTCCGGGTTAAGAATCCCTGACATAATCGATTTTTTACCAATAGCTTTTTTTACAATGTTGAATGTTTTACATTAGAGAAACTAATAGTCCATAGTGCAGTGTTAGGATTTTAAGTGTTTTGTGTAGCACTGATGGTAGTTCTTATTCTTTATTTTGAAAGCTGGTCCTAATTTCATTTTTACTTCACTTGAGTGTAAGAGTCGCACTAATCGAAGCATTGAAAGGACTTGTTAAATTTTTTAACTAACGGTGATATCAGTAACAAGTTTCAACACTATGCTCTCTTTCTTAGATATGAAACCGCTATAAAAGCCAACAAGTATGCTTCGCCGTCTGTTTACAAGAGTGGCTGGATGAAAAATCGATACAAAAACAATTTCAAAGTTCATGAAACTGAAGCATACCAACTTGATAGAGCTGTGCAGCAAATTATTAGCGATGTAAGTAGAAATACTTATAAACTCTGCAACAAATGGTGATCAAAATGTGATTTTTTGATGTGCGTGAGTTGGTGCGTTGCTTGATCGCTGTTGGTAGGTATAAATTTACACACCGTTTCATTCTCAATGAGTTCAAATTAACACCCCACACAATTATCTTTAGTAGATCTAAACCGAGACCCAATTGGTTTATATTACATCTTTTAAATCCAAACTTTTATTGGCCCTGACACCTGCTCATGCCTACGCTAAGGTAGCTAAACTTGCTGGTTTACATTCTGCCAAAGTAACGCAAATTTAGAACTTTGTTTGTTCAAAACGTTAGTGTCAAGTTTTATGCCCTTTACAGAATCAAAATTTTTGGTAATGATATCAGATTTAATCTTATTTAGTTGTTGCAATTAGTAATTTGCTCATATCTTGATAATGGATTTGTATTTATTGTATAATATGTGCTTAAAACATACATATTTGTGTCTTTAACAGCCTTATCATAGAAGTACTAAAAAAATTAACCACGTTTTTTTTCTGTGGTTGTTATGCAGCAAGCTTGTAAAAACTTTTCATTTAATCTTGCTTTGCAGATCGGCTACAAGGCAGCTTACAATCGTGATTTGGGAAAATGTCCCTACATCACAGATACTCCTCAGCGTGAACATCAAAGACAAATGAAAGTTTTAACCAGTGATGTAGGTTTGATCGTTTTGCAACAATATATTTTTTACATTTTGAAATTTTTTTTGAAATGGCATTCATGCTCAAAAGTTATACTAGTTTTATTTCAAGTTTATTAACAAGTTAAGGAACAGTGACTTCCAAAAAAGGTCGCCTATCCGCTTTCTCCACGTAGGGAATTATGGCTTTTAAACACCGGAAGCAGCGTGTTTGTTTTTTCCTGTTTTTACTAATACTACATAGCTACTTTTTCGGGTGACCTAAGCACTGTCTTGTTGTCGCCTTCAGAACAATAAATGTATCTAACACTGCCTAATTTTTTAAAGTTTTGTTATGAATGAGAAAAACAGTCGCAAAATTAGGGGCGGCTCCAGAGAGGAGCTGTTGGGGCGATCGACCCCCACCTATAATAGCACACAGCTGCAATATTGTTGTTTTTGCGGCATACCAATAAGAATTGAAATGTCCCCCCTTCACGAGATCGAACTTGATTGTAATTTTAGGATCTGAGGCTATCTATGGTATTCCATCTGACTTAGCAATAACCTGATTGCACTTCCTATGTTACAGAACAAGTACAAGCATGATGCGCGTTCTATCATTGATAAATATCACTTGATATCAGATGAACCTCGCATGAAAGTCGCCATGCAAGCTATGAAGCAACTTAGCGATGTGAGTTCTCAATTATTTTTGAAAATGTAGGCCCATGTTACCGGCCGTTAGCTCAGTTGCTTAGCGCACACGCTATCGGTGAGGGAGGTCTGGGGTTCAAATTCCGGGCTGGTAAAATCGGCACAATGTCGCCAACGGCTCGCCACTGCTGCGACGTTTCTTCGGAGCTGTGTAGCCCAGGCGCTAAGCCGCGGAGATTGGCCCCGCCACTCGTTACACGCTTCGGCGTAATACCGCGAGTATACTGAAGATTTTATTTTATTTAGGCCCATGTAAATTATGGCTTCATTTTCCTGCATGCCATGTATCTGAAAAAGGTTTGCGTTTTGTGTAAAAAAGCCGACATATTTTTACATGCAGCTTACTATCCGCTGAAAAAAATGCGCTTTAATGCAAATGGTTGTTTGTCTTATCAAAAAATCATATTATTTCTTCACAAAACCATACACTACTGTTTTTACATGGGTTTAAATTTTTAGTTTTTTACGTAAAACTATCGGCCGGTTGGCGTAGTGGTTAAAGACATCGCTTTCGGCGCAGGAGATGGTGGGTTCGTTTCCCGGGCCTCTCAAATCGGACACAGTGTCGCCAACGGCTCGCCACCGCTGCCACGTTTTCTTCGGCTGTGTTGTCTAGGCGCTAAGCCTACGGGCCCCGTAACTCGTATCACGCTTCGGCTTGAAATCGCGAACACAATGAAGGTTTAATTATTTTTTTGATTTTTTATGCGCAAAACTGCTGCAATAGGCTAAAAAGAATTTGCGTAAACCCTTTGGTCGTTGGTAATAACCAGTCACACTTGTGTGAGGGTATTTTTTTGTATAGTTGCATGTTTATCCTCATATCACGAGAAAGCGATCAATGCGCTATAACGAGCTCGCTTAGGAGTTGCCAGCCATCTGTCTACCACACAAAGATGGGGGAAGCCCGCTAACTGCCTTTCCCAATGGCACAACAAGTAAACTTGCCGGCTTGTTCTCCACATTCTCTTTTTAATGTTGAGCGTCAAGCTGGAAGCTGTGAATACCAATTTTCAAAGTCATTGGTTTGACCCTAATCGGAATCAAACCCAAGTCTACAGCTCTCGAGGCGGACGCTCTTACCACTCGGCCGTCTGAGCTGTTCAATCAGCATATCAGGCAAGAACATTTTCGATTATACAATATTGTTTTGCAGATTCTTTACAAGGAAGAGTACGCAAACGAAAAAGACAAGAATTTGTATGATTTGAAAGAAACTCCATTGATGAAACAGTTGCTGGAAGCAACCAAGTTGGTCAGCGATGTAAGTATATGCAGTTGTTGATAGCTACAAGACTGGCTTAATTATCTTGATTAGTTTAGTAATACGCAAAACGTTAATGCCAACAGACTCTACCTTACTATTTTGAGGTCTTCCTTATTTTGACCCAAGTTTAATTTGGTTGTTCGCTACTCACAACCGACCGGTTAGCTCAGTTGTTAAGACATCGCTATCGGTGCGGGAGGTCTGTGGTTCGATTCCCCGGCCGGTCAAATCGAATGCAGTGTCGTCAACCGCACACCACCGCTGCGATGTTTCTACGGAGCTGTGTTGTCTTTTCTAAAAATACCATTAAATACAAATATGGTACATAAATAACAGTAAAATTGAAACTATGAATAATACAACGATTAAAACTAATTTATTGTCAACGGTTAGGTAGCATCGACTAACCACGAGATTTTCGAATCTGGATGCTACAGAATTTAGGTGATAAGCCGACATTGGTGAAAGGCCTACATTAGAGAGATTAGAATAAATGTATTAAGTAAATCAATTTATTTTACACAGAAACCCTACAAGCAGCAAGCCTTGGATAACTTGCAGTTCTATATTCTTCCTGAAGATACAACTTACATTAAACATGCACAGGACACAGGGAAACTAAATAGTGATGTAAGTGTGTTGTGTTATGACGTAAGTATTGTGTGGTGTAAGTTAGAGATGGCACGGGCTGACTTTTTTGCAACCCAGACCGCTCATGGTCCGGAACATCTACCTCAGTAACCGACCCGGCAACTCATTCCAAAAATAAAGCCCGTTCCGCACTAAACACATTGTTTTTATGAATCTTTAGCCTTATTCAACCTAAGTTTAAAAAGAATTCACCACAGTTTAAAAACATCTAAAAACATCTATTAATTTTAAACTGTGGTGACTTCGTACATTTGCTCTAGCTGAACTCAGTTATCGAGCACTTTTTGAAACACTAATTCCCATTGTTATTAGGTTTAAAAAGAAGTTGTTTGTCAGCGGCTCGTAAGCGGCCCAGTAAGAAACAAAAGATAGAAATGGGCCGTCAACGGACCAGTAAAAAGACCGGTTTATGACTCGTTAATCGAGGCTTTTAGCGGCCCATGCCGTCTCTCGTGTAAGTGCTTGAAAACGGGAAATGTTTGTTGTGTTGATGTAAAATACAATATTGATGAAGGGTGAAAGTTCTGCTTCGTATAGAAATTTTCGTCTGAAATCCTTGTTTTTCAGTTAATTTACAAGAAAACAGGTGCCAAGAACTTGTTGGAAGGATATAAAAAACTTCTACTAGCTGATAACTACGCTCTAAAACATCTCGACAATGTCAAAGACCTTCCATCAGAGGTGATTACGTGATCTTAAGATTTGGACTTGCAGTGTTTTGTGTTCATTAGTTTGAAGTGGTTTTGTGCAGCACTTTCAATACTCTAAATAGGAGTTTGTTTTTGCCCTTTTGGATTACTTAGCATGTTTTAAATCATTTCAAAAGAGTGGAAATGTTTCGTTTTTGTCAAAAAAGTTAGATTTTAAGAATGTGGACTGCCTAATGACTATTATAGCTGGCTAAGGTTTTCCCTGAAATTAATTACAAGAAATTGTGCTTATGATGAAAAAGTTGGAAAGGTTCATAACAGCTTTAAGCATTTTCAGTTTACGGTAACAATATAATCTATGGAGCAGAAATACAGAAACTCTTCTATGAGTGTAACCAAGAACGTAAATACATATTGTGGTATTCAAATGTTACTTTCTTCATGTTTTATGCTGCTGTAAATGTGATTCTGCAAAAACCTTCAAAATGTTTATTTTTATAGATAATAACCGCACACCACACCAAGATTGTTTTGCCTGCGAAGCTTATGTCTCAGGCTGTAGTGACCCAATCCCACTTTTAGCATGATAAACTTTGCTCCAGCAAAATTTGGCCTTCATTCAGTCTATGGAATTACTCCAAACACTTGACTGCTGTTACCAGTCTGTCAGCCTATAAGCACAAGAAGTTCCTTTAGAAATAGGCCAAAAATCTTTATATCCAGGGGTGTTTATATGGACTGGTCCACCACTCGTCCAATGCCTTTGAGTGTTTTATTTTTTTCCTAGGGAAATATTGGTCTTGATGCCCGCTTTTTGTATTGTTGTTGTGTTTTACAACTTTTTGTGACTTGATTGATTATTTTTGTTTTTTGAAAGGTTGTTTCAGCTCGTTGTTTACGTCATCCATATTGCATAGTTTGCTGTTGAAAGATTTTCGAGTCGGTTTGAGTTTTCAGTTTTGCTTTTTTGAAATTTTGTGATTTGGAACCCCTGGCTGTCTTAAAGTTAATGATTTGATAAAGTTCTTGCATGTTGCTTAGCAAATCATTATGATATGTTGCATCTTGCATGCTGATTCTTTAAAAAAATTTGCAACGAATTGCATTTGCGCACATTTTGCTTTTACGGTGACTTGGGTCACTTCAAATATTCTTAGCCTTTACTATATATTTAATTTTCAAGACTCCAAATTGCTAGCTTTATGTGATTGAGACTGCAGTAGTTGACTCTATCTTGCCTACGATTGTTTAAACTGCTTGATAGTTTATTAAATTCGGGTTGGTCTTTATTTATTTTTGTTTTACAAATACATCAACTTCAGTGTTAAAAGTTGTATAGTTTTAGTGATTTACGTAAGAATTCGGATTTTTTTTCATTTTTCGATGCATAAATGCTTGTGATATTAGGTAGAACATCATTACGTTACGTTATACCAATTAATATCTTATTTTTTGAGTAGAGTCGTTACAAGCAAGACTTGTTTGAGCAAAGAGGACAATTAATTCCAGTTGTAGACACCCCCGAAAATGTGCGACTACAGAAACAGCAAAAACTTCAAAGTGATGTAAGTTTTTTCGATTAAGTTAGTTGTTTCTTAAATGTTATAAAACATTGTAACCCTGGCCTTTTTCGATCAGCCCTGTTTTAGGTTGTTGAAATGTCTTGTGTTTTTGACATTTTTTCGATGTTTAGCTCTTTCACAATAATCGGTAGTCAAGGTAATATTCGTATGTCATAGGCATTTCATTGATGAATTTTTTTAAGCAAAAAATGGACAAATAAATCGGTGTCAGTTTTCTTATTTGCCAGCCCAATTACTAGTAAAAGAGTAAAACATACGCATGGTCATTGTTTTTTCAAGGTTTGGCTTGAGTAGCCACTAAGCAATTTATGTGCTTTCAAACACTATCTTGCTATTTTTCATACATTTTATTAGATTCTGAGAGACTATTTCGGTTCCTCAAAACGCCCTAAAACAGACACTGCGCGTGGTTATAAATATCAGCCCTCGAATTTTTTATTCGTGGCTTTGAAATGTGTTGTTGTTAGTTCTTGTGTTATCATTATGGCCATTATTAGAATGTGTATCGCAAAGACTTGGACAAACATGTCAAAGGACATGGTCTTAGCACAGACCAGACACCTCAGCTGCAACATGCCAAAGATATGCTAATCATGCAAAGCGAGGTATACTTGTTGACTGAAATCGAAGTTGAGGTGTTGTGGTTGATTTTTGCTTTGCATGCAAAGTTTTGTTATGACCCTATTTTTGATTATTTCATTTTGCAGTGGTTTTAGAATGTCTTGAACCTGTGTCATGTGTTTGTAACTTGCTTTATTATAAACTATGCAACCAGAAAGCTGCCAAAACACTTGGTTAGACGTTTTGGCTCGCTTCTGGTCCCATTGTGAACACTAATCTGGGCTCTAGTGTATTGTTTATAATAAAATTGCTAACCTACTCCTAATCGTACCGTTTGGAACGTGTGTGATGGTGCAATTTAAGTTTGTTGCGAAATTAGAAGCAAATTTTATGAAGCCATTTTTGAAAAGACGAATCCGACGTTTAGTGAAAAGCATGCATCCAGAATAACTAAAAACAATTTTTAATTACTTTTTATTTTTGGCCTTTTGACAGTAAGATGAGTAACATCTTCAAATGTCAAGTAATTGAAAATTGTTTTCGGTTATTCTGGCTGAATGTTTTCCATCAAAACTGGGGAGAGTTTCCAAGCATTATGCTCTGAAGTTGAACCGTTTTTGCTGCGATTTAGTTCGTTCAAAAAACTTAGTAGTTAAACTGCTTGAAATCTGGTTTTGGAGTGAGTTTTTGTCTATTCTTGCGCTTTGATTTGTTTTCTTGCAAATGTTACTGGGTTTTTCTGTATTTCCAATTGCTTTGATCACTGCATTTCCATTCCGAGCATGCCCAACATGTCTGCTGATTTGTTCATCGAGATTTTGCCGCGAGAATTCACATAAAAGGTAACTGATATATGTGATTGAAATGTACTTAATAAAGTTATTTACAAGTTCTGTATTGAATTTCATAATAATGATGTTAATAAAAGACTGAACAAAACTGTCAAAACTACTAAATTTAAGCTACGAAATAAGGAGAATTATAGTAAAGTAACCTGCGATTTGAAATACAGCGTTTTTGGTTTTGAAATGAATGTTCGAGAACTATTTTGCTTATTTCACCTCTTGCATGGATGTAATAAGATGTGCTTTCAAACACTATCTTGCTATTTTTCATACATTTTATTTGATTCTACAGAAGAAATATCGAGAGGGATTGAAAGATCAATATAAATGGCAGAGTGCAGAAGCAACTAACACTCCGACTGCTGTCAAGGCTAAAGAAGTCACCGATCTGTGCAGTAATGTAAGAAAGCGACCAGTCATTGCTACTTTTTTGTCAAAACTTAGCTTCTTCAAAGCGACATTTTTCGAAGTTTATCGCACAAGAAGAGTAATTACGCAGCACAAATTTTAAACCATAGTTTGGGGCTTAACACGTGGTACTGACTAGCTTAGCTGCATATTCGAAAAGGCAGAAAAAACATAACGCACAATGTGAGGCCTACGAGCAGACTTTTTCGTCATATCCACAAAAGAATGCTGATACAGAATGTGTTGCTGCTATAGTATAGAATCTTTTTCTTGGGCCCTTGTTTTGACATCTATGATGTGCATTGTTAACATTGTTATTCAGTCTAACATATTTTTGTTTAAGTTGTCACCAATACCACCTTAATCAGTACATTATGACGCCGAACTTAGTCTTTTTAACCTAATCATCAGTTTTCTTTTTGCAGAACAAATACAAGGAAGAATATGAACAGAGCAAAGGACAAGGATGCAATGTTATTACTCCTTCTATAGCGTTGGCTCAGGAAGCTAATAAGGTGAAGTATTTCAAGATTTTGATTCTAGCAGTCATCCAAAACCATTAATTACTAATTCTAATTTGCTGCGTTTAAGGATGTATCCTCAAAAATGTATCGTTTGATGAGCTATCTAAGACCTACAGTTTTTAATGAAAGATTCTATTTTCTCTTATTATATAGAACTAGTCGCACCTCAAATCAAAAGTTCCTATCAAGTGTGGTTCAGCTTTTATGCTCTAACAAAAACCATGTCCTTTTGTGACTTTTCGAAACAAGTGTTGCATTTTTGTGACGATAATATGTTTTTGGTAGTCTTAGTGCAGCTATTTCTTCTGGTCCTAAGTTGTTTTGCTTTTGACTTTCCATTCTGTCATCCATTAAATGGGCTATAAATTCTTTTCATGTTTTATCTTGATTTCTGTTTGGTTTAATTTGTCTATAAAGTTTTGCTATTAATTTTTTTTACCAGGCTGTGAGCGATAACGTTTACAAAGAGAAACATCGCGAAGACTGCACCATCCCTCCTTCATATTGCGCTCTTTCCACAACTCCACAAATCAAACATGTTCAAGAAATGGGAGACAAAATCAGCAATGTAAGATTCAAATGATACATAAAAGCTGGCGAATTAATTTGGTTTCGTTGATGTGGAAGAAGCGATTAACTGATCCGAAAGTTCTCAGTATGTCAGAGATATATTTTGTAGATTTCTTTTCGCCATCAAATCTTCATTATACTGGCGGTATTACGCCGAAACGTGTAACGAGTGGCGGGGTCCGTATACGTAGCTTAGCGCCTGGGAGACACAACTCCAAAGAAACGTGGCTGCGGTGGCGAGCCGTTAGCGACAATGTGTCTGATTTGACCGACCCAGGAATCGAACCCCAGACCTTCTGCACCGATAGCGATGTGTTTGATCGGTGAACTATTTCTTTTTAAACGTTTTAAATTTTGGGTACTTTGACTTAGTGTGTAACAAAACCTGAAATTGTTTACTTGCAGAGAAAATATAAGGAAGAACATGAGAAAGAGGATGTTGGACACTCTGCTGAAATGAAAGATGCTCTGCAAATTCAGCAGGACAAACTTACAACTGCATTGCAAAGCAATGTAAGAACATTGTCAAATTTTGCTGGAAAGAATAGCATAGACTTGTACTAAATGTTTATCTTATCCATGCTAAACGCGGTTATCTAAACAACTCTTCTGTTGCTAAAGACCGATGTTCTATCTCTCTTTTGCTGCGTATACAATGCGCTATTGCTGTAAATTTTTTTTTAGTAGCTCGTATTTCCCATTTTCCAATATTATTTCGCAAAAATTCATTCCTCATCTTATAATTTAGATCGATTACAAAAAGCAAGGCAAGCAGGAAGCAGCACTTCGTAAGGAATATTTCCACTGCTTAAGTGAAACTCCTCAAGCTCTTCACGTCAAAAAGGTTTGAACACTAATTTTTATCAATGCCTTTACAACTTCCATGGGTGTTGTGTTTATTTTAACTTATCCTTACTTTCAGATGCATAAAAGGTACTTTTCTTGATGTATAGTACTTTTTAAACACCTTTAGGCAAATATTCGTGGCTAGTAAAAAACTGTTGCTTCACCATTATTAAGTGCACTTACGATTTATTCAAGTGAGATTCATTGTTGCCAGGTTTTACGACACTGTTTTATCTTCTGAAATTGAGATTGGGAATATGCGATACCCATTATTAAACACATCATACTCTAGGATTTTTATTCCCACTTTTTTTTAGTCCTTTGGAGTTGCTGTGTCATCTTACAATACTATGATGTAACGATTTGGTCTTCTGGGATATATCTGACCTTAAAATGCATGATGCTTTGCGCGTTTGCAATTGATGCTATGCTTGCATCAAAAGCACAAAATCTGTCCTATAGTGTGCTTCACAGGAGTGAAACTAGCACAAACGGGAACCGTTGAATTCATCAGCTGCACTACTGTGGTTTGCTCTTATTTCTGTTCACGTACATACACCAAAAACTTCTATGCCAGGGGTTTTAACCCGGAGACCATTGGCTCCCCTAGGAGGCTACGGTACATTAACCAGGGGCCCTAAAGGCAAGGTTTATTAATGGTGATTAACCCATTAAAGTCAGCTCTAGAAGGGCATCATAAAGGTTGAGAACCTCTGTTCTGTGCAATGGACTTAATCACAAGCCATTTTTGACAGGTCAGGGACATCTTAAGTGATTACAAGTATAAAGAAGCTTATGAAAATGAAAAGGGCTTGGTTTACTATCCGTACTTTTTAACGCCCATGTATGAAACTCAAGTCAAAGCTGGAAAACTGCAAAGTCAGGTACATCACTTGATTATTTTTGACTTTTTTACCTTACGAATACATGGCTCTGAACAACTGATGCAAGCTCATTGCCTGATATTTGTATTAATAATGTTATCTTGCGACAAGGCTCTACAGCACAAGCAAAAACAATACTGACAGAATGTGTTTATTCGTAGATGTAATGTAGTTCCTTTATATTGGTTCTGATCAGTTCTTTTAATAAGTCAATTCAGTACATAAACTTTCAAATAAAGAAGGTAGGCCCTAACCTTCTGCTACTTATTAATTGGTAAGAGGTTGTTGCATTGCAAAAGGCTGGCTATTTTTGAAAAGGTTATAGTTTTGCTGACTGCATGATTGACCAGGTGAAGCGGTTGCAAAGGTCACGGGCTTTTTGCATCACAATTAAATCTTTTGATGTCATAGTCTTTAATTATGACATCAAAAAATCGGAGATGCGGAAAGCCCGTTGATCTTAGGAAGCAATTGTGGATATTTGGACATGTGGACAGGGTAAATGAGCATTTTACATGTGCATTGACGCTTCTTCATAATTTGAATCAGTGGTTTCGGATAAGCTCTGCTAGATGCTAAATAAAATAGTTTCAATAATACAGTACAACCTAAGAGCATATTGAATCTGGTCGGATTAAAGTGACAGCTCAGATGGTCATGGCTGAGTGGTAAGAGCGTCTGCCTCTGCAGCTGTAGACTCGGGTTTGATTCCGAGACGAGTCAAACCAATGACTTTAATATTAGTATTCACAGCTTCCTGCTTGACGCTTAGCGTTAAAGGGACAGTGTGGAGAACAAGCCGGCAAGTATACTTGTAGTGCCGTTGGGAAAGGCAGTTAGCGGAATTCCACCATCTTGATGTGGTAGACAGATGGTCGGCAACTCCTAAGCGAGCTCGCATAGCGCTTTGATCGCTTTCTCGTTATAGGAGAATAAACATGCAGCTGAATACAAAATACAAATTTTTATTTGCTTTTCATGTCGATCGATTGTTGTTTCTCGAAATAAGAAACTAAAGTAGAATAAGCAAGGCAACTAAAACGTCCGTTTTTAATCTTTGTAGTCGAAATGTTCTGTTTTAAGGATTACTGAGGCTTGATTTTCCTTCTACTTTTTCAAAATAGCAATTTGCCCCAAAGCTGATTTAGTGATGCATTGAGTTTTTCTTTGCAGAAAATTTACAAGAAAAAAGCCGAAGAAGATCGTCATCTTTACCATTTGACCACTGAGCAACCAGACTTCAAACAAGCCAAAGAAGCTGGTGATATTTTATCCGAAGTAAGTTCAAACTGACATACAATTAATTTTAATGGTTACAAAATTTGACATATCGTTTTCAAACCTGACCAGAATATTTTATATTGCTTTTTATAATTGTTTCTTTGACCTCAGTGAGTATGTTTGTTTTTCATTTTGTGTTAATGATTATTTTACAACTTATACTGATATTTTTAAAATATTAGATTATTAGATTTACCAGCACATTTGAAAACAAAGCTCTGATCCTTTGAGTTACGATATCAATAAACACTATCTTTTAATCCAGGGGTGAGCAAAGTGCGGCCCGCAGACCATTTTATGCGGCCCACGGGCACTTACAGAAATATAAACTCCTATCGTGAATCAAGCCGAAGACAATTTTTTTCTTTATTTAGCTCCGCGCTGAATATCAGTGAAAAAAAGGACATGCGCGTCCGTGGAAATTTTTTTTTTTTGCTCTTCACTGATCTTCAGTGGTGAAAATAGGACATCTTATGTGCTCTTCCAATCAGTGCGGCCCTCGGCTTCAAAATTTTTCAAATTTTTTTTCAAATGCGGTCCTTCGTGTGAACAGTATTGCCCACCCCTGTTTTAATCTATTAATACGTAGACTTTCCATCATTTATTTGAAAAGCACTCTGCTGTATTAAGTATGGTTAAAAGATATTGCAGACTAGTAGAAAGAAGTGCTTATTTGTAGATAATAACTTATGCATAAAAGCATTGCACTATGCAGTGCAGTAAGATGCAACTTTGTGCATTTTATATTTCAGTTGAAATACCGTCAACCTTACCAAGGCAAAGGACCAAAAATACGGGAAGTTAAAGATGTACCGTCGGTGTTGCATTCTAAAAAGATGCAAGATTTACTCAGTGATAAGAGATACAAGAGCAATTATGAGGAGATCAAAGACAGATATCATCTTGATATCGCCACTCCAGCTTTCATCACTGCGAAGAGGGCGTCCCAACTGCTCAGTGATGTGAGAAAAAATAGTTGAATGCTTTACTACTGGTTAAAAAAATATTATTTGTAAAAAGTTTGGAATTTAGTGTCAGTAGATGCATGTGTAGAACCTAGTTCTTTTACAGTGACAATTTTGACTTTGCAGAAGTTTTTTCTTTCTGTTGCGATGGTGAAGTAAGGCAGATGACCGAGTTTTAAAAATTTCCGAGTCGGTTCAAACCTAAGACTTCAAAATTGCCATTCACAGCTTTCCTGCTCAAGACACTCAGCATCAAAAAGGGTAGGGTAGAGAACAAGCCGGCAAGCTTACTTGTTGTGCCGTTGGGAAAGGCACTTAGCGGTAGTTCTCCCATCTTAGAGTGGTATACAGATGGCTGGCTACTCCTCAGCGAGCTTGTTATAGCGCGTTAATCGCTTTCTGACGATAAGAGGTTAAACATGCCACTAACTATCTGTTCTTGCTGGCCTACAGAGGCAAAGTTTTGCCTGTAATGCTGTACATGTCCTGTTAGCTACCACTATACAATCTATTCTCTGTGCAACTGAATGAGACAATCCTCTTGTTGTTGGGTGCAAACTTCGTGCGTCCCAAACATGTGTGAACAGTGATTTTAACTATCGCAAAGCTGTAATTGCTGTATTCTGTGGTGTTCAAATTTTTTTTTTCAATTTTACTATTCACCTAAGTGCTGAGTTGGTCAAGCTACTAAGCGATGTAAATTTGCATGTGTTTAACTTAAACACATTTTAGAACCAATAAGTCAAAAACTTTTGAAGAGAATTTTTTAGCTTAACGTGGACAGTTTGAAACACAGTAAATCGCCAATAAAAGTATATTTAAAAGCCCCCAACGCCAACCAGATGTTTCTACGGCGAAACAGCCTCTTGGGGGCTTCTAAATGTACTTTTATTGGTGATTTACTGTGTTGTTGTGTTGTATGTATGCTCTGGCGTACTCCATTGAGCTCCCTATTTGGCGCAACGGTCAAATCACATTACATGGACAGTTAATGTATATTTTCAATCGGTTTATTTAGAAATCATACAAAGAACTATACGTGAACTCGAAAGGCCAACCTTACACTTCTTTCAAAGATTCGCTTCACATGAAGCATCTTCGCACTCTACCAGAAAAAATTAGCGATGTAAGTTTACTGGTCTAGCTTTATTCTAATTAAACAAATCCATTATATTGTGTGTGCTCAAAGCATAGCCGACAGAACTTTAAAATGCAACTGTATAAAACTTGAGCAGCAACGCGCCGAAAAAACGATTGATAATTGATACATACACTCTGTAAAGGCAAGCTGTTTCGGTTCTTAAATGCTTCTGCGTCTAATTGCCACTTATTGGGTCGTTGAGTTGTCTGCAGCTGGTGGAAGTGGGTTTGCATTTAAAACTTTAACTACTAAGCTCCTGTTTAGCCAAACGTTCTAGCTCTCAAAGACCAAAGCTGATTATTACATAATATTTTCTTGATTGTGCTTTTACTGGTTTGACACTAAGTAACACAATAATATGATTGGTTTTAGAACAAATACAAACAGGACTTGATTGTGTCACGTGGCAAAGTTATTCAAGTTGCTGATACTCCCTGGTTGTCGTCGCATAAGCGAGCTCAGAAGTTTATTAGCCACGTGAGTAATAATCTAAAGCTTTCAATTAGCTTGGATGACCGAGTGGATCAAGTGTCTGCCTATTGAGCTGTGGACTCGGGTTTGATTCCGAGTCTAGTCGAACCAATGACTGTAAGATTGGTATTCACTGCTTCCCTGCTTAACGCTCAGCATTAAAGGGAGAATGTGGAGAACCAGCCGGCAAGTTTACTTATTGAGGCGTTAAAAAAGGCACTTAACGAGATTTCCGCATTTTAGAGTGGTAGACAGATGGTCGGCAACTTCTAAGCGAGCTCGTTGTATCACTTTAATCGCTTTCTGGTAATAGGACGATAAATACGCAACTAAATACGAAAAATAAAATAAAGAGATAAATTTTGATTTTGCTTATTCGTTGTTTTATGTATTGCTGTAGTGTACATATTCCTTCAGTCTATTTTTAAATCAACTGCAGTTTTATTTATGAGGTTACTTCTGAATTGCCCTGACCTCTTGCCTAAAAAAATTTGTACAGCTCTAAAGTTCCTTATAATTTCTAGTAGTTTATAGGAAACTTTTTGCGGAGTTGCGTCATTACCTCGTCTATCTTTTTGCCATTGGTGTTTACATTGTGTCATTAGTTGTATCTTACCAAAAACTTTATTCCAACCATATCTATTCTAGGTAGATGTTACCAGCAGCAGTGGTTTTTGTATTAACAATTGTAATACTAGTTGATGTCATCAAAGCACAAAACTTACCAGACGCCAAAGTATCCGCAAATGTATGCGCTAAACAGAGCAAGCTATTACTTAAAAAGCAAAAATTGTTGAAAAAACTGGATAAGTTGCTCCGGCCATTTGATTGCTAAACGTTTTAAGATTTTCACTATTGTTCATATAGGTAACTATTTGGAAATTTTTTTCTAGATCAAATACGGTCAAAAGAGCGGACGTAAGCTAAAGTGCTTATATCAACCTCACAAGTTCAATAAACACGTCAAACAAGTTACTGACAACATCAGTGAGCTCAAGTAAGTTATTACTTTCTGTAAATTTTTAGTCAAAATCAAATTCTCATTGTACTCGCAGTATTACGCCGTAGCGTGTAACGAGTGGCGGGGCCCGTCTCGCGGCTTAGCGCATGGGAGACACAGCTCCGAAGAAACGTCACAGTGGTGGTGAGTCGTTGGCAACGCTGTTTCCGATATGTCCGACTCGGGATTCGATCCCCAGACCTCTCCCGTCGATAGCGTGTGCTTAGCAACTGAATTTGTTGTGATGCATTGCAACTCATGCTCAAGAAAGATTCGCAGAAAAGTTGTTTTATTCTATTTCGTATAAATTAAGTTCTAGTTGAGATTTAGTTAGTTTATCATTGTCTTGATTCGATAAACTCTTCCATAAATCTTTTAAAATTAAAAGGTAAATGTTAATAAAACCAAGCATACGAAAATTACAGTTAAAGAGCTCTTTTTCGAACGGTTTCATCAGGTTTGGCTAGGGATGGTTTTTGGTTTTTGTAGGCTTTAGTTCACTGATATATTTAAATAGCACAAATGGAACTCCTATTCGGCATTATCCTATTATCTTAAGTAGATGTTGATCGCACCGATCCCTGAAAGGTCGAAACAGACAAGCAGTGTTCACTGTGAGCAGTTAAAGTAAAAAGTTGAAATACTGACTAAAATAAAAAGTCTATTTCGAATGTACTTAAAGGTTTCATTTCTCAAAAGTGCACTGTTTTGGTGTAGTTGTTTTTATTCCAATACGTAAATTTACTCGGCACAACATAGCACACCAAATAGGCCACAATGTGCTATAAATGCACGACAACGTGCAATATTTCGACCTTTCCTGTCTCATCAAGGGCATGACTGTTTGAAAGTCCTCAGCACTGTATTTTATAAGAAGTTCTTGTAATCTTGAGTTTTTAATTCTGCTTTGATGAAGGATTTAGCTAATTTATTTCATATCAAACAGCTGCAGTATAAAAATGGAAGGAATCAGCCGGTTAGCTTAGTTGTTGAACACTGCGCTATCGGTGCGGGAAGTCTGGGTCTGATTCCAAGGCGGGTCGAATCGAACACGGGGTCGCCAACGACTCGCCATCGCTGCGACGTTTCTTTGAAGCTGTTCGGCGGAGATGGGGCAGGCCACTCGTTACACGCTTTGGTGTAATGCGGAGAATATAATGAAAATTTGATTCGATTTTTTTTTATCATCAGATACCATGATGATTATGAAAATTGCTACAAGGGAAATCTCATTCCTCTGCCAGCTACACCTGAAACTGAACTTGTGCTGAAAAACACCCAGTTATTTAGCAAGGTATGTTGTTATATGAGATGTTCTTGTTTTTGAAACTTGTAACTGTCTTAAATGAAGACAATGTCATCCAATTTCAATTTTTTACACTTCAAGTTGTATTTATGTAAATAAAAGCATTATAAAACCACTACATCCTGTTTCGGCGTGGTCGGATTCTCGGCTCTTCAGGTGATATAGAATAGTGAGATCCTAAGATAGCCACCTGAGAACCCAACAACGCCGAAACAGGCTGTAGTAGTTTTATTAAAATAAATGCAATTCAAGCTCTAGCTAGCAATAGTTATTGAGCACTCCTCAGAAGATATTGAGCCTCACTTTTACTTCAAGTTGTATCAATCATTTGTAAATGTTCGAACTATATACTACTTTTGTTGCAAGCTATTCTGTATATAAAAATGAGATAATATTTGATACCTAGTTTTATTTACCATGCCTATTTGGTAACTGTGATAAGGCTAAATGTAATTGTTTTGAAATTTCTCACCTTATCATTTTTACTGTAAAAACAATTTTAATTGCAGTCTGCCTACAAACAAAAAGCGAAAGAAGGCTTACAGCGCTACCTGGTAATCCCAGATGATCCTGAATTCAAGAGGTTGAAAGATGCAGCTTTGTATCTCAGCAGCATCGCGTACAAAGAAGAGGCTACAAAAGATCAATCTAACTTCACTTCTGTTCCTGAAACTCCAAGTTTAAAAATTGCCAAAGAAACACAGGAACTTCA
The DNA here is from genome assembly GCA_964006365.1 of Trididemnum miniatum. Taxonomy (NCBI): domain Eukaryota; kingdom Metazoa; phylum Chordata; class Ascidiacea; order Aplousobranchia; family Didemnidae; genus Trididemnum; species Trididemnum miniatum. The sequence goes on along the minus strand of OZ023248.1, from coordinate 14,430,391 downwards.
GAGTGAAGTAAAAACTAGTTTTTTCTTTTTGTTTGTATTCTTTCTTATCCAAAAAGAGATGAAAGTCAAGCTCGCCTGGAAATTACTAGTCACCTATCTACGATTATTACGCGGTGGAATCTAGCAAATTGCCTTTTCTAAAAGCGGATTTTCCAATGGTACTCCACATCACTGTTTTTTAATGCTGAGAATCAGAAGTTGTAAATAAGAATTTTTAAGTGTTTTTTTTTACTCGACTCAGAATACGACCCCAATCCTACTGCTTCAGAGTCAAAAACTTTTTCCACTCATCCATCTGGTCTGTTTCATCAAATTTTTGTGTACCACTGGCGTATAACTTGCTTGATGAAATAAATATTCTACGGTATACGTAAATGAAATAAAATATCCGTGAACATATTTTTGAAAATGCACGAAACGTTCAGTAACATTTTTCAAACTGCGCTTGTTGTCAACCACCTCAATAATCTGAAATAACGAATAACTTGAAAATAGTCTACTCGAGACATTAGAAGCGCAAGCGTTATTAAGCAGCTTGCATAAAGCATCTTCCTTTTCAATTTAATATTTTTTTCACCAAATTACTATATTTTTCTTTTCTGCAGAATGCATACAAGAAAGACTCCAAGAAACGTCTCGCTTCTGAGTTCCAAATTCCAGCTGAAGGAACCACCACGATGCGACAACAGAAATATGCGACGACACTCACTAGTGAAAACACATACAAAGAAAAAGGTAAAATTGCTTTTGAAGCGATTTCCTACTACGAAATCAAATCAAATCTACATTGTACTCGCGGTATTATGCCGAAGCGTGTAACGAGTAGCGGGGCCCATCTCCGCGACTTAGCGCCTGGGCTACACAGCTCCGAAGAAACGTCGCAGCAGTGGCGAGCCGTTGGCGACATTGTGTCCGATTTTACCGACCCGGAAATCGAACCCCAGACCTCCCGCATCAACAGCGATATATTGCGGGACGATTGCCTCGTAGAACAGAACGCTTGTAAAAATACCACATTTCTTGATTGGTTTTGCAACTGGATATTTATTGAAGGTGTGTTTATTGTTCAAAGTTGTCGAAATTACTTCTCGTACACGTAAGCCAATCATTAAAAAATGACGATGTGTCGTTACTAGTTCCTTCTCCAAAAGCATTTGGCTAAAACTACTGACTGCTGTTTGGCTGTTCGTTGTGGCACTGACTGAAGAGGATCGCTTGTTTAGCATTTGCGAATCGTGATGTGATTTCAAATTATTAGATTTTAGTTAGTTAGTTGCATATTTATCCTCCTATCACGAGAAAGCGATCAATGCCTCGCAGAGAGATTAATGACTTTCATATTATCAAAATGTGATAGAAGTCTAAGCACTCGCGCTGGATGCACTGAAATTTTAATATAGCGCATGAAATTATAAAATACAGATAAACGTCTAGTAGCTTATGAAATGACCAATCGGAAGCTGCTCGACTCGATGAACGAGAGGCCCCTCCGCAGCTTCCTGATACAATTCATGAAATTTTGCCTTGAAGTAATCTGATTGTTGATTTTCTTATAATAACTGTGTATTACTATGAATAATGTATTTTAGATATGCATACTGTTGGTTTATGTTGTCATTCATTTACTTGCGTTTGATTTGGTGCGACGTAGTGAGTTGTACGAATAAATTATCTATCTAAGTAAAATGTTTATTTTGTTTTAGGTGAAAAGCTAAAACACGAACCGGTTGCTTTTAAGAACATGAAGGATACTCGAGAAACGAGACATGCGAAGAAAATTGGACCGCTGAGTGAGGTGGGTTGTGTTTCCAAGTTTCAATTGATGTGACTGCATGTGTAAATCCAGCTTACACGTGCTTACTTGATTGGATTTGAGTGTGTAAAAGGAATAAGCCTAATTGAAATTGGTTTTACTGGATATGCAAGAAACACAGCAGGTTAAATTTAGCTGCAATATGGTTGCTTCAATGCAAGCAATTTATTAAAAAGAATTTATTCAGTTTAAATATTGTTTAATTGACTTTAAAGTTGATAAATTTAGAATTTGCTTACAGTATTTTGGTATAGGCAGATCGGTTTATAAAACCAATTATTAGAAAAAATATGTGTGACATAAAATGTTTTTGATGCCAGTGACGGTTATCTATAACCGGCCGGTTGACTCAGTTATATAGTACATCGCTATCGGTACGGGAGGTTTGGGGTTTGATTCCTGAACCGGTCAAATCGGACGCAGTTTTGCCAACGTCTCGCCACCGCTGCGACGTTTCTTCGTAGCTGTGTTGCCCAAGCGTCAAGCCGCGGAGATGGGCTCACCACTTATTACACGCTTCAGCGTAATACCGCGAGTATAGTGAGGATTTGATGTGAATGGCAGTTTTTTGTTTTTTAAACATGTTGAAATGCATTTTTTTTTCAGATTTCCTACAAAGCCAGCGCTAAGAAGAGACTTCCCCAAATTCATCCAGTCAGTGAAGATCCGTGGTTAAAGAAAGCTTTGGAAACGAATAAAAACATCAGCGATGTAAGGAGTTTTTGTTTTTCTATTATAAAGATTAAAATCATAAACATTATTTAAGTGTAATAGAAAATGGAAACATGGATAGGCGTAACTGAACACTATCATCTGAGAGCCAGTGTTTTAATCGTACTTCAAGCGTTGTTTAATTAACCATTGCTGCAAATGCCGGCCCGTTGCCCAAGTGGTTCAAGACACCGGTATTGGCACGGGAGGTCTGGGGTTCGAACCCCGGAGCGGTCAAATCGGACACAGTGTCGCCAACGGCTCGCCACTCCTGCGATGTTTCTTCATAGTTGTGTTGCCTAGGCGCTGAGCCGCGGAGATGATCCGCCCTTCTCGTTGCACGATTTCGCGAGTTTAAGAAAGATTTGATTTCATTCTTGCCCTGCAAACTAAAACATCTTTACTCTATGGCCTCTGCAGAGCTTCTAAGCTACCGAGATTTTCTGGAGTGGAATCAATGTTTTATCATTTTCTGCTTCAAAAATGCGATACCACCTTAGCTCACCTCTGGTTACCCTATTTTTACAATTTTCTCTTTTTATCGAGTTTTTGTGTTTTCTAGATCAATTACAAAGCAAAAGATAAAGATCTTCATCACAAATATAAACTAGGCGAAACAGACAACTTCATTAAGCATGCAATGTCTGTAAGTAGCCGCTTTCAGAGACATAAATTTTTATAGTAATTACTGTAATTAGCTTTGAATTTCTGTCAGAACTAGCTGAAAACCTGAGGCCTGTGCATTGTAGTCAGCTTGGACATTTGTTCGCATTTTAAAATATCACAAATGGTTTTTGTAATCTTTTGTGAGCTTAGCAATGTTTTTGTACTTTGCACTAGCGCAATTCGCAAAAAGAAAGCTGTTGACAATATCTCTTCTTATTTGCTGTGATCTTAAAACATTTCTTGGTGATCCACAGTACCCACTGAATAATGCCTACGGGGACTTTAAGGTCATTAAAAGACTTTTCGGAAGAAAGACTTTGTTATGGTCAGTATCTTCTTGTAAACGGTCTTTAAATTTTTAAGAATTTTTAGCAGTTCAAACATTTATGCGTTGTCCTCCATCATTTGCATTTAAATTCGCGGTAAAATTGGACACAGTCTGCGACGTTTCTTCGGAGCTGCGTTGCTCAGGCGCTAAGCCGCGGAGATGGACCCCGCTACTCGTTACACGGCTTGGCGTATTACTACGAGTGTGTAGAAGATTTCATTTTGATTTTTTTGTGTTCTTTTTTGCGTGCTTAAACGACGGTACTCACTTAAAAACCAATCTTCAGGTTCGTGATAAAATCAGTGACGTTAAGTACAAAGAGGACTTTATTGACAATGTGGGCTTGTGCTGGTGTCTCCCGGATGAAAAAGTGTTTCAACATGCTAGAAAAGTGCTGGATCTCTACAGCGATGTAAGTAGAAAACTAGGCTAAAGTCTGAATGCCCAGCAATGCATAAAATGAAACTGGTCAAATGGACTGCTTGAAGACTTCGTAGGCCTCTTACTTAAGTAGCTTTTAGCAGTCACCATCTTGTTTATTTATTGCATTTTTTTTTACCAGAGAGCGATAGAGATGTTAAAGCGAGTTTACTTGGAAGTTACCAGCCGCATGCCTATCACTAAAAAATTGTGTATTTGTAGCCTAATCCCATAAAGTTTGGCAAGGAAACTGTAAAAAACCAGTCTTTGAATCATTGGTGTGATCTCATTCAGAAAAAAGCCGGAGTCTTCAACTCTATAAGCAAAATGACTCATCCACGCCGTCATTTAATTGAAAATCATGTTTGCGTATAGCAGTGAAGAAAAACTTCCATAATGCTCTTGCTTTTGAGCTACGCAACGTAATTTTTATTTGTCCGTATGAGATATCAATATTGCTTAAGCGTAAGATGAATCACAACTTTTAAACTAAAGTAACAACGTATTGATTTGCTGTTGACATTAGTTGAAAGTATGAGCAATAGTCACAATTTTGAATGCTACCGAGTTATATACATTTGATCTTAAATGCGAGCAGTTATAACAATATGTTACCATCGATTTTTTTCTCGCCAGAATAAATACAAGCAAGAAGCAAGAAAACTAAAAGGAAAATACCACATCACAACAGACACTCCTGAATTCGAAAGACTCCGTAAAATCCAGGATGAATTCAGCGAGGTTTGTTTTATGGGCATGCAGTGTAAACTTCTGATGCTTTACAGCCGTGAAAGCTCGCAAAACCCAGCTGCTGGAGCTAGGTTAGGTTTGTTTGACAATTTTTAGTCAGCAAAACCTTTAGCACTGGAACCAATGGAAACCACCTGAAGCAAAATCTATTTTTTTGCCTCGTTACAAAAGAATTAAGCCAAATTATTTTCCAGCTTTGAAAATATTTTGCAGTAGAATAAAACCACCATAAGCATTGCTTAAAAACTGTTTTATTGGGGTAGTTTTTTTTTTTTTGGTGGACGAGCATTGTGTCAGTTCATTTCTTAACCATTTGTAACATTATTTTCAGAACAAATACAAGGAAGGTGTTCCTGAGAAATTGAAAGATTTCACCATTCTCGAAATCACGCCAGAAATAAAACATGCCACTGAGGTGACGTCACTTGTTAGTCAGGTACGTAAAATTATGATTTGTTAAAAAAATACAAAACTAGTTAACGCCATGTTGATTTCTGATGGTTTTGTCTAGCCTGCAGTTGAGATTTATTTCTAAACTTTTAATCAAAAAATCTTGTGTGCTTTGTGCAGTAAAATGCTTTTATGCTCTGTTCCCTCGAGGTGCAAAATTTGAGAAAAAGGAGAAATTTTGGGCTAAATTCTTCTTTGAGTCTGCCAACTGAAATGGTGATTTTTTGACCGAATTTGAATCAAAGTGTTCAATATTTTGGTGCAGAACAAAAGCTTCATAACATGGAAGCTAAACTTTGAGCAAAAATTGGATCAAACTTTTTAAAATCTCCTGGATCTTTGAGCAAATTTTTTATTAAAACTCATATTTGGGCAAATTCGTACTTGCTGAAAACATAGAGGAAACTGCATTGCTTGTAAGTAATCAAGCCAGTCTCACAAAAAAAGCAAGGTTGCAATATGCGGTGAACCTAAAAATGCGAATTAGTTTATACGCTGTATGACCATAAACCTAGGTCACTGGAAATTTATTTCGTTTTTAGAACAAGTACAAAGACAAGCATGCCAAAAACTTGGAGAAGTTTACAGTTTTGGAAAAAGACCCGAAAGTACAGCATGCGCAAAATGTGCACAAGATAGTGAGCAAGGTAAGATTGATAGGTCTGTTTAGTTGCAGCCTACTTATCTTGTGAATTCATTTTGTGGGCGTTTCTACAAAAAGTAAACTGAGTGTCATTTAACCAAAGCTTGCAAGAGCGTTGATTTAACGCTTCTATTGGTTGCCTGGAGCGTCCTGTTTTGGAACTGAGTAAAGTAGCTAGCCGCAAATTAAGGCATTGAAATGAAAAAAGAAAAATTACCTTAAACTTAAAAATTATAACTTCTAAGCCGGGGCTCGGCAAACTACGGTCCGCGAGACCATTTTATGCGCCCCGCTGGCACTTACAAAAATATAAACTCCTACCGTGAATCAAGACCTTTTTTCTTTTTTTTTCCCTCTTGACTGATTCTCAGTACTTACCACTTGGCCATCTGCTCTTACCACCTGGCCATCTTAGCCATCTATACAGCTCAGGTGGCCGAATGGTAAGAGCGTCCGCCTCAATAGCGGTAGACTCAGGTTTGATTCCGAATCGGGCCGAAGCAATGAATGTAAAATTAGCATTTGCAGCTTCCCTGCTTGACGCTCAGCATTAAAGGGACAGTGTGGAGAACAAGCCGGCAAAATTACTTGTTGTGCCGTTGGAAAAGGCACTTAACGGGATACCCCATCTATGTATGGTAGACAGATGGTCGGCAACTCCTAAGCGAGCTTATTTTAGCGCTTTAATGGCTTTTTCGTGATAGGAGGATAAATGCGCAACAAAAAAAAAAATGCAATAGAAAGCAGTACATCTGAGGACGTGTAGGCCTAGACCTTTTTTTTGCTCTTCCAATGAGTGCGGCCCTCGGTTTCAAAATTTTTTCGAATGTGGCCCTTCGTGTGAAAAGTTTGCCCATCCCTGTTCTAAGCTACTAGGGGTAATTAGATTTTTTTTATGTACGGCATCTTTGTTCTTCTCTTGTGACAAGAGAATAAAATTAAGAAAGTGATTAATCCAATGATGGTAAATGAGCAAACAGGATCTCTCAAATCTTGTGTACTTTATTGCTCTAGTCTTCGTTTTACCAAAGTCGAGGCAAAAACGTAGATAAGTTGATATGCACCATAGTGATAACTCACCTGTGAGATATTGTCTCGTAGTGTAGTTTTCAATGCAAAAATCTTTTCCAACCTTCCCAACGAGACGAAGTTGTGTACCTTCCATTGCCTGCAGTAAAAAAAAGAGTAATTTTGTCTCGATAGCGATATTGTGAGCAACGTACCGATATCACATGAAAGACTAGACTCGAAATTTGTTTTCAGTCGGATAAAATTCTTTCTCTTTTAACCCAATCATAAAAAGCTTTACCATTATATTAATTTCAAATTACCGTGGTGCATTGTTTTAGAATGCTTACGAAAGGAAACACAAAGAACAACAGAAAGAAGGTTTCACTTTCATACCCAATCGGCCTGATACCGAACAACTAAAAAAAGCCCAGAAAAATGCCAGTGATGTATGTTGGGCTTGTTAATGGAACTTTCATCTGCTTTGAACTTATTCCGTTGCAATTAATCTTGAGATTTTGAATCAAATTTCAGCTGTTTTGCATGCTTTTTGTTGTGAATTGTTTTACGTGTTTGCGTTGTGTTTTTGTATTTTTGGCACTGACAGACTTGCATAATTTTATGATTTGGTTATCGTATTTATTTGCTTTTTACTTTCGTTTGCTTATTTGCCGTTTTTTTTTTGTGTTGGAATGATTTCTATTCATCAACTTTTTTGTTTGCATGAATTCGAAATTTTGATTACAGTTTATTTGGATGTTTTTTCAGTATGTAAAATGGCGGCATTATTTCGTTTACATTGTACGTGAATGCTGTTTTTATTTTGTGTACTTGTTCGGTGTTATTACTATCAGTTGTGGTTACTAAATTTTGTTACGTTTTAGTGCTTCTATTAGTAATTAGCAGATAATACTTTTCCTAATTTTTATTGCTTCATGCACCTTTTCCAAAGTGTTTTAGCATTGACTCAAATGGCGTGACTCAATAACTTCATTGCAATTAAAATGAAATTTTGAGCAATCCTTCCATTCTGAAAAAAAAATTAGTTATTTAAATAATCTTAGGTTGAATACAAGAGAGAAGCTAAGAAGAAGATAGACAAAAACTTCACTGTACTGGAAAAGCGTCCGGATGTGGAGCATGCTGTTAATACAGCCAAGATGCAGAGTGAGGTAGGTATTGGGACACGAGTTTTGTTTCAGCGAAGTTCTGGATTAAAGATATCTTCAAATAAAGTTTAGTGTTCATTTTACTTACTTACTTTGCTTACACGTGTGAAAAGCCATATCCACCACTTTTTGTGTAGTATCAAATGTTGAAATTTTTTGCCGTCGTATTTCACCGACTAAGAAATTGAATGCAAGTTCTTTGTTCAAGATAAGAATTATTGTTATTGCTGTTAAGACAATGTATCAGTAGCCTAAAATCTAAAACTGTGAAAATGATTAGATGTGACAAACATGAAAAATGAAATCTGTGATCTTGCGTTTGTTAAACGTTGAGGCAAAACGGTTTTTGAAAACGCTAATTTTTTCAGTCCATGATAGGCGTTATCATAAAGCGCGTGATGCATAGCAGTTCTGCAACCTGTTCTTGCTAGCATAAGAGCGTTGCTTGCTTAGCATGTGATCTAACGAACGTTCAGTATTGGCCATTTGAGTCAAGTAGTAGCAGCTTTGCATGTTAGAAGATACAACTGTGCATTGATTTTTAATACCTTATTATTGGTTAGGTTTTGTACAAGCAAAAACTCGATGGCAAAAAGATAGATGGAATGAAGACTCCTTCCATGAAGCATGCCATTGGCGCAAACAAGCTGCAGAGTGAGGTATGGATAAACTAGCTATCTCTGCGTTTTTCAACAACCCAGGGTTCAGTTGACTCTATGGCTTTATGTATTTGCAAGGGTTCCTTGAGCTTAAATGGTGTCCAAAGAGTTAGCTAAATTTTTTCTAGGTATTGAGATATAAATGAGTTTTATAGGAGCAGGCTCGGGCAAATTTGCTATGCTGTGATTGTTTAAGAGTGAAATTCATGTTGTTTGTCTGATTTTACTCGATGTGTTTATTCAGGTAAATTCTGACCACCCAGTTAACAATTTGGAAAAAATAAAACGAACGTCGTTCTTCCTGGCCTGCTGAATATTTTTTTTTTTGAGGGTATACAAATCCGAAGGGGTGTATGGCTGATCAAGGTCAAGCGTTCTGAAGGATGAGTGTACCTTTTACCTGAGTGCGGCTGATGAGGGCTATTAGCCTGAAACAGCGCTGTCCCACTCTATGATACCCAATTTGGCAAAAGTTAACGTGAATAACTTCGGATTGTGTTTTAGCGAGTTCAATTGTTTGTAAAAAATTTATTTGAATGAGATATCTTAATATTTAGTCTCACATACAGTGGACGTGGAGTACAGTTACTTGTTTATTGCTGTACAGTGTACATGTTAAAGTGGTGCTCAATCTCTGGCAGAGAGCTCAATAATTGTTGCTATGTAGCGCTTAAACTGCATTTGTTTGAATAAAAACATTCTATTTGAATGAGATAACTTTCATCACTTTAGGAGCCGACAACGGCGAAACAGGATGTTGTGGTTTTATGGTTTTTATAGTGATTTTATTCAAATAAAAGTTTATTGCTTTTTATATTTTTATTTGAATTAGAATTTTTTGAAGATATTTGGATAAGAATTTTTTATTTGAATAGGAATTACTGAAGATAGCGTAAGCTGAAATCGATTTAAATTGAATAAAGCGTAAGCAGCGATATTTTTGACTGCTTTCGGCATACAGCTGTTATTTCTACAACCATATTAATTTTTATACTTTATGTTTTTTTGTTATTTTGTTTCACATATTTTTAGCTGGAATATCGTAGAACATTTGACAAAGAAATCAAGGGCAAAGGTTGGAAATTCACAAAAGATACTCCGAGTCAGAAACACGTGGAAGGAATCAGTCAGGTTCAAAGTCAGGTGACTTGAATTAAGACTTTCTTGTAACATAACCATGCTTTATGCTAGTAATTAGAAAAGCAAAAACAAATTCTAATCTGGTTTTTAAACGTTAAGCTTACGATTTGTTCTTTACGTATTAATTTTGTTAAACTAACCATCAGCTCTTGCGAAAAGTAGGTCTGCTTCAAAAAATTTAAAGACTGCTAACGTTGCAGCAGTGTTCTTTATTATTTATTACTTTGTTCTTTCACAACACATCGCAAGTATCTGTAAGTAGCATACTCAGCAATCATGAGAAAACGCGCAACCCCGCTACCTATCCCAAGTACACTACGACCTAGAGTTCACGATAAAGGGTATATAAAGTACTATCCGTTTCACTTTGTTCTTTATGATATGTAAAATACTGTCCGTTTCACTTTGTTCTTTATTATTATTACAATGAGACTTTGTTCTTGCTCTAGGTTTGTGTATTGTTTGCGATGTTCTTTTGCGTTTGGTCTTACGGCTGAAAATTCCCTACGTTGATATCTCTGTACATAACATTCTGATCAGTAAAATTGCGCTTTGTCATTTACTAGATCTACATTTTTTGAAATACAGTACTTGTTCGGTATTAGTTATGAAATCAATCAAATTAAACTACCAGCCGGTTTTGTCGGTGCGGGAGGTCTAGGGTTCGATTCGCAGGTCAGTCGTATCGGACACCTTGTCGCCAACGGCTCGCCATCGCTGCGATGTTTCTTCGTAGCTGTGCTGCCCCGGCGCTAAGCCGCGGAGATGAGCCCCGCCACTCGTTACGCGCTTCAGCGCAATACCGCGAGTACAATGAAGATTTGATTGTGCTTTGAAATTATGAATTTGTTTTTATCATTAGTTATTTTATTTCAGTACAAGTACACCAAGAAACACCGAGATAATATTGGTAAAGGTTATACCAGCATTACCGATCGTCCGGATATTCTTCATGCTACGTCATGTAATGACGTTGTTAGTGACGTAAGTATGAGTTTTTTGAAGCAAAGCAATGTTGTTTAGCTGAAAGCAACTTTTTGAACTCAAAAGAGACTCTGGTAAATAGTTTGATGTCAGGCTGGGTAATTCTTATTTCTACAACAATAATGACATCTTCTCTCGCATATGCAGGGAGCTATGAAACCTTTACCGGAAGCTTAAATCCAGGAGCGCAGTTAGCAAAAAACTTACGGAGGGTCCAGAGTCGAATTTAGGCAATTTGAGGCTTCGTTTGTATTCGCCCCGTGGTGATCGATCTCTTAAAAAAAGGTTTATACGTCTGAACGGGGGAATACCCCAGTGGCCCCCCTTGGCCATACTGCTTGAATCAACACTGACAAAAAATTAATGTTGTGACGATGGGCATTGCTGAGTTGCTGTGACTTCGAACTTAATATTTTAGTGCTAGAAAATAAGTGTAGACAAACTCAACCAAAATTGGACAAAATTTGGTGTTGTTATGATTAGGATGCTTGTACTCGGTGGGCTTTCCTTTTGTTAAGGCAGTCAAATTTTGGTAACTTCTTAAAAAGGTTGTCTTTAATCATTGCCTAGTATGTAATGGGTTTTAAAATCCGTCGGTCTGCATTTGTTGAATTTGGTGGGACAGATAAGTATTTTTCTCACCAATCAGCACCCTTCTTTCGAATCGATCAGAATTCTTTCTGTTGCTTTATAAATCAGTTCGGCTCCCGCGTATCTTCATTCTGACGATATCTAGTGAAGAGTGACAGCTCAAAAGCTTTTGGAAATGAAATCAATCATCTACTTCGTACCATCTTCAAATTCTGTACCATAAAATGTCTGTTCAATTATTTTAAATTTCTATCAATGACTTAATCTTTTTTTTAGTATGAGTACAAGCGACGTCACAGAGACATGACTGGTAAAGGCTACACATTCATACCTGATACACCTAGTCAGATGCACGCTGAAGAAGTGTCTCATACTCAGAGTGAGGTGGGTAAATTGAACCGTGAAGTGGTGCTATGGTAAAATATCTTCAACCTAGCACCCTTGCAGTTTTGATCACACTCCTCTGGCTATGGTATATAGACAATTAAACATTCTTACTTGTTTTTTGTTGATCAGTTATGATTATGAATTGATTGTTCCATGCTAGCAGATTATTTCGATATAAACTGCTTGTGTTTACGATTTAGCTTCAATATCGGCGAAAATATGGCAACAAAGGCAAGTCATGGCAAGTTGAAGAATCGCCTGGACTGGACCATTCGCTGGAAGCTCAAAAGCTTGTCGGAAATGTGAGAGATTACAGATTTGAATGTTTGAAAGTTTAATGTAAATATCATTAACAGTAGAACGCCGATTATCCGAATTAATTAAAACCAGGTGTGGTTCCGATAAGTGGTTTGTTCGGATAATCGAACAACATACAATATTACGAAATTGCATCATATGCATTATAAAGTACACTTACATTGTGATTTATTGTATATTATTTGCATTGGAAGTGTAGTAATCACTCATTATTTTTTGTTTGTTTTAAACTTGTTACTCTTTTAGTTACTGGCATTTTTGGACGAGAGCATGGCATTTTATAAGTTTCTTTTTGTTAAATTCGAATTCGGATGATAGGCGTTTCGGATAACCGGCGTTCTACTGTATTTTAAATCCTTTGAAATTGGCTGTGTGCTTTTAATCTTTTGGTTACTAGCAGGTACCTTTTCTATCACTGACTTACTTAGGTTCAGCGGCCTTGCTAGTTCTTAAACTTATTTTTATATGCTAGTGTTACAAGCACGTTTTAACGTATGTCGTTTTGCCGCTGTTTATTTTTTGCTTCACTGCGATTTGTGTTACTGATGTTTGTTATATTATAGCCGAAAAGAAAAATTAACTGCTACTACTTTCTTTTCCTCTTTGTCGTATTTATTTCTCCGGATGCAGTAGTAGCAAATTACTTGTGTTTTCTGGACTTTAGAATGATGTGCTGATGAACTAAACGCAGACATCATGCAATGTAATGCATACAACCAGGGTTTGTTTTAAGGCGTTTTGAGAAACCGAAATGGTCTCTACAAATTTTTGGTTTACGTTGAAACGGTTGTTGACTGCAGTTTCATTGACAAATTTAAAAATTCGTGGTCTTTCAAAATTTCTCAATGGTTCCTCAAGTTAAACCTTAAAAAAAAAACACAGCATACCACTCTATTTTACAATCAAATCATTTATACTGTAGATTGATTATCGACGAAGCGCGAAAGAAATTAACTCTCGAGGAACCAGCGCAGCTATGGAGTTCACCCCCACGTCTCTGCAGCAGAAGAAAGCTCAAGAAATCCTTGATGATCGCCGGTATAAAGCTGATTTCGAAAAAACGGTCAAAGGTCGAGGCATGACCTTTGACCTTCACGGTACGCCGGCGATGGATCACGTGAAAAAAGCAGAAGGAATTAAAAGTGACGTAAGTGTTGCGAAAGTAGTTAATGAAAATTCAGATATTAATTAAAATTAAGAATTTCCGTAAATATTTTTAAGGATTAGTCAACAACTTTGAGTGCGCTATAATTAGATTTAGAAGATGATGACATAATTCGCGATTAGTGCAGAGGTTGCCCGTAGCTACAAGATTTAATTACTGGTATGCTAAATTGTTATATTGTGTTTCTCATTCTAACAAGAACGAAAAAGCTGGACTGTAGCAGTACTTTTGTTTATATCGATTCAGCTCAGAGTACAGAAACGCAAAACATACACTAACTTGCTTATTAATATACAAGCAGATTTCGCTTGTTAAAACCTCATCATGGTCTATCTACGTTTTACTATTCTACTGTAGTGAACTTGAAATTTTGCAAACATTTTGCCTTACTGAAAGGTTCAAGATGTTCCTCACCGCTGTGCCTTCTGGCACAAAACAATCAAATTCTTTGATTGCTTATTTCTTGAGTCAATTTGCTTTTTGCGATCAATTTGACGTGCTATCTCATGAAACAAGTTTGCGACGATGAAAAGTTTTTCGGTCGCATTGTCGCTTGTCACTGAACGCTAAACTTAGCTTTGCACCAAAAGCTTTAAAGAATCCTGATCTTGGCACCTATGCTGTCAGACGTGCTTAAATTATTGCGATTTCAAATGCTTTTCGTGATTTTTGATTGGGTATTAATACTATGCTATTATTATTGATTGGAACTGGCCGGTTGGCGTAGTGGGTTAATGGCATCGCTAGCGGCGTGTGAGGTTTTGGGTTCAATTCCCAGGCCGATCAAATGGGATACTTTTCCTTTCGGCTCGCCAGTCGCCACCGCTGCGACGTTTTTGCGTTGATCAGACGCTAAGTCGCGGAGATGGGCCCCACCACTCGTTGCACGGTGTGACGTAATACTACGAGCGTAATGAAGATTTGATTTTTTTCTAAAATTGATTTGTTTATGTTAGATAATATACAAACAAGAATATGAGACGGGTGTCAAGGGCAAACCAGCTTTATCATTTGATACTGCTCAGATGGCGAATGTCCAAAAAGTGACTGATCTTATCAGTGATGTAAGTAATTTTTGTTTCTGATTAGGGCTGGGAAGTAGAAACAGGTTTATAATGCTGATGTTAATTTTTCTACTAGAACTAAAATCTATTGGTATAATCAATAGATTTTAGTTGCCCTAGTGAAGTCATTCGGTTTCCAGTAACTCAAGAATTAATACCATACCACGTTGTCTTTCTCCTTTGTAGAGAAATTTTGTTTTTCGTTTTTTAAAGACTCCTTGCTTTAAAACCAATATTCATCCAGGTGAAATATAAGCAAGATCATCGTTCTAACATTGGAAAGTCCAACTATGTGATTGATACCCCTGAACTAGCCAGAGTGAGAGAAAATCAAAGAACCATTTCGCAGGTAAAGTTGCAGTTGCATGATTTGCTCTTTAACTTCAGCAGAATTTAATCATTGACTCTTGGGCTCAATTGAAGAGTGCAACCCACAAGTCAGTGGCGGATCCGGGTGCCGAGCCCCCCTCGAATTTTTATTTAAAAGTTACATATTATTGCATTAATTAGCACTTCAATGCTTAAAGTCGTACAAAACTACAAATAAGCATTTTTTCGGCTCTTGGTCCTCCATTTCCCTGCTAAAAATCTTTTGATACGTCCCTGCAATGCGTCTGTTTCATAACTAATTCAATCTGGGATAATTACCCCTAAAATACGAGTGTTGCATCATAAATCGTAGTTGCAGTAAGAAATTTTATGCTCTAACCCCAAAGGTGTAAGAATCCAACCGTAATCAAAGTTTTGGATTCTTTGGTCTAACATGCATTTTCTTTTGACCAGGTTCATTACAAAGCAGATGCTGAGCAGCAGAAAGGCAAGCAAAGTGCTATATTACTGGATACACCTGAACTGAGAATGGTTCGACAAAACACTCACAACTTCAGCAATGTTAGTGACATTTTTTGACATGAATTTCAATGGTTAGAGAACATTTCAACCGGCTGGGTGCCTCAGGTGTTAGGACATCACTATCGGTACAGGATGTCTGGGGTTCGATTTCCGGGCCGGTCAAATCGGACACAGTTTCGCCTACGACTCGTCACCGCCGCGACGTTTCTTTGGACGTGTGTTGTCCAGGCACTATGCCGCGGAGATGGGCCCGCCTCTCGGTACACGCTTCGGCTTAATAACGCGGGCATAATGAAAATTTTTTGTGAAACAACGTTTTCATTTTTTCTTCCTTGACACGGGAACTAGAGAAGGCACTTAATAATTGACTTAAGTGCGTACGGTGTATTCAGTAGCCTAGTTCAAAAATTGTCAATGTTTCCCAATTTTTTCATGCTAATTTTCGCTTTTACCTTCTGCAATTCGCAAGTTATATTGGTATCTGTCAAAAGAATAGTTTCTTCTTCCAAGACGTAGCTACGAATTTCGTTTGACGACGATCGTTTAAAGACGTGTTAGAGTTTACGTCTTTCATTTTCAACTCTCAAAAGTATTGTTTGTTTTTTAGTTGAAATACAAAGATCCTTACACGAAAGGAAGAGCTGTTGCTATGATTGACACGCCAGAACTGAGAACTGTCAAGCAAAACACCAAAAACTTTAGTCAGGTAAGTTTGTTACAAGTTCCTCGTGTAAGTTAGATTGCTTAATCGTTCTGATCTTTCGTACTCAAGAAGGGCATGTCTTTGTCAATTTGAAATAGTTATCCTGTCCACATGTCCAATTTTAGTTGTGGGCTTGTTTCTAGTTTCTGCATCATAATCATTTTTTGATGTCATAGGCATCAAAAATTGATTATGATGCTGAAACTAGAACCGTGGGCCTAAAGCCCACTAAAATTGGGCACTTGAACAGGGTAAATATGACTGTGGCTCGGTAGACCGCGACAATGTTTGGTTAATTAACGGCTTGGATGGGTGTCGGGTAATTACCAAAAGGTTTCTTGAAGAGTGTCGGTACCATGTCGTGGTGCCGTGATTTAACGCCACTTTCAATAAAAACAAGTTGTGCTTCTTATCCATACGAACCAGTCTCTTTGTAAACTTGCCAAAAGAATTCTGTTAGCCCATTCTATGGGAAAATACTCTTTCAAAAATTGTTTATAAAGGCGATAACGATACAAGTACACGTAACATCACCCTCAAAAAGCCCAATCATTGAAATTATTAGTGGAAATACCTATTGAAGTGAAAACTCAGCAAGAATTGAGAGCGATTGCGAAATGATCAGTTTGCGCTATTTCTATCAGTCATCCGGTATACACGTCAAATACAATCGGCTCCTGCCCTGAATCAAATCGGTCGCATAGAATCTGTGACTTGCGCACAATCTTTATGCAAAATCTTAATTTTTTACAATATTTCGTTGATGTAAAATACCGTTACTTTAAATAATTAAAAGTGAGCGTTGCGTTTTCTAGTTGTCTGGTAGTTTCTGCCTTGGGCGAAAACAACAGTAAACTAATCTTTTGGCGTAAATGTAAACAAAAGTTATTATTATTTGTAGTAAAGTAAATTGTCAAATACTAACTCATCATCATAAATACTTGGAATGTTGTAACATCAAAATTATTGTCTGCAAAATGGAAATAGTGTGAAAATAAGCATTGTTTCGAACTTGATTCAACTTTTTACTCAAAGCAACAGTCTTTCCAATCTTTTCAAGGACTGTAGATCTCTGAATCTCATAAACCAACTTCCGTACGAAAAACGTGTTGTGAAGGCGGGTAATAAATAGACGTACAACTAGACATAGTTGAAGCAACTTGCGAGCTTCAAGTTAAAAACATTTAATCGAAAGCTCATGTTGTTTCTTAGCCCCCTATTTCTGATGTTTCTAGCCTAATATTTAAAAACATCAAGAAATGTTTCCGCTTTTATAATGACTAACAGACTGTTTGTGTTTTGAGATTAATTATGCTGATTTTATTGAGCGAACTAGCATAGCGTGGAGGTTGTCTGTTGGTTTAATGCGCTGGTTCCTAACCTTTTTAAAACCCGACACTCCCAAAATATTTTAATATGTTTTTGTATGCCGTACAGTACAAGTGATAAGACAGCCTCGAAAAAATTGCCAATAAATCAACTGAAAACGAAAGCATTTTTGATACAAAAAAAACTGAAAAGCTACTCGCACCCATAAAGGATGAACGCCCGTTTGGAAAAAACCGGTTTAATGTTTTAATAATGACAGGTTAAGTATCAAGAAGACCTGAATAAACTGAAAGGAAAGGCAACTCCTATAGTAGAAGACATGACAATCCGTCGTGTGAAGCAAGCCACGTTAAATGCCAGTGATGTTGCTTACAAAGGAATGAAAAATAAAGCTATGCAAATGGAAGCAAAGCGAGCCTTCGTAGTAAACCAACAAGCAGGTAATATTGATTACATTGCGACTGTGTTTAAATCCATAAAGATATTCTTCATAGCTCTACTATTAGGCCTAATAACGGTTTTATCAGGAATATATTTGATTCGTCGTCGTCGTCGTTTGGCGGGGCATCTCTTCCAAGACAGATGAAAGGACCAAGGCCGAGGGTTTATCCTTTTACCACCCTGGCCACCAAACTGCTTGGGTCAGATGCTGACTGTAACGGACTTCAGCCAGCATCTTGTTTCGTCATCCAAAACCATTAGACCAAACATACCTCGGGGTGCTCGATGTATGGGACACTGTGAGATGATGTGATCTGCGGTTTGTTCACTGGCACCACACTCACAATTCGCTAGAGGAGCGAGACCCCATTTGTACATGGACGAACAGAAACGTCCAACACCAGAACGCAGACGGTTGAGCTTGACCCAGGCTGCCCTGGGCAGACCCATACCCAAGGGTCTGGAGCTAGCCTTGGGAATGAAAGCGTGGAGTGACAATGCGTTGGCAGAGTACTCCATGTCCCATTTCGTGTTCGTCCACTCGGCTGCACGGACGTCCATCTCAGAAAGACTGTCTAGTAATTTCCGAGCAGCAGGTACAAATGAGCGTCTAGATTTCAATCTCTCCCTACATACGTCCTGTGACTCATGAAACTGGCCATATAAAATGTGGTCAGGGTCCAGGGAGCTGCGGTTGGCTAGGGAGAGTGTCGCTCCTTGGCGGCGAAGCTCAGCTGGCTGGATGCCTGAAAGAACCGGAAGGTAGACCGATGGAGTGGGACGCAGGCACCCAGTGACAATGCGCAAGGCGTCATTTATTACACTGTCCATAAGCCGTATGTGCACGCTGCGGCACCAGACTGGTGCGCAGTACTCGGCAGTCGAGTAGACCAGAGACAGGGCAGCTGTGCGTAATGTCTTAGCGCTAGCACCCCAACCTGTTCCGGCAAGTCGCCTCAACAGTGAGACGCGAGCACTTAACTTCTTGCGCAATGCTTCCAGGTGAGGACGATATGTGAGCGATCTGTCCAGTTTGACCCCAAGATAAGTGGGAACTGGACAGAAAGGTAAGGTCTTACCGATGTTACAGACCTTAAGCTCACGCTTAGCCTCTCGATTGTGGAGATAAAAGGCCGCCGTCGCCGTTTTAGTGTGGCTAAGCTTCAGTCGCCAGGTCTGGAGATATTCCGAGAGTGTAGTCATGTCCTGGCTTAGAGTCCTTTCCAACTCCTTCCATTCTCCAGATGTATGAAGTATCGCCAGGTCGTCGGCATAGGCGAACTTCTTGGAGGTTATGGAGGGGACATCATATGTATAGATGTTGAAAAGGAGGGGGGCCAGGACCGATCCCTGGGGGACGCCATTTCTCAGGCGTCGTAACCTGCTAGGCTTGCTGTCGCCAGTTGTAAGGGTGAAGCTTCTGTTGCGGATCAGCTCCATAATCATACGAACCATGTGCTTGTCCGGCAGAAGCCGCAACAGCTTGCAGGTGAGGCCACGGTGCCAGACAGTGTCATAGGCAGCTGTCAGGTCGATAAAGACGGCACCGGCCTTCTTTTTCGCTTCGAATGCATTCTCAATGCTTTGCGTGAGCAAAGTGACTTGATCCACGGTGGATCTTCCGCGTCGAAAACCCGCCTGTTCCCGTGGGAGCAGAGGGTCAATAAGAGGTTCGACGCGGGCGTAGATAAGTCGCTCGAGAATCTTGTAGGGAACACAGAGCAAGGAGATCGGAGATAGCTCTTTGGGTCCTCTACAGGTTTCGAAGGCTTTGGGACCGCTACTACTAGCGCTCTTCTCCAGATCTTAGGAATTTTGAGGTGGTGCAGGCAGGAAGATAGGAAGCCACGTAGCCAAGATTTTAAGCTGGCTCCAGCATGGATTATCAGCTCCGGACAGATGGAATCAGGTCCAGGAGCTTTGCCTGGTTTTAAATGTTGGAGGGCAGCAGCGAACTCCCGATGGGAAAAACTCCCAGAGACATTCGCAGGATGTAATGCATCAGCCCTCCAAAGGTCAGACACTTCCTGTAAAACGAGCCGAGATGAGCGTCGATTCACACCTTCGTATTTCCCGTTTTTAACCAGCTGAGAAGCAATACCATCAGCTGAAACGGGACATTGACGAGGGGATTGTCGTGACCTACCAGTCAAGTTGTTTATAGTATTCCATGCCAGCCGGCTGGAGTGCGAAAAGTCAATGTTGCGGACCGTCTCTGACCAACGATTTCTCCGCTTCCCGTCGAGCCTTGTGAGTAGGGCTGTGGCAGCCCTATCCGAATCAGGGCCCCCAGGTGACTGCAGGAAATGCTGATAGAGGTCTTCACACTCCGCATCCCAGCAAGGTATGTGGTTTGATCGTCGACCACGAGGGATGCATTTCTTCGCCGCAGTGCTTATTACCTTGCAAAAGCACTGGTAAACCTGATCGATGTTTTGAGATTCAGGTGGCGGTATACTCTTGGCCAGTTTGTTGGTTAGGTTAGAATAGTGGTCCCAGTTGGCCTTGCGGAAGTTCCATCGCTATACAGGCTTGCTCGGTTTTGGATGAGCAAGTTTGGGTGGACTTATAAGCGAGGGTCGGTGCTGTGACCTTGGGAACTTTCCTAAGATACGTCTGTCAGGTAAGCGACTGTCCAAATCGACACTGGCAAATGCAAGATCTGGGTTGGTGTCTGTTTTCCAGCGGCCAGAGTGGAAACTGGCGGCCTCCTTGGGGCTATATAGCAGGGTGAAGTTGTTGGCACTGGCCCAGCCAGCCAGGCATTCACCATCTGGGTTGTTATTATTATAGCCCCAGTCAACATGGTGGCAGTTGAAGTCGCCAGCATAGAGGCAGGGATGGGGGAATGCTGGAAGATCAGATGCTTGCATCCGTGTTGGAGGGGGTTTGTAGACGTTGACTATTTTATAGTTATCGACATCCACGCACACCCACTCGATCTCCGATGTTGGTGGGGACTGGTCGATTAGGATCCACTTCAGACGCTCATGGACAAACGTAGCAAGACCATGTTTCCTGCTCAAGGAAAACCCAGCTAGATGGTAGCTCGGAAGATCTAACCTTTCTACCGAGGTGCAATGGGTTTCCTGTAAGAGGATGACGAGTGCCTCACACTGTAACGCAAGATGATGCAACACGCTCATCTTGCTTGCAGTGAGGCCTTCGATGTTCAGTTGGAGAATGCTGGGCCTTTGGAACTTGTTGACGGTGCGCCGAAGATGCGCATCGCCCCGTCCTGAAAAGGACGTTTGCCGCTGCCCAGCTTGAACATCGTTAGGTGTCTCGCCGTTAAGGCAGATTCGGTTTCTGTCAGCCAGATTAAATAGCGTAGACAGAGTAACGCTCCGGGCTACGGGAAAGCATCTGCCATCCGGAGCTTGATTGATTTCTGTATTTTTGTCCTCCTGCGACCAGAAAGCGACATAGAAAAACTCTCCTAGAAGTCATCTTTGTTTTTGAGTTTTCGATTCAGATTTGTTTCTGACTTCTTTAATTTGCTGCGTGTTAGATTCCACATGCAGAAATAATTATCGTGAAGCATGTTATCCAAGGACGCAACGAGGAGGCTGTGGTGAAAATTATGCTGATGGGCAACATAGCTTCTTTAGAACAGGGGTGGGCAAACTTTTCACACGAAGGGCCACATTTGAAAAAATTTTGAAGCCGAGGGCCGCACTGATTGGAAGAGAAAAATAAAGGGCTACACGTCCTCAGATGTCCTGTTTTTCACTGAGAATCAGTCAAGAGCAAAAAAAAAGGTCTTGATTCACGGTAGGAGTTTAGATTTCTGTAAGTGCCCGCGGGCCGCATAAAATGGTCTCGCTGGCCGTAGTTTGCTCAGTCCTGTTTAGAACATGACCAACACGGCACTTCATTTGCAAATTAAGCTTCCGGTGTCTTGAAATTATTGCGAAGTTGATGCAATTATTCAGTAACCAGTGAAAATTTTTATCATCTGTTACTTTTTCCGCAGATAAACGAGTTGGATCTGTTGCTTTCCACCAGCAATATCATCCTTCCACTACTGTGTCCTCCACTCCTCAGCAAGGAATAGTGAGATGTGAGCAAGTGAGGAGGTGGAGAAGAAACCCAGGATCAATATTTGATTACGATCCATCCGATTACAAATCCGACACCGAATATGAACAAGGAAAATCGTTTTCGGCAGGTACAACATTGGATACGTATTTTGGGCAAAACTCGATCTGTTTTTGCAATTTTGGTGCAAACTAGGGATGGTGGTTTGATGAAATAAGCGGATACTCTGTTATTCTTTAGCTAGGGACTTACGTCTCCTGTTTAATTATCCTCTTTTGCTCCTACACCCCTGCTTGTCGGCGATGTGGCCAAACGGTATCGCGCGCAGGTCAAAAATCCTACATGACGGGTTCATTTCACGGCTGGAGACGATTGTGTTTGACATACTATACCACCTGACTGCTGACTCGAAGAGCACAAGCTCACTTCGCAGTCTCTCTCAATTACTGTTGAATTTTCAGTTCAATATGATTTAAAAATAACAGTTGTTTATTTATCTATTGTTTAGCTGTAAATCATGTTTTAAGTCCTCAAAAATTTGGCCCTTGATCAGAAATTGATAACATTTTTGTGTAGATGAAGAGCAGTCGTTTTCACGCCAGCTTAGTGCCGTTTCGATGAGAGACAATTATCAATCGGATCAAGAAGATTACAATTTGCTCAAAAAATTTGATCCCAAGACTGTCCGGAACCATGCAGTGTCCTGGACTGATTACGTCATGGGTAAGTGATCATGTCCCAACTTTAAATTGGTAGTAAATTTGCCTTTTTTCCAATTTTTAAATTTTGTAGTTGTTGTAAGCTGCATGTTTTGATTTACTACTATTTTGATTGTTATTTTTGGCGTAATGGAAAGACAGCGCTAGCAAAGCGGGGGGTCTTAGGTTCGATTTCCGGGCTGGTCAGATCGGGCACAGTCAAATCGGCTGAGCCGCGGAGATTGGCCCTGCCACTCGTTACAAGCTTCGTCGTGATATCGCGAGTATAATAAAAATTTGATTTGATTTTGTAACTTTCGTTTGTGAACTCAAACAAGTAAGTGTATTATTTTAGGAAGTGGATATCGACATGTGGGGGCACCGTCTTCGGTGCATGATTATGACGTCACAAGGAGGCAGCAGCTGAGTTTAGGAGGAGCACTGGGTCAAACGGTAAGACAGATTTGCGAACGTGAAAATCGTGAAATTGCTAATTTGCTAAAAACTTGTTATCGTACGTTTTGCAAGTTTTCGTTTTTATATGCTTGTAGTAGGCTACTATAAAGCAAAAGTTGCCGTTATCTGGCTGAAAAGGAACAGCACCCTTTGCAATAAGCATTTTATTTTTTTATTTTGATGTCACTCATCACATGTGAAACAGAGTTGTAAATCCAAAAACAAACCCGACAGTTTATGGCTGTTGGTAACACTGGTAACGTAACGCTTGATCTTATACAATGCTATTGCTAATGAATAAAAAGCACTGGCGTAAATATGTTGTAACTTCGGCTTACTGTTTATCACCAGTTGTTAACTAGTGAGTTTAATGACTGGATGAAAGATGATCTTATTGAAACCTGTTCTTTCGTTTCAGAAACAATACAAAGCTGTTTTTGATTACGTTGCCACTGAGGATGACGAAGTGACTTTTAGCGAAGGTGACGTCATAATCAATGCCCAGTCAATAGACGACGGCTGGATGTTTGGCACTTGCCTCAGGACAGGGAAAACTGGGATGCTGCCTTCAAATTATGTAGAACTGGTCGCCTAAGTCTATTTCGAACTGTCTCTAACAATTACTGGCTCTGATTCTATGAATACGCTGCAATCATGACCTTCTGTATTTACCACGGATGTTTTTACCAATTACTGGCACATTTTTGTATTTTGCACGTCTACCCTAGCTTTAGATGGAACGAGATTGCTCTAGAATATATTTTAAATTTAAATTTAGGGAGGTGCTTCAAATCATTGTGTATAGTATCGTATTTTGTATTTTTGCATGATCACTCAAGCATGACCTTCTGTAGTGTAAACAGTGAACTTGATTGTTTATTTTCTCAGTCTTGATTTTTGTTATTGTCTAACACTGCTGCATGATAGCTAACCGAAAAGTAATGTATTCGTGTCTACGTTAGGTGCTACTGTTATTGAAACCGATATTGCTGTTTAGTTATTCAGTGATTACAGTGAGGCTTGTGTTAGTGACAAACCAGTTCCCTTCCTGAAAGTGGATTTTTGTGTTCTCGGAATGTTATGACTAATAAACGTTTATCCACTAAATTTTTCATGCTGAAAGTGGACGTTTTTTTGGCTGATAGACCTACGTTGTATTTGCAGCATATACAAGCCCACCAAACCCACATTCTGTTGCAAATACATTCATAACATGGCATCATTAAATTGAAACCCGGAAAAGTGAAATTGGGGACTTCACCTACTTGTGTCGTCGGGGGCTAGATGGTCTCTGACCGTAAAATAAATGAAACTTTTGCGTTAACATCGCAACAGCAAATTGACGCAATACTCTGTCAAATCACAATTAATCATTGCTGTATGAAGGGATAGTGGCAAATGGCAATGCTGAATCGGTAGTAAAGAGTTTTAATTTAACTCGTTGTTGTTGTCACTTTTGTTTCATTCTCTACGTTCTATTTCATTTCGAACGCCGAGCCGAGTAGTGAGTAGCTATGGATACCATTTTTATGACTCCACAGGGTACCGAACCCTCAGCCCAGTAAGCCATTACGCCGTCATAGCAAAAAAGTAGCTGCAAAGTGACTGATTTCGTCTTCAGATTTAGCAGCGCACGCCGATGACGTTTACATTAAATACACAGATCAAGTAGCCTTTGCGGTTTGTTGGTTTATTATTCGTCAAATATTGGCCAAACGTAAAACGTTCATTCCACGAAACGAAAAAGGAACTGTGATCGGTTTGTTGAGTATATTCTGTCGTCAGAGCGACTTAGCGGCGCTAATGGGCAGAATAAGTTGTAGAAAACGCCGTCTGAAAGCAAAAGAAAACAATTTACGCTACAGGGCATAAAGCTATTGAAAACAGTCAGAATCTGATGTAAGAAAATGAGCTTAATTTCAGGTTGAAACTGTTGCTAAGTCCGCAGACAGAAAAAGAGCATTTGATGAAACGCAATAATGAAGATACCTTGGTTGTCAAGTTCTTCTGAGTTGTGAGCGACAGTTTTTGAACATTTGGCATGCTTTGTAGATTACGCTGAAGCAGGGTTACTTTCTTTCAGGTGAGTGATGAGACAGGATTGACGAAACTGCATAATTAATAGAACAATAGCCCACATTTTTCTCAGTTGGAAACCAGCAGCGTAGCATTATTAAATAAACGATTCATGGTTTGTCCACTGTGAAATTCTGTGCCGAGATTAGACCATTCTGCAGCAGCACGCTCGGACAGCGCCAAGCGAACAAACGTCAAGATTATGGTTCTTAGAATTGATAGTATTTTTTGTATTTTTGTTCCGCTCTATTTTTGTAAATTGTATGCAATAATATTGCACCTTCGTGTCAACTCTCAGAAACCCTCTAAAAAATACGTCAAACTACTGGATACCACCACGAATTTAAATTTTCAATCAGGATTGGTGAATTTACGTCTGATACCCCAAGCAACCCTGCGCCCCTGCCCTCAAACAGCGCAAAGTATTACTTAAGATCAAGCAGTGCTGGGTATTAAGAGAAGCTTCTTACGATCTAAACTCGAAAGGTTTACGAAGGGTCGAAAAAAATTAGTTGCTCAAATGGATCAGTCGCTTTGTTCATATGAGAATGTTAGACTTCAAATTTTTTCAAAATCAAATCTTCATTATATTCGCGGTATTACCCCGAAGCGTGTAACGAGTGGCGGGGCCTATCTCCGCGGCTTAGCGCCTGGGCTACACAGCTCCGAAGAAGCGTCGCAGCGGTGGCGAGCCGTTGGCGACACTGTGCCGATTTGACCGGTCCGGGAATCGAACCCTAGATCTCCCGCACCGAGAGCGTGTGCTTAGCAACTGAGCTAAAGGCCGGTTTCAAATTTTTTAGCATCCAATAATTTTAAGCCGGAAGGTAGCCGGCGAAAAAATTAGGGGGAAAGCTCCGACAAGGCCAAATTAGACAAAAGAGTCCCGTTTTCATTCGCGCTCACAAATCGATCCCAAAAAAAGGCCTTCATGCGTTAAAAAGGAGTCAGAGCGCCCGCTTCCCCTGGCCACACCACTGGTCTCAGTTAAAGTGTTTTAATTGTCCAGTTATAATGTATTAATGTTGCTTAAACGGTCTGAAGTAATTGCTGTATTATTAAAGTATTCATTGGAATGCATCGTTACATTTTTCCAAATGCAAATACGTGATGGGTAATGCAATGAACCAAACTGTAAGCTTATTCTAGTGGTCGCTAGAGTGACTGCTGCATAGCGTTTTAACGATTTGGATTATATTGACCAGTGCTAAAGCACTTTACGACTGACTGATAACAGTTTTAACTGATAAGTAAGACTTTGTGGTATGCGAGAGTCTGTTCACTCCTTTTGCCTCGTAAACATGTTCTAGTGAAAGAATTACAGGAAAATTTTTCAGCGAAAACCAAGCACTCAATACAAAGCTGAAACAGGTACCGATAGCTTAGATATGCCATTTGCATCAGGGGTTCTATCATGAAACCTTAAGGGGGCCGCAAAGACTCTTCAAAATGGGTTACGTGTATTCAAATAATATACGATGAGAATTACAAATGTACGGCAAATTGGTAGTGGTCGTTAAAACGTGTTCCTTAATAAAGAGTTCGTATAGTTTTTTTTTGGGAATATTTTGAAGATTCGTAGCCCAAAACAGGTTAAGAAATTGGATATGAATGAAGTTAATGTCCAATCAAAACTCTCCTTTCGCTGCGGTTTAAAAGTATTGTCAAGCTGCAAACAGTCGTGGGGTTGTGCAGGCTACAGGTTTACCATTTTTTGGTGTATTACGTTGGCTAAAATAGTTTTTATGTAATGATTTCGTTGTTGTTTTTATTTATACAGGAGATCCAGTCGATTTTTTTATAAGCAACTTTTGATTTATGTCGTGAAAAGGATAACTTTTTGCATTATAACAGTTGTGCTAGTATCCAGTATAGAAGTGTAATGAGAGCTTTAAAAACTTGTGTTCTGTTGGGAATCTTATTCTGCTTATTTAGCAGCATTGCAGAGGTACGTTTACTACTGTATAAGCTAGTATATCTTTTGTGGTTGTAATTATAATAGTCATCTAAATTTGAGGTTCAATTCCGAGTCGAGTCAAACTAAAGACTTAAAATTGGTTTTCACAGTGCCTGCTTGACGTTAGCATTCATCAGAAAATGTGGTTATAAGAAAATGTTCAAATTATTTTCATCACTTCTGTGGTTACTGCTGCTTTACACGTTGTTTGTTCATTATACCTGCATGCTGATTTAGTCTACTTATTGCCATTACTACTTACAATCGGCCGTTAGCTCAGTTGCTAAGCGCACTTGGTTCGATTCCCCGGCCGGTCAATTCGGCCTCGCCACCGCTGCGACGTTTCTTCGGAGCCGTGTAGCCCAGGCGCTATGCTGCGGAGATGAGCCACGGCACGCATTACACGCTTCGGCGTAGTACCGCGAGTATAAGGAAGATTTGACTTTGTTTTTGATTTGCGTGCCACAAATATGCAGTATTATACCACAGTAATCGTTTGCCGTTAAGTAATATCTTGGTGGATAGGTTAGATGGAATGCACGTATGAAAATAAATTGGGTTGTTTTAAATTAATCAGTTTTATGAATCCCAAGAATCTTAGCAGCTCTGTTCCCTCGAAGGTGCAAAGTTTGAGAAAAACGAGAAATTTTGGGCCAGTTTTTCCAATTTTTCTTTAAGCTTGCCTACTGGAATGTTGATTTTTGGCCGAATTTGAATGAAAGTGTTCAATATTTTGGTGCAAAACAAAAGTTATATAGGCTACTCTAAAAACTCAACTTTGAGGCAAAATTGGTCAACTTTTTTAAAATTCCCTGAATCTGTGGGTAAAGTTTTTACTAAAATTTATATTTGGGCAAATTCGCACCTGCATAAAATTTAAGAGGGAACAGTGTTTAGCAGCTTGATATACGCAATTTGCCATTGAGTTATGCGCAGTTTTTTGCTCATTAACTTTTTGACATGCGACTTAGCAGGACTACAAAATTGCTGATCCTAATCATTTGTCGGCCGTCAATTTAAATTAACCTCAAATTCGTTGCTACTTGTGTGGCTTTGCGATTCGTGGCTAATGGCTAAATGTTGTTTAAAATAGATCTAACGCTTGTTTAAATAATGCATTGGGCTTAGTGAAATAGAACTGTGCTAAAGCTGAATATTAATCGTTTTATTACGCAGTATTGTTTACATTGAGTTGAGTGTAAGTTGTGTTCGGCATGCACAAAAATGGTAAATATTGAAAAAAAAAACGGCTGAAACAGTTGGACGACATTATCCTTTAGCTTGGTGAACGATTCAGCTGTGTTTACATGGCACGGTTGTACAAACGTCACAAGGGCCAGATCAGAAAAATTTCCAAGGGATTAGGGAAAGTGTTTTCAAATGGAGGGGGCGTACCTTCCAAACATTGTATTCGTAAAATACATTTTTTGAAATATGAATTAAAAAGCCTCTCACCCCCTTTGCCGGTGCCAATTCAGTGGCCTTACCCCATGCAAATGGTCATTTTCTTGGATGCGGTTTATTTTAGGTGAACGTAATTCGCGTTTCCCAAACAGACTTGTTTCATTTTTTAACTGCTAACAGAGCAATGACGTAGGTCGGGCGATCATCGAATTTCAAATTACATTGAGCAGAAAATTCAACAGTAATTTAGGAAGACTGCGAAGCGAGCTTGCGCTCTTCGAGTCAGCAGCCACCCGATACATATGTCATATGCGATCGGCTCCAGCCGCGAATCGAACCCGTCTCGTAGGATCTTCAACCTGCGCGCAGTACCGCTGGGCCATGTCGCTCACGGTCAGGTTTAATTTGGATTTGGGTTTGTGAACGTGCGTTATTTAGAGTTTATTCGGCGTGTTTGGGCTATTTTTATTTAGTTAAATATGGTTCTGAAACGTATAGGACCCGTCTACAACTCCAGGATTGGAGAACGTACGGTGTGAAAACATTTTTTTATTATTAAGTTTTATCCAAATTTAAATGAAACTATAGTAAAATTAACTACCTCGCCCAAAATGTTTTCTCTGTTTGCTTTTCCTTATATTTCTCTATGATAGTCGTAAACAAGCTAGTAGTGACAAACTAAAAAATTCTTTCATGTACCTCATTTTACAGCTTAGCTTTGCTTGTATAAACCCGTGTAATAAGATTGGTATCAAGTCTGAACGCAATAAAAGTCTGATGAAAAGTTCGTACCGGTAGCATATCAGGTTATGGTACAAGACCACGGTTAAAAGGATCTTTTGTTTTTCGATATGAAATCTCTTCCTCTCGCTCTAATTCACAACTTAACGTCAATTACTTCGTTAGTGCTTAAGTTTGACACGACAAAAATTGTTGATTTACCATAGTGCACACGCCAGGCTCGGAACCATGGTTTTTAAAGGATGTGGAGGCAAATAAATGATGAGAAAATGTTCATGTTGAGGTGTTAAGCGTTTAGAAGTTCCAAATTTCCGATCTATTAGTATGTATCACTGAGAACTGGAGTGGACTTGATTCTCTTTTACGCCACTGTGGGCCCGCTTATGAGGATAGTCATACTATAAGGGGATTAGTTGTTGTTTAAAACTTGATCGCATTTCAAATAGTTTTGGTACATGTAATGAAGCGTAAACATGCCTACTTTTGAAATCTTTATATGTCAACACTACTCAATCATATTACGTGCAAATATGCTGATTTTCATAATTTAGTTCATATTGGGATTAGTCTTCAGTTTTTGGTCAATCTTACAAAGTTTGAAAAAAACACTCTGCGAAGACTTCTAATAAATCCAACCAAAACCTGACCGCTGACTCTAATCTTTTGTCTATAATTGTGATGTGTGAGACGTTGTTGAGATTATTAAATTAACAATTTATTTTTTGACCCGTTAACTCGTATCTTTCGTGGATTAACATCGTAAATGATCGTTTTAATTATTAAGCTAGTAGCCCAAAATTACCGATCTATAACCACTTATTTTGTTGGGGTGGGAAAAAGTTATTAGGGTAGATCGCATAATCTGCTGTAATTAAGAGAGTTGCTAGTTATTCGTAATAGTAGTCAGGTTATTTTCCTTGTCAGAAATTGCAGTCGCCATATTTTTGCATCCATTTTTTTTTGTCAACTTGTGTGTATTTCATATTGCTCAGCTTTGATGGGTGGTGCAATGACCTAGCGGTTAAGCTTAGCGCAACCCATATGTGGGAACGTTAGATGTTGTGTCACCGAAATGGGTAATTTCTTTAAAATTAACTAATAGGATGAAAAATTAATCCTGAGCTCTTTTGTAGTCGCTTAATGACGCATTATCTGGCACAGGTAGTGAACTTAGAACAAGCCATTTCACAGATGCAGGCCAAGAGATAGTGGCTAATTGCCGAATCTTTTCCAAGCAGGTGTAAAAGCGTAAAAAAAAATGAAAGTTTTATTTCCAAACAGAACCTGATTTCTACCTGATCGGTTGAGCACTAGATAACCCTTTCCCCCAACCTCTGATGGAAAGCTCATATCCATTGCTCTTACGCCAAGCCGTAGCTGCTATTTAGAATTGTATAAAAGTCGCACTTTGATTGATTGAACAAATCAGATTAACTGACGCTACAATGGAATATCATTAATTTTCTTCGGAAAATGTAAACATTGACAAACATGTGCTAAAAGCATACACAGCAACAGAAAAAGGATAAACTTTTCATTCTGCTGTTTCACCAATTTGAATTGGCTTTGCTTAAGTTGCTTCAATAGCCATTTTTACAATAATTGAGCCTCCCTAATTCGAATGGATCACTTAATTATCAATTTAACTGTTTGAGAGATCGCAACGATAAAAACTGATTCATGGTGAAACCAGGTAAAACTAATGAATTGTGTTGCATTGTCCAAATGGGCGTGGCGCTGCCATAGCTTGGTAGCCTTCACCAAAAGTCTGTTTTTTGGTTTTATGTAGTTCGTGCTTTCTTTCAAATTCAGCTTGAGATCTGGTCTAGTTCAACCTGAACTTGCCTCTGATTGAATGGTGCATGATAAGAACACTTGGTCTTGTGATAAGCAAACTGATTGTGAAAATTTTGAAGTGGTTCTCAATGATGCTACTGCAGTTGCCAATGGTAATGCAAAAGTATCTCTTTATTTGCCAAAAAAAGCTCATAATTTTTTTCGTTTTGATCCTACATCAAGATTTTCATTTTCTTGTATTTTCCAATATTTTAAAAGCAATATCATAGGCCAACTCATTTCACACCTCTAAAGCTCTTCATTTGCTAAACTGATGTCAATCTTTTTTGTAGGCGAAAGAAAGAAGATCGTCCCACAAAGATGACGAATTTGATATAACTTCGGATGAACGTAAGTATAGGAAAACAACGTGACTTTATTTAGTATAGCGTTTCGTAAGTTAAGCAGCTTATATGTAAAATATTTCGTTTAATTTGCGTCTATTTGCATAAATGCTTATTGACAAACAACTCTACATTTAAAATTTTGGTATACATAAACTCATATTCCAAATTTCAAATTTTTATGCTGTTGATTGACCAGTTTAAGTGTCGGGTAGTCTACGGATAACTAGCATGCGATTGATCTCAAACCAAAAAGGCTCTAGGGTCTTGGCTGTGTTAAAGAAGCCACTTTGAGTATGTTTTCCTATGCTAAAATCGAAACAAGGCGATGATATTAGTTGCACTTTTCAGATGTTTACTTTGCTTTTCCGTCCATTTGCGCTCAATAGACTTTTCAATAAAGCGTGAAATGTTGCTTTAAAGTTGACTTAAAACGATGAGAATTCGTCTGAAATATTGCCCTCGGTATTTTAAACTTATTGTTACGCTTGATTAAGCATATTTCATCTCATAATCGGCAAATATTTTAACATGAAGTGTTGCAATACGTCACGCTGCATTAGTGACGTCACTGTCACGAATTCAATTTACGAAGAACTGGCAACGCAGGTGCAACTCCTTGAATTCAAAAATGAAACGGTGATGTTACATTTTATTACATTTGCTGACTTACATCACTGGTGTAGCTGGAGGGTGCACTTCCCTCTTCATGAAATCTTAGACGTACAGACATTAAAGGTTACTCAGGACTCGTATACCCCCAATGCGGAGAACTCAGCGTGTAGCTATTGTCGTTGTACCCCCCAATGCGGAGAACCGATTCTATCAGTGCGACCCCATCAGTGATTGCGGGGATGTTGAGGAAGTGGATCATACGCGAGCTAAAATCAGAGAAGAGTTAAAATTGTGGACTGTCTTTTAAGTTAAACGCTTATACGGTAGCCAAATACTATAACCGTATCATTCAAAATTGAAGACTTAACTTGTATTTTGGAGTTAGATGTAGCTCGTTTATAGTTTTATATTTTTGTCGAAGGCCAAGACAGAAACGGAAAAAGAGAAGTTGGCATAACCCCAAAAAATGCTTGGTGATACCATGTAAGTTTGGAACTACAAATGAAAACGAAGACATAATAACGCTAGAAGCTGTTTTGAACGATTGTGCTCTTCAGGGGTTTTTGTTCTGATGAAATAGAATAATCAAAATGAAAAAAAATAATTTTTTTAGTATATTCGCAATATAACGGACCGTGTGTAACGAGTAGCGGGGCCATCACCGCGGATTAGCGGCTGCACAACCCAAAACTCCGAAGGAACGTCGCAGCAATTAGCGAGCCGTTGGCGAAACTGTGTCCGATTTGACTGACCGGGGAATCGATCCAAGACTTCCCGCACCGATAGCGATGTTTTAACGACTGAGCTAATTTCAAATTTAAATGTCAGTAGGGTATAAAGCAACATCAACTTGTTTTGGCATGAAAAGAATATAATTTAACTGCTTTTTTTTGACCCAGATTCGTTTCAACTATGGCGAATCCAGCTTAACGAGAAACCGCTGACGTGCAGTTTGCTTCATTTCCTTATCAGTTTATTGAGCGTAGAGTGCTAGTAGTGGCTTAAAATTTAATATTATTTGTTATCCGTCGCATTACACTTTCATATTTGGACATTACGCTATATAGGCTGGTCTTCGCTATGCCATGGTTTCCTGTACATTTGACCATATTCAAATATTGACAAACTTGAGAAGATTAAAACAGAATGTTTAAAGCGTTTGCGATCATTTGCTTAGCCAGACATATCGTGAAATGTTTGAAGTTTAGTCTGTTCATAAACCCATAAAAATGTACAGATGTATTTCGCAAGGCTAAAGTGGTCACCAAGTACTTATGATTTGGCGCTTTTAGCAATTACACCCACACAGTAGACTGTACTCTATTTTTGCTTCGTTACTTTACTGAAAATATACCGTCAGGAATGAAACAAAATTTATCCTTAGCCAACCACAAACGCATTACAACACAGTGTTTCATGCCACGATGGCGATTTTCAGGTGCGAATTACAAAACTAAAGAAACAAACGTTAAGATTATTCTATCAAGTACCGGTACTTACAGTTTTATTCCAAATATAGAGAAGGGACGCGAGATTATCTTTATAAATCGAGATGACAATGAAAAATTTTTCCATAACTAACTGACTATTGCTCATTAAAATTAATAAAATTAATTACTTTTTTACTAAAAAAATTAATATTTTACTAAAAGGTAGTAAAATTATTTTTTTACGAAAAAAATCATGGGGAGGGCTTATGACGTAACAAACGTGATGAACATAAAAACATCAAAGAAAACGAAAGGGGCTAGGGGAATAACAACAATGAAAAAAACGTCACTGATAAACATGGAAAAACAAAAGCAATTACAAATTATAGAGTGCACTGTATTAGTTTGAATTTGCTTTTGCAACGACATGCAGCTATTAATATTCATCGTTTGAGCATGGACTTCTAAATAGTAGAACCATGGTTCTACTATTTAGAACCATGGTTCTACTATTTAGAAGTCCATGGTTTGAGTTTAACAAATCTTGTTCCATACATTTATAGGTCTATATGTATTCTTTTTTGGCTTTGAATGACTAAATATTTGCCACCAAATATTTGCCTTTTTTAAAATTTTGGCTGGAATGCTACGACCTTGTATTGCATTTTTGCATGTAATCAAATTTGTATTTTTTGCAAAAGTTGTTTAGAAAAATATTTTACGTCATTCATTTAATATTTTTTAATCCGAAGTAATATCTGCAAAGTACTAGGCTGTAAGTCGATCCAATGCACCCAGGAGCGTGTGACGTTTCGGCCAGTTAGTGGATTGTAAAGAACCATGTCAGCAGACTTTAAAGAAACGATGAGCAAGTAGCCTAGTTTTGCTCTTTCAGCCATTACATCCACACATCAAACACTCTGTTTTCACTTCGTTACGCAATAAAAACAAACCCTTGTAAACCATATAATAATACTTCTTTGGCTTGGAATGAAACCACCAAAATTTTGCCTTTTTAAAATACTTCACATGAAATGCCACGGCCTTAAACTGCATCTTTGCATGCGGTCACATTTATAAATGCGTAAAAATTTTAGTTACATCTTCCAATCCTATATGATAGGTTACGATTATAACTTTAATATTTACTAAAAGCATGTTGGACTACTTACTACTTCATTTGAACAAAATTTATTTGAAACTAGGTACCGAGATTGCTTCGATCATTTTTAAGCCGAAAGGAGTAGATAAAATTTTCAAGAAATGTACGGACAGTGAAGCTCGCATAACGGACAAGTCAAGACCAGCGATATTTGTCCGTTATATGCGAAATCCGATATATAGGCCTACGAAACAGGTCTGATGACCAGAAAGCCATCCGGACTTAAAATTTGGTCCGTTATATGCATTATCCGTTATATCCGAGTCCGTTACATGCGAGGTTTATTGTAATTACAAATATCTTGCATTGAAAGGTAGTAAATATGATAAATAAATGATGTTTGACTTCAGTCGCCCTTGTTCACAATATTCGTGCCAGTCATTCAAGTAACGAAGAGAAAATCTGTATTTTTGATAAAATTTATTAAACTCAACACAGTCAGAATCGTTTAAAGTATTATTAGTAGCCAATTCATTTACTATGTCATAATTTTTTAATAATTTTTTGGTTAAAATTAATATCTATGAAGTATTATGATACGATCTGAAGCTCCCAGAGCTTGTGACATTTAGACAGTTAATGGATTGTAAAACTATGTAGGTAGACTTAAAAAGATTATCATAAATAATTTATCACCCAAACTATTATCACATTCTTCGAAAAGCTGAACTAAACTTTTTTGTCTAAAAAATAATAAAAAATGTAACTACATTGTCACTGGACTGTGAAATAAAGCGCAAAGCGTAGCAATGGCAATCTGATCAAGGGCTTTATTCGCAGCGAATTATGTCTCGATATATTTGTTTAAGATGCTGAAGGGTTTACTTATTTTGGCTCAAACAACAGATTTTTCGTCAAACAATAACACTGATAATAACTGCAATGACGAGTTCTGAAAGACTGAAACAGTGTTTCCTTACTAGATTTGGGCTCTATGACACTCTTTGATTGCGTTCGAACCAGTTTTCTGTCTAATGTTCTACACAGCCTAAATTATAATTTATTTTCAGGACTCTGTCAGCGAAAAAGATGTGGTAAACGTCCGAAAGGGTCGATGTGTGAAATTGTGATCGAAGGTACCAAGAAAAAAGCAGCGTGTGTCTGTCCAACTGAATGTGATGCTAGGTGAGTTGAATTGAAAGCAATTGGTGAGACTGTGAAGACGCGATTACTTTCACATAACGATTTTTGAGTCTGCTAATCGAAACTAAGTGATTGGAAGACAAACATAGTTTAGTAGGCAGACTGATCATAGCCTTGTAACAGAATCGGAAAATTAATGAAAGCATTTTTTGTGTTTCCGATACTGGTACTCTGCTAGAAGTTGAGTAAAATATTTCTTGGCATAAGGAGGTAGTACTGAATTGAGTTTTCCCTCCGTAGAGATAGTCCTCGTTCCACAAAAAGGTACGTACGTACCGCGCCATCCTAATGCCCAGATAGACGTTTACACCCTGAGAGAGCGTAGTCGGCCTGATGAGCCACAGACTGCCTTTGCACGTAAAAACTGGGCTTAAGCCTAATTGTAACTGCTTAAGTAACTATGACCCTTACCTAGAGTAACGAAGAGAAAGTTTTGCGATGAAAATTTTTTTACTCTTCGGTAGCCGAAACTAGAAAGGAATTGGGATCATGGGCAAACTTATTCACAAAGCCACATTTTAATACATATTCCCAAACCTAAGCAATAGATTCAGAGTGGCAAAACTAGCCTGAATTTCTATAAAAAAGCGCCATATTTTCACAATGTATACATTTGCCAGCAGTCAGCAGCCTGATTTCAGATTTAAGGTTTGTCATTTTCTTGGGAGAATTAAGAATGATCACAATTCACAAGTATCAAACTTTCCCTTTTTTAGCGATGTCTCTCCAGTGTGCAGCGTTTTTGGTCGCCAATATGAAAACAAATGCTTTCTACACAAAGAAGCATGCCAAAAGAAAAAGAACATCAAAGTAGCGTACGATGGCTCTTGCATAGGTAAGCGCAATTGTTTTTAAATTTTTTTAGCATTGCTGGTGTAGACCAAATGTAGTTCTGAAATCTAAAGCCCCAGTTAGTTCGTGATTTAAGGTTACGTGCAGCACTTGGAGTTGTTAAAAAGCTCCTTGCCAAAATAGCATTTATTTAACCGCAGGGGCGGGCCCAGGAATTTGAAAGGGGGGGCACAATTGTTTGTTTTAGTGTTTATTTTGCATGTTTTACGTTAAGTTTTTCGCAGCGCAATATGAAATATTAAAAGCATCCAAAGATTGAAATTGATGAATAACTATCCAACTCCACCTGCATAAGTAGGTGTTTATTCGGAAACTTGGTATAAAAAGTTGGTTGTTGGCACAGAACTTGAGAATTGCTTTTAGGAGAGTGTTCATGTCTTCGAAGCTGTTCATCTGACACTTGTCGAGAAGAGATCGTCAGAATGACAAAGCAGAGATGGAACCGGTTATATATAGAGAAAATGACGGGCTGTGATTGGTTGAAAAGAGAGAGCACGTGAGAGAGCCGTGATTGGCCGAAAGGAGACAACCAATGAGAGTGAAGAGGTTAGTGCAAAATCTTTAAGCTGTAGACAAACTCTTTTTGCCGACGGAGAATGGGGCTAGAAGTTTTAATGAATGTCGCTTCAAGAGCAGAAAGGTGAAAGGGAGAGCAACCTCTGGCAAGAATGGAAAATCTGCTGTCATCATAGTGCTAGGCGCATGTGAGATTTTGCAGTAGATGAAGTCCAATGGCCGAAGCAGAAGCAACATGTTGAGTTGCTGACTGGCTGGAATATTTGCAGTCACGAGCTGGAAGTACGCGCTTTTGAGAAGAGACGCCAGAGCGGATGGATTTTGGAACGTGTTGTTTAATCCTATCCTGCAAACGTTGAGATGTACGACCTACATACCGATTGTCGCAGTAGCATGAGAACTGGTAAATTACGTTGCTTTTCTTTAAGGCAAGAACTACACCTTTTTTTTGGTTGCGAGAAGAAGCCCATTTTCCCTCGGCAAAAAGAGTTTGTCTACAGCTTAAAGATTTTGCACTAACCTCTTCGCTCTCATTGGTTGTCTCCTTTCGGCCAATCACGGCTCTCTCACGTGCTCTCTCTTTTCAACCAATCACAGCCCGTCATTTTCTCTATATATAACCGGTTCCATCTCTGCTTTGTCATTCTGACGATCTCTTCTCGACAAGTGTAAGATGAAAAGCTTCGAAGATGTGAACACTCTCCTAAAAGAAAGTTGGTTTGATTTAAGTCAAATAAAGTCATAGACTGTTTGTCATTTTTTACAATATGCCCGTTACGACGGCGTAGCTTTCGGTTACCATCGTCAATGTGTACTCTTATGACGCTTGAACGTGTACCCTTACGACGATAATAATAAGCTGTTTCGCCTAAGCCAAGGCGTTTTACTATATCTTTAAATGTGTAATATTTCACTTGTTTTCGCGGTGGTCTTTAGCACTTCAACACAATTTTTGTAAAGCAAGTAACAATTATTTGAAATTTAGAAATCTATACCTGAAAATTTTTAAGAAGCCTAGGGACTGTGCCTTTTTTAATATAACAATTAAACTAAAGTCACTCCGCTTGTTTTTTTAGGTCGTTTCTGTGTGTGTTTAAATAAAGTACATGTACGCCAGTCGGCCTTTTGTTTTGTTAATGTGCAATATTCTTGAACTCTAAAATCTCAAATAAAAAAGAAAAGGTTTCAAAGCTGGTGTAAGTTGGTAATTTATTACTTTCGTATAAAATTAGCTTGATAAAATTTATCATTGCCATTTCACTAAAAAAATTTTTTGCCAGCCTCTCAGTTAAAGTGTCGAGCTGACGAATTGCGACAATTTCCATACCGTTTACTGGACTGGTTCATCCATCTCAAAGACCGCAATGAGTTTGGAACCGTGGACCCTAGGAAGACTATCACAACGATTAGTTTGGATGAAAGAAGAGAAGCAGCTGCGGTAATTATTTAGTTTTTATAAAACTTGGTCTAATTAAAGACGGTAAAACCTTATTGAAAAATTATTGGGCTATTCTGATGGCCTTGTGGATATAGAGCGTCTGTGTTTGGGGCTGCAGTTGACTCGGGTGCAATTCTGAATCGGGCTAAAAAAATATCTTTAAAGTTGGTATTCAGCTTCGGAGCTCTCCTGCTTGACGTTCAGCATTAAAGGGACAGTGCGGAGAACAAGCCGGCTAGTTTACTTTTTGTGCCGTTGATATAGGCTTTAGCGGGACTTCCCCGCCTTAACGTGGTAGACAAAATGGCCGGCAATTACTTAAGCGAGCTCGTGAAAACGCTTTCTCGTCACAGGAAGTTAAATACGCAGCTAAAACAAAAAATGAATACACAAAACTAATGCAAAGCCTGACAGGGACAAACACTCGTCTCATGTTTGTAACTGCCTCATTTTTTGTGCCCTGAGTTTAGATCGCCGCGTTGCTCCTGTTCATTTGTTCTATTAGCTTCTCTGAAGCAAGCAGCTTAGGATCAGACAAGACAAAATACTGAGAATAAAAGATCGAACTTCTAACACGGTCAAATATGCAAAGTGTTTACCAGGGTGTATAGGCTAATGGCTATGTTGATGATGATGCTGTAATACCTATCTAGTCACAAGCTTATGAGCGCGGAGATCTTTGAAAGTAGGCCTAAACGAGAAATGCAACCCCCAATTTTGAAGAAGCGAAAGTTAATTCTTTTAGAGGAGTTGTACGTTACAGAGATATCCTTCACATCATTTTAAAGTAGTATTTGTCAAAGTTGTATGCATTGTATTTGAAATGCTAGCCAGATTTAAATAAAAAATTAGCCAACTGCGAACTATTTCTGCCTCGTCAGTTTGTTAATGGACAAAGCTGTAACCTTAATATTACATTTGGGCGAGGCTAATCGCCATTTTTTGTTCAGAGGAAAAATAAGGCCACAATGATTATTAAAACTGAAAAACATAGAACGCTTTACGATTTTGGGTGTCATCCATGCGCCAGGGGTCATGCTAATCTTTTCTGTGTGGTTTCAATTTTAGTATGCGTACTGACGCAGCAATAATTATGGATGACGCGCAAAATCGTGAAGCGTTCCATGTTTTTCAGTTTTAAGAATTACTACTGTGGTTCTATTTTTCCTCCTCAAGCTATTGTCGTCCCATACTTAGTGTATTCCATTTTTTTTTTTTTTTTTTGTTTCAGTGGAAGTTTCAGCTACTGGATAGAAATGATGACGGAAAATTAAACGCAAAAGAACTCAAGCAATTTCGCTACGCTCTCATGCCATTGGAACATTGTGCTAAGGATTTTTTCAAGTAAATGTTGTAGCCTACAGGGTGAACCCCAAAAAATGCCACTTTGCTTCATTGCTTATTGTAGGCTAGTGTAATTATTTTTCGAAGCTTCTATTTCACCGGAAATTTTCGGTTACCGAACTTTGAAAATCGTGGTTGCGTAACCCGGCGAAACCGTTAACTCCCCTTACGGTTCCCCTGCTGCGAAAATGGCATTACAGGAACCGAAAAACGGTTGCGCAACCAGGGGGGGGATGTGGGAAATGCATCCCCCCCACCAGCCATTTTCAACAGCACTTTGCATGAATAAAATTTTTCCATTATTTCGAATCTCTTCATGACAATATGTCTTAGTCGCCTTAAGCACGCATAATCGAAACTGCGCAAACAAAATGCATCATAATTGGTGAAGCACTCAAAGCTAGGGGCCAAAAATATGACAAACTTTCCTTAAAAATTGTTCAAAAAGCACTAAAATGACCATTGCAGAATGCAAATTTTTAAAATTTTTCTGGGGGAGCATGCCCCCGAACCCCCCTAAAATCGTTTTTAGCGCTTAAGTTGCTTAAAATTTACTCTGCCGGAAAAAAACTGCGCTTGAAAAAGTGATGAAATTTGGTGCCCCCTCCCTGAAAAAATTTCGGAATACTCCCCTGACATGAAACATTTTTAAAAGGCTTATTTACGTCAGTTTCCGGGTCTAAACGTCTTTGCATTTAGTTAACATTCAACCTAATTCAAAATTACATCCCCCCAACCAAAACTTTCTGAATCCGCTCCTGTAAGCAACCACGATTTTCAAAGTTCAGTTACCAAAATTTCCGGTGAAATAGACACTTCCATTATTTTAATAGGGGATATTTTATGAAAACGATTGATGTTGCTTCTATTTTCTCCAACCTAGGATCATTGTTTCATTGTCGATCCGCGATATCTTGGTTTTTCATATTCTTGTCATGGAAAAAG
Source organism: Trididemnum miniatum (assembly GCA_964006365.1). NCBI lineage: Eukaryota > Metazoa > Chordata > Ascidiacea > Aplousobranchia > Didemnidae > Trididemnum > Trididemnum miniatum. The sequence continues at coordinate 14,389,802 of OZ023248.1, read as the reverse complement.
ATGAATGCTTTGTGTGCAAAGCGGATGCAGACGCTTGATTTTTCATCGAATTTTTGCAATTAGTGTTGATTCTACTTTTTATCTAAGATTAAACAATTTGTAATTTTTGAGCTGACAACTAAGGAATAAACTTCGATGTCCGGTATGTTAATTAAAAGACGTTCAGTTTTGATTGTTGAATAATTTTTTTTCCGTGCACATTGACTTGTTTCAAAACTGTTTCTATTTTTAAAGAAAATGTGATTCTAACAAGAACAAGAAAGTGGAAGAGGAGGAGTGGCAAAAATGCTTGGTGGATGATGGTTGGGAGTGGTTTCAGGAGCGATCAGGTAAAATATCAGAGCCTGATCAAAGTGGAGTGTGCTTTCGCTTGCCTTTGAGATCTAAATTTAACATTGCAACAGCTCTTCAAAAGTTAATACTGATTTGCTGCGCCAACTTAAAGTGATGAAACAAACCTGTGATTATGTTTTGCAAGGCGAGCAATGAATCGTCCACCCACCCAGTGATGACATCCAGTAATGTATTTAAGGAGGTGCAGGTGTAGCCAACACAACGTTACGGGTTTAAGGCTGCTGTTTGACCCGGAGATTACTGCCTTCTCTGCAGCTGCTTGTGGTATCTCCATCAATTTTTAGTTTTAATATATTTAATATTTAGTTGCATATTTATCCTCCTATCACCAGAAAGCGATCAAAGCGCTATAACGAGCGATCTTAGAAATTGCCGGCCACCTGTCTACCGCACAAGATGGGGTATCCCTTTAAGTACCTTTCCCAACGGCACAAGTAAACTTGCCGGCTTGTTCTTCACACTGTTCTTTTAAATGCTGAACGTCGAGCAGGGAAGCTGTGAATACCAATTTTAAAGTCATTGGTTCCACCCGACTCGGAAGCTAACCCGAGTTTGCAGCTCCAGAGGCAGACGCTCTGACCACTCGGCCATCTGAGCTGTGATTTTTTTTTTTGTTTTTATTTGTCTTTGTATATTCAACCCAACAAAACAAAGTCCCATTTTGATCGTGAAACCACCTCGTAAATCCGAAAAATGGCAGTAACCACTTCCGTGTAATCATAACTTTTTCTCCCCAGGAGATCATCTCTTCCTTGAAGGGAAAAGTTAACATGTCCCTAAGCCTATACAGGCCAGCTACCAAGTCTAGCATAGCATAGCTTTACTCATCCTGTTACCAACTTTTCTTAAAAATCATTTTCGATTTTATGATTAACATTCTTTTTAGGATCTAAAGAAATTCGCAAACAAACGACTGAAAATGAAGATGTTGAGTAAAACTTGGAATCAAATTTAATAATTCCATCCTTAACATCGTTGAAAATTGTATTGAATAAAATTTGAGAAGCTCCAGAAATATTTTTTAAGCAAATTTCGGTTTTATGTGAAACTGTGAGAATTTTTCCAACTTAAAAGTTAAAGACTTCTAAAAGGCTATATCAAATTTCTGAATCTCTCATCAGAAGTCCGAGCAGTTGAGATTTTTTTTGCTGATCAAGATTTATAAGCAAGTCCTTGATAACCGTGTCTGATTTTTAATAGCTTTGCGGCTGGCTGCTGTGTTTTAACTGCATTAGAACACCGTATCACATTTTTGCAATAAAATTAAGAGGGTTAAGCGCACATATGAAGGCTGTTCAAACAAGCAATTACCAAAACTTACCATCCAAGTTCAAGTTGTGTGGTTCCTACATGGTCCCCAAAGTTGGTTTTCTAAAAGCATTTTTATTAAAATGAACTGTGAAACAAAAATTCCATTTTGTCTATGCTTTGGGCTGCGTTTATATTGAATCCTAGGGTTGTCTCTCTGTCATAGTCCTATAAGTGAAATTCAACACAGTCACCAGAATTGCGTAACCAATAAAACATATTGTTTGTTTGATAACTGCTGCAAATTCGATTTTAATTTTTAGTCAGCATATTTTACGTTTATAAAAATGTGGTTGCTTTTCGTACGAAGCTACTGTAACCTCTTCAATCAGCATACGTTGTTGCATATTGTAAAACCGCTGAATAAAATTTGTTACCAAAACTATTTTCTGATTGATTGGATGATTTACCGCGTAAAAAGAAGAGTTGTCACGAGAAAGCGATCAACGCGCTCGCTTAGTACGCCTAGTCGCCGTCCATATGTCCACAGTCTACCATTTTAAGATTGGGGGGTATTTTGGTTTGGTATTGTATATAGCCAAAATTTGCGCATTCAATACTCCTTTATTACCTCAACTTTCAACTACTTAATTCTCCTTTTTTGCAGTGATTTTAATCACATCGAAATCTGATTCAAATAGAATGTAAACAAAAACTAACATAAATTTCAGATTTTAAGTTAACAGTGACACATCTGTGTTGTAGTTGCTGGAATTTCTTTCGTAATAATAAAACTTAAATTATCCACAGTAGAATTACGACACCTGTAACAATCAATTCTTACTTTTATTTTAATTCAATTGTTAATAAAGCTTTCTAATTAGGTTTTCCCTTTTTCCCGGGTTTTCAACTTCCCGGTAAACGGAAAATTTTTTAAAAATTATCCCTCGGGATAGAGCTTCGGAAGAGAGACTTTGCTTTAAGTAACCACAATAGTGCAACTGTTGTGTTATTATTACGCTGATGCATTAACTGCTCTCTGATTTAAAAAAAATTTTTTTTCATTTCATTCTGATTTCGAGTTAATATATGCTTTTATTTTATTTCTCTGACGAGGGCCAGATGAAAGGCCGAAAACGTTTAGTTCTGTAATAAAAATGTTCGTTATAAATGCACTGACAGTTGCACTATTGTGACTACTTATCCCTCGGGATTCTGGAAATTTCCGGAAAAATTTTCCTGAGCTTGATCATTTTGACATTTTTTATGATTTTTAGCATTTCAGATCTAATTTTTAGCATTTTGTTATGTTGTTTTGACAAACTTAGTACGTTCGAGTTTTTCAATTTTTTCGACAAATTGAGAAAAAGATTTTGATCTTACAAGCATTTCGTCGTAAAAAATTTTGCGAATTTTGAAAAAAAAATTTTAGTAAGAAAAAAAAATTTAAATTTGCAGTAACGCATTTTTTATGTCGGAATGATAGATATTAGTACCACTGAAACCCTTTATAATGTAAAAAAATTTCCCGGGAAACGGGAAATTTACAAACAGCAATGCAAATTGTTTTGTGGTTGGTATTTATGAAAGTAGAGAGAAAGAATGAGTAAGAGATTGAAAAGTTTTATATTTCCCGGGAAATTTCCCGTCCCGAAATCTCGAAAGGAAAACCTTATTTCTAATAGTCAGAGGTGGGCATTTATCGCGATAATTTGTCGGCGATAGTTATCGGCGATAATTTTTTATCGATTATCGTTATCGCTCAAAATAGTTTGGATTTATCGATAACCGATATCGCTTTTGTAATATATTTTGTTATCGCTGATAAATTATCGCGATAAACGATATTTTGTGCACGCAGTGTAAGTTGGGGAGTTGGCGCTATGGCAAAATTCAGGGTGTCGATAAAGTCTTGTTGCAATATAAAATATGTCTCTTTGTTTATTGTTTTGTTTAATCCAACAGCGTTTAACCTGCGGCCGTCGATGAAAATTTATGCGGCCGTTAAGACGCAATTCAATTGTACATGCTTTGGCGGCCGTGCTGGCAATTGGCGTGCGGTACATTAAAGTAAAACAGAAGTAATGCAAAACCAAATCAGTCGACACGAGGCATCACAATCTGAATGGTGATGTCACAAATAGATATATGAATGAATGTAACACCTGAGTTGGCATGTACTAAGCGAGTCGTGGAATCATGACAAATTGATACATAATGATAATGCGCATTGAGACTTCATTTAAGTGTGGTGAGTCACGTGAGTGTTGATAGCTATTTTATCGTTAACCATCTGAATTATTTTCATATTTGTAAGCAGTACTATTGCATTATGTCCTTAAAGCGGAAAAGAACTGTAGCAGAGGAGAAAAGAGTATTTTACTCCAAATGGGAGTCGGACTACTTCATGATCGAGACAGAAGCTCATACCATGATGTGCCAAATATGCAGTCAAGTTGTTAAAACAGTGAAAGGAGATAATGCAAAGCAACATTTTCGTCGTCATATGTCTCACACTTATGCAAAATTGGAAGGCGAGTCAAGAAAGATTTGTGTAGACTGTAGACGATTTAAAGAAAAGTTTACGACAGCAGACATCTTGCTTGTCCACTTTCATTAAGTCTACTAATAATCGCTGCGAAGCTTCCTATAGAGTTGCGCATCATCTTGGTGTGGCGGGGAAGACTTATTCCGATGGAGAGCTCGTTAAGCGATGTCTTATAGACGTTGTTAAGTGCATTCATCCCGGTAAGGAAGCTGACTATTTATCACTCGCTCTTTCGCGTAATACCATTCAACGTAGGCAAGATGATATTGCCAAACAGCTGTCTCTCTCCCTGCAAACAAAAGTTAACAAAGAAGCAAGTGTATTTTCTCTGGCTGTGGACGAATCGACTGACATTAAGGACTCTGCGCAGCTACTAATTAAAATTTTATACGTTCTCCGACTCCAACTTTTGAGTTGTGCGAGGATCTTCTTTTCACGGAAACACTCTCTTCTCGCACCCGTGGTGAAGACATGTTTGTTGCAGCAAAGAATTCCTGCATTAAAAATATACTGGAATTGAAAAATCTGCGTGGTATTTGCGCGGATGGAGCACCTGCAATGACGGGTAGCATAAAAGGCTTTGTGGTAAGAATTTCGGAATACGAGTCGAAAGAGTATGAAAATAAGCGGTTGACTAACCTTCATTGCATTATTCACCAAGAAGCGCTGTGTGTCAAATCTATTGCTTTAAATGACACTTTGAAAGACGTGAATCGCATCATCTTGCACATTTGTGCAAATACTCTTCATCACCGACAATTTCGAGAAATTTTGCAATTGAGTGAAACGTCTGCAGAAGACATTTTGTATCACACCGCAGTCCGTTGATTGTCTCAGGGAGAAACATCTCGCCGTGTTCTACACTTGCTCAAACAAATAACAGCTTACTATTCCACAAAAAACGAAGATTGCCCATTACAAAATTCCAGCTTCCTTACATTTTGGCGTTTCTGGCCCACGTGAACAATTGAAATCAAAGCGTACAGAGAAAAGCAACAACAGTATGCAGCATGTAGCATACAAAAAGTATTGGCTTTTCGTGACAAATGTCGTCTGTTTAAAAATCATCTTCAACAGCACAGTTTTTTCCATTTTCCTCAACTGACAAGTGACATCTTTGGTCGACAACAACAAAATACAGGCTGCCAATGTTCCAGTCACTGTCTTCTCTGGCGTATTCGATGCGGTGTTGCAGGATTTCGCTGATCGTTTTCAAGATTTTGAGAATATTTCGCTAACATTGAGACTCGTCGCCTTTCCTCATCTAGTTTACACCGAAAGTGCTCCGTTACATCTTTAGATGGAACTGGTGGAGTTGAAAAATAATGAGAAGCTTGTGGCAAAATTTAACCAAAAAGAAAATTTGATAGAAACGTGGAAAAATGCCACGGAATATACACTGCTACGAAAATTGGCAAGGGAAACTCTTGTACTTTTTGAAAGCGCTTACGTTTGCGAGTCAGCATTTTCAATGATGAAGTACTTGAAGAACGAGTATCGCACACGATTGTTGGACGGAAACCTAGAGTCTCAACTAAAGCTGATGGTATCCAGAGAGGTTCCTGACTTTGCAAGATTAGCTGCTCGTATGCAAGATCAAGGAAGCCATTAGTTGCAACGCCTTACCAGCTTTTATTAAATAAATTCGTTTAAAAATGAATGTTTGAACGCTTCATTGTATTTCTAGGCACAGTACGTTTAGGAGACGCACGTAAATATATCTTTATTTAGCTACAGTACCGCAATTAACAATAAAAAATCCATAACGAGGCCGTACTTCATAGAAGTAATCATAATGCGGCAGGCAATATCAAAAAGGTTGTACACCCCTGGTTTAATCCCACGACAGAGGCCGGGAACTGCTGCTCTCTTTTCTTGAAAAATCTAGAAAAACACTTTTGAGTTGACTTACAAAAAAAAACTTCGTCAAACATATTGAAAATTTACCGCAACATTTATCGGAAAAATTTATCGATTAACGATACCGCTTTAAGAAATTGAGATTTATCGGTATCGCCCAGAGCAGTTTTGAAATTACTGATTATCGTTATCGCTTTATTACAGGTTTGATTTTCTGTCACAAACAACGCATTCTAATCTATTGCAACCTTCCATCAAAATGAAACATCTACTGATCTGAATGTAAAAGCATTTAGTTGATACAATATCGTTTCAACGGAAGTGCGCAATATTCGAAGAGAATTGATAACAGCGTTAAGCCTAGACAAAACTATGCTAAAAGTGCTAAAACGGATGAGAAAGTGAGTTGTTTAAAAACGTTATGTGAAACTTTAGAATTTAACCGAGGCAGGATATCGCTAGGGCCCATGTGGGCAATCCAGTAGTTGCACAGGCGGGATATCGCAAGGGCTCATGCGGGCAACCCAGTTGTTGCGGAGGTGGGATATAGCTAGGGATCATGTGGGTAACCCACATGGGACCTGTCTTTTTCCCACGGTCATATTTTTGCGGGCCCCACCAGGGTAGCCACACATGGAGCCCAAAGTTGCCCATATTAAGTTCAACTGGGTCCCACTTATTTTTGCTGACTGGGTACACATTCGTTACAGAGGATCCCGTAAAGCACTTTTCCCAAGGGCACAAGCGAACTGGTCGGTTTTGGCGGTTTGTTCTGTACATTAATTGTCTCTTTCACGCTAAGTAAAAAGCTGCAAGCATATGCCAATTTTTGACTTTGAATCGGTTTATTTGACCCGACTCGGAATCGAACTTTCAATTTTAGTTCAGCAGCATATTTATCCTCTCATTAATAGAAAGCCATAGCGAGCTCGCTTGGTTGTTATCAGACATGTATCTGCAGGGTTACCATTTCGTGCTTATTTTTAAGAAACGTGCTTATTTTTGAATTTTCAGCGGAAAAAATAGGATTCTGCGGACGTGAAGATCTTTTTTTTTGGCCTTAACCAATTTTTGCGCAAAACCATTTTTTTTGAAACTGTATCGCACCCGGGCCATTTTGCTGGCTCTTGATCCGGTTTTCTCCAATGCTGAGATCAGCAGCACAGAGTAAAAATCTAATTTGTCAAAGTATCTTTGCCAAGTAGCCTAAAGCTATCTCTGATGGAATCGCTGTTAAAAATTTCGTACGATAGCCTACATGCTATTGCTACACTGGCTACAGTTACAACCAAGAGCAAAAAGATAAGAATTTTATTACAACCATAAACACTACACAGCTGCAAATGGCACGCAGCCAAAAACCAAGTCCAATATGTTAATAAACCATTTATCATAATCAATATTATTAAGCGCAAGGGTAACGTGAATTGAATAAGGAATCGTTTCATCATCGATGAAGAGAACGAATGACAGAGATGGAAACAACAACGGATGGAAGATACCAAAACATCATGTTCGATGTCCTAAGAGCAAATAGTCTTATGAAAAACACATTGTATCGTAAACTAAATGCGTGAAATTTCTTGAAGGTTTAGAGCATTACGGCAGCAATCTCGCAAGGTGAAAAACTACAACTCACACAATGTTGTTAACAGGAACATAATGCTACTCAGGGCCGGGTTTACCAACAGGCTAGGCACTAGGCAGGCTGAAGCTCAGGGCCTCGGAGAAATAAGGGACCTCGTCACGAACAAAAACCTTTTGTTGGACATCGTCTAAAAAGACCATTTCTTTTTTTTTGAAATTGACCACCAGGACTTTCATACGTAAACATGAGTCAGAGCATCGATTACTAGGGCCTCATTATTCAAACAGCCTACTAATGTCTCTCAAGCTCTCCAAAGTTTTGGCGCAAACTGTCTGCGTCAAACTCGTTCACGTCAAATTGTCACGTACCCTAAGAATATTACGAAAATCAACTATTACTCACCAGGCATGCTGTCAGCCTGCATTGCTCCTTGGACATATGATACGGAAGAAAACTGTAAGGTGATAAAAACAGTGTTAAAAAACCGCTGAAGCAGCTGCATTGCTAAGCAGGAAGTATCACTGTCTTCGGAGCATAACGCTTGAATCCTCTTACTCGTTGTCGTAGAAAATATGCAGCCAAAAATCAAACCTTGCTATACCCGCGGTATTACGCCGAAGCGTGTAATGAGTGGAGGGGCCCTTCTACGCCGCGTAACCCCTGGGCAACACACTTCCGAAGAAACGTCGCAGCGGTAGCGAGCCGTAGGCGACACTGTGGTTGATTTGGCCGGCCAAGTAATCGAACCCTAGGCCTAATAACTAAAAGCATCATTTAATTACTTTACTTTTGAAGATGTTTTTTACTATCACTATCTGTTTTTTTCATATCTTAATCCATCAGCTACGAGAACATGCCCTGAGCCCTATTATGTAGTGAAAACCGTTACTTGACTGATATAAAATCTCAGCTTTGTAATGCCAATTAAAGCGAGTTATTGAATACGATCATACATAGGACTAGCAATTACGCATATGTCCAAGAAAGATGGCGCAAGACCTAATTTATTTACCTGCTACGAAACGACGAAACAATCTTTTCTAAATTACAACGCAGCTGTACACCAACCAAATAGGGTTCAGTCTGGGAACAACGTATCGGTAAAACAAAACGCAAAATGAGCAGCCTTAGCCTTTGTTAAGATGCATAGTGGACGTTACGAAAAAAATGACTAAAGAACCTTGAAAATGGCACAGGATTAATCAACAATGGAGAAGAACTCGCAAAATTAGTTCTGATTTTTTTGATTGTGTGCTTACTGCTCAGTATGCCGCTCGTTAGAAACAAATTCACATGGCAAAAACAATAACAATTTGACTATAACAAAAGTCTCGTCAGCCTTGCTACGCACAACCAATCCAGGCTAAACTCATTCCAGACTGTAAAGACTCTTTTTTGCATTGCTTTACCTGGACATCTCATTTGCATTTTTATTAAACAACATTTAAAAAAAACAATAAAAAGTCAAACGTTTTCGGCTTAATCAACTAGCCTTCATCAGGACATCTAAAAAACCATACAAAAGCAATGCAAAAAAAGAGTCTTTACAGTCTGGAATGAGTTTAGCCTGGATTGGCTGTGCGTAGCAAGGCTGACGAGACTTTTGTTATCGTCGAAACATTAATTTGTCCCTTGCAAATTTCTCAAATAACAATTTGTTTTTGCCATGTGAATTTGTTTCTAACGAGCGGCATACTGAGCAGTAAATGACGCTTTGCAGATTCGTGGAGCATCAATATTATTCAAATTTTTTGAAGTTCATACCTGCATGGGTTGTCTGGGTTGATAGCTTGGTGACGGGCTACCAAGTGGAGGACGGGTGGGGTTTGGATTTGGAGTGTAATGAGGAGTTCGAGATAACATCCCGGTAGGGAGAGCAGTCTGTCTGGGCTGTAATAAATTCAAATGGCTCAACAAAATATGCATTACTTTTTAAATTTTTATCTTATCGTTGAAAGTGACGACGTAAAAAAAAATTTTGACACCAAGATTCAAGAAGCTCTCTACATCAAAAAAACCCACCCTAAGCTTAACAAGCAATTATATGCTCATGGTGCTTCTTTCTTATTGAACATTTTCTAACCTTATATTGCTGATATCTTCTCGTTCCCTAACCTTCTTTCTCACTGGACACCATTTTTCTATTTCATTCTATAGCTTATTATCTCTTCACTGAAGTCCTTACGTTTTTGCTTATAATTTTCTTAGACTGAACTTAATTGAGCATCTGCTCTCTTCTCTGGTTCCTACGCTTGACTGATATTATTGTTTATCTATAAACTGTTCAATAATTTTTTGTTTTATTTCGTAATAATCTGATTTATGTGTAATAACTGTATGGTTTTTTAGATGTCCTGATGAAGGCTAGTTGATTAAGCCGAAAACGTTTGACTTTTTATTGTTTTTTTTTAAATGTTGTTTAATAAAAATGCAAAATGCATTTAGAAGTGTTGCTCTTCACCATATTATAGTGACGAAGTTCTACAAAAAAAAAAAAAAAATAGAACCAATATAAAGTTCCGGTTTAACTGGCGTGAGAATCGAACCAATTAACCTACTATCATGGCCGTCGCAAAAACTGTTTGCAATGATTTCTTTTCAAAGGAGAAGCTACTATCTATGGCGCAGGGTGGGGCAAATAGAAAACATGGTCTGCGTATAAAACATGTCCACGACATATCAACAAAATGGCTACTCAGAAAATGCCCGTCATATAATCTGGGGCTGCTATAGCTTTGCTGTGGTAAAAGAATCAACCATGAGGTTCAATGACTAGTCTGCTTATACGACCAAGTTGGGGTTTTAGTTTCGACGAAACAAATCATATTTGAAAATCAAATCTTCATTACACTCGCGGCACTACGCCGAGAGTGTAACGAGTGACGGGGCCCATCTTCGCGGCTTAGCGTCCGGGCTACATAGCTCCGAAGAAACGTCGCAACGGTGGCGGCACTGTGCCAATTTGACCGGTCCGGGATTCGAACCCAAGACCTCCCGCACCGATAGCGTGCGCGCTTAATAACTGAGCTAACGGCCGGTTATTTGATATCAATTTTAATTCTTTGTTTCTGTTTAAATTTTAAGAATTGTCTACGCTTAAGATTTTTTCTATATCAACTTGACTAAATTTTGTAGGTAACATCATTAGTATTACGATGCCAAAAACCTGTTCAAAACATATAACTGCCATCATAATGCATATTCTACTATTTCAAACAAACATGAACTGCAAGATGGGGATCGCGAGCAGCAGAGCATAACAAGATTGCGCAACAATCGCGTAATAGAGCGTCACAAGTCACAAAGCAACGCCTACATGCAGTTTGAAGTTGAGAGCCTATTCCATTAATCCTGTTCAGGTTTAAAATCAAATGCGTTAGACCTTAAAGAGTTGTAACTGACGGTGGATTAGCTAATACAAGAATGGAATTTAAATTCCGCTACTGAAGTTTCGCTTTCTTCTTCTATCCAGTTTCAATCCGGTTTTTTCCTCGTTATCGAAGGTGGCCGGATACACCTCATCCCCTCCGCGATCGCTCTCACACCTTCCCTCCATCTCGTTCGATCTGCAGCTTCCTCGATCTTCAACCCGACTTTCTTCACACTCTCTTCCAACTGCCTCCTCCATGTCATTTTTGGCCGTCCTCGCTTTTGCTTCCTATTCACTTCCAGCATCATTGCCTTCTTCAGATCTTATCATCATCCCTTCTAATCACATGTCCATACGATCTTACTCCATTCGCCTTTGCCATTCTATCCAACGTTTCCTTCAAACCAAACATCTCCATCAGCTCCTCCATTTTCCTTCTATCCACTAATTTACTCCACACATTGATCTCACCATGGGTCTTTCAGTTCTTCTCAAAATTGCCATTTCAGTCTCCCTCAAACACCATGTCTCATTTCCATATAGCATTGCTGATCTTACGCAACTGCGATAAACCATCCCTTTCATTCTCAAAGAAAACCTTTTCCCACGTAATTTCGTGGAATTTTAAATTTCATGGAAGAGAGAAAAAGCTGTACGTGTGTTTTGTGGACTTGAAAAAGGCATTTGATAGGGTACCGAGAAAAGTGATGGAATGGGGATTAAGAAAGAAAGGATTGGCAGAAGTGTTGGTGCAAGCAGTAATGAGTTTATATGAGGGTTCAAGGACGAAAGTTAGAGTTGGATCAGGAACATCGGAAGAATTTGGGGTACGCGTAGGTGTGCATCAAATATAGGAGCTGTCACCACTGATACTTGCTATTGTGGTTGATGATGTGACAGAACAAGCAAGAGAAGGATTATTGAATGAAATTTTGTACGCGGATGATCTGGTGATGCGTGAAACTTTGGATGATATAAGGGAGAGGTTCCAAAAATGGAGAAGTGCATTGGAAGACAAGGGATTGAAAGTGAATGTTGGAAAAACTAAGGTGATGGTGAGCGGAACGAAAGGAGAAATCGTTTTGAGCAAAATAAATTCTTGTGGAATATGTGGGAAAAGGGTTGTTTATCCTTTTTATATCATTCAAAGTTTCACGCATCAGCACCAGATCATCCGCGTACAAAATTTCATTCAATAATCCTTCTCTTACTTGTTCTGTCACATCACCAACCACAATAGTAAATATTAGTGGTGACAGCACATATATTTGATGCACACCTACGCGTACCCCAAATTCTTCCGATGTTCCTGATCCAACTCTAACTTTCGTCCTTGAACCCTCATATAAACTCATTACTGCTTGCACCAACGCTTCTTCCAATCCTTTCTTTCTTAATCCCCATTCCATCACTTTTCTCGGTATCCTATCAAATGCCTTTTTCAAGTCCACAAAACACATGTACAGCTTTTTCTCTCTTCCGCGAAACTCCTCTTGCATTCTCCTAAGAATAAACAATGCATTAGTCGTGCCCTTCCAACGCATAAAGCCAAATTGCATGTCATCTATCGTTACCAGTCCTCTCATTCTGTTTTCCAGCACTCTCTCCACTATCTTCATTGCATGCTCCAGTGGCTTTACTCCTCTGTACGCCCCACAACCCATCACATCCCCTTTTCCTTTAAAGATTGGAACAGCAACTCTTGTCTTCCATTCTTCTGGCCTACCTTTCCCATCAAACACTCTCTGACAAAACTTCTTTACTTACTCCGACACCAAACTTTCCTATTATCATATCCATATTTACTTCCGAGGGTCTAGCTGCCTTTCCCAACTTCATTTTATTCATAGCTTCCATCACCTCCTCATCAGTTATTCCTTCAACTGGTCCTTCAACCATATCTGCTTCTACCGTATGATCCAATTCATTTTGCACATTCATGATCTTTTCCATGTGTTCCCTCTATAATTTCCCACGATCTTTCTCACTGACTACAAGTCTCCGATTTTTATCCTTCATGCAACCTCCTCCTTCTATGGTCCTTTCCTCCTTTCTCATGAACTTCACACACTTAAAAACGTCGTTTGGTTTGGTGCATAGCACACTCATTTCCTCTTCCGCTTCTTGCTTCATGGCTTTTGCAATTACTTCCTTCGTTTCATTTCTGGCCTTCCTATAATTATTTCTACTTTCCATTGACCGATTCGTGCACAATTTAAACGCTTTCTTTTTCCGATCTATTGCATCCCTTACTTGCTCGTTCCACCACCATGTGTTTTCCCGATCTCCCCTCCCTTTCGTCTTTCCACACAATTCATCACAGGCCTGTAAAACTTCCCTATTATGAGATCCCCACAAATCCATTGAATCAGTGTTCACTAATTCTACTACTCTTTCTTCAAACTTCTCTTTGATCTCTTTTTCCTTCAGCTTCCACACCCTCCATCTCACTCTTCTTCTCTGACTTCTTCAATTTCTGCTCCTCCACATCAACAACCACTAGCCTGTGTTGCAATTCCCCAGGGATAACTTTCACATCACGTAGATACTTTCTCTTTTCCTTTCCAACCAGAACAACATCTATTTCTAAATCAATTCCGCCCGAACTGTAAGTCATATCCCATTATCCTTCTTCTTGTACCACGTGTTTGCTACACACAACTCTTTCTGATCACAAAAATCTAGTAACTTTCTTCCTTCAGCGTTTCTTTTCCCTATTCCATACCCTCCATGTATCATGTATACCTTCAAATCCTTCCGCACATTTTCCAACATGACCATTGAAATCTCCCAATCCCAACACCTATTCATTTGGGTTTGCCATACTCCATTCACGCGCCATTTTCTCATAAAATCTCTCCTTCTCAGCATCTGGCTTTCCACTTTGTGGTGCATAAGCATTAAGCACATATGACTCTTACCACCTCTCGTCCAAACACTAATCCAATGGCCATGACTCTGTCACACCTTCTTCTGACCTCCGTTCTCGCACAGTTCTTCTTTTACCAATAAACCCACGCCTCCAGTTTTATCATCATTTTCACACCACCATAGTTTGCACCTTTTTCCCTTGACGCCAAAAAAGGGAGCTCCTTCACCTCTCCATCTCACTTCCTGCAAACAACATACATCCACCTTTCGCTTTCTTAGTTCTTTGCACACCTCCGTTTCTCTGCCAGATATACTTCCAACATTCCAGCTTCCAAATCTAACTCCAATTCCTTTTTCAACTTTCTTTTCATGAATTTTAACCTGGGGATGCTTAGCACCCCCTGCCCATTTAAGAGCTGCCGGGGACAGACGGCCAAAACTTTTCTTTGTATCTTCATGAGTTTTTTTTGAAGCATTTGTTTTATGGCCGCATGCCCTTGCTGACGCCAATCAGTTCTAAGCAGTGGGCCTAGCCTTTGCCGAAAAAGGCATGCCCTGCAAGGCAACAGGGTTGCTGAGTAGTTTAGCCGGCCAGTCGAAACCGTTGCCCGTGTGGTGCCTCAAGGAGACACTACCCAGCAAAGCATAGATATTGGGACTATTGTGCCATGTACACCAGATTCCTGGTTGACGGTACCAAGCATAAAAATACTACCCATATGTCTACCCAAACCAAACATCACCTCTCATTAACTCATATTCATTCTCATTAACTGCATTTTCATTCTAATTAACTTATATTCCTATTGGCTCTTGTTGCCATTGTATTTACAATCACTCCAATCGCTTCTCCAAACTATTCTTTTGATATTTTACAAGCATTTTCCTTATAAAAGCTCAGAAATTACATTTTTTCCAAAGCGACAACGTACCCTAGATTCTTGGGGTGTAAATCCAATTCTTCTGGTGGGGGTCTCATTGACAGAAGATAAAAGACTCATTGAATCGCAAGCATTTGCGTACGCTAATCGGGGACGGGGAGTAGCCGGATTGTCGTAATACACTGTCGGGCCTGTAAATAAAAAACTGACAGGAACACAAGCACAAAAGGGCTTCATATGTCATAAATTGTTGTGCTGTGCCATCAGTGCTCTCGCAAATGTATGTATGGGTACAGGTACAGCAACATCTTTGCCAAAATAATTAAGTAAATGCTATGGTAGTGCATAATGGAACGAAATACAACTTTACAATGTCAAAAACTGAAGACTACTTTGTCACTCTGCTAGCCCAGCAACAGCGGGTATCAGCCCAAAATATTGCATCACTTTCCTAAAACAAAAGGGACTAGCACTTTATGTCAAAGGACTGACCGGTGTGCTAGTGCTAGTCAAAGGAACGCCAAAATCTGACCAGATAGTTGGTGCAAAGCAAACGGGGCATCATTACCCTGTCCTGCGTAAATCTTTCTGTGAAATTTTGTAGAATTTTTGTGTCATAATCAAATTCTTACATAAGCAATGACGACACCAAACGTTTAACGTAACGCACAAAGCCAAATGGGAATTTGCTTCTTGAAAAATGACAATGTGATATACTAAATGTGCTGCGGTGGTACACCTATTCAACAGGTGGAGAAAAGAGTTTCCATTATTTGGTAACATTTTCTAATACAAGCTGATGCTTACCACTTGGTTCACCAAGATATGGATACTCGTTGGAAGGGGTGCGCATGTACTCCGAACCGGAGGAGGATAGGGGGCGTACAAGTGGTTCGTGATATGACCCACCCCTATCATAAGCCACTTTAGCTAGTGGCATACGAACATTAGGAACATGAGGAGGAGACCATTCAGCCATTTGCTGTTGAAGTTCACTGGTTTGCCTCGCTAATCTGAAAGAGCAACACTATTAACGCTTCAACCCACTAACTCTTGACTACCTACGGCGAATTGCTTTACGTTTTGGGCTTGGCACCAGCAGTAGCCGTTTAAATAATACAACGTCAGCACTGTCAAACTTGCTTTAAATATGGACTTGCTAAACAATCAGCAGTCATGGGCGTCTTCTACAAGTGCGAAACACATTAGCTTGTTGTTTCATAATATTCCTCAGCGGTATAAAACGAATGAATATGCTGTTTATAATGTTACAATCAGTAGCGCAAAGCATGCAAAAATGTGTATTTTTATTATCATTTGAAGTGTCCCTTCCCTATGCGACTGCATATTTTAGGCAGATACATTACTTCAGCATATGCTTGATGCAGCTACTAGCAAAGGGATGCACATGCTGATGCTGATCTCATTTGCAACAGCTACAACATAACAAAGTTACGAAAAAGCTGGCACGTTTTGAAACAACTAAGAGCACTGCTGCTAAATCACGTGTTTTATTCTAAGCAAAACTGAGACTGCTTTTCGAAATCACTCCTTAAAAATCAGTTGCTACTTCAAAAATTAAATCTTGAAATGAAAGGTTGGAGGTACCGCCGTACAACTCCAAGTCTAAAGATGAGAACGTCTCAATGTTAAGAAGATATTTTTCAATCGTTTTATTGTTAAGTCATCATGCAATATATGCGATGAAACTATAAAACAAATCAAAAACTTCTCAAAAGCATTGGAAGTCACAGTCAGCGTGACCGCACCTTAACCGCGTATGAGCGCGAAGACATGATGGTAAGATGCATACACCACTTACTTTTCTAGTTTTTCTTTTAGTCTATGATTTTCTGCAACTAATTTCTGATTATCTTCGTACATTTCTCTTTTTTCTTTGTACTGTTGTTCTTTTTCCTTACGTTCATCTTGAAAATCATCGAGAAAAACTTTTATTTGATTTTCAATCGGAAAATCAGCTGCAAATCGAAAATAGAATTGAATATCCGAATTCCAACTTCACCAAAAAAAAACAGCAATCCGATGGCTACCAAAACAATAAATTAATACGGCAGACAAAAATTTTTTTTTTAATAAATTAATAAGACTAATAATAATAATAATAAATTAATAAGACAAAAACAATAAATTAATACGGCAGACAAAAATTAAAGCATCACTTTTTTCCATTCTTAATCAACAATATCCACTAGAAAATTTTTTTCACATCTTTAACCATACTTTACTATTATTGTAGGCAGCGTGTTGAAGCGAAAATGCCTTAAAAACCCCGAGGGAAATCCCCTAAGAATTACACTAACATCGTTATATTTCTTCGCAGTAACCATTGCTAAATATTAAACTCGAATAGTTAACCTATCTTCCTCCGCGTACTTGTATTGACTTTAACCAAAGCAAAATCGATTTAATTATACAATAACTCTACATCAGACTGAACAAAAATTTAGTTAGAAAACTATCCAAGTTCACAAATTATGGACAAATATTACCAACAGAAGTTTTGGAATGCCGCATACGCAATATAACCTTTTCAGCCCGCAATAAAATAAAATATTGCTATTAAAATACAACCTACCACACCAAACATTTATCAGCACGTCAACTTAAAAATGCGTGATATATTATTCCCAAGAATTTTAAATTGAATTTTGGTCACAAAAATGCTTAACAACTCGGACCAATGATTTTTCTGATTATGCTTGATTTAGCTTTGATGGATATTGGTGGGTTAGATTCAAGTTCAATTCAGTAATTGATATTCTTTAACTCGGACCAGCTTGATTAGCGAGTTTACCGCAGAAAATCATGGTTCAATTCCACGGCAGGCCAAATCAAAATTCATCCACATAAAATTAAATTAATTATACGATGAGCCATGGCAGCAGAAGTAAGCATAAAAGTGATTGGCCAGACTTCAGGGTTTTGAGCTGTCAAAAAAACGTGAACTCATAAAACACTGCATATGATTTGAGTGTAATGAAGATTATTACTAACATCATCACCACATCCTATGAGTCATAATGAGCGAAATTAAAATAGCTTTTTAGTGCTTGTAAAGTGCGCGAGAAAACTTTGATTGCGCTAAATAAAGTTTCTATTTGAGTCATAACCGAAAAGAATTGTTTTATGCAAACGCATTCCAAAACTGGAAATTTTCAGATGGTTGGACTTATCAGAAATCTTATTTTAAAGTTAAATAATGAAGTACTAAACTTTTTCCCGCTAATGTGAAACAAGACATTGTTCTTATAACAATTTACGCTTCAGTGAGCAAAATGAACCTTGCTGCGTACTGCTTGAAACTACTGCTTGAAATCTGATTTTAATAAAAACAGGAATTTGGCAGCAGTGCTAAGCCAAGGGTGTTTTCAACCAATTTTTGGCATAGTTTTAAAACTGCTGTGAAATAATGCTCGCACGACCCAACCAGAAATGTGCACAGACATAGTGCCTGCTTTTTCACGGGCGAGCGGGTGTGGCAGAGAGGTTTTTTCACAGGTTGTTGTACCAGCATAGTTACAAACCACAAGCAAAAATCCTTCTCAGAAATATATTACCTTGAGTAAATGTCAGTCACATCAACTGCACTGATGAGACCTGAAAGGGGTTTCACTGTCTACAGCCATTATGAATACTCGCATATTAATTTATTTCTTACTTTTAGCAGTTGAGAGAATGCTTATTTGAGTTTGCAATCTTTTATTTTCTTCTTCCAGATCCGATTTTTCAGCGACAATGGTAGCTTGTGTCGCTTCTACATTCTGCAAATAAAATAATTTTACGAAAAAGCTAAGGAACCAGCATCTTTCTTTCTACATCATGGTATTAAGAACACCGCTTAGGCTTATAGCGTTGACAATAGCAACAGAAGTGAGCCGAAATGTTCGACCTGTTTCTTAGCTGTGTTGTGTATATGATGATCGATAACTTCTTTATTTTGATCCTCCTGTCACAAGAAAGGTACGGAAGCGCTATTACATAAGCAGAATCCAGACTCGCACAGGAGTTTCGAGTTTTCCGGTCGAATATTATTTCCGACTTCTTTAATTTGCTGCTTCTTGGATTCCATCAAGCAAGGAAAATCATCGCCAAGCACCTTAATCAAGGATGCAACAACGAGGTTAGCGTAGGAGCAAAAGGTTACGGAATACTTTACACACAAAATGAAAGTAATACAACTCAACAAGCATTGAGTAATCAGATGAACAAGAGTGCTCAGCGGTCGAACGACAGAGTTTGAAGGATCAGCAAACACAGTGCTGCCAGTAACTACCATCGCTGCATCAGTCTAATACGCTAATAGCTGTGCCATAGTGCTAGGTCACGGAGATAAGCACGATGAATTCGTCACATGCTTCAGCGCAAAAGCGATCAGTTATTGGACAAAACAATAACGATTTTTACCATCTCACCACATAAGCAAGAGCATTCTTTATGCACCAACTCCGATGGCATTGCTATACTGCAACTTGCAAAATGGCTAGGTATTTTACAGAGGAGAGTAAATGTCGGTTTCTTTAAACTTCTACTTCAATAAAAGTCGACTAAACAAATGTGACAGGTAGAAAAAAAGCTCTTCGCATCAATTTTCCAGTTGGTCTTAAGAGTTATTAAAGCTCTACGCAAATGAAAGATGCGGAAATAAAGCGAACGTACTATCAAAAGGCTACACGAAACTAAACTTGGTCTGTTTAGTTAAGCCTGATTCTACCATCACACAGACTTCAGCAGGACTTGGCTAACGAGAATAACTGATACCGCTTTGACCATCAGAAACAAATGTATTCACTGAGTTTGAGACGCTTAGTTTCGGAATCGCTTTACGATGATCTGCATTAAAATTTTATACTATTTTTAAAAAAATTAAAGCATCACTTTTTTCCATTCTTAATCAACAATATCCACTAGAAAAATGTTAACCAATAAGGTTATGTATAGGGCCCGCTAAAGTCAATAAAGTCAAAATTTTTTTAGGACCTTATTACATGATCAAACATGTACTAACGTTCGTTTCAGGCCTTCAGGAGTCTGTTTTGGTAGATTTTATAAGTCAAAATTTTGTATAAAGTTAAAACTGGTCAAAATTCTCATCAAAAATTTCCTAACTCTAACCCTTACAAACATAAAAAAAAACGTAGGTTTTTTTTAATTTTTGAGCTGCTCTTAAAATTTTATGCGCAGTTTTATTTGATTATTCCGAAATAGTTAGTTGAAATAGTAAAAATGCGTGCGGTAATTGAGAAGGAAATAGCACTTATTATGCATGAAATGTTTGTAAATTGCGGATTATAAACCATTATTAATCAAAAAAGTGCAACAAGACATAAGTAATTAGGCAAAAGCGGTTAGGTCAAAATAAAGTCAAAATTTTGCTAAAATAAAGTCAAAAATATGTTTTTTTAGGTAAAAAAAAAAGGCCCTAGTTATGTACAAAGAATTGTACTGAAAACTCAGTTACGCCGTGCGGGAGACAGCAAATTCAGCTTGCACTGGCCTCTTTATGATTCAGTAGCAACCCGAATTATGTGGGAGGAGCGATAGACTCTGGCCGAGAAACAAACACCGGATATATCACGAGCACGGCACCGCTAGGCTATGCCGCTGACAACAGAACACAGCAGAGCAAAAAGCTTTTTAACGCAGAAAAGTAAACTGAAATAAATCAAAAATAATTAAAACCGGAAGAACTGGCCAGCGTTACACTTGCATATAAGTGGTAGTCAATCGTGTGATGCAATAAGCCATTTAGATTAACACCCGACAAGTTTCGTTGATACACGTTCAAAACACACACACATGGCCATCTTACTAACATCAATAGATTCCATAGAGCGGGACAAGGCTGTTTCGGGCTATTAGCCCTCACCAGCCGCACTCAGGTAACAGGTACATACATCATTCAGAATGATTGACTTTAAGTGAGCTAATCACCCCTCCGAATTTACGTAACCAAGGAATTTATCAATAGAGCTCTCAAACATCCACTCACTTGCTTATGAGACATCAATGCTTCGTTCTCAGCTTTTACTCGATCCAGTTCTTTCCGTAATGAACTTTGCTTCTGGAAAATATCCATTGATAAATTTAATGTAATGGAATATGATTTGTTGTTTCACTGTTTCTAGATTTCACTTTTCATAGCATCAGCGTCCCCTCTGAAGAGCCTCACGGCAAAACAACTCGTTGGGGGCTTTTAAATATACTTTTCTGATCGGACGAAAGTCGACCAATCAACTCCATTTCGATATCCATTTGAATATACTTTTACTGATGATTTACTGAGTTGATAAATATTTGTTTTCCAAAGCTACTTTTTGAAGCAAATCAGAACTCAACCTCAATGACAAGATGGGGCATCGTTTGCAAAATGACCAGTCGACCACGATCACAAGATAACGGTTCAAATTTCATACAAGTTTCTTGATGCGTCTTGGCGATTAAGTGCTTCACAATTGTTTCTGTATAGCCAATTGTAACAACTAGCAAAACCATCAAGTAATAAATCAATTGCTAGAACAAGTTTGGTTTTGCCCAAAGCTGAAATACCAACGACGTTTCATGCAATAGAATACAAAAAACAAATACAGCAGCCGAGTCTTCGAGCAAACCTCACTATTTCTCTAACTATTCTATGCACAATGCCTAGTTTATGAGAACCTAACTAGCCTAGTTTGGCTGACAAAACGTTCATGCAGTTGCTATAGACAGCAATGAACAAAACCGTAACTTGGCTAGACTAACGATGCAAAAACCAAAATATGTTTGATATGGTTCATGCTGGCTGTGTTAAACTTTACTGGTATATGATTAATCACATCATAAAATAAAGCAAAATCAAGACGGCGCGGGATAACTACACCTAAAGAGCACCTTTGACAGTTTTGTTGCTCTAATCTAGTACATCAACTATCAGAAATTATAAAAACTTCACACATCAACTTTCGGCTTCACTTCCATATTTCAATAATCTCCTGCTTGGAGAAAGCAACCGAGCCGCTTCAACAATGAACGAATCAGATTCACGTAGATGATGACCATTAAAGTTTAGGGTTGATTTCTCTGAACTACAGTAACTTCTACAATTGAGTGCGGTAAAGTGATGATTGGATTAACGAGGTAAAGTGATTGGATTAAATGGAAGCTGCTTCAGCTTCATTTTCTTGTGAATTCCGAAAATAAACAAATATAGCGAACTGCTCACGTAAACCAGCACACCAATGAGGTAAAAAGTGATAACAATCCAAAAATTACTTTTAAAACGTATTTAAGCAATAAAAAAGTGCCCTACTTGTTGTCAGTTAACAACTATTAACAGAAACTTTAGGGCATAAAAATTATGCTTTTGCACGCACACAATAAAATGTCGTGCTAATCGCAGGCAAGACAGACATTGTTTGTCGAGTTGCATGATTCCCTGTTGATATCAAAAGCAAGTTCGAACGCAAAGCTAATAAAGATTTCTAAATGCCAGTCAACAAACAGAAACAACGCGCAACCTAAATTGATGAACTCTATACATATGATAAAACATACTGCTGAGTTATTGGTATAAAGTTTTCAAACGTTTTAAATGTATTGAACAAATTTCAAATATACCGGAACTATTACTACAGTGACATTGTACTACCATAAAAGCCCTCATATCAGACGTAATACCACAGAGGTCAAAATCCTCCATTTCACATTGCAACTGCAAGCATCAACACGTACACTTACTTGATCACCACTGGGAGTAGATGATGGATCTTGGTCACCAGTTACTTCTTGAGGTAGAGTAGTTTCTAAACGTAAAAATTCCTTGACCAATGCATATTTAACACACTCAATTTTTAAATCATAACGTTATTTTTTGGGGGTACGTTACACAAAGATCACAAGCACTGCTAGTCTATAATTGGTAAAAAGCTACAACAATCCCTTCCTGGAAAAAAACTATTGAAACTACCTATCTCTATTAATGAAGACTGACTTGAAAAGTTTAACCATCAACTTTTTTAGAAAATATACTTCGTGCCAAGAAATATGGCCTAAAACTGCTGGAAAGAAATTTCAACTTCAAGACGTCAAACTACGTTACTAAACGTTTGCACTTTGTATTTGAGTGAATTCGGGCACCACTTTTTGGCACAGACCTTATTTACCACGATTGTTAACATTGCTGCCACAAGAGGGCGAAAAGTCTCAACGGGTCTATCACTTCTTACAGCTCTTGTTCAATAACGTTAAGACCAACGTCTTTGCACACGATTTATTGTTGGTTTAAGTACAAGTACCTAGTAGTTAGATAAAGATTACATTTGGGATGCTTTTTTGGGAATCGGCCAGTCAGCTCAGTTTTTAAGACAATGCTATTGGTGCGAGAGGTCTGGGGTTTGAATCCCGGGTCAGTCAAATCCGACACAGTGTCGCCAACGGCTCGCCACCGCTGCGATCTCTCTTCGGAGCTGTGTACTGTGTAGCCCAAGCGCCAAGCCGCGGAGATGGGTCCCGCCACTTGTTACGCACTTTAGCGTAATACTGCGGACCTAATGAAGATTCGTCTAGTATGAAGATTACAACGTTGATCGTTTTGTCGCTTCTTCCCTTTTCTGTGTCCGTTTGTATTTGAAATCCTATATTGCTGTGTTAATTTATTTTGACGGTGCAGAAATAAAAGACACTACTACTACTACTACTATTTTTTTGATTTGATGCTTTAAATTGGAAATTGGAAAAGGAGCTTTTTCGTGAGTCAGGCTACATAACACTAAAATAATCCGAAAATATTGCGCTACAACAGCTTTTTAATTGTCACCTAGGCAGTAACTCGTGTTCGATGAATCAAAACAATTCTGCATCTTCTCCAGCTGAGCGATGTAAGAAAGACTTAGGGATTTTGTTTCTTGGATCAAGCGTTTGATCTTGGAAACCTAAATATGAAAATATAACCACACAATAATCATATTTAGCACACCATAAAAATCACAAAAATTGCGCTTCTAATTAAGTTTGATGCCATCGTAAGCACAGCACTTTTATCTTAAAAACATTTCACAAAACTTCATATTTTCTAACCAAACTCTCTGAAAAAAAAACAAATGTACGCTTTACGACATAGATATTTTGCATTAAAGCGTCCCATATGTAAAACAAAGCTGAAAGATGTCATGATAATGCGTGCAAGTTAGATTGCATCTGAGCATATAGTATATTTCAGTGGTTCTTAAACTGGGTTTGACCGAACCCCAGGGGTTCGGCTAAGATCAGAATAAGTTTTTGCAAAAAGGCATACAGTTGTAGTAAATGACTATCTCTGCGTGGAATGATGCATCCCCCCACCATACTCTTTCAACGCTGTTTTTGATGAATACAATTTTTCCATAATTTCAAACCTATTTGATAACAATCATCTTTACGCCTTAAGCACGCGTAAATCGAAAATGTGCGAACAAAATGTATTATATTTGGTGAAGGACTTAAAGTTAGAGGCAAAAAAATTAAACAGAATTTGCCATAAAAATTGTTCAAAAAGCTCTAAAATGGCCATTACAGTGTCTAAATTTTTGAAAACTTTCCGGGGAAGCATACCCCCAGACCCCCCTAGAGCCATATTTTTGTTCCTCAATTTGCTTCAAATTAACTTTCCGGAAAAAAATACGCTTAAAAAATGTAAAAATTTTATGCCACCCTCCACCGCCTTAAGAATATTCTGAATACGCCCCTGACGTGAAACATTTTCAAAGAGCTTATGCCCTTTTCCGGTTTAGACGTCTAACGTTTTTGCACTCATTTAACATTCAGCCTAATTCAAAACTGCATCCCCCTCTAAAATTTTCTGGATCCGCTCCTGGTTATAATTAAGGGTTCGATGTATGCTTGCATGACACCTGTTGGGTTCGATACTTCCGACAAGTTTGAGAACCACTGGTATATTTTCTACATGATTTACTTTAACTTGGGTTTGGTTCTGATTAGAATTCATTCAGAAAGGATAATCGCAAAGTAGCGTATTTTCAAAGACTACAAATCAAGTGCATTTGCCGTATACTATAAGCACGTAATGGCAAAACTAGCAAAAGGTCTTCGACGGTTATGCTTGCGATTTCACGAAACATCTCAGGCTTTTGTATATGGAAAAGAGTAAATAAGTGAAAAGTCCAAGTTCAGCTGCTGTCTCCTTGTGGAAAATCAACTCAGGACTTTTCGATGTGACCAACTCGGCGTGACCGACTCCGCATCAAGACAGGGTTTTAGGGATCCGGTTCAATATAAGAGCTTCGAGCTCATATTAGATTTCGAGTTAGGGATTACAGTGCAAGTAAATTGTATCAATGCCAAATGGATCACGCCAAATAACCTTTCAATCTCCAGAATCAGTAGGCTTGTAAATGACTGACTAAATGAATTTTAATATAAAAAAATATAATTACCTAATATTTAAGCACTTACTGGGATATTAGCTTCAGCAAGATCTTGATTAGTTTGTTGAAGTTTACATATTTCACGATCTTTCTCTTGAAGTAAGTTTTCTAAATTTTTCACATAATTTTCATCGACCTGAAAATCAATAAATTATTAAATATATCGGTAACAAAAAAATAATACCTTGACAAATGACATAACCAAGTCCAAACATGCGCTATGAATAACTAATAGTCTGTTAAAATGCAAAAACACTGCACTTGACTAGCATTCTTAAGTTTAAGGTTTATCATCTTCTAGTCTCGTCACCAAAGTGGTTGGAAAACGGGAATATTTTGCGATATAACTACACACATCTGAGACCATTTTTGTCCCTCAAAACCACCAAAGAATATGTTTATCATTAAAATCTGCATCTTTAAATGACACATAAGCGTTACCGTAAGTAAAAGGTTATTTGAATAAGTATATATGATATAAAGGAAAACGAATGCTTAAAATTGCACCATTCAAAGAAAAATAAGCTTACAAGAAGTACCAGTCTAAAAAATTAATTGCTTGAGTAATAATAGATCAACCCCATAAATTTATTAGAAATTCAGCCTGAAAGTATTTCAAAACCTAAATCGTGTCACGACGCTACCCACAGAAATGGATAGTTAACATTGCATCATTATCAGTGACATTTCCTTTTCTACAATGCGGTTTATTAACAGTACATAAAAGCAAAAGTTTTACAACAGTGAATATTTTACGAAAATTTGGAGGATTTGAGGGAGAGGTTCCAAGGGTGGAAAAGTCCATTAGAAAACAAGGGATTGAAAGTAAATATAGGAAAGACTAAGACGATACATAAAAAATAAAATATATAAATAATTAACTGAGGTTATTTTCAAATTATATCGAACTGAAAATTCAACAGTAATTGAGGGCGACTGCGAAGTGAGCTTGTGCTCTTCCAGTCAGCAGCCACCCGTTATGTCAAATGCGATCGGCTCCAGCCGCGAATCAAACCCGTCACGTAGGATCTGTCACCTGCGCGCGGTACCGCTAGGTCATGTCGCTGACAGAAGTGAAATTGCACTCAGCAAAATCGATCCTTGTGGAGTATATGAAAAAAAAGTTGCGTCTAATGCAGAGTCAACAACTCAAGATCATTCGTCCTGGAAGATGAATGTTTCTAATGCAGAGTGTTACACACTGTGTAATAAATGGATACATGGGAGACGTACCAAAATGAAGAAGGGAACCTGCAGTTCTGCTCGTTATTTAATTTGTAGAAGGTGCAAAGATTTTGGAGAAGGCAAGGAAGAACCAGTGGAGGTATTATGCGATGAAATAAGAGACTGTGAAAGGTTTTCGTTATCTTGGAGATAGACTGAATGCTAGTGGTCGGTGTGAAACTGTAGCGACTTTATGAGGAAGGATCGGATGGATGAAATTTAGAGAATGTGGAGAGTTGTTACTTGGGAGAAGGTTTTCATTGAGGGTGAAGGGAATGGTTTACGGAGTTGTGTATGATCAGTAATATATGGAAGTGAGACATGGTGTTCGAGGAAGATTGAAACAATAATATCAAGCAGAGCACAAAGAGCGGTGATGAGATTAATATGTGGAAAAAAATTGGTAGATAGAAAAAATAGGGATTGATTGATGGAAATGCTGGTTTTGAAGGAAACGTCAGATAAAATGGCAAAAGCGAATGAAGTAAGGTGGTATGGACATGTGGTCAGAAGGGATGATGATGACGTTTTAAAGAAGGCATTAATGCTTGAAGTGAGTGTGCAGCAAAAGCGAAGAAGGTCAAAGCAGATATGGAGGAGACAATGTAAAGAGAATTGGGTTGGAGGTGGAGGAGGCTGCAAATCGGATAAGATGCAAAGAGGGAGTGAAAGCAATTGCTGAGGAAATGAAGTGCATCCGGCCACCCTCAGTCACGAAGAAAAACCCGGATTAAAATTGGATGAAGATTAAATATTGCACTTACCGCCCAAAAGCAACAAATACTAAATGAACTTTATTTTGATTTTGCCAAGTCAAATAAAGTATTTAAAAACTGAGCTACAAGTCTGAATGAGGCTCAATAAAAACTGAGCTACATAAGTATTAAATAAATTGGAAGAACACTTCCACTTTTATTAGAGTTGGATCAACATCATACAGTATGCACTGATAATTAAGGCGCAAAAATATCACTTCCATGGAACTACTGCGTTTCAATATGCCATTCTTATGGCTTAACTGGGCACTTTCACACCAAAGATTGCCTTCAAAAAATTAAACTTCGACTAGAAATTTTTAGAAATGATTATCAACAAGAGTAATTTTGATGGTTACAAGTTGTAACCTAAGTAGAAGGAGTCTACATGACAAAAATGAACTTTATATGTTCATTGGCTGCAAAGCTATTCCATTTTGTAGCAAGTTTTGGACGAAATTTGAGTGTTTCACCATAACTGCTTATTTCTTTACCATGATATTTATAAATGAAGACATTACATAATTGGTTCTAATTTGACAATTACGAAAAAAGGACTTCGTGAACTAGAAACACTCCAAATTTCATTCAATTTTTGCGATTAGTTTCAAAGATATGGCAGAAAAACCGAACCATGCAAAATTTTGTTAAAAAATTGCAGTAATGTCCTCTCCAGAACATCGCAGAAACTGAATAACCTTTACTCAGTTACAATACTTGGGGAAAGAATGTTCCCAGGAAGCTACAGAAGATACCCTTACTCTCTGGAGGCAAATAAACTTACTTATCACTAGGACTACTGAAAGGTTGACGCATGAAATGTTGCGAGGCAAATTCTGTTAAAAAGTGTCCTCTCCAGAACAATAACTAAATCATTCAGGGCATAACATTCAGGGCTTACACTCTAGCGAATTGTGAGTGTGGTGCCAGTGAACAAACCGCAGATCACATCATCTCACAGTGTCCCATACATCGAGCACCCCGAGGTATGTTTGGTCTAATGGTTTTGGATGACGAAACAAGATGCTGGCTGAAGTCCCTTACAGTCAGCATCTGACCCAAGCAGTTTGGTGGCCAGGGTGGTAAAAGGATAAACCCTCGGCCTTGGTCCTCCCATCTGTCTTGGAAGAGATGCCCCGCCAAACGACGACGACGAGGGCATAAAAGCTTCCAGTGAAAATTATTTTTTTCCTCATCCATTAGGTCCAATTAACTTGACTGAAACATAAAACTAGGCAACAAATTTTAAATTAGCATGAAAATTGATAAAATTCAGTTATATCAAATGACCTCTCCAGAACAATTGTTTAACATAATGACAAAAGGCACGAAAATTCTGCTGCTGTTGTTTAAATTAGACCTTACAAGAGATAGTAACACCAGCTTCGGCAAAAAAATGCAACTGTGCGAACCTATTTCATAAAAAAATGAGAAATGTGTGCTTTGAAGCAGATATTTACCAACCCAACCGTTTTGGATATGAAGTGGTGTATTGCATCACTCCCAGGAAAAATTCATGCAACACGTTTTAAGAGTTAACAACATTGGCGTCAAATCACTAGTAACTGATTTTTAGATAGGGAGAACAATTGCATTCTGCATGCTAATGCAGACCGATCAACCACACCTTGTTCTGGAGAGGACATTGGTTTTTAACGTTGCCAGTAACTTCGCCACAGAAACCAGCTGGGTTGCCAGTAAATTCGCCACATGGTAACTTCGCCACAGATACTTCGTCACACTTTGAGAAGTTGGGGGAGATGTGGGGATAATAGGAAAACGTGTTGGGATGTGGGGGGAGGAAGGGAAGATGATGGAAGACGTATGAGAGGAGGTGTAGGAAAGTGTGTTGGGGTGTGGGGGAGGTAAGGGGAGATGTAGGGAAAGATGAGGGAGGAGATGTGGGTGGAAGAGTGTTGGGGCCCCACACCCTAAACACCTCTCTACACCTCCCTCATTCCTCTCCCCACATCCTTTCCCAGCACGCCAACACACTTGCTCACTCACCCCATACACTCCCCACACTTCTCCAGTTCCCACACATCCTTCCTTACCTCCCAACACACTTCCCTACACTCCCCCCATATTCCCCATATCTCTTCCCACAGCTCCCTTCAACTCCTTCTACACCCCAACACACTTCCCCACTCACCCCATGCACTCTTCCACACCTCTTCCCCCACAGTTGCAATTATGTGGCGATGTTACCTTTATAAATTTAACTGGAAAAGCCCGATAAAATTTTTTCCGACAACCGGGAATTTACAGTCTTGTTTCGATGAAGACAATGTAAATTTTTGATGTATGAAAGTGTGGCGAAGTTACCATGTGGCGAAGTTACTGTGGCGAAGTTACTGTGGCGAAGTTACTGTGGCGAAGTTACTGTGGCGAAGTTACCATGTGGCGAAGTTACATTTTCAATTTAAACGTCATGGTTTATTTTTCCTGTTACTCTATTTCTAATTGAAATTAAGCAAAAATCTAGACCAGGCAAATTAATTTTCTAGTGGCAGATATTTATGTCTGTATTCTGTTTGAAATGGCATTTTTTTATGTAGACTTATAACAATTCTGTAATGGCTGAGGTTGTAACCTTCATATTATCGATTAAGTTTCCTCAATATGTATACCGTTGAACAATGAAAAAATTTTTCAAGTATATCCAACTTTACTTTTCACCTTTTTGAAACATTTAAGGCAACCTTTGGTGTGACAGTGCCCAATTACTCGGTCTTCTACAATTAAGTATGCTTTCGGTAATTTTTGGTAACTGAGCCAAGTTTTGAACTAGTAATCTGATAATTTTCACAAAAAGTAGCACAACCGAAAAATTGTACACCTGTAAATTAAATCCCGCCCTCAGAAAAGAAACCAATAAACATTGAGCATAATTCATTGACAATAAAGACTTCAGCTGAGCAGACAATGGATAGAAACACCAATAAACAGTGTTTGTTTTAATAAATTACTAGAGAATAAAAACCAGCTGAAAAACAATTCAAGACAAGAATGCAAACGGAAAAAAAAACAAAGTCATAAATGTTGCAGCAAGTACAACTTTCAGAGCTAAAAAGAACCATGAATAATGTACTGTTGCAAAACAAAGGCAAAAATGGTCAGATAAACGATAACGAAGAAATCATTACCAGTGTCAATATTTAATAATTTTGTGAAGCAGTGCATGATACCTAGGGTAAAAAAGCCATACATCATACAAGCAAAAAAATCAAAACATAGCAAAACTTAAAAAATTAATATATAGTCGCCGTTGGCGCCGACTTACTCTTGAAGCATGGGGAGGTTTTGTGCGAGCACAACCAAAGTAACAAAGATCACGAAAAACACGTATAATTGTGCTGCTTACCTTTTGAGAACACGTAGGTTTTCGAGACGCATCAAACTTTAGCTTGCAAATGGGTTAAATTCGAGTACCGATAAGTCTTTTATCTTGAGTAGCACTTAGCATTCAATCAGCGAGTATTTTAAAGAGGTGTGTTTCGTTAACTCACAACACAAAGAAGTAATTCGCCGCTGGCACACTTCTAGTCAAATCTAAATCAACGAAATGTTCTTGCTCACGATGGCAGAATGGAAAAACGCTCACTGATCTTTTGCTTAGCGAATGCAAGAAGGTAATCCCTACATGGAAAATGTGCAAAATTGTCAGCTAATGGAGTTATGGTCATCTACACCCAGTTTCAATCCGATTTTCTTCTCGTCACCGAAGGTGGCAGGATACACCTAATCCCCTCCGCGATCGCTCTCACACCTTCTCTCATATGCTCCAATGAAACCTCATGACGTTATGGTCTTACATTCTAAATTGTTGTTTGGGATCGAAATCAGCTGTCGATGTTTTTGCTTTCTTGTATTCAATTGATAGGTTTCACTTGATTTGCCTATTTTCATTATTTTGCAATATTTCTCACGCTCAAATCAAATCATTGTTTAGAAAACCGTTGTGCTATGCAAAGTATTTTTCAAACTTCTGGTTTTTGCGATCAGCATCTAATTCAACCAAAGACGAGTGAGTTAGTAAGTTTACTGCAGCAATCCCTAACATTTTACAAGTATCACATTTCTCGTTAGTTATTTTTATTTCAATGCAACAAATAATAAGCACCTTTACAAATAAACGATAGCAACGCGTTTCGAGCTGGCTCATGGCGAACTATATTGCAAGAAAATTATGAAAAAATTTTGAACATTGGAATGGCAAGTAATTGCGCTCAGCATTACGCGTACGCTGGGAGGCTCGGCTCCAATGCTCACGCTCTTCCTTTTGCCTTCCTCTGAAACACGCCAAACGCCTCTATCACTTAGATTCTACAAAAAAAAATTGTACCTTAAAGTGGAAAAATTCCTTTGAATTCCCCCCCTTTGAAAATTTCTGTGTACCCCGTGCTAAGCATATTTGATAATCCAAGATTAAAAAAATTCCTCATTATTTCGTGTGTTTCGAATTGCTAACACTGCACAGCATTATGGAACAGTTTTTTTGCTAGTATTTCTTTTCATTTAACATTTCTCATATTATCTGCAGTGCTATTACATCTTAGCACCGCTGCTTGAACGACATGCTGATTGCTTAAACCAAAGTGTTTGATGCTGTGCGAATGCACTTATACACGTGTGCACGCACTATCACAAAAATTAACTTGCACCCACTAAAATGCATTTGGGTAGGCTTCTGAGCCTTAGCTTTCTTGTGTGTGGACGTGTTTGAACGAAGCGCTTTCTGGTATTGAAACGCAAGCAAGAATGTAAAATATTCCTTCAAATACCAGGTTAATTTTGATTAACACAAACAGTGGATTTTAGATTTTAATACTTCATGAAATTTCTACAGAGAGGTTTCTCACCATGCTGCTAGCTATGGGGAGGTTAAACCTCCCCATCTCCCCGCAAGTCGGCGCCAGTGATAGTCGCCAATTTTTGCGATAGATTTCAAAAGTCGGACTACTTGTTTGTATTTTAGTGTGTAGGAAGTCTTAGTGCTTTAAAAAGTAACTTGTACTGATCATTATTACCTGTATTATTTGTGACGGTAATGACTCTTTCAAATCAATGTTCTCCTCTTCAGCAGTACCATCATCTATGGGGACACACTGAGCTTCTGATGATTGCACAGAGGCAGAATAATTCATTAATCTGCAATTTAAAGTATGTAAACTTAATTACCGTACTCAAAATTTCTTCTAGCTGTAAATGCTTTTTGCTTTCAACCTCTTTTATATTACTTCATATTGGTTGTGACTTCACATTGGTCTCTTTGTTTAACCTCCTGGCTATAGTAGATGCACTTTATGTGACTACCGATTTCAAAGAAAACTACAAGACTGACAACCACCTACAACCAGTACTACATCGAGTTGCTAGCAGTTAAACTTATGGACAACTGTTCATTTTACATTGTTGGACTTTACCTGCTACGCAAACTTGTGGCTAATACTGACTCATTAGGCCGTTATGTTTGTTGTGTAAGGGTTTTAAGCCTTTCATTGATATTAATAGTCAACTGCAGACTGGTATGATCGTTGCTTGTAGGATTAAAGAAATCTACTAAAAAATCTGCTGTGAAAAGATTTAACATAGG
Organism: Trididemnum miniatum; assembly: GCA_964006365.1. NCBI lineage: Eukaryota > Metazoa > Chordata > Ascidiacea > Aplousobranchia > Didemnidae > Trididemnum > Trididemnum miniatum. The sequence continues at coordinate 14,357,086 of OZ023248.1, read as the reverse complement.
TACCAGTATTGCTAATACTGGTAACTACCGGCAGATATGATCAAAATGAACAAATGTATGCGTGGCATCACTGCATGATCTACTGTGCCAGTAGTAAGTTAAGCAACAAGCGCATAGTTGGTAAGTACGGTCGACTAGAATTTCAAAGATTCACTACTGGTGTGCTGGTGCCTCGAAAGCATACATGAAGCACCTACAGAATATCATTGGTGACAGCACTGATACTAGTTATCATCAAGGTAAAAGGTTTTCAAACCTTCTTGGCGGAGCAAAACCCTACTGAAACATTCCAGAGGCTAGGCAATAATAATTAAATTGTTTTAAGCACTGTGTAGAAAAGCATTGATTGATAGAAAAAAATTAAATACTTATGTTCAGATTTATTTACAACAAAACTACATATTACAATTACGCATAGTGGGGCATCGTCACACATTATTCTCAACAAAAATGCATTTGGAAAAGCTTGCTGGTGTTTCGTAGACACTGCCTACCATCTACCATAGTGCAATTAGGCTGACCTGTTTTCAAGAATAAGCAACTCCTGTTTTGTTTGGTTCAAGTTTTCCAGAGCCTCATCTCTTTCACGAGTTAATTCTTGATTTTTAGCCTGCAGTTGCTTGATAAATCCAAGACAGCGTTTGACATCAATAGATGTAGAGGACGTCATCTCTAAGAATGTTATCCAACATTTACATGAACTTGCAACTGCACTACTGATCTGGGCCTACACCTGGTCAATAAAACAAATACCGGTACCTGAGGTTATTTTCAAACTGTATTGAACTGAAAGTAAAGAACAAAGTCAAAGGGGGAATCCCACCAGCCATTTTCAACCATGAAATTCATGATTCCGAAGATGCATCGCAATGGGCTGTGACATCACAATGCTGCAGGTATAAATCGGCTGAAAATGCATTGGTTTAGATAGGACTTTTTGACAAAAACGCATAAAACAACGACTAGATAAATTTTTTTGCAAAAAAAATTCAAATGGGGTGAAGGCAAAAGTATTGAGGAATATTACAAATGTGAATGAACTACGAAAATTAATGTTTAGGCAAAGAAAAACGTTATTCAATCGCTTTGGATTAGCAGTAAGTACAATGTCACATAGCGACTTCGCCGTTGGCGTGCGCTGTTGCTGCGGTTGCGCGGACTGTCGCTGTCCGCATTTTTATCATGCACGTATTTTGAAGGAGGCAAATTCTCCCGTATTGAGAAGTCCAAGCAAGTGGAGCAAAAGAAAAAATTGCCCTTCCTAGCGAAATATTGTTCAAATCCAAGATCAGTTACGCGCAAGAGGAATTCCCCAATAGCACGCTTAAGGTCAAAAAATAAGCGTACCGATAATAAGTATTTTTTGCGAAAATTATAGCGTCATTATCATCAGATACTTCAAAACACATTATCCGGGTGCATGGAGGACGAAGCATCCTAGCTGCTGAAACAGGCACGTAAAACAATTTTGCTTCCCCCTCGCCTCTCGACCTCTTTAATTTCTTGCTAGTCTGGTCTTCCTAGATTGCTGGAAAACTATTTCGATATATTTTTCGAACTTAAGGAAATGTCAGTTTAGTTGTTTATATTTATATTTATTTGAGCAAATACACAATGGTGCTTGGCATCACACCAACGCACACTAACATGTGAAAAAAAAATACATATACACATAAACTAACAAGAGATTGGCTAAACTAAGGAGAAAATCATTACAAAAACACAACAGAAATTAATAAATAAGACAACATATAGCGTGCAGATCAAATTTTTTCAAATGCCATTTAAATACTTGAAGACTGGTGGCAGATACTAAGTCATAACAAAGGCTATTCCAAATTCTAACAATAGGATTTAAGAAGAAATTACGAAATTGATCACAACTGGCATAAAATTTGGATTGAATGACAAACTCATGGGAGCGCAGATTATATCTTCTTTTGGAGTGAATAAAATAATCATCAAATTGTAAATCAGAAAGATTATGGTAAATTTTAAACATCAAAATAACGTCGAATTCTAATCTACGATATTCCAAAGATTTAATATCAAGCTTATGGAGACGATCAGCATAAGAAGTGTACGGTATATTACAATGAATAAACACATCATGACTGAATTTTTTTTGAATAGATTCCAATAAATGAACATCTTTTTTGAGATAAGGGTTCCAAACTGGCGAATTGTATTCAAGTTTAGGTCTGACATAAGTGATAAAGGCTTTAAGCAGGGTCCAGATACTTTTGGTAGAGAAGGCATGCATAATTTGGTAAGCACAAACATTAGCAGTGGAGTAAATATGTTGTATGTGTCGAGACCATTTGAGGTTTCTGCAAATGTACACACCAAGATCTTTAACAGCAGTAACTGAACGAATATTGTATGAGTCAATACAAAAATTATGAGTCTGAGAAATAAAAGAGTGGGAAATACACAAATGTTCACATTTACTGGGGGCGAGAAGAAGTTGACGCTCACGTAACCATATAGTTATTCTGCTAAGTGAAGATTGTAGATCTTTTACATTATTGCTAAAAAGTTTGGCATCATCTGCATATAAGTACATACCACCACATGAATTATTAAGTTTGGAGACTTTAATGGCTTCATCAATAAACACTAGAAATAAAAGCGGACCTAGAATGCTACCTTGAGGAACTCCACTGTGTACAGGTAAAAAGGACAAAAAACAGTTATTAACACACACACACACACTGAATATGCCCGCAAAGGAAAGAATTGATCCACTTAAGGCTGCGATAGCGATGAAATTAGTTTTTTTGCTGTTTGCGTCGAAATCTGACTGCAGCAGCCTCGAAATGCCACTAAACCCCCATATGTTATATATTTTTGTAAACAGGATAAAAAGTGGAATCAGAATTTGGAAAAAAAGAAATTATTAGAGCAGTGTACTAGACAAAATATGTTGCTAAAAGTCAAAAATTTAAAAAAAATTTTTTTGGTGTTACCGGTACTTCAAAATGCTAAAATTTTCAAACGCATAAAGCTAGATGCCTAAATTATTTTTTCTGCATGGACATACACCTCATATTGACAAAATAATGTAAGCTTTTGTTTGGAAATGATGTATGTGAATTTTTACATGAAAACAAAAAAGTGCAGTTCTGTGACCACAATTTGCTAAAGAATTGTGCTGCTCCACACTATACTATACAACATATCCCAGAAATCTCACATTATATCATTTTTCAACATCAAATGAATATATATTCCAAATTTTAAGCAAATCAAACGAAAAATGAGCAAACAGTAGCAAATTTAAACGAATAAAAAGCCAATTTTCATAAAACGCAAATAAAGAAAAACCAAGTAAAAAGCTTTAGTAACCCCTTTTTTCTTTACCTTCCGAGATGGAGTACCTGTACCTCAAAAGACAGCTTTCTTACTTTTTCTTGGCATAATAATGACAAATAATAATATTCTGATAAATCGCAAATGTACTCATAAATAATCTGTATGAAGCAACAATAAAGTAAGGGAATGTGCAGTATACTTGTATACGGTAGGGTCTCATCTAGAGCAAGCCATCCGGGTAGTGGCGTAAGGTGACGGAAGAGGCAGACGGCTTACTCTAGATGAGACCCCATACAGCAGAAGACAAGCTGCAATAACTCTCATTATTTGCAAGTACTTTCTTTGAGCTTACCAGTAAATACAGCAAACAAGCTGCCAGGAGTCTACCAGTATCAGGTACCGGTACATGCCTACTGTTCTCTGGACATACAGGTACCGATACGGTACCGGTACCAGCTCAAATACATTGTCAGCCTGGAGTCCTATTGGGAGACTATGGTAAAGTAGCCTACTGGTAGTATTACTATTGGAATTCTAATAACAATGTGTACAGTAATGATGCGAATTGGACTAGGCCATGGTATTGGTACAGTAGTGGAACTAGTAGCCTACTGACTGAACTAAAGGCAAGATTATAACATTAGTCTACACCTGCTGCATTACCACAAACAGCAAGGATGCTTAGTTGTAAGCTCAACTCTTTGATTGATTCATGATTTTTCCTTCAGCACTTGGAATTAAGTTTTGTGCTTAATTCCAAGGGCTGAAGGGGGGCTCAAAATATCTATGGGGGAGCTAAAAAAAGCCCCCACCTTTCAACGTCCTTGCAAGGTGGTTAACCACTACACTATTCTGGCGGACGTAACAGTTTTATGACCTTGGGAATTACAGTGTTTTGAGTAACGTAGCTTGCATTACAAAGTTTGTGATCATTTAAAAGTTGTTGCTTGTAGTGTGCTGCAGCCATATCAAAATTTCTAGGTGTGCCCTGACAAAAAAAAGTTTGAACAGCACTGGTCTAGAGAAACTGGTAATTGAAAATAGACCGCTAATCCAATGCGATTGAATGGCGTTTTTTTTTTTCCTAAGCGTCATAGGTGGGCACAGCTAACGCAAAAATTAGCTCCGCTCACAGCTAGTCCGATAATCAAAAAGATTAGCTTCGCTAACGCTAATCCGATAACACGAATTTTTCGTTAGCGGAAGCTAACGCTAGTCCGCTAATTAATCATAAGATTATAATTTAACACAGGAACAACGAAAAATCAACTTTGTAACTTATAGCTATCATTTTCATATTGCGTTTTTCAGTTGATCAGTCTAATCTAATCGATATCATATCAACGCAATTTCGAAAACTTTATTTAATAGCCCGGTATAGACCCTATTTTTTTTATTTAGTTGCATATTTATCCTCCTATCACGAGAAAGCGATCAAAGCGCTATACGAGCTCGCTTCGGAGTTGCCAGCCATCTGTCTACCACACCAAGATGGGGGAATCGCGCTAAGTGCCTTTCCCAACGGCACAACAAGCAAACTTGCCGGCTTGTTCTCCACACTGTCCCTTTAATGCTGAGCGTCAAGCATGGAAGCTGTGAATACCAATTTTAAAGTCATTGATTTGACCCAACTCGGAAACAAACCCGAGTCTACAGCTCAAGAGACAGACGCTCTTACCACTCGGCCATCTGAGCTGTTATATGTTATTGTCAAGGTTTTGGGTACACGCTGATAGAACTTACAGCATTGAAATAAACTGGGCAGTAAAATTAGCACAGCACTGAAATAAGCACATTGCCGAAATAAGCAGAGCAGGGAAATAAGCACAGTAGGCCTGCTCATATAAGCGTCGGTCTGACCAATCTGACTATCGCGCCTTTGCGAAATGCAAGGTTGATAGATAGACCAGCAGCTGAGAGGGGTTAGCATACCTTTTCTAGGTACCAATAACCAAGTACAGTGCTACGTCAAAAAAATATCGACGAAAAGTGATTTCTGCCGGGTCAGATTGGATGCGTTTGGCCGTAATAATGGGGGCCCAACCCCCCAAAAAACGCTAACATGATTTTTCTAGGTACCACATGAAACCTAGTGGAAACGAAAGCTTACATTGACTAGATCACGAAATGGTATGGGACATGTATCTTTTCGGCTGCTTTACCCACGACAGAAGCCCCCAAAGTTCGAGTGATGATGTCATAAAGGTATGCTAACGTACCTTTTCTAGGTACCACATGGAAGGTAGTGCACACGAAAGCTTACATTGCGCTGATGACGAAATGGTGTGTGACAGAAATTTTTTCGGCTGCTTCACCCCCGACAGAAACCCCCAAAGTTTGAATTATGACGTCATTTTCGCTGTAACGTCATAACTCGATATTTGGGGGCTTCTGCCGGGGGTAAAGCATCCGACAAATCTCTGTCACATACCATTTCGTAATCGGTGCAGTGTAACCTTTCGTTTGCTCTAAATTTCATGCAATTCTTAGTCAAAGTTTTTTGCTATGACTTTATCATTCAAATTTTGGGGGCTTCTGCCGGGGTTGAAGCAGCTGAAAAAATTTCTGTCACACACCATTTCGTCATCAGTGCAATGTAAGCTTTCGTTGGCACTACCTTCCATGTGGCAGCCTACCTGGAAAAGGTACGTTAGCATACCTTTATGACGTCATCACTCGAACTTTGGGGGCTTCTGTCGGATGTAAAGCAGCCGAAAAAATACCTATGTCACTTATCATTTCGTGATCTGTCATTAAGCTTTCGTTTCCACTAGGTTTCATGTGGTACCTTGAAAAGATATGCCAAGGGTTTTTTGGGCCCCAATTACGGCCAAACGCATCCAATCTGACCCAGCAGAAATCACTTTTCGTCGATATTTTTTTGACATAGTACTGCACACTTTGCACAGATGTCTACGAATTTGGATTTGGAATTTTTTGGACCGGATTTTAGTAATTTCACCGGATTTAAATTTTGAAATTTTTTTACAGACCGGATTTGGACTTGTGGTTTTGAGTAAATACCAATAATCGGGTAGCACTACGCAAGAAAGTGGTCCAGCTCTTTTGTTTAATAGTTTGCTACTCTGTAAGTTAATTTGTAGGTTTCCTGCTGGCTTCCCTTCCTTTACTCAATCTACTTTGTAGGGTGGTATTTTTTCCTCACTTATTTTTAGTGTGCTTTGGCTGATGATCTGGCACCATTGTCTAGTTGTAGCCTATCTAAAATTGAATTATTAAGGCAGTTATTTAAGTGTTTGATAATTTGATCAGCCGCTTTGTTTTTGTGGGAATTCAATTTAGGATTTAGATTTAAGGCTACGGATTTGGATTTTAAACTGTTAAATCCGGACATCTCTGCGTAGTAGGTCGCAATATACTTGGTTATTGGTGCCGGTACCTAGAAAAAGTATGCTAACCCCTCTCAGCTATCGGTCAACGTTCGCAGATACCGATCTGCCATCAGTGAGTTCATGGCCTTCCGAACCAGTCTTATAATGGCTTCATAAATGCCTCCTTGATGGCTCGCAAGAGGCGGTGCATGTCTCCATTCGATTCCACGTGGCGCCAGTTCATTTATAATCTTGTGCTGACAGAGACGCTCAGCGCCACGTCGAAGTTCTAATCGAGCCCCAACAAAGTTCGTGGCGTTATCCGAATAGATGATTCGTGTGGTATGTCCTCTGACGGAAAGGAAACGCCGCAAAGCCATTAGGAATGACTCGGTAGTTAAGCTATAGGCAACTTCCAGATGAGTAGCCCGGGAGGCGAGACAGGTAAAAACGCAACAATATCGTGGCAAACAGCTGCGACCTTGTTTTACTTCCAAGGGCCCCATGTAGTCCACGCCACAATTCTCAAACGCACCTCTACTTGGGTTAACTCGAACGGCTGGTAATGGGGACATGAGCTGGGAACCACTTTCGATCTTCGGTTTCGACAGGCCATACAATTTGTATTGATATAGTGCTTAACAGTGCGCTCTTGTCCGATGATATGGAAGCGTTCCTTAGCTTCATTGATCACGTAGGGCGAGGCGTTGTGTCCACTTCTACTGTTTATATGATTCACGACAAGGCCAGAAAGGTGGTGGCGTTTCGGGAGCACAATGGGATGTTTAGCATCCATAGGTAAATTGGAACGTTGAAGTCGTCCGCCAATTCGTATTACTCCATCAGCTATAAAGGGACAAAAATTGTGTAGTGGTTGCAGCGTTCTTTTTGCATTTTCGCCACCCTTTCCTTTAGCAACTTCGTGCCAAGGATGAGCCTCTAAGGCTTTGACAATAGATGGGAAGGATTGTTGTTGAGCAAGTCGAATCATTGTCAAAAGAACTTCATCGTACTCTTGACAACCAATGGACTCTTCGTAGCGGTACGGAAGCTCGCCACCCTTAGCCCGGCTACGTAATGAACGTTTCAATCTCATTAGCCATACAGCGGCCCTGACAGTACGTGATAGGGTACTAAAGCGAGTGAGAAGTCGATTGAGAACATCTGGCACAACATCCGATTTGCTTTCGGAAGAAGCTAGAGCGACATTACTAGTGACGGAACAGGTTGTGTGAGCTCCAGTCTCAAGGGCAATGGTAGCAACAGTTGATTCATCTTGTTTTGCACCAGACGGGATACGTTTCGACTATTAAATAAAGTCTCTTCAGTGGTGCTTAAAACTTCAAATCCATGAAGTAAATCCATCAACATACAATGCATTCTACCTAGCACCTTTAAAGGTTGCTTCTATATCAAACTCAAGTTTTTGGCTTGATATAGAAGCAACCTTTAAAAAACTAAAACTTGAGTTTGATATAGAAGCAACCTTTAAAGGTGCTAGGTAGAATGCATTGTATGTTGATGGATTTACTTCATGGATTTGAAGTTTTAAGCACCACTGAAGAGACTTTATTTAATAGTTGATTCATCTTGATTTGGTACACTCAGCTAGTTCGTGTTTGTTCATCAAAATCTGGCCACTTTGATTCATCTTCGGACAAGAAGGCGGGAGCACGAAGCCATCTTTCTGCTTTGTGCACATTTCTAGGTGATACACCTCTTGAATAGTAATCAGCTGGATTCTTAGCCGTATCAACCCATCGCCACTGATCTACCGTAGACATCTTCCGAATCAGTGCAATACGGTTCGTCTCAAAGGCTGGACGACGTTTGGAGGTGTTCTTCAAGTAGCTCAAGACCGTCGTGGAGTCCGACCAGAATACGATTCGATTGAAAAGGAAGTCATGCTCTCGGACCACGATCTTTGACAATCTAACAGCGGTTAATGCAGCGCTCAGCTCCAACCGAGGAGTGGTCAGTCGATGGGATGGGGCGACTCTACATTTACCGATAACAAATGAACAAAGGTAATCTAAACCAGATTTAGTCCGGATATAACACACTGCTCCATAGCCATCGCCACTGGCATCAGCGATGCAGTGCAGCTCAATTTCTCGTGCATCCGTGAGTCCTGAATAACAGCGTAAAATCGACAATCCATTTAGACGGGGCAAGGCATCCAACCATCTTTCCCATGAAAGCCGTTCCTCATCGGGGATAATACAGTCCCAGCTCAAGCCCTTCTTAGCCAAGCGCTGAAGAAGCAATTTCGCGGGCAGCATAAAGGGGCCCACTACACCAAGTGGGTCGTATACGCTTGCCAAGACAGAAAGTAAACCACGCCGAGTCCAAGGGTGACCAGGAATGACCACCTTAATGAGAAGTTGATCGGCGTTCGCGTCCCAGACCAGACCCAGTGCTTTCTGTGAAGGAAGATTCTCTTCATGAAGATCGATCTCGTGAAGCTGAGGAGCAAGAAAGCTAGCCGGGATCGTTTCAAGCACTTCTGGGCGGTTACTTGCCCACTTTGCCATCTGGAAACCTCCGCTTGCAAGGAGTGCATCCACTTCTCGTAGCAGTTGAACAGCCTTTTCACTACTGTGCACAGAAGTTAGCAAGTCGTCCACATAGAAGTTTCGTTCGACAGTAGAAGTAGCATAAACGGAAGCGTTTGTGCGATTCTCTCTTGCCGTACGGCGTAAGGCATATCCTGCAACACTAGGTGATGACGTAAGCCCGAAGCTGTGGACAGTCAGTTGATAAGCCTTAACCGCTAGGTCAAGATTCCCATCAGTCCACCAAACAAACCTGAGTGCTGTCTGGTCCATGGGATCTACGCTGACCTGGTGAAACATATTTCGCACATGACCAATCAGAGCAACAGCATGGTGTCTAAAACGGAAAAGCACTCCGAGAAGTGTATTTGTGTTATCAGGGCCTTGAAGTAGTTGTCGATTGAGAGATGTGCCCTCAACAGCAGCAGAGCAATCAAAGACTACACGGAATTTTCCTCCAGTACAGTGGTGTGGGATGTACCAAGTCCTTCCTTTACAGTCCTCCTAATTTGGTGACGGAACCTCGACAGCGTGACCGAGTTGTATTTTTTCATTTATTTTATTCCTGTACTTCTTAAGTGCATCCTGGTCCCGTCTCAGCCTGCGACCCAAGCTCGTCAAACGGGACAATGCCATGTTGTAGTTGTTGGGAAGACTGGGGCATCCTTTCTTCCATGGAAGGCCCATGCAGTAGTGCCCACCCTTGAATGTACAAGAACTTTGCATTACACTGAGTGCATCCTTATCATCCAGTGAAGGTAGACAAGTATCGTCATCCTGTGCCAAATCCACAAAGTCGAACTGACAGGGACAGATAGCCTCAGCAGTAGACTCCAAGTTGGAGGTAGCTACTAAACTCACATAAGCAGAAGTTGCGAGCTTTTTGCGATCTTCATCCTCAGAATTTTTCCGAACAGGACCCAACCGAGAGGGGATTTCCCAGCCCACAATAGCTCCTCACCACCTTGACGTACTTCAGAAAACACATGCAAATTTGGTGAGTCCATGCTGATTAACAAATCAATGCCATCCGAATCGATTTCGGGAATCTCAACATCGGCCAAGTGTTGGTAATCTCCGAGATCAGTTTTAGCAGATGCATGTCCGACAAGATCAGGCAGACATTCCATGACACGGATGTCCTCCAAAACGAAGGTACTTTCTTCTCTTACCCCACGAACTGATAGTTTCGTCTCAAACGTGTCTAAAGTTTTGATAGTTCCATCGACTAACTGTAGCTTGGATTTGAGGGGTTTCCCAGCTAGATTTAGTTCTGAATACAGTCGTCGTGTCATAAGATGCGTGTCCGCACCACTATCCAAAAGTGCCCAAACTTGCTTAGTTTCGCCGGTCACCATATTGATCACACACACAGGCAGCACTTGCAGTTGCTTGGTGACCCTTTCAGAATGAAACGCATTTATCTTTAGCTCTGACGGTTTGTCGTCTTCTTGCGCCGTCTCCATGTTAATAGCAGGTGCGACGGAGGAGTCGTGGTTAGGGCGCTGACTATCAGGTTTATCGACGACCTCAGGATGAAGCAGGGTATGGTGAGTTTGTGAGCAAGTCCGACAACGACCTTTGCTCGGGCACGTTTTAACTCCATGGCCGGTCCCAAGGCAATTGAAGCAAAGATGTCTTTGCCGAACAAGTGCCTTACGGTCAGAAAGTGGCATTTTAACAAATTTCTCGCATCTCCAAACGAAGTGAGCAGACGACTCGCAGGCAGTGCATCGTCGCACCTTTGAAGGGGTTTGCTGGGTGTCTTTCTGTGCGGGACTTGGCATGGAATTCATCTGAGCAAAATGAGCTCGGCCAGGTTTACTAGTACCTTTAGTCCATCCATTACCAGGCATACTAGATTTGCTCCTTTGGGCGGTCATGAGGCGACCGAGCCTTGACGCAGCAAGCTGCTGAGTTTGGTCGATATATTCGATTACTAAGTCAAATGGAACCATGTCTATGCTATATCCTCTTCGTAGTGCCAATTCAGCGAAACGCTCCTGATTGTGTCTGGGTAGCCGACCAAACACACCTTCTAAAGTAGCAGCAGCGTTCAGTTGTTGAAGGGCACCAGCAGATTCCAAAACATATTTGCAATTTACTAAGTCCGGGTAGAAATCTTGCAAGCTTCGTTCATCAGTGCGAATAGTAGGTCCTTCTGTTACTGACTTAATGTGTGCCTTAACCGTGACATCTGGGGAACCAAAAGCCTTGTAAAGCAGCTGTAGAGCATTTGCAAGAGCTGCATCAGGTTGCAGCATGATGCATCCATTTATGATTTTTCTCGCCCGGCCTGCGGTAGCTTCTAGCAAGAGTTGAAACGCATGTCCGGGATCCGAACTTCCATATATATCCAAGATACAATCTTGAACTCGACGCATGAACAAGTGGTATTGAAGGGGGTTGCCGTCAAATTTCTCTTCTTCAGGCAAACTGCGTGTTCCGTGGCAACGCACAAACATACGGGCCATGTCATCAACGATTGAGGTAGACTTAGATTGACCATGTTGGTTTTGAGAACTACTCAATGCTGGAGCTTGAGAACTAAGGTAGGTGGTCTTGACGGGAAAGGTGTAAACAGGTGAAGTTTGAGAGGTAGTAACAAGTCGGTTCACTGCAGTACCAAGGGGATTGAATTGAGATGGTCTAATTTGAAATTGGGGAGGAAAGCAAGAAGATGGAAGTAATTCAGTAGGGGGAGCTTCGGAACGAATAATGGCTTGAGAATAGGCAGGGTGCAAACCAGTGGGAGGCTGAGCTTGGGGGAAAGGATACTGGAATTCAGTCGTAGTAGGCCCTTGAAACAAAGAGCTACTTGGGCGAATCATATTGGCAGGGGTGGATAAACCAAATGTTGCGTTGGGCTGAGAAGGGGTAGTAGGACTTATGGTTAATGAATCCCAACCAGGAAGAAGAGTGTGATTTAATGGGACATTTGGCGGATTATGTTTCGGGTCAACAGTAGTGTGACCTACTAAGCCATCTGATCTATCAACCAAAGAAATGGAGGTGGAATGAGACACTCTTTGAGGAGCGGGCAGTTTAATTGCCTGATAAGCCGGAGCGTCGACAACAACAGGCATCTGTAAATGACGTGTAGAAACCTGAGCAGGGTTATCAGGAGACCCTGGAACATGTAGAGACAGTGAGCTTGTAGGGGGCTCTTGAGACAGACTTGGCGCTGCAGTAGCCGGCCCGTGAAAAGCTGGAGCTGTATTACCAACTACACAAGATGACTTAGAAGCATGCAGTACAGTTTGGTCACGAAAATTAATCGTTTCAGAATCAGAGACGGGAATAGGAGCTTCAGGACAGGGTGCAGGGAATTGAGGAGAGGGATCAGAAGGTGGGACATGTGTATCAGGAACAGCAATATCGAGCACTGGGTGTAAAGATGGGGAATAATCTTCAACCGGCGAGGCCTGCAACGATCGCAAGTACTCATCCACCTTATCATGTGGAGGCATCACTGGATCAACACCAAGAGGCTCATCCAAAACTTGATCCTCTATGGCTTCGGCACGTGTTCGTGCTTCTAGAACAGCAGTCTCAGCTTGAAGTATCACCTTCTCTGACCGAATCCGTTCTTGTCTAGCCTCAAGTTCCTGTTCACGACGCGCTTGCTGCAAGCGAACTTCTGCAAGTCTAACCTCCATCCTAAGCTTACTAGCTGATGAAAGAGTGGATGTTGTTCTTTCGGTACCACCGCACTTCGGTGGCCCTTTGTTAGAGGAACTCATTATTCTAAACTTACTGGAACGAGCAGCAGAGCGTTCCTCAATACCCTCAAGGAGGTATTCTGCAATGCGTGCATTTAGATTTACCAACTCCTCATTTCTAGAATGAAGCTGAGTCACATATTCTTGGTAACGGACACTGCCAGAATCGAGGGATTTGCAAAACTCCTCTGCCGAAGCTACGTAGTTCCTGTGAGACTCATTAAGTTGAGCTTTCAATTCAGACACTTCCCAAGCTCGTGAGAATTCTTTAGCATCAATTATCACGAGAATTTGCTGCATCAGCTTTGTACCATGACCTCGCTGTCCACCAATTCTTTGAGTTATGTTTAATGGAGCATCTGACACGGACGACCCTTCTGCTTTTCTAACGTTACCATCATCCTCTTCAGCGTGCATCTGCGCAGTCTTTGAAGCAGATGAAGAAACAAAAATGACGTGGTCACCCTTCTCCGACGTTACCTCGTCACAATCGAGCAAGACTACGAACAATCTCGGCACGTTATCCTTAAGAAATGTTGAGATCAGCCCCAGAAATGCTCCAAGGACTGACACGGAGAAAACTACGGATTCTATGTTAAACAAGATTAGCTCGACCTCAAACGTTTGTCGGCCTTGAACCTGGCGAAGCTCACGTTCGTACTGCTCACAATCACGTATATGGAACGAAATACGATGTATTGCAATTGTAACAGCTCAGATTCAAAGGGGCAGTAAATCATAGACGTTTCACAACAGAATCAACATCTTATGAACCGTTAAGGATAACTTAGGCCCTACACCTATTCTAATTCAAATAGAATAAACACAACGTTAAATTACACTAGCCCACCCAGTTACGCCAGGTCGGAGAAAGTATCATCAAAAGCTATCAGAATGCAATAAAACTAGGCCTACTACACTAACAGTCTCGCGGATGGCTAAATAGGAAACACGTCTACCAGTAGGCTACTGCAGAACCACGTGCACGGACTATCAACAGTTAAGCGCTAACTATCTAATCAACCAAAACATACCTGACAAGATACTGAACACTTACGTAATTATCACCAGCAATTATGCACATAAAACAGGCTACACTTTACTTACTAACACTGCCTAGGAGATTAAGAAAGATTGACTCAACCACACGCTCACTTAGAACTATCTACCAAACAGCCATTTAACCAGCAAAGCAAGATCGTCATAACAACATTACACACATGAGAGCAGTGAACCGTTAAGAGGTAAAATTGATTAAAATTTAAAAAGAAGTTACAATTCTCACTGTGACAACACCCAACACCTCCCCCAACACTTTCCTACACTCCCACATCTCTCCCCACATCTCCCCTTAGGGCCTTACCTTCCCCACACCCCCAAACACTTTTTCACACCTCTTTTCACTTTCCCCCACACCCAAAACACTCTCCCACACGTCTACCAAATTTTCCCATTTCTCCCACTTTTTCACATCTTCCCTCCCCACACCCCAACACACTTTCCTACACCTTCCCCACATTTTTTCTCACCCCCACCTCTCCTCATCTCCTCCACACCCCAACACACTTCCCCACTTAGGCTACTTCTCCCACACCCCACCTCCCCCCACACCCCAACACACTTTTCCACACTCACCCCTTACACTCTCCCATCCCTTCCTCCTCACACCCCACACCTTTTCATATTAAGCGCATGTACACTGCGAAAGGATGAAGCTCATTTTGCCGTCCGGTGCTTTTGGCGGGAAAATGATGAGGTTAGCTGCACTTATCAGTATGTAACATTTTGGTGACTCCTATAATATGCAACATTTTGTTGTCTATTTGTATCAGCATCCAAGTTCAGTTAGGGTGACTATTAGGTTCGGTTAGGTTTAAATTTAGTTAGGGTTCCGTTCAGTTACAACCCTAACCGAACCTGGGGGCTGATACTAGACATTACTCGTTAAAGAGTTACAATTAAATGCGCTCATTATTTATGCTATAGTGTACGATACCAGTACCAGCCGGTTAAATCAAATGCTAAGCGCACGCTATTGGTGCGGGAGGTCTGAGGTTCGATTCCCAGACTGGTCCAATCGGCACTGTGTCGCCAACGGCTTGCCACCGCTGTGACGTTTTTTCGAACCTGTGTAGCTGTGATGTTTCTTCGAAGCTGTGTATCGAGATGTAGCAATAGAGTTTGCGGGGTCCTACTAAACACCGCAAGGAACTACAAGATACTACAAAGAACTACAAGGTACTTTTAAACCTTCAAAATCCTTGAAAACATTACAAGGAACTACAAGGTACTTTTATAGCTACTACAAGGTAGTTGAAAACACTACAAGGTACTTTTAAACCAACTACCAAGTAGCTGAAAACACTACAAGGTACTTTTAAAGGGTGCTACTAAATAGTACATGTCCGCGATGTCCACGATGTCCGCGATGTCCACGATGTCTGCGATGTCAACGATGTCCACGATGTCCCAAATTGCGATGTCCACGATGTCCGCGATGTCCCAAATTGCGATGTCCGCGATGTCCACGATGTCCGCGATGTTCACGATGTCCGCGATGTTAACGATGTCCGCGATGTCAACGATGTCCGCGATGTCAACGATGTCCGCGATGTCCCAAATTGCGATGTCAACGATGTCCCAAGTTGCGATGTCCGCGATGTGCGAAATTGTTCAGAATCAGACTGCGCTATGTACTCTGGTACCTGGGTACTGGTACTGTGGTAGGCCTATTGCCCTATTCTAACCCACCCCATGAATAGAATAAGCCAGGTATTTTCGGATCATATTTTGACGCACTTTGCTTCTGGCCTAATCCAACCTCTCTGAATCTTAACTAGGGTCAACCTTATTGTAAACCACCGTAAATTATTTTTTCTTGCTTTGCTTTACATTCACTGCAGTGCTTCAGTGCTCTAAATAAATAGCCTACCTGTAAATTAGTGTGCTCTGCGTTCTCTACCAGATTGGACATCGCGGACATCGCTATTTGGGACATCGCGGACATCGTGAACATCGCGGACATCGAAATTTCGCAGATCGTTGACATTGTGGACATCGCGGACATCGTTGACATCGCGGACATCGTTGACATCGCAGACATCGCGGACATCGCAAACATCGCGGACATCGTGGACATCGTTGACATCGCGGTCATCGTTGACAACGCGGACATGTACTATTTAGTAACACCGCTTTTAAACCTACTACAAGATAGTTGAAAACACTCCAAGGAACTACAAGGTACTTTTATAGCTACTACAAGGTACCGGTAGTTGAAAACACCAAAAGGAACTACAAGGTGCTTTCAAACCAACTACAAGGTAGTTAAAAACACCACAAGGAACTACAAGGTACTTTTAAATCAAGAACAAAGTAGCTGAAAACACTACAAGGAACTACAAGGTACTTTTAAACCAACTACCAAGTAGCTGAAAACACTACAAGGTACTTTTAAACCAACTACAAGATAGTTGAAAACACTACAAGGAACTACAAGGTACTTTTATAGCTACTACAAGGTAGTTGAAAACAGCACAAGAAACTACAAGGTACTATTAAACCAAGTACAAGGTAGTTGAAAACAGTACAAGAAACTACTTGGTACTTGTAAATCAACCGCAAGACTTTCAAGGTACTTTCAAACCAACTACAACCCCCCGACCCCTTGATTCCACCCCCGACCCTAACCCCCCCGACTCCAACCCCTAACTCCACCCCACCCCCCCGACTCCAACCCCCCGACCCCAACCCCTCTGACTCCATCCCCCCCGACCCCAACCCCTTTGACTCCATCCCCCCGATTCCACCCCCCGACCCCAACACCCTGAACTCTCACCCCCCCGACTCCAACCCACCCCGAACCCAACCCCCGCGACTCCATCCCCCCAACTCCAACCCCCCCCGACCCCAACTCTCCCAACTCCAACCCCCCCGACTCCATCCCTCCAACTCCACCCCCCCAGCCTCATCGCCCCAACTCTCCCACTCCCCACCCCAACTCCAACCTCCCCGACTCCACCCCCCATCTCCCGACTCCAACCCTTGGGATGTTCCTAACGCCCTTGTCGTTAGTCTATAAGTTCCTTGCGGTGTTTTTAACTGGCTAGTGGTTGGTTTAAAAGTACCTTGTAGTGTTTTCAAGTACTTCATAGTTGGCTTAAAAGCACCTTGCAGCTCTTAGCGGTGTTTCCAATTACCTTGTGGTTGGTTTAAAAGTACCTCGTAGTTCCTTGTAGTGTTTTCAGCTACTTTGTACTTCGTTTGAAAGTGTCTTGTATATAGTTCCTTGTAGTTCTTTGCACTGTTTTCAGTACCTTGTAGTTCCTTGCGGTGTTTAGTAGGACCGGTTTAAAAGTTCCTTGTAGTGTTTTCAAGCGTTTTGTAGATTTAAAAGTACCTTGTAGTTCCTTGTAGTGTTTTCAAGTACCTTGTCATTGGTTTAAAAGTACCTTGTAGTTCCTTGTAGTGTTTTCAGCTACTTTGTACTTCGTTTGAAAGTATCTTGTAGTTCTTTGCACTGTTTTTAGTACCTTGTAGTTCCTTGCGATGTTTAGTAGGACCGGAGTTTGCATGCTAAAAAAAAGCAATATCTAGCTGCGTCTCGATCCTACTAAACACCGCAAAGGACTGAAACATCGCAAAGGATGACAAAGAACCTCAGATTAATCTACCAAACACCGCAATGAACAACAAAGGACTTGGAATCATACCATAACAAAGAACTACAAAGGACTTAAAGTTAGGGTTAGGATTAGGTTAGGGTTAAGGCTAGGGTTAGGGTTTTAGGGTCCATTGTCATACTTTGCGGTGTTTAGTAGGACCTGCTGTATCTTATTCGTTTTGTCTAGATCAGTGGTTCTCAATCTTTTTTCTTTCGTGGCCCATTTTTTGTTGCACAAAAGTTCTGTGGCCCATTAACTTTTTATCCTTCCAAAACAAGTATTCATCCCCAGGCAGGGCATGTAATGTAATGGAATGGAATGGAATGGAAGATGGAATGGAAGAGGAATTTTGGTATGGAATATGGAAGACTTCAGGTATGGAAAGGAATGGAAGATTTTAAGAATGGAATGGAATGCCATCTTCCATACTTTCCATACCTGGATTAGTTTAACAGAATAATAAATTTTGATCTATAAGTAAAAAAAGGAAAAAAAAACAATTAAGCAACAACAATACCGTTACTTGCAGAGTTGCAGTGGCACTGCGTCACAGTATTGCTAAATGGTAGAAGGTGACGCAGCCTGGAAACTACGCGGTAAGCCGGTAAGTGCCGTGTGCACAAACGGTGACAGAGTTCGCACTACATTCTATTGCTTCGCGGAAAACTTCAAAGTGTTCACAATCACAACTTCAAATTTATTCAAAATTATTAAAAACAAGATGTCACTCAATTGGACGAATGCTTTCACCTGGCGTTGTGCTGGCGCAAGTCTGCGACTTTTACCAAAAAAGCTTTTCTCTTTTGATGTTATTAGAGCAACGCAAGTACAAAAACAAGCTGTCAATCAAACAACTTGTAAAATCTGGCGGGGTCCTGCAGCGGCTGCAGCTTCTCGCAAAACAATTTTCGCAAAAGCAAACTTTGTTTCATTTCGACGATAATTTTCAGTTTACACCTTAGATATTGCATTGATTTTAATTGTTTATTTTGAAGTTTGAGATGCAATATGCGAACTCACCCAGCGCGAAGCGAACAGGTAGTGGTAAACAAAATGTCGGCAGAGATAATAATCACAGTTTTTTGATTTTTTCAATGATACAGATTTTCAGTACTTAGGTCTTACTAAAAGCAAAATTAAATAAATCCAATTCAAATTAATTAAATTAAATTAATTAAATAAATAAATTCACTTGCATGTGGACTGAGCTTGAGGTACAGCATGGCAGTACGAAGTTTTTTATCATGAGAACATTGAGAAGTTATTCTGGCCAGGCTCAGGGTGATTGTTTCAAGTACCAGTAAAGACTGTAGATTCAGAATGATAAACTTCAACATATGCTTTCCTTGAAAATCATAACTTTCTTATAAAACGTTTAAGAGTAATAATTATAGGGCCAGTGAAGATTGGAATAGCTTAAAGTACGACCAGTGTAGCAAATAATTGTGGCCTAATCTCGATTTTTAGTAAACATTCTATTGCAGTTGCAAGTTTGCTTCAGTTTTAAAATGTGGAAGTCATCATTAGT
Source organism: Trididemnum miniatum (assembly GCA_964006365.1). Classification (NCBI taxonomy): domain Eukaryota; kingdom Metazoa; phylum Chordata; class Ascidiacea; order Aplousobranchia; family Didemnidae; genus Trididemnum; species Trididemnum miniatum. The sequence continues at coordinate 14,337,970 of OZ023248.1, read as the reverse complement.
TTAAAATGTGGAAGTCGAAATGAGTGCATGAACGAATGCCCCCTGAATACGCAATTCTGACTATAAAACCTTCTCATACCGCAATAGGCTAATTGCTTTTGCGCCGCAACCAAGCAATGATTCATTACCAAACAGGCAATCTGTAATTAAATATCATAAATTATGATCAGAAAAACTACATCGCAAGCAAAGTCAGCCCATATAAGCCTACTTCCGAAACTCTAAGAATAGCATTAATGTTTTGTTTGTATGGAATGGAATATGGAAGAAATTTTTTGTATGGAATGGAATATGGAAGAAATATTTAGGTATGGAATGGAAGATGGAATGGAAAAAAATTGTCGGTATGGAATATGGAAAAATCGTCTTCCATTCCATTCCATTACATGCCCTGTCCCCAGGAGCGGATCCAGAAAGTGTTGATGGGGGGGATGTAATTTTGAATTAGGATGAATGTTAGCTAAATACAAAGACGTTCAGACGTTTAGTCTTGGAAACAGGCGTAAATAAGCCTTTTTTAAATGTTTCATATCAGGGGTGTATGTAGAAAATTTTTCAAGGAGGGGGTAACAAATTTCGTCACTTTTTCAAGCATAGTTTTTTTCCAGCAGAGTTGAGTTCAAGCAACTTCAGTAACAAAAACGATTTTAGGGGGGTCCGAGGGCATGCTCTCGTGTAATTTTATGAAAATTTGCATACTGTAATGGCCATTTTAGTGCTTTTTGAGCAATTTTCAGGCAAATATTGTTTAAAGTTTTGGCCCCTGATTGTTAGTACTTTACCAAATATGATGCATTTCCGCCCAGTTTCGATTATGCTTGCTTAAGGCAACTAAGGCATATTTTTATGAAGAGGTTCAAAATTATGGCAAATTTTTATTTATCCAAAGCATAGTGGAAAATGGCTGGTGGGAGGGAATGCATCCTCCACATCCCCCTGGATCCGCCCCTGTTTATCCCTTCAACTTGCAAATTCCACCTTAGGGAGCCAAGTGGCTTGCTTTGAGAACCACACTGTAGTTGTAGCTGCTTAAAATCTAAGTCCATACAGGATGCGATAGAAGGCATTGATTGCATCATGCCACCAACACAACGAGAAATAAGTTCCATTATGACAATTGCCTAGATTAGTTTCACAATCTTTCCACGAAACTACACACTATTAATTGAATAATTGGAATGAAAATTATCTCTCTAGCAAAAAAACAGCAGCGTCATTTATTGTTACTACCGTCAAAACTACTAAACAAACACAAAAGTGTAAACTTATCCATAGTGACACAAATGAAACAGAATTTTTCAATATATCTAGCAATTTTTTAAAAAGTTCTGTGGCCCACCTCTTAATGTTTCCATGGCCCACTGGTTGAGAACCACTGGTCTAGATCAATCACTTACTGGTACCGGTAAGTGGTTAAACCAGTCTTTGGTTAAACTAATGCGTAAATTATTTGTAGACTACAACATTGCTCTGTGTTGCTTTTTGTTAAATACTACAGTACCGGTGCTACGCTAGCCTGAAATAGTATTATTGAAGTATCTTTGTGTGTAAGTTGATTACGGTATTGCATCTATAGCCTATAACAGTATAATGGAAGTAATGGAAAAAAAGACTGTAAAAGAAATTTTCACGCAGTTGTTTGCTGTGGAGCGTAAAAAGATAATGAAAGAATTCAAACAACAATTTCTTCAATTTGAAATGAAGCTGGAAGCATTGATTGCACAAAATGAAAAAGATAATGATGTGACGAAAGAAGCACCGGTAAGTGTTGTAGGCTAGTCAGTAAATAATCTTGGCTAATTTCAGTACTCGAGTTCAGGGGGATGTTATCTCTCCGCATAAAACATTTTGGCATAGATTAAACCATTCCCCTATAATGATCCTACTAGACACCGCAAAGAACGACAAAGAACTGAAAACACTGCAAAGGATGACAATGGACTTTAAATTAGTTACTAAACACCGCGAAGAACGACAAAGGACTTGGTATCATAGTCTTGCACATATCACGTAACGACAAAGGACTTTAAATTAGTTACTAAACACCGCAAAGAACGACAAAGGACTTAAAATCATAGTTTCGAATATAACAAGGAATGACAAAGGACTTTAAATGAATCGCCAGTACTAAACACCGCAAAGAACAACAGAGGACTTTGAATCATAATCTCGAACATAACTAGGAACAACAAAGGACTTCAAATTAATTACTAAACACTGCAAAGAACGACAAAGAACTTGGAATCATGATCTTGAACATAACAAAGAAGGACAAAGGACTTTAAAAAGTCCGTTGTCGTTCTTTGTCATCCTTTGCAGTGTTTTTAGTTTTTTGTTGTTCTTTGCAGTGTTTAGTAGGACCGTCCTATGATAATGACCATCCCTCCTTTACGTTTGCGCTTTGAGCTTAGTCAGCGTATTAACTTAATTTTTATAAAAGATTATTTTATCATCATCATCGCTCAAAAAATGAGTTTTAAACATTGATCTTTTCTTCGTGATAGAAGTTAATAGTCCTTTAGTTAGCCAGGGCTTGCTCAAAAGTTTTTTTGTTTTCTTGACAAAGGTTTTAAAGGGGCATGTGCATTGATGGTACTTAGAACCGTGGTAGAAAAAAGTTCAAACATTTCGTTGAAGTTGTTGTTATTTAATGCAGGCTGTTGTGAAAATACATTGATTAAATTAGCTTCAAGATTTTCACAGAAGGAATCTACGCGAAAAAAAGATTTGTCTCTATGTAACTTTTTTTTCGATTTGTAGGTTTGTTGTGGTCGGGGTTTAGTAATTATACAAAGGACAGGGAAATGGTCCGATATATCTGCTTCAATCACTGCGGGATTTAGATCAAGCTCGGTGTTATTAGTGATGATGTGATCAATTAGAGTGGACGAATTTGAAGTTACTCTTGTCAGAATGGTTATTACTGGCACGGCGCCACGACTTACAATAAGGTTGATGTATTCACTGGCAGAGTTTGACCGGTACATCTCTTTGTAGCGTCAAGCTGCAAGGCTTGAAAAAGAAGTGTATGAAATGCGGCAAGGACTCACCATCAACAATGAGTTGCTTTCAGATCTGCTGTTACTCCAAGGCGAAATTCCCAAAGAGGAATTATTAAATTGCCGTGATATGTCCAATGATGAAAAATATTTAAGATCAGATGGGGATGCTTTTAGACCAGAAATGCATCAGGTGAACATGGCTTTTAGTCAGTGATTTGAATTTTAGAGTAATGTTTTATGTTGATGTTAACATGTGGAAAGAAGTGAGATTTTTACTACGTTTCAATCATAGCCAACACTGCTTAAACATTTGATGTCGTGCCAGGCTATCAGGTGCAATGCGCTGTTTATTAAGCTAATGTAAAATTGTGTTTCACCAAATGCGGTAGTTTCAAATGTAGCTGAAAGAGGCATTTCAGTAGTGATAACCTTCATAATAGCTCTATACTGTGTGTTTTGTGGTGCTACAAATATCTCAACCTAAGTTTTGTAACTGTCCTGACTCCTAATCCAAATTTTGTACTTTGCCTAAACTTCTCCAGGGATCTGAAAGTGGTACATTTGCAAACAGCTTTTGCTTCCACACCTATCCCTTCCAGCGCTTCTGCTTCCAAACAGGTTCACCGAAATTTTGCTAGTAAAATACGACCAGTGCGTTGGTAGGCAATAATGTAAACTATTACATTTTTCCAACACGCTGAAAGCTCTTGGTCAAACTTTACTACTTTAGCAAGCGTCTTTTTTAAAGATAATTTGCAAAAAGCAAACGAAAGTGTAGAGCAATGATTGAGTCACAATCCTGGGAGTCTTTTAGTGCAACTTTGCAACAAAACTTACTCCCTTCATTAGAAAAATGTTGATACACAACACTCCATCAATTTCGTGACATGATTATAAGTCAACTGTTGCTTTTAGCACTATTGATAAATTAGTTGCTTTATCATATTTCAAAATTTAGAGAAAGCTGAAAGAAAAAGTGATTCTACATTAGCAGGAGCGTATGTAGGGGGGACATTGTGCCATGCCCCCCCTCCTTTGACTATGCCTTGTAGTAAAAAGAACAAAATTAATGGTGCCAAGTGACTGAAATATGCCTGACTCTTTTGATAGTTTCTGTGGCTTATGGCCAGGGATGGATCCAGAGGAGTAGGATGAGGGGTGTGCATCATCCCACCAGCCATTTTCAAAAATGTTTTTGATGTATACAATTTTTCCATAATTTTGAAACCTCTTCAATAGCAATAAGCCTAACGCTTTAAGAACGCATAATCAATAATGTGCGAACAAAATGCATTATATTTGGCGAAGCACTCAGAATTAGAGTCAAAAAATTTAAACAAAATTTGCCTAAAAACTACCTAAAAAGCACTAAAACAGCCCAAGGGGTCCCATAAACCTCGGGTTGTGAACCGCTGGTCTAGGTGAATTTGAAGTTCAATGATGGTTTTTCGTAATTCGATGAATTTGACTATATACAGGGTGTCCCAAAAACATGACACCATTTGAGATGCAAATATTTCCAAAAATTATTGCTCAAAATCAATGAAACTTGACAGGCATATGAGTTGACATAATTTATTTGAAAAGATATTGTCATTTACGCGTTGTCGGCAGTACAACACACGTGCCAACTGATTTTCAGAAAATTCACCGATTTTTAATGTGTGCTCCTCCTGCAACACGGCAAAGGTCTAGGCGATAACCGAGTTCATCTCAAACTCGCTGCAGCGTGTCTTCTGTAACAGTCTCTAATGCTGAAGAAATTCTCTGCTTCAATTCCACTACGTTTGTGGGCAGAGGAGGGAGGTAAACTAAACCTTTTACATAGCCCCAAATAAAAAAATCGCAAGGGGTCAAGTTAGGTGATTGCAGGGGCCATTGTAGCAAAACTCTGTCATCATTCCCAGCATTTATTCTCATTCAAGTGAGCTCGTACTGAAAGTTTCCAGCAAGACGGTGCTCCACCTTTGTGGAAACTTTCACTACGAGCTTACTTGAATGAGAATCTGCCAGGAAGATGGATTGGACGTGCTGGGAATGATGACAGAGTTTTGCCAAAATGGCCTTCGCGATCACCTGATTTGATCCTTTGTGATTTTTTTATTTGGGGCTATGTAAAAGGTTTAGTTTACCTCTTTCCTCTGCTCACAAACGTAGTAGAATTGAAGCAGAGCATTTGTTCAGCATTAGAGACTGTTACAGAAGACACTCTGCAGTGAGTTAGGGATAAACTCTGGTTATCGCCTAGACCTTTGCCGTGTTGCAGGAGGAGCACACATTAAAAATCTGTAATTTTTCTGAAAATCAGTTGGCACGTGTGTTGTACTGCTGACAACGCGTAAATGACAATATCTTTTCAAATAAATTATGTCAACTCATATGCCTGTCAAGTTTCATTGATTTCGAGCAATAATTTTTGGAAATATTTGCATCTCAAATGGTGTCATGTTTTTGGGACACCCCGTATATTTTTTGAAGTCATTGAATTTAAATTTCTTAACGGTAATTTAAAAATTAAAGAATTTGGATTTTTGTAATTAAAACTTGCAGAGTAGAAGCAGCAATTTTTAACTGGTTTATTGTATCAACATGTTGCAAATGATCAATAAATTTATCAAGCGAAGAAAAACTTTAAGATGGCAAAGGTGACACTTCAGAGTGCTTTGAAGTTAATTTTTGAACAGTTAACTTCTGCGTCTTTCATATTTTTTAATATTTTTTGATAAGGTTCTCATTTTTTTGCTTCTGGTACCGACTCAATTAGAGTTACTTAGACCGACTTAATTTTTGGATTCTCTGAGTATGAATATTTTTTGAAGTCTGCAATCTGGGTTATCAAGTTTGGAGAATAGATGTTTGAATAATCACGTTAAATGAATTTTGGAGTGCTGATACTCATGACGATACATGTAAACTTACATTTTTCGTCAAAGTCAAAGAATTTGAATTTAGTTTTTTACAAGTTGTTGAATTTCAAAATTCAAATCTTCATTATACTCGCGGTATTACGCCGAAACGTGAACGAGTGGCGGGGCCCATCTCCGGGGCTTAGAGCTCGGACAATACAGCTCTGAAGAAACGTCTCAGCAATGGCGAGCCGTTGGCGACAGTGCTTCCGATTTGACTGACCCAAGATTTAAACCCCAGACCTCCCGCACCGATAACTATGTCTTAACAACTGAGCTAACTGAACGATGTCATGAATAGATTAATAATTAAAAAATAAACGAATGGATCCAACCCTGATGACATCACATTTTAATCTTTCTTAGAACAAAACTACTGGTCTATTAATTACGGTATATTTCGTCCATAGAAAAAATGAAACTCTCGTCCAGTGGTTTTACAGCATTTTGATTTTTATTGTCAATAATAAAGTTGCTCAATGACAATGTAAAGTTTTGTTTTAGAATTCCTGTCCTTCTGTTTACAGTAGTAACGTTGCTGAAGCAGTATTAGAGCCGCATGACAATGACACCGTTGGTTATGATACTTGTAGAGAAGAGAATTATTGCAACGAGGCAGTTGATTCTCCTGCAAACCTAGAATTTCCGAGCGATGAGTTTGGCATTGTGAAAGTTGAAAGTAACATTTCATGCCGGGTAAGATTTCAAAGCTGATCAAGTCATACAAAGTTTTGATGAATAATTAAGTTTTGCTGGTATCGCTATGGTAGACTGCAGGATGTCTATTTTTTGATGCGATGATTTAGCACAGTAGTTTTCAACCTTCCTGCTTAAACGGAACCCTAATGAAACATTTCAGAAACTCGAGGAACCCCTGTGCTTTTGCTTGAACCCAGCTCTTAATTGTAAACTTGCGGAACACCTGGACTTTACTCATCCAATTCCTGTTCTTACTCCACATGCAACTCCTCCAGGGACCACTTGCTCCTTCCGCGTTTTTCTTCCACCAGAGCTCAGAAGTCCATCAAATATGTAGGCACGAGACTATGGAATTTGCTTCCTGAAACTCTTAGACACCATGTAGGAATTCAAAATTACCTACAAAACTTTACTTTTACAGAAATACGCCTAGTACTACTGACTACATATTTAGAGCATCTAGCCTGCTCCATCTCCACGTCACAAAAAAACTCTTAAATGCTTTTTTTTTTCTAAGCAAAATTATGTTATGCTACTGTTCAACTCAAAGGCCACTGGTCCCTTCGCAGCTGCCTGTTGCTAATTTCACTCTTCTGCAATGTATTACGTTTATCTTTTGTGTCGTTCGTCATGAACTACGAAGTAAATCCTGTACTGGCGGAACCCAGATTGAAAACCACTAATTTAGAGTGACCCACTTTCAATCTATTGCAAAACCAATCTTTTGTACAGGCCAATCGTTGGATAAGTTATTTTCGTTTTGCAGCATTTTAGACATAATTATTAAGCTAAAAAATTTGTCGTAGTGTTATTTTGCAGTGAAGTGGAATTAGTTCGTGGATTCTCCTAATTTTTGAAATGTATTAAATTTAGAAGCCAGAGGATTATGAGTTTTCTGCTCAATCTAGCTCTCTGGAGCAAAACAAAACCATTTCAGTTTGTATTTTGGAAAATGGTAACAGGTAAGTTTTAAGTGCAATGGCAATTCGATATAGCATTTAAGGAATACAGGCATTTATTGTTGTTAATCATACTTTATTAAAAGGGTTTGGTCAAGCCAAAGTTAATGTGCAAATACATATTCCAGGGTTGTTGGTGATGAGTGTTGACTTGCAAGTTTGACAGGGTGTCATTGACTTGGTAAAATGCTCTAGCTTTTATCATAATTGTCATTTACTAGAACTGAGAGCTGAAAGTTTCTAGCTTTGCCTTTTTTGAAATACAGTAAGTCTACTTTTTTGAAATACAGTAATTTCAACCTGTAAAAAGCCTCCATAAACACTTTACCAGAAATTTGCACACTGATAAATTTTACTTACCTGCATGCACAAGCAATTCATTTAAATCATCAATATATTTCGAAGGAATCCAAATTTGGAACAATATACCAATAAAATGGAAAAGATTTTCAAGCCAAAAATTTCTAAAACTTTATAAAAGGCATCTAATACAACAGTATTTGTAATTGGAATTAATGTAACCATCATATACGTAACTTCGCTACAGTGATTGACGACATTTGTATTCTCGTAATTTTGCGGCAGTGGTTGGTAACATTTGCATACTGTACATATTGTGATGTTGTAATTTGATTTATTAGTGCATTTTTTTGTTCGCTATGTTTGACGTTTTCAACTTTGAAAAACCGATTTTTTTTTTTGTTGCCATGTGTTATGTTAAATAGAGTGTAGCGACTTGATGAGCCCCAGGCTCTTTCGCATGCACGAATAAACTCTACTCTACTCTACTTTACTATTTACGTTGTGTTTATTTGACTTAGACAGATTGAAAAGATCTAATTTCTTTAGTGATGTGAATATGGATTCGTTTTCGCTGGAAAAACCCAAGGCTTCTGATGAAGAGGTAAAAAATGATACAAAAGAAACGATGGGTGATGTTACAAGTACTCAGTCACTTCGCTCCTTGAGTACAATTGATGGAAATGTACATTTGGAACCAACCAACGACGTCAACCCAGGTTAGTTACTAACTGCCACTGTGCTAGCATTTGAAGTATATTTTGTTGGAACAATGATGCCGGTACTTAGTTAATTTTTGATGCAATAAAATTCGCAAGATTGCGCTTCAGGATGAGTCAGCATGAGCACGAAAACTTGTGTATTCAAAGTTCTTGAGAATGTGCATAATTCTTAGTTGCAACAGCAAAAAAATCAGCTACCGGCCGGTTGGCGTAGTGGTTAATGAAATGGCTACCTGATCGGAAGGTCATGGGTTTGATTCCTGGGCTGGTCAAATCGAACACAGTGTCGCCACCGCTGTGACGTTTCTTCGGAGCTGTGTTGCCCAGGCGCTAAGCCGCGGAAATGGGCCCCGCTACTCGTTACACACTGCGGAGTAATAGGCCTACCGAGAGTATAATAAAGATTTGATTTTTGGTGCCAGTGTTATACATGTACCAGAGTTAATAATTCTTCACTGCATGTAAGTATTTGCACATTTAATCGCGCATAAGGTTTAATTACACATCACTAAGCACTAACCAATCAAGAATTTGTTTTTAAGTGATCTAAGTACCTGAATAATAAAGAGAAATACAGGTCATAATAAGTGCAGCCGACAGAGATAGTAAATTAGCCACCACAAAACTATTTTTTGCGGTTATATTAGTGAGGTAAACATCTAATGACAACTTTAGGTCGAAGGTTTTTATTTAAAGCTGAAAATAATAGTCTTTGTTACAAAACTGAAAGAGATTTTATAAATTTGTGCAAGTTTACAACCAGGTTTACAGATTCAAAACATACGTGAATAACCTCCCTGCAAAGCATTATAGAAACTTAGTTCAATCAACCAATCTATATTTATTTGCGGTAACATCAATACACAAACATAAGCAACACGAAGACAAAAAGAAAAAATATATGACCGCAGGGAGACGGCGAGTGGACCTTCCTGTCATCTGGTCAGCTGCCACCCTATAGTCGGTATTTGAAAGGATTTTTGATCAACCAGAGCTGGATAATAAATTAATAATCAAAATCAATCTGACAGTACACCGTATTATTATTGGTCGTCTTAAAACGTAAAATTGAAACAAGTGGTTTTAGTATCGTTTTTTGAATAAAGTGGGCAAGGTGGTTTGGATTTCTGCTGGTATATCATTCCAGATTTTCACTTCTTGATACCTTACGCATTTTTGTAAACGGTTTGTCCGGAAGCTAGGAATATATAAACAGTTGGTTCGGGATAGAGTGAATTTTGTGTTTTTTTTGAGACACTTCACTGACTAAGGAAAAATAGCCGGAAAGAGTGAACGTTAATTTAAATTATTAAAGTGCGCATGGACAAATTTTCCTATTTCAAGTTTAAATGAGTCGGTGAGTTAAAGTATCTTTAATTTAGAATAGAAGGGTGTAAGCCCTGTCTCTTGGTGAGCCACCACCGATAAGTTTAATTGCTTTGTTTTGAAGAACGGTTGCCTTTTTTAAGTGTGAAAGAAAAGACGAATCCCAAATCAGCAGACCATATAAAAGGTGAAGGTGGATAAAAACGTAGTAAATATTTAAAAGTGCATTAGTGGGTAAGAAATGATGCAGTTTGGAGATAATTCCTGCTGCTGTAGAAGTTATATTTTCAATGGAGGAGATATGTTTGTCAAACTTTAGAAGGCTGCCTATAGTCCCTGAGAAGGCTGCCTATATTGGTGGTCTGTCACCATATTTTTTACGAACAACGACAAACCCTTGAGAGTATCCAGGTTCAAACAGCCTCATGCAGAACCGGCGAGGGCCGTTCTCAGGAGCTCGTGACCGATGCTCGAAGAGCAGAAACGAGGGGTCTCGGTTGAAAACCCTACCAGCTTCGACTACCAAGCTGAGTGACGCTCTTCCAGTCAGATCAAATTTTTGGGCGTGCAGCCAGCCCAATCATTTGCCACGAGTATCGCAATAATCTCGTGCTATCTGCTCTTTGCACGTACTTTGGCGTATCTTAACTTTTGATATTTTATGACTTCATATTCTGAACTTTTGTTGTGATCTTTGGTGGCGTTGGCCGGTGTTTTTTAGTCTACCGTTAGTCCGCTATTTATATTTTTTCCGGGCAAAGCTTTAACTTTTTTTGCTCTCTAAAATCTACGAGTAATTTTTTTGATCGTCTTGTCTTAAAGTTGTTGACGTGGAACTAGTCACAGTCGGTGATTCCTTGTGTTGACTCTGTGCTGGAGTAATTCTTAATTAGGTGTAAAGTCATGGGCTGCGTGGCATATTTTGTGGTACAAGTTTCTAGCCGCAGTCTGCAACCTTTTGTCAGTCTGCTAAAGGTAACTTTTCTGGTGAAGTTTTTGCCTCGAATTTCTTCGACGTCTATCTCTTACTTTATTCAATATATTTCATGCATTTCTGCCATGTGCGTTTTGGCGCGTAATTTCAGCGCCACGTTGTGGCAATCAACTTTTCTATTCGATTTTTGTGACGTAGCTTTAAGTTGACTTGTGTTTGACGCTTAGCTTGCGTCAGGGCTTTTGTGGCTTAGCTTCTGTGATTTCTTGTAACTTACCTTATTTCAACTATATTCATCCGGGTTTGTTGTGCGAAGCTTGATTAACTTTGCAAAATATCTCAGACTTTAAGATCTTCAACGTTACTATTCTAACTTTCTTGAACTTTCCCCTTATGGTTTTCAATAGCAATTGTACACTCCGTTGGTTGGTATAGAATGGTGTCCTGGTTTCAGAGGATCGTAATAAGCAGCACAGCTTTTCTGCATTTATTTCAACTTTATTAGCGACTGCGACTCACCGCGGAAAAAGGTGTTTTCAAGGTATTACGAGACGAGGCGATTTATTCAGAGGTGTAGTGTTTCATTCTAGCGGAGATGTGGTTATACATTTGAGAGCGGCTACGAGCTTATTTTAGTTTCATTTTGTTTTATCTGCGCAGCAGAGGCCTCAGGACGTTGGAGGTGTTTTGATTATTTGTTAGCAGCTTGAATCCTGCTTCAAGCTACTGCTGCAAGTCGATGGGATTTCATTTTCTTATAGCGAAGAGGTGGCACATCTTTTGTGTCTTTTTCAGCTGAGATTGTACTGTTGGCGAAGATTTCTTTTGCGATGTCTATCTGTTTCGGAGATTGCAGCGTATTGGGATCTCATTTCCTTCGCGTTTAATCTTTGAACGCCATTAGCCTTTTCTCGCCCGCATTAAGCTACGAAATTTTGAATCGATATGTTGATTTTCATCGACTAATTTATTAGCGAGAAATCGTTTGCACCGCGCATGGCAACGCAGAGTTGCCTTATGTTTTTCGCTGTGCATTTAGTGTCTGAAGCCTGCCTGGATATCTTGTGCTTTTTGCCTTAAATTCAGATATATTTTTGCGACTTTACTTTTCAATTAAAACTTTCAGTATGTGGCTTTGTGCATCGGGGACGTTTGAGTTCGGCCTTCAGCAAAATTTTTCATTTTACCTTTAATTTGGTGTTTTGATGTGTTTAGAGGTGCCCACCCGGGGGGCTCACATAGCATTTCCAAGTCCACAACTTTCTTTTGCATTTATTCTCCACCGGTTTAACGTGGTAAAGGTTGCAGTGGTAATTTCAGCGCTGTTGTTATCAAGGCAATTACAAGTATTCGAAATTCGTCTCTGCGTCATTTCCATCTGGTTTCTAACGGTCAGAGGAATCAGAGGTTTTGAACTACGCTGGGCGCAATGTTTTCTCGCCAATTTACTCGTGTTCGTTTTCGAATTTTCCTGTGTGGTCTGAAATACTTGGCCAGAGTCCAGAATTTCACCATGGCTTTTGCGATCTTTCTCAAGCTTATCTGTGATTGACAGGCGAGTTCAATTGTTTTCGCCTATCGGTTTGCAGCTGCAAACAGATGGGTTGCAGAGAAAATTTTTGCACGCGTCCTCGTCCTGGGGCGTGCACCACTTTACTGTATTTTCTTCGAAAATGTTTTTCACACCAGCTTTTGTTCGGTCCGGGAGTTGTTGCTACCGGTATTTCATTTTTAGTTTTTTTTCCAACTCTACTTCTCACAGGACTATCTGCTGCATAAATCTTATTCGTTGCTAGGTGCCACAAATCATTTTTCTCGTGAAGGAAGGATAACGCACGCGGTTCTATGTGAGCTCGCAAGACGTTGCTAACTCTGTGCTGTGCGCATTTAATTTTTTTACCGATGTTTCTCTGCTAATACTGTTGTTTTACACTTACTTACTAAGTAATGTTAAATCATGTGCATCTATGCGAGTCTTTTTGTCTTAATCGAATATAATCTCCGCTCCTCTCCTCCATCCTCAAAGTGCTGTACACTTCTAGGGCTCTGGGCAGGGGCTCTTTAGCAATCTCCGCTCACTACATGATTCCTTATCGATGTTTCAATGCGATGCTAACTGAGGCGACCATTGCCTACATACAAAACCAGATGACATTTCCACCTGCAACCTTCACTTTGTAAGCAAGTTTTGATATTTGGAACGTTAAGGGCATGTTACCGTGCTCTGACCTACAAAGACTTTGGGACTATCCGGACACTGCAAACTCGTTAAATGTCATAATTCTTTGTTTTGTGCGAGTTATATTTTGACCCTTACATTGAATTATATATGTGTTATATCCGGTGTTTTTGAAGCATTGTTACTGTAAGCTCGAGCCTCGATAATTCGCTCCTTTTTGTTTTGCTTTTTCGATGTGGAACTGCCTAACAACAAGTGTTTTATTTGTTTGATCGCAATCGGTTGGCACAGGTGTATTTTTATCCAAATTAATCCTAATATATCTCGGTGTGAAGAGAATTTGTGGTACAAAGAATCAAAGTAGAGAAGCGTTGGCGACTAATTTACATTATTGTATCTGATTTGATCGAAATCAGTCATATCTCGGTGTGAAGAGAATTTGTGGTACAAAGAATCAAAGTAGAGAAGCGTTGGCGACTAATTTATATTATTGTATCTGATTTGATCGAAATCAGTCATCCTTAGGGTCGAACCACTTCACTAACCTTTTTGCCAGTGTTTTATCAACATCGAGCTTGAACAGGTTTGAGTAAATTATTTTTTGTCAAATTCTCTATTATTCCCTTGCTTATTTAAATGTTCCTCTGTTTCCGCTCCGAGAGCTTGGATGTACTTCAAAAGTTCCTGGAATTTGGAAGAACTCCGGTCCGAAATTCTTGCAATACCAAAATCAGCACCGGCAGGGCCGGATTAAGGATTCGCGGGGCACGGGGCAAAAGAAAGCGCGGGGCCCTTAAACAACAGCACAACTAAGAAAGTAAATAATAATACATAAAAATTGCAATAATTTTGTGTAGGCAAAGCTACTAGATGATAATTTAGTTTAGGCTATAGTTGCCGTTTTCTAGATTTTTCCGCAGCGAAGGCATCAACAATCTTGTCAAAGCTAAGAAATTTGGTAAAGGTTTTTTCAATAGAATGCACAAATCGCAAGCGTGTTCCTGTGTTAGGGATGATCTTTAAGTAGGTTTTTACCCTTTTCAATGCAGAAAATGAACGTTCGCCTTCTGCATTTGCTACAGGCAAGGTCAGATAAATGCGAAGTATAACGCTCACATTTGGAAAAGTGTCCTGCAAACAGCTTTCCGTCAAATATGACAGCATATCCTGCGGTTTAGTGGCCTTGGATTCAAGGTTAGAAGATGAACGTAAGTGAAAAGCGAAGTGTACAATTTCTGGAAAATCGCTAGCCAAATCGCTCGAATATTCTTTCAACAACAGATGTGCAGCGTGTTTAATATCATCTATAGACCATTTGTGTACATTCAGTAGGAAATGAAATTTCTTTTGCAGTGTACAATATACAAATTTTCGTCTTCTTATTTCTGCTACTAGGGTATCAATAATTGGAAGGTAGGTTTCGATTCGAAAGGATTCACAAGCATCTTCTAACAGCCCAGCTCCGCTAGCGTCATTACCTTCATAATCAAAATTCTTTTTCGCTTTTCTTTTGCGTTTGTTCTGAGACGAATAAGTTTTCTCGGTACCGGTAGTGAGTTTCAGTGCGTCTTCTTCAATTGCATCAAATTTGTCTCGCAGATGCTGACAAAATCCCTCAAGTCCATTGTAGAGTTCCACACAACGTCTCAAGGAAATGTCAACATGTTGAAGACTCTTGCTTGTGGTGTGAAATCTTTGAAGTATTTCGTGCCATAAAATGCACAAAATGCCTGCTTCTAGGTGTCCATTTTCTTTTTCAAACTCGATGCGGCCAACCTGGTTTCGTTAGTTTCATTTTCATCTAACATAAAATCTTGTAGCAATTGCCTTAACTCGACAAAATTTTCCTTGAGAGCACTTATGGCATCTGATCTTGCCGACCATCTTGTGTTAGACAAAGATTTCACTTTTTTTCCTTGTATGGCTGATTTCATTTTTGCCCAGCGTTTAGTTGATGCAGAAAAAAAATTACAAAAGTTTTGAATAAATCCGAAAAATGAAGTAGAATTATTACAGGATTCCACAGCGCAAGAGCCAACCAAGTTCAGAGAATGGGCAGAGCAAGGAATATAATGAATAAGTGGATTTAAAGCTTTGAGTCTAGCCTGTACCTTCCTGATAAATTGGTCGCATTATCGTAACTTTGTCCACGACAATCATTCAGGTCAAGGTCATATTCTGCGAGGGTACGCAAGATATGGTTCGTGATTGACTTGGCATCATGTTGCCCGCCGCTTTCCACAAACTTTAAAAATCTTTCTGCGATAGTGCCGTCGTCGAGCACATACCTGATGATAAAAGTCAACTGGTCAACATGTGTCACATCAGGAGTAGAATCGACACTTATACTGTAATATTTCGATTTCTTTATTTCATTTGCAATGCTGGTTGTAACTTCCTTTGCCATAAGATTCAGGAATTCCTTGCACACAGTAGAAGAAAGATATGAAGGCACACCTCTTCCAGCATTCCCAAATCGACTAATGTGATCGGCTAGGAAATCGTCAAATTGTGCTAATAATTCAAGTATGCCCATAAAATTGCCGTTTTGAGAGGATCCAAACACTTCATTTTCCCTGCGGAAAGGCAAACCTCTTTCACACAGAAACTTGACGACGGCTACAACTCTCTTTAACACAGCTCTCCAATACGCTTTTTCTTTATCAATCTGCTCCAACAAACTACGATCCACTCGTGCATTCTTGGTCTTAAATGAAGCAGATGATAAGCTCGCAGCCCTATGCCATGCGCTGTTTTTATGTTCATGAAGTCGATTAATGTGCTTCCAGTCGTTAAAGCCATTGGTGAAATGTGTTTCGCGATCGCTGAAAAGCATGCAAATCGAACAATATAACAATATACCAACGCTTTCTGAATACGACATCCATTTACGTTTAATGGTTTCTCCATTTGTCAGCACTCTGTAGAAATGCTCTTTTTTGAGGGAACGATTGGTGCCATCCTCGTAAAGTCTTTCAGAATTGGCAAAACTAATCTTTGTGTTCTGGTCCACTGAATTTTCAAGGAGATGCAAGCGAAAGTCATCATCTATATCTTTGCACAGAGCTGGATCATCGCTATACCGTTCAGATGCATTGCCTGATGTTTGTTTGTGGTTGTTTTCGTTGCTCGAACCTTCGCTTTCCCGTTCCGTGTCCACATTAGACTCAGAAGTTGGCCTAATAATAATACTCCCAACATTTGAAGGTTCTTCACTAGCGTCATCAAACGATTGAGTTGATGCGGAATCACCAGACTGTTCATTTATGTTTTGAAAAAACTGGCTTGCTTTTAACTTCTTTTGATTTTTTCTCTCTTTCCTCTTTTCTTTTACGTTTTTGACTTCCGTTCTGGTATGCTCGGCCCTGGTCTCGACTTCTACTGGCCATTGAAACTTTACCAATAAACTAACATATTAAGTTTGTATTATAGCTGGAATTAAGTTTGTATTTACTAAGAAACTGTAAACACATTTAATCTTTATTTGTGTTATCATCAGGCAGAAGCAGGTTTTGAACCCCTAAACCAGGCAGGGGCCAAACAAAGCTACGCACCTTGCCAGCTACCACTAAGCAACGGGAGCAGTTGAGATTCTATTCTGATTTGAAGTGCTTATGCCGTAGGCTACCGTGTGTCCACGTTGTAGGCTAGGAACGGTATCTGAGCAATTTCTATTCCTAGCCTGAAGTGGACGGTAGCCTAAAAAGGCGTTAGTAGCCTATCTGGAATCAGATTAGAATCTCAACTGCTCCCGTGGCCTAGTAGTAACTGGCAAGGTGCGTAGTTCTGCCTGCCGAGGTCACGGTTTCATCAGCCTCTTATCTACCATTTCTTCATTCCGTCATTTAATCTCATGTGTTCTGATTATCTTTTATTTGAACACACAACTAACTATCACTTATTACGCTTATTAGTTTAACCCTCGTTAGAACAGCAACTCCACGAAACATCTGCATTTCGTCAACAACATGCCGTTTTCTTTTCACGAGTTTTCCAATAGCAATGCGTTCTATTGACACTAAGATTGTCAAGTGATTATGACATCATTTTTAGTTAATATACTCGACTGATTACTGGCACTGCATAATTAACTGATTGCACCTTGATTTTGTAAAACAATATGGTCAATTAGAGGGAACGTTGCTTGCAACTTAATCTAGTTTACGAATGGACCAAATGGTTCATCTTATCTCGATGTACTGGACCAGCAGCAGAATTAGGCCGATTTGCACTAGAGCCATAGACGTCTTAAGACTTCTATGACCAGAGCAATGAGAAGCGATGCCAGACGTCACTTCGTTAGTTCGATTATGTAATGAAGTCGCGCAGAGGCAGAGCGCTTCATCGCTTAACATCACAACTTGCAGGTTCTTTTCACTTCTTTTTCATCAAATTGATTAGAAATTTTTTTTTAGTTTATAATAGTTTTATTTCTGTTCATCGTTAACAAATCTATTTGTTACGCACTACCGGAATCTATTTGCCAGCAGTAAAACTAGAAAAAGCGCGGGGCCCGGGACAAATGCCCAGTTTGCCCATTGGTTAATCTGGCCCTGAGCACCGGTACTCATTGTTTTAAAATGAAATTGCAAGCTTCGAGTTAACTCTTATTAAAACAATGCCAACACGATTTACCTCACTAAAACGCATTAAGATAAAAAGTAAAAACACATCATGCACTGCAATAAAAAAGCTTACTATAACCAGCTATATTTACGGTACCCTAATAATCTGCAAGAAAATGAAGAACAATGTATTATATGATACAACTGACCAAAGTACTAGGGCAAAGTGGGGAGTGTTGTCATAGAACTTACTTACTTAGCATTGCTTGCTGTATTGCATTTCTCTGATTAAGTAGTACCGATGTTTGGTCATTCATATACAGTAAGTGTTGCCAATATTAAACTTTATAAACTTCAAAAACTTTTCAAGATATTTTGAAGAATTGTTTCCTAAAAAAGGTGTGACAACGTACCCCATGCAAGGGCGTGTTGTTACTAAGCTTTACTTCTCACTCGTACCTTTGTTCCATCAGCTTTACTTGCTTGTAAACGAAATATTAATGAATCATCAAAAATTAAGTCTTTGTAAACAAGCATGAAAATTGTTTTGCAAGCAGACCAACCACTGATACTTAAAGAACATTGTACCATTGAAATTGGTCACAATCAAATCTAAAATGTCCGGCACTCCTCTGAGAAGTGCCGCATCTTGGCTGTGGCAAAAGCAACACCACATCTCCCATTCGATGTGCACTGACATCTTCCACATCCGGAAACCGAAATAAGTTTCCTTTTTGCACGATTTTATTCTTTCCATAAATGTTATTTGAAGTTCTTCTTCCTCGTCTACTTCCATGACTTGTCCAACATAACATTTTTCCGCTGTTTTTGTAACAAAACGCACCAAGACATAATTATCTTGTTTTACGTCGCACAATTTGGGATTAGTTGAATGTTGAGAGATGTCGGATTTTTTAGAGTGTTCACTATCGATTTCTGAATCGTCTTTGCACATTATATAGCCAAAGGAACATCATCATCACTGTTACTATTGAGGTCAGCGCTCACACTTTGCTTGGTTTTCTGTTTTGGAACACCCGCTTTCGTTTTTGTAAGGGGCCATTAGAATCTTTGATATGTTTTTGCTTTATTTGATTACGCACAGGAGTACCGGTGTAAATTGAATACTTCACTTTAGATTTTCTTCGTGAAGTGAAAGGTCCAAGCTCCTACTGATAAAATGGTGGTACATTTTCTGCACTTACAATAGGTGGAGTCGAATGTCTGTCATGTTTGAGATATCTTCTGCTGATATGCATGGCATTGGTCTCTGGGTGCTGCTTTTTGGGTGGTTCCAAAAGATGTATCATTCTGAAGATTTTGAGTGGAATCTTCTATTTCAGTGACAGATGCTGCTGCAAAATCTGAATCATGAAAAACATGTGGGTTTTGGGGAAATATACCACAGGAGGAAAAGCCACTGATTCCATTTTGTAGCGCAGCAGCTTTCTGGTAAGCTTTGCGAAAAAGCTCACACTCTTCCCAATTAGTGACTCTTTTTCCTCACTCACTTCCCAATTAGTGACTCTTTTTCCTATTGGCAGTCTACAACCGGTTGTAACAACCAAACTCTACTGTACATGTACAGCATTTTACTCAATTTTGAAATCGAAATTAAAAGTGGATGATGGTTCAATACTAACCTTGTTGCCAATGTTTCATCAACATTCGAGCTTGAATAGAATTGAGTAAATTATTGTTCGTCAAATCCTCTACTACTGTGACATATTTCGATGTTCTTCTGTTTCCACACCGAAAGCTTGGATGTGTTTCAAAAGTTCCTGGAATTTGGAAGAGCTCCGGTGCAAAAATTCTTGCAATACCAAAATCAGCACTTGTGCTCATTGTTTTAAATTAAGATGAAATTGCAAGCAATACTAAAATGTTGCCAATGTTTTGTCTACATTCGAGCTTGAATAGGATTGAGTAAACTATTTTTTGTCAAATCCTCTACTGTAACATACTTTACATGTTCCTTTGTTTCCACACCGAGAGCTTGGAGGTGTTTCAAAAGTTCCTGGAATTTGGAAGAACTCCGGTTCAAAGTTCTTGCAATAGCAAAATCAGCACCGGTACTAACTGTTTTAAAACGAAATTGCAAGCATCGAGTTACATCGTGTTGGCATTGTTTTAGAAAGTGTTAACTCGAAGCTTGCTAAAAAACGCATCAAGATAAAAAGTAAAAACACATCATGCACTGCAATAAAAAAATCTTGCTAAAACCAGCGATAATTACGGTACCTAATAATCTGCAAGAAAATGGAAAACCTTGTGTTATATCATACTGTTACTTCACGCGCTAATCGCAGTGGAGCAATGAGACCAGATCAAAAGAAAATTTGTTGCATTTACTCCTCTCAGAAAAGCGGTAACTAAAAAACATACACAAGAGCATAAAACACAAGAGAATGAGACACTGTCTACCGTAATACAATCAGCACTGTCTATGATTCCAAGCTAGAAGCGACCACTAGATTATCACGAAAATTATTAGGCTCAAGAAGCATTACACCGGTTACTGAGTCTCATTCTGCGCAAACAATAAAAGTTACATAAGGTAGAGATTAATGCAGTTACATGAAAATACTGCTCCACACTGGTATTTGTCGGTCCATCACTAAACTGAAAACTAACCTGACTTTGAGACTACACGTGCCAGCAAATCAGAAGGTCCCAATACGAACAAAATGTCCATACATCTACAATAAGACACGTGCATAAGCAAACCGCAGCCACATAACAGGGCATTATTTACATAAGCCAAACACTGCTAGTCTACGGTATTGCTAACGGCAAGTCGGTGTTAAAACGATACGGTGCGTAACGAGGGCTGCAAGTCTACAGGTAAGAAAACTAAAGCACGATACAGCAAGTTTACCTTTATAGCTTAGCTCAATCATCTTGTCAACAACAATCTGCGATGCGAAACCAGTCAAAGTTACCAGCAACCAACAAGGCTAAACCAAAGCTTGAGACCATACTTCACCTAAGCAGAGGGCCTACAAAATCGTACATACCAAAGCTAAATCCATAATACTCCACTTTCCACGGTAAAATCTCCAAGAAACCAACTTATTCCACCAAACAGTAACAAGCCAAAACCACCAAACTTACTGCTAGACTAGAATGACTAAAAACTCAATTGCGCGCGAAACTATCCAGTGTGGTGTTGCCAAATAGAAACATAAAAAACTAAAAGCGGAGCAAAGAGAAAACGGCAGCAGTAACACATACAACTGATCGAAGTATTACTAACTATTACCCAAAGATCTGCAGATGGACAAGTTGATGCAAAATGTTTGAATTTTGGGCGTCTTTTAAACTTAACTCAATAAATTTTGTATTTAAATGGCACTCTAGTCTTGAGTCTATCATCGTACCAGTACATTTATTTCAGCAAAATTTAAAACTCTGGTATATTCCGATATTAGGGTCTGTGTAATCAAATTTTTGCATTCTGACTTTGGTTGCTTTTTGATCTTATCTCTTCTCTGGCCGTAGCATTAAAATAATCTGTAATAGTGTCCTGATAGTTTAATTTGCGAGGCCAGAGACGCATTTAGGGGGAGGGATTGTGCCATGCCCCCCCCCCCCCCCCCTTATTATAAGTTTTAGTAAAAAAGATTAAATGTTCTTAAGTAACTGGAATATACCAGACTCTTTAAATCGCATTTGCAGTTTGTGGCCATCTTTTTAAAATTTCTTGTTTCGCCAAATGCCAATGTGCGAGGCTTTTGACATTCAAGTTAGTGAATATCAGTAATATTGTTAACAGAAGTTAACTAAGTATCAAGTGTACCAGATACCAGAGCGAAGAGCATTCAATTAGTCGGTAATGCGCAGCAGTTTTGGGTAGATGTGAAATAGTGCCTGTGAGTGTTTACCTGTTCCTATTTTAAAGGCTGTCATAATGATTTCCACCCTTATTTGTGCTGTGTTAGGATTATTTGGTGTGGAAGCTTGGCAAAACGATTTCGTGCGGCAAAATTACCACAATCATTATATCATTTTGAAAGTGCATCAGCGCTAACAAGCAAGATGTTTTTGACAGAAGAGAAATGACATTCTTTCTCACTTAGTTGCAGGCCTGTGCTTCTTGCGCTTGTGCCAGAAATTGTGGTATTATTTAGACCAGTGGTTTTCAACCTTTTTGTTGGAGCGGAACCCAAGGAAACTTTCCAGAAGATCGACGAACCCCGGGCAATAATTTAATTGTCTTATACAAAAAAAAAACGAAATTAAAATACTCATGCTCAGATCTATTTACAGGAAAATACATACTAAAAATTACACTTTTACTCATAAAAAATTCAATGAGAAATTTGAGCCTGGTGTTTCTTGCATAAGTCTTTAATATTGGGCCGTGTTTTTGACAAACACACACGAAGTTCATCTTCCACAGATAGCAATTGTGCTCGCTTTTTGTGCTTGATGGTTGTCAGAGCCGAAAATCCAAACTCACATAAGTAGGAGGTTGAAAACTGCAAAAGAAGTCGCAGAGCTTTCGGGGCAATTGCGGGATGTTCCTTTTTAACCAATAACCAGAATGCATCCAGGGTAAACTCAGAATGCTTTAACTTTAATGTTCTATCACTTGAAACACTAGCAAGTTCCTCTTCTTCTGTAAGTGAAAACTGTCCTTCAGACGGCTCAAATTCCACAAATGGGCTTCTAACCCGGTCATACCGGTCTACAGAAATCGATGGGAAATATCTGTCAAGATTTAATAACAAAGTGTCCAAGTGGTTCAAAATTAATGTTGTAATTTCTGGACAATTGCTTTTGAGAGCACTTGGAAACATTTCCAAACTTCCTGCAGCTATGCGTTTCTTCCAGATTGCCGCTTTCTTTTGAAAAGCTTTAATTTTGTCTGTAGAGGACAAGATATTTTCGTTCCTGCCTTGCATGCCACTGTTTAAGAGGTTCAGTGTATGAAATATATCGGCAAGATATGCTAGCTTAGAACACCAATGGTCATCTCTCAAGCATTCTACGAACTCATTTAAGTTTTCTTGCGAACAAAAGATCAATAGCTCTTCTCTCAGTTCGTAAAAACGAGCCAATACTTTTGACAGCCATCGTATTTTCGTGTGCTGGATTAAAGTGGAATGTTCTGCTTCCATACCCGCACAAATTTTCGTAAACAGTCGACGTTTAAGTGGCCTCATCTTGATGTAATTGACTATTTTTACCACCATATCCAATACAGATTTTAGTTCAGTACCGAGAGTTTTAGCAACCAGAGCTTCTCTATGAATAAAACAATGAGTATGAATAATATTTGGATTTTGCTTTTGTGCGATTGAGACAAAGCCTTTCAGGCATCCTGTCATTGCAAGGGCACCGTCAGTACAAATACCAACGCAGTTTTTCCAGTTCATTCCTCAATTCTTCAAATACAAATTCAAAAATCGAATACATCTTGCCCTTTGGTTGTTTCTGGCAATTCTTTGCAGCACTGGAAGTCTTCTACAATAGCTTCATCATATACAAAACGAGCAAATACTAAGAGCTGTGCTTTGCCAGTGATGTCAGTGCTTTCATCCACTTGAAGTGCAAACAGCTCATGTTTCAATATTTTGGACTTGATATTGCTCTCAATGTTTTCTGACATGTCTTGAATGCGCCTACTTATGGTGTTGTCAGAAAGAGGAGTTTTTTTTAGCTCTAATGCAGCATGCTCTCCGAACATTATCCTCACTATTTGCTGGCATGCGGGTAAAATTACACTTTCAGCGATGGTATAAGATTTCATTTTACTAGCGACTATCTCCGCCACAGCATAACTTGCCTCTTGTGCTTTGTCACTTAACTTAAACTTTTTGGAAAACGTAGAAATTTGCTTTTCATTAAGTTCCAATTCTCTCTTAAGATATTGTTCAGTTTTGCTTGACAACTCTGGATGTTTAGTTGTTAAGTGCCTTTTTAATTTGGCTGGTGCCATTGCACTATTAGATAACTTCTCCCCACAAACAATACACAAAGGTGAAGGGCAGTTTGGATTTCCAGTCCAAGTAAACCCCAGAGCTACGTAGCTTTTACAATATCGTCGAACTTTCACTTGCTGGTTTATTCCATCATTTTTAGGCAATTTCGACGAGGTAGCTTCAATAGGCTGTCTCAAATCCTGCGTGTCCTCACCTTTATCTAATTTACGTATTTTCAGAAATTTATACAATCTTGTAAGACTGCAAGACGAATGTAAAACCAAACTTAGTAATGTACTGGCGAAACAAAATGATTTTTAAAGGTCACATTTGTTTTTGCGGCTGTGCATTCTTTTAATAACGAACTAGACTCCCACCCAAAACTATAAAACACGCGCTCATTTTACAAAACTAAAAAGTTCGCATACCAATTATTACGTCAAAAAAGCGTTTAATTATATTGTATTTAAACAATGTGGTTACAATGAAAAAATAAACCTTCGGTTTTGAATATAATTTTACGGAACCCATGGCCAGCATCGGCGAAACCCTAGGGTTCCGCGGAACCCCGGTTGAAAACCACTGATTTAGACCTATAAAACATCCCGAGCCGATTTGTAGTATACATGTTTCCTACATTTTTACGCTGTTTTTTATTGCTGGCAACTTGTATGCTTTTGATTTTTAAGTTCTGTGATATAGAAGCGGTACAGTTGTGACAATGTTGCTGTTGCCTATTTGATTGTGTCGTGTAATATTTGGTATGTGCTGTTGACATTGTGATATTTAAATTGAATGTAGAAGTGAAGGCAGAAGCTCGAAAGAATTTAGTTGCTTATGGCGAGGTTTAAATGTATTTCACCAATAGAAAAAAATAAGCTAAATGGAAATAAGAATTTTTACCCAAATGCCAAATTTACTCTTGCAATGCCTGTCACACAACCTCGAGTTTTTGTAAAAGAAGTCAATTGTTTTTGCCGAAAAATTATGAAAGTTTGCTAGGTATCAATTCTCATGGGATCTGAACTATAACGTCTTCATTATACTGAGCACCCTATCAAATACTTAGAAGCGTTTGAAACAGCATTATTTTGACACTGTTATATTTTATCTTTTTTTATGACTGTTTGATTTTTGGCTACAGGTCTTATTCGTGCGGTGGTGAAAGCAAAGCCGAGAAAAACATGGTCTGATAACAACAACGTTAAGAAAATCCAATTAGTTCTGAAGAAAGACGATTTTCCAAGATACAAAACAGCGCTGATTTCGCCCTTTCCATTGATGGCTGTGAGAGGTCGTCGTTGTGCAGAATGTAAAATTGCTATCAGAGGCCCAGGCATGAAAAAAAGAAAGGACAAATTGACGAAAACGAAATCCCAATGCCAAAGTTGCGAGAAAGCGGTTTGCAAGCGACATGTTTTTAAGTTTTGCCGTGATTGTCTTTGACAAAACTTTGGGGTGTTGTAGCTTCGCCCTACAGTGTATTATTTCATGAACAAACTGCATGCTAAGTTCAGTCCCATGCTTGTACTAGTTGGTTTTGCGGTGTTGCTGATTTCCCAATGATAAGATGGGCTCACCAGTGTGCATATCTCAAAGGTGCTTTTGCAGTGTTGTTGCTTTGATAGCCTTTCACCTAAATGCGATTAGGTTTGCATTCAATTCTCTTCAACAGTGTTTCGTAGATTCTTGCTTTGAGATTGTCTTCATATTTCAGCTTTCATTCACCCGCACATGAGTCAGCTTTTATTGCCTGAAAGATAAACAGACCATTTAACCAAATTTGGATATGTCATTGCAACAAGGGGCTTGCTTTGGCAATATGTTAACTTTGGTCAAGTCAGTGTTAAAAAGCGTTGTTGCATCTAGAAAAGCTCGATGCTTATTTTGAAAGAAATGAAATGATGTCTTTTCAGCATATTTGTGTTCGACTTTCATTTTAGTTAGTGGTACCTCTGCTAAGTGCTGTATTGCATTTTTCAATCTTCACCTGCATGAGTGTGCTTACCATATTGCTGTTTTTTTCTACCGTAGTTGTTTTCTATTTTTAAATCGATTTTGGTGCTTTGTTTCTTTTCTGTATAAAATTGTTCTTTTTAAATATTGCTTCTCTTTCGCACTTTACCTAGTGCGTTTTGTTGGTTGGTTGTAATACTGATTCAGCACTTCACAAAACAAATCGGTTTGTGCGGTCAGTTGTTCTATACCACCTTTTGAAAGTGTCTATATAACCAACTGCCTTGCCAGGATACGCTCGTAAACTGTCACAACAGATTTTTGCTTATGAAGTTTCACAAGACCGATGGCACTATTTCACGTCCGCCTCAGATGAAACATCCTGGTAACGACAATGAATCTTAGCTGCATTTTATATTTTATCCTTAAACTCAAGCTAGCGTATTATTGCTTTTAACCATGCTTCCATCATCAAACATTTGATCTATTGTAAAAAAACACTGGTACAAAAAAAAAAAAAAAAACAGTTTGTAATGCAAGGACAAGTATGAGATTATTAGACTATCAGATGAGTAGGCTGGATCTTTATTCACAGCAAAATGGAATCAATTGCAATTTTAATTCCTCATGTATAATAAATTTTGATTGATGTTGTTGCATGACTGTAATTTTGAAAATTTTGGGGCCAAATTTCTTTTACTTTTGATAAGTTCTCCCACCTTCAATTTTCTACTTTTCTAAACTCGGTAATTAAAGCAATTTAACTATATTGTTTCTCTATGAAATTACCCTTGAAGAAGTTTTGATCTTTATTGATGCTTGTGCCTCTTAAGCTTGCGTGAAGTTCTTGAGTAACCCTTGTCTACAGTAATGACAAATTTATGATGAGTGCATGTGTTCTTAGCTTGGCATATTGAGTGTATGCTGTAATTACACAAGTGCCAATGCATCTTTGTAACAGCACATCTTTGACGTTAGGTCTTGATTGTGATGTGGTGACAAGAAAAATGATGAATGATTCGGCAATTGGTAAGATTATACAAAATATTAAACTAACTCTCGGAAAACATCCTTCAAAATTTCGATCAGCTCACCTTACACCGTTTTCACCAAGAGCATCGAAACGCCTTCGTTGTGTAAGATGTCTCGCAGATTTTCCAAGCAAAGGTTTTGGGAAAAAAACAATGATTGAGCGAGACTGTTCAGCCAATGCCAAGGCTGTGGAAAAGTAGTGTGCCAGCGTCACCGCTTTGAATTTTGTCTAAATTGTCTTTAAATATACCGTAAATGTCATCACATATTGGCAGTCCTTTTTGAGGAGGTCAGTTCTACCCCAGCTTGGTCATAAATTGTGCAATCCCACGAAGCTACTTTCTTAGTTAAAATTTAGAAGTCTCGAAGCGCCTAGTTCCTGATACGCCAGTGCAAAAGGGTGCTTTAGATCGAAGATATCTGATATATTAGTGTCGTATATTGCATTATTGATTATATTACTGCCTGATGCTGATGTATTGCACTATGTCTTCAATTATGATCAAGTAATGCCTTGTTCAGGTTTGATTCGTCTTTGTTTTGATTCAATCCGAATGTATTTGTTAGGCGGTGCTTATTGCTTCATTTATTGTACATGTATTTCTTACTTCGCTTGCAGTTGACTCGAATTGTTTTTTATACTAATTGTGTTTGAATGTTTGTGTAATTTGTAACATTTTAACGAGCAAATTTCCATTAAAAAATGTCAAGATGTTTTTAACTTGGTCAGCATAAAAAGTGTTAATCTCTTATAAAGTTATAATTTTAACATCTATTTAAGAGGGCAAGAGCGTACGACTGAGCAACAGAATTAGCCTTAGTTACAAGAATTTGACATCTCGTTCTAAACCATGGTTGGTGGTTGCATTTTTAGAAAATTAAATTGATTGTTTTTGATCACATCATTCGATAGACTGATACAGCAAAACATTTGGCCTGAATTTGAGAGAATTATTGTTGAAACGGCACATAACAAACGTGCCTCTCCCTTTGACTTAGGTCTAGTTTGTTAAACACAAGTTGCATTATGCTTTACTAATTGTTTTTTACAAGTTGTTGACGGTGCGTGTTAGACTGGCCAGGGGCAGGGCCGTATTGAAACTGTGGGGGGGCTATGGTTTTGGCAAACCGACTTCGAGGTTAGTAGCAACCTTTTTTAGGTGATCTCCCTCCCCTTATTCTAGCCTTGTCTACTGTACCTCGTGCTACAAGCTGCTGTTTATTTGGTTGATTTACTGCTGCGCGTACAATTAAGAGTTTGGATGCGTGACTGTTTGTATTTTTCTGCCCGCGCATGTCACTTTGCTGCCGTCCACTTTATACTGTGGTGCTCGAGCTTTTTTATTGCTATATCTTTGCCGCTTCGCTTGTTAGCGACTTTCGTTTTTTAACAATATAATCATTTCATCCTGTGCTTGTTGGTCAGCGACATGGCCTATGTGCTTGTTCGTCAGCGACATGGCCTATGTGCTTGTTCGTCAGCGACATGGCCTAGCGGTACCGCGCGCAGGTGACAGATCCTACGTGACGGGTTCGATTCGCGGCTGGAGCCGATCGCATTTGACATATGTAACGGGTGGCTGCTGACTCGAAGAGCGCAAGCTCACTTCGCAGTCTCCCTCAATTACTGTTGAATTTTCAGTTCAATATAATTTGAAAATAACCTCAGTTATTTATTTATTTTTTATTTGTTGAAAGTGTTAAAAGACAGATTTTAGAAAAAGCTTCCTTTTCAACCTTTAAAGGTTACATCTGAGTAAAACTGTTTATTTTTATGTGCGGTCCCCGCTTTTAGCTAAGGTTAACCACAGTGTTGTAGTAAGGCCAAGGACTTTAAGGTCGAGGCCAAGGACTTTAAAACTTTTTCGAGGCCAAGGATCCACAAGCCGAGGCCAAGTCCAAGGACATGGATCGAGGACAACGGGCATTTTTCCGATTTCAGTATGAAATCTCAAAATGTGGGTCATTTGGTCATGAAATAATGGTTCGCGAACAATTTATGGCCTATTATTGCAGACCTACAACGACAATCGTTTTCAAAAATTACAAGGATAACAAAAATATTATAATTGATAACAATCCAGTGCCAGGTCTGCTAGGCGCAGGGTATAAAGCTATAAATTGACATAAAATGCCCCAGATGAAACTCGCCACAAAACTAAAACTAACCCCGATGAATCAAGCATAAAGTTCCATGTTGTTATTCAACGGTAAGTTGTTTTAATGTATATAGAAAAAACACATGCACTAATCCAGTTACAGGAAAGCTTATCAGAGTTAAGCAAAAAAACTTCAGATTTTTTTTAAATCAAATAATATCTGCATGGAAACAAATATTAATGATGGTTGAAATCTTTACTGCTTTAGTCGACACTGTTCTGCTTACTGCGTACCAAATTACTCAACAATTTTTGGATTTTGTGCTTACAAGCTAGTAGGTAACCTATAGCCGCATTTTCTACGTCTGTACTCAACCCGCAGTTCGCTTTCCCATAGGTGTAGCCGCATTCGTCGGTACAAGATCGTACATTTCCATTCCTACCTACAACCCTTAGTGAGCCAGATTTAGTTTAAGGAGGTTCAGGCCGCCACTGTCTCATACATTAGCCAAAATCACAAAGCGAAGCAAAACAGATAATGTAGTAAAGCTCTCACGTGTCACATTCACACTTATGAACTACCCCACAACGTGTTAATTAGACTTAAGAAAAATCAATGTCGAAAGCACAGACCCCGAAATGCAAGCTCGATGGGGTCACATAATAAATCCCCTTTTGCTGAAATCTCTTTCGACTAGGGCTGATGATGCTAGAACAGTTGGCATCCGATGAGTTAAACAGCTCAGTTCCGGCAGAAAATTAACTATTTCATTCACGATCTAAAGCTGCAACGTTGAAAGTTCGGTTTTGTTATCAACTAATGATGGAGTCAAGTTTTGATGGTCGAGACCGAGACTTCAAGAAAAAATTCGAGACCAAGTCCCTATAGACTTGAAAATATTTTTGAGCCCGATCAGAGGCGTCGTTCAGCCAAAAAGTTTGGAGGGGCCCGAGTAACAACTTAAACAGATGTAAAAATGTTGATCATTTACAACCTTTATAAAAGCCATATTCAGCATTGAGTAACATCACGAAAAAAGGAAATTGGGAAAAGATACCAAAATATGTCGTGATACCCCAATTTTTGGATAATAAATCGAAATTTATTTTGATACCCCAAACCGCTCCTTAATTATGAATAGTACGCGCAAACAGTGTGGCCCCACGATTTAAAGGTGGAGGACATTAGAAGGGGATTGGGGGGAAAACCCCAACCGCCGTAGGCAAGGTTAGTCTGAGGGCTTGGCCCCCAGTCGCCAACAGATTTTTACGGTTTTCACATAAAAAAACACTCGTTTCAGCACACTTTCTTGTCGAAAAAGGACATATCGGTACCTGCAGTGATGTGCAGTCACTAGCATAGTGTCGGACAAGACAAAAATGTTTTAGTAGCTCATGTCTTAAAACAGAAGCTGGGTTAAAATAAATAAAAGCAGGCTGCAATCATTATTAGTTTTGACGTATTTGGTGGGATGACGTGTATAGGTGCGTTCTAGGCTATAATCTTTAACAACGCATGCAAAATGTTTTTTAAATTCTAACCACAGATCAACAAATTAACTTTACTCCTGAGTCGAAGCGATTGATTGAAGCAAAAATTAAAAAACAAAACTATGGAATTTATAGTATAAGAAAGGGGGGGGGGGAGGGGGGTATAGGGTTAGTTTGAAAGATGAAAATAAAATAGCACTGGCTATTTTATTCTTTTTAATTTTTTTAAATTATATAAAGTAAAACATCTCATTCCCCGAGCCCCAATGACACGACGCCACTGAGCCCGAGATCAAAACTCAGTGAATTTGTTCGAGACCCAAGTTTTACAAACAAAGCTTGTCTGAACGAGTGGCCGGCGCATTTGGCTGGGGAGCTGGTTTTGCGGGTTCGATGTCCGGCTGGGCCATCTACCATGATGCACATACTTCACTACGATAAAAACCTTAGCTCTGCAAGTGTGACTTCGCAAAAATAGTATTAATGCTCTTTGTTTTTTAAGCAAACCTGCATATGCAATAAAATGTTCATAAAAATTCAAGCTTAGGCCACAATTTTTATTTGCTACACTGGTCGTACTTTAAGCTATTCCAATCTTCACTGGCCCTACTTTAAGCGTTTTATATAAAAGTTGTAATTTTCAAAGAAAGCATATGTTCAAGTTCATCATTTCAAAGAAGGCATATGCAGTCTTTACTGTACCGGTACTCTAGTAGATCTGTTCTATAATATGTAAAAACAATTACCATGAACCTGGCTAGAATGATTTCTCATGATAAAAAGCTTATCGTACAGCCATGCTAAACCTCAAGCTCAGTCCACATGCAAGTGCTCTAAACGAAAAATTTAAAGCATCGAGAAATAGCAAAGCAAAAAAACTAAACAGCTCCAATTAGCACCTCTAACAAAGATGTACCGTATTATCAAATAACATCACCGGCGCAACATTCTCTTTTTTAGACTGCTTTACTTGAGACAGCTTTGCATGGCTACTAAGCAAATTATAAAGTGAATAAACAACAGTTGATTGAAACTTTGAAGAAAAGTGAAAGAGCTTTTTCCCATCATTCTACCCGAGTTTTCGAACCTCAAGGATCTGCCGCTGAGAATCCAATTACCACAGATTAAATTTTCTATTAAAATCTTTGTTGCTCACAATTTCAATTTAAAAACCTTAACGAGAGATTGTGAGAAACAAAATCTTGAATGTCAAAATTTTGCTTTTCACAATGTAACTTTATGGTTTTCTCATCATGCATTGTCTGCTTTTATTTCTCCCCCGCGCGAGCTTATAAAAATACCGATGCTTATCGTTATTTGGACCATTTTTCTTAAAACAGCTTGCGTTTTGTGAAAACAATCGCAAAGTTGAATTTTGAAAAATATCGAGTCCTCGAGCCGAGGACAGCGCAAAATCCAAGGCCAAGGACAACACGGTCGAGGCCAAGGACTTCACAAACCTGTCCTCTAGGCCAAGGACATCCTCGAGGACTACATCACTGGTTAACCAAGTATAGGTAACGTATTATGAAAGACACACATCGACGCAAAATATTTTAAATGTTTTTCAGTTCTCACTCAAATTTTAGTCATGGAATTTTGTCAATCTGTTTAAACTACACCGGTGGACATTTTTTCAAAAAAATTCTGTTGTTTTCATAAAAATAATTGTGTTTGGATAATTCGACCCCGCTGATTCCAAATCTGCACTCGAAATTGCTCTGTGACGTCACAATTTGTCGCAAAAATTATAAAATATTTTCACCAGTGCATATAGCTTTCACGTAAATATTAAACATCATTTGGGCTTCAGCCTTCATTGACCCAGTTTTAAGGTCAAGCAGGTAGTTTCACTTTTTTGGCAGGTGGCATGAATCGCCTGTTTCGCGTGTTATAGACTCTAACTGATGGCCATCACGTTTTAATAGCCAGCAATAGTCCACCATCGCTGAGCAGTCCCATCTTCTCTGGTGCCTTGTTTTATATGTTGTAATGAAATCTTTCATTTTGTTCTTAATTCACATTTCACAGCACCCGCCCTTGAAGGGAAAAAATCAAGATGAGAATGTAAAAAATGCACTTTTATACTCATTCAGCACTAAAATTTTCGAAAATTGTCAACATGCTTCTGTAGTTGGGATCTTTCTCATTACCAAGAAATTTACGAGCCATTTTTTTAAAGGATAGCAATGTACCGTTCTCCACAAGTATCACTGATGCCTGAAATTGTTCATCATTCATAAGTTGCCTAATTTGTGGGCCAGCGCAAATACCTTATTTCATTTTTCTACTGCTTAGTTTAGAAAAATTTTTGGTAATATACAAGAAACAGGCACCTTGTTTATGGTTGCTTAACATACCTGAAGCTTTAACATACTGCTTCACGAAACCCAAATAAATAGGGAGGAGTGGAAGTATTACCTTAGGGTAGAAGGGCACAACACAGGGCACGTGTGCCAAATGTGGCACGCCACAGCTCAAAAGTGGCGAACGAACGATTAGGTAAAAAGTAGTTCTTGTGTTCACAATAAATCGTGATAACTCAGGCTTATATTGAAATGAACTTAAATCATCATGTTAATTCACACATTTCTGGCCCCTTGTAGTGTTTTGGTAAATACGTATTCATTGTGTTGAAATTCTGAAGTATCGGTATAATGTTAGTGGTGTCAGTTTTACGCAAGTTCGTTTATAATACCACCATTTATTCGAAAGTGGCATGGCACGCGACGAGATGATTTTGAAAACTTTGGCACGTGTCTTCATTTTAGTTGTGCACCTCTGTTTTAGAAGAACCTACAAGAGCATGCTTGGAAAAGTTTTTTTGCCTGGGTGTACGCGACATTATGCTGTCTTTGTGTGGCCTCCAGTAAGCTTATGTTGTTTATTTTCTACCATTCTCCGCGCATTCAAGCTGATGCGGTTGCTAGACAACAAAAAAGTTGAAAACTGCTGAGTTACATACAAAGCTCACTGCAACCAATGCCTGTAGAGTACAGGCAGAGATAGGCATTTATCACGATAATTTATCGGCGATAATTTATTACCGATTATTGTTATCGCTCAAAATAGTTTTGATTTATTAATTACCGATATCGATTTTGTAATATATTTCGTTATCGCGATAAACGATTCTTCGTGCACACAGCGTTCAAAGTTAGTGAGTTAGCGCTATGAAAAAAATACACTGTGTTCCTAAAGTGTTGTTACAGTTTAAAAACATCTCTCTTTGCTTCGTTTAATGCCACGGCAGAGTCCGTGAACTGCTTGAAAAATCTAGAAACGCAGTTTTGCAATGTGACTTGCAAAGAAACTTTGTCAAACGCATTGACAATTTACCGCAACATTTATCGAAAAAATTTATCGGCGATAATTTATCGACTACCGATATCGCTTTCAAAAATTGAGATTTATCGGTATCGCCCAGGGCTTATTTGAGGTTATCGATTATCGTTATCGCTTTGGTCCAGAAAGGTTTATGGTGCCCATCACTGTGCACAGGCAATAAGTGGCTTCATTGTTGCTTCACACAGGATAACAAACATTAAACTATTAATAATGCTGCAGAAGTTATCAACTAGCCTACTTAAGGCAAAATTTGATTTAAAATTGCGCTAAATCCTGACGTGATGGAAAAAAATCGTTCGCAGATTTGAAATCAGCGGTCTTATACTACACAAGCAAACTACACGAAAGCGAAACAACAAATTTGATGTCCACCTGCGTTATTAGTCAAAGCAGATACACTAGTCAGTACTTCGGTACTTCTGGATCTACAAAATCGCAAAATCAGCATTTTTTGACTCTAAGCCTCTCTTGAAAAATTTCAGGATCTTGATGTAGCCTAGGGCTAATCAAGATGTTTTGTTCGCATGTCAACAATTAGGCAGTGCAGGTAATGCAATTGACAATTCATTTTATTATTATTATTATTATTGGCACATTTATCCTTCTGTCACGAGAAAGCGACGAAGCGCTGTGCGAGCTCGCTTAAGAGTTGCCGGCCATTCATATATCACACTAAGATGGGGGAATTCGGTTAAGTGCCTTTCCCAACGACACAACAAGTAAACTTGCTGGCTTGTTCTCCACACTGTCGCTTAAATGCTGAACGTCAAACAGGGAAGCTGTGAATACCAATTTTAAAGTCATTGCTTTGACCCGACTCGGAATCGAACCCCAACTCTACCGATCCAGAAGCAGACGTTCTATACCTCTCAGCCATCTAATTTTAGAGTAGATCTTGTGGCCACGTGAATTTTACAGCGCAGCACCTATTTAGCCACGAGTTGCCGCTCAGAAGCGGATCCAGAAAATTTTGATGGGGGAATACGGTTTTGAATTAGATTGAATGTTAACTAAACAGATAGACGTTGGACGTTTAGAACAGGAAAAGGGCGTAAATAAGCCCTTTGAATATGTTTCACGCCTGGGACATATTAACAATTTTATTAGGAGGGCACAAAGTTTTGATATTTTTTACGTAGTTTTTCCTGCAGAGTTAATTTGAAGCAGATTGAGGAGCCAAAACGGCTCTAAGACCAAGGGGGTCCGGGGGCATGCTCCCGCGGAAAATTTACTTACTGTAATGGCCACTTTCGTGTTTTTACAACAACATTAAAGGCAAATTTTGTTCGAATTTTTAGCCCCTAATTCTGAGTCCTTCACAAGTAGGATGCATTTTATTCACACGTTTTCGATTTCTAGTTCAAGGCGTACCGTAAAACGGGGTGAATTGGAACAATTTGGAGGGTTATTTGAACCTTAAAAGTACTCGGGCGATTTTGGCAACCAAGATGTAAAAATGTGTGTATGAACAATAGCTAAAGTTTGAATTCCCCAAATAGAATCTAGTTCAGGTGCTGCAAATGCGCTCCTTTTCCGGGCTTGTGGAGCTGCAATTTTACGTTTAACATCCTCGAACGGATAGAAAAGGATGTCTTCATTTTTAGGTCACTTCCGAAGAAAGCCACTTTTCACCATAGATTTGATCAAGCATTCATCTTTCTACACAGATACGATTTGGCCGGGAAAAATTTCCCCTTCATATAGCCCACAAAGGCTACGTAATCACACGCAGCTACTTTTTTTTGCCATCTATATCTCAATCTCTTGATTCAAGGCAGTTTGTCCTTGATTTTTTTTATTGTTTTTTTGCTCTTCGACAAAGCACTGCTATAGGGATCCCATGTTTTTTCGAGCACGAGCGAAAGAACATTTCTCGCGTACGATTTTAAATAGGGTTTTTGCAAAGCGGTACCTTTCGAAGGCGACCTTTCGTTAAGATGTCCTGGATGAGGCAAATTTTGTCACAGTGATTTATGTTAGCAACGTGTCATATGTGACTGCAGCAGTGTTGATCTGAATTTGAGTAGTGACTTAAGCGAAATACGAAGTTAATCTTCTTGTAAGACCTGTCCCTATTTAGCAACTACAAAAATCGGGGGAGATTCAGGGATATTCGCTCATGGTGTATGAAGTACAGCTAACCGGCGTGAAGGTTTTAGTCCAGTCATAAAAAAGTCCCGCATTTACAGTTTTCCTGCTCAAGTTCAGAAAAGCGGAAAGCTTTCATGTTTACGTAATGGATGTGCGGCGGCTGGCATCGACGCGAAAATCGTCTAACTTCTATTTTACTAAAGCGCTGCCTACCCAAGGATAGCCTTTTTGTAATAAGTGAGTGGACAAATAGAAGACTTCGAAATAAAACAGAAGATAAGAATAGGTAAAATTTACTGGTCTTACTACACCCTGGCCCGCCGAGAGGGGGCAGAAGGGGTCACTGTCCGAGGACACAGGGGGGACCGGGGTTCAGAATTGCCAGGTTTAGAATGCAAAATTCATCCGCTCAAACTACGACCTGCGAATGTGATGATGTTTTTTTTATTTCGGGCCGAAATTCGAACATCTGCAGACGCTATCACCTTATTTTGAGACGAAATTGACACTATAGATGTTGAGACGAAATTTGAATATCTGCGGACGCTATGACCCTTTTTTTGCTCATCACTTGATTTCGGGCCGAAATTCGAACATCTGCGGACGCTATGACCTTTTTTTTGCTCATCACGTGATTTTGGAAAACCACTGACCAAAGGGCCCAAACGAAATTTTTGCCCCGGGGCCCGAAATTTTTCTCGGCTCCCCTGACTACACCCCAGCATTTCTCACGGTTTACCAATCAAAAAAACTAATTATGTAAATTTTGAAATTCACAGTGAAACCCCGGTTGGCGACCACCTCTACAAGGAGACCAACGTGTAAGCAAGCTATAACTACTCCAATGACTGCATTGCAACTTAGCTGATACTGGGTTAGTACGCGCTGTCTGGTCCTCACTGTGCGTTCGCTTTGTTTGTTCGTGAATCTCTCTACGAAGCATTCAAACAATAGTTAATTATCGTAAAGCGGTACGATTGTTTTTTGAATGCCGGACTGCCGGTGCATGCAGTAAGTTAATGTTAGTGCGTAGTCTGGATTGCAAAATTTTTGAGTGTAAAGAGATAAGCTACCGCGTTGTATATGTAGTAAGTTTCATAGTAACTTAACAACCCATCTCGTACCCCTGGTTAAGAACCCTTGCTTTAGGAAATCAATTTTACAATCGCGAGAATATCGACTTAACTCCAATCAAGCTTCACGTTCGGCTAAAATGCCGACAACGATAATCATTATCTCTACAGACCTACCTCTGCTGGCGTTTTTTTACCTACGGCAAATTATAAAAATACCTTAAGAAACTTGAATATTAAATTTGAAATATTGTCAAGTTTTAAACGAATCGGAATTCGTTTCAAGGGTAACTCCTTCATTGCTTTCTTAAGACTAAAAAAAGTAAATGAAAAACCAATTGATCAGTAACCACAGGGACGGATTAAGAGATCGCAGGGCCCTAGGCAGATAAGAGTGCGGGGCCCCTAAATTATGAAAGGCGAAAACAACTAACTTAATATCCTTTTGGATATTGAATTACATTAACATCACAATCAACCAGAAATTTCATCAAATTTATCAAACTCAGGTTTGGGTCGTGCTTAAAAAGATACTTATGTTGACAATAAGTTTTTATTTTTGTTTTATTAATTTTAGATGAAAGAGGTTGAATCTAATTTGTTATTTTGATTTATTAAAAAGAGTAAAATGTTTTGATTTTGTTTAAACTTTACTTTGAAGATAATTGTACAAGGTCAAACATGGAATAGAATTTTCGCACTGTTTCATTAAAGGAGCAAATATTGCATAAACAACACCGAAAATATATTAAACTACACAAAGAGCGCAACGCTACGGCTAGTTGCTCTGCTGGCTTCTACGGCTTGACTATCATAGCTCAAATAAGTTCATAACATAAACGTTTTTAATTAAAAAATAACATGCAGAAAATATGCTGAGCGTTTTCGAACAATTCGACCGTTCTTGATGATGATGATGATTTTTTCATTTTTATCCTCCTGTCACGAGAAACTGACGGAGACGCTATGCATAGGACAAATCAAGACTCGCTTAGGAGTTGCCCTTGTTTCCGATTTTTCCGCTTGAATTTTGCTTCCGACTTCTTCAATTTGCTGCTTGTTAAATTCCTCCAAGCAGAGATAATTGCCATGAAGCATCTTATCGAAGGATGCAACAACGAGGCTTGGGTGGTAGTTGAACCATCAGCCTTGCGATCATGGCCGTCGTAAAAACGACGATCCGAACCACTCGGCCACGCTACCGACAACCACTCGGCCAACATGATCGAAAATGGAAAGCTAACGCGCCCAGGACAAACTAATGCAAGTGAAAAGCAAAACAACAAGGGTACAAGTCGTACCCTTGTTTTGTTTTTCGCTTATATTTGTTTGCCATCCGTTAACTTTTGATTTTTGATCATACTGTAATGAAGGACTGCCGATTTGTCCAAAAACGTTCAGCTTATTTTCTGTATCAGCATGTTATTTTGTAAATATTGTTCAGTCTATGATAGTTAAAGAAGTTCATGTTCATTGTTCATAGTTTCAAAATTTTTGAAACGAGGTAACGTGTAAAGAAGAACAGCGGAGGGGGCCTGGAGGACGAAACCCCCCAGAAGTTGACACAATCTTGACGTTTTATTTGATGCTGCAATGATTCATTTCCCCAATAATTACCACCCCCAATAATTTCCACAAATGTACGCCACTGGGCGTCTACAGTAAAATGTTTAATTTTAATGTTTACTTGCTTTTCCGTTGTTCGCTTTCATTTTGCTGTTAATCAGAAATTTGCACATGTTATTAATAACGTCTGACATACGATATCAGAACCAACGTAGTAATATCATATGATGAAAATTACCGAAACTTCATTTTCTGAAAATGAATTGGAATCCGTGTTACTTATGGCCTCGCCGCAATGGCTTTTCCCGAAAGTTTTTCTGCCTCCACTCTTGCGTATTTTGTATGTTGATGGTTTCATTTTTCGTATAAGCTTATCAATTCTTTCCTTTGTTTGAACCGATCACATGCTTACACACGAGTATAAAGTGATCTTTTTGTGTTCTCTTTGTGTAGGCCTAGGCCTGATTACAGTGGACGGACTTCACCACCATGGTAGACTCTCCATGACGCAATTATCGAAGAAATCTTACCGAAATCAGCAAAAACCAATGCGCAGAGCCGTAGCAGCCGCCCCCCAAACCCCCCAATTGGGGGGGCCCACACTGCCAAAAGGGGCCCCAAATTGTCTTGAAGGACCCGAAGTTGCATCAATTCAAAAACAAAGTTTTGCTTGGCGAATCGCGTTGAATGAGATTTTTTGCGCTCAGATTCTATATAAGTTTATTTCAGTTTTAAAATTTTTCGCTATCGTTTCCTTTCAAATAGCGTCATAAACTGCATAATGATGTCGTAAACAATACACTGTGTGTAAGAGTGCGCGTAGGACTTGAAAAAGGAGGCCGGTGCAGAGTTGGATGCAATCATTTTTCAAAGCTTAAATTCAAATTCATTCCTCTTGAAAAAATTAAATTCAATTTCATTAACACCTTGTGAACAGATTTAAAATTTTATCTATTTATTTTTTATTTATTCGCAATTTTATTCTCCTATTACGAAAAAGCGACGGGGCGCTATACGAGCTCGCTTAGGAGTTGCCGACCATCGGTCTACCACACCTAGATGGGGTAATCCCGTTTAGTGCCTTCCCCAACAGCACAACAAGCGAACTTGCCGCTTATTTCGCGCTATCCATTATGCTGAACGTCAACCAAAAAAGCTGTGAATACCAATTTTCAAGTCACTGGTTTGACCGGACCCGGAATTGAATCCCGGAGTCCACCAATCTAGAAGCAGATGCTCTATCCATTCGGCCATCCGATCGGTAAATTAAATTCAATCCTACCCTATTTCTGTGTCAGCAACCATAATCTGACATCGAATACAAAAGTCCATTGAAAAAGGATTTGCTAGTTTGAAAACGTGTGCTTTTGAAATAGCGCAGGAATTGGACATTGGTCCGGTCTTCCTCAATCAAAAAGTAAAAAAAAAAAGAGAATGAAAATAGAAAAAGAGAATGTTTAGTCACGATGCAAATCTATATCGTACAGCTTCTGAGGAAGAGATTTAAAGCAAACTTTTTATAACAACTGGTGGACCAGGCTATTATGTCGATACTAGAAAGTTTTAAGCTGACATGTGATGTCGCTTCTGTCTTTGCATTGCTGTTTACACCCAGCAGCTTCATGCATGAACAACCATTGTCAGCAATATGATCTGGCAGTACCGCACGCAGGTTCAGATTCTTTGCGACGGGTTCGATTCACGGCTGGAGTCTATTGCATTTGATATTTATATCAGATGGTTGCTGATTAGAACGACTCAAGCTCGTTTGGCAATCTCCCTTCAATACCGTTGAACTTTTAATTCAATAGTAATAAGGTACCTGCAGCAAATAAGGCCCTGCAGGTAATAAGGCCCACTGGCGATATCTTCTAACACAAGCATAATACGATCAACTTTGACGCGTTTTTTTGAAGCTGTTATGAAGGCAAGTTTGTATGAATAAATTGATTGTTTTATCTGGTAAAACAAGTTAACCACAGAAACTTAAAATTTGGGGGGACTAAAAACTCATGTTGTTCTAATTTTACAATGGCTTTGACGATCAATATCTCTAATTTCATGTTTTTTTCTTACAATTTTTCGATACAGTCGGCAAGAGTAATGCTTTTAGTGGAGTGTTCATATACTTTTGTTATTTTTTTCTTTTGTGAAGGTGATTGATAATAACATATTGAAATTTGCATAATGCTGCTAATAAGGCCCATTTTTTTTTATTCACACGTGCAAAAATACTTAGATGCTGAATCTGTGATAGAAAGATTTGCTGTTTAGCGTATTGCATTTGGCGATTACCTTTAAGATTTTTAATTAAAATAAAGTTTTTTCTCGAAAATAAACTGTTGTTTCGCCGCATGATGGGGCAAACTTAAATTTTGAAAATGTTAAAAACTAGCCTTTTCATTGACATTTTTGGCTGAGTTGCCTGCTTGTAAAGCATCAAAATACGTCATTTAAAACAGGTAGAATCAGTTGTGCAGGAAAAAAAGATCAAGTTTACGTTTTACGGTTGAGAAAGGCTTAGGCAACCTACTGGTAGGTATCAGTACAACAGCATAGACAGAACAAACCATAGAACAGAACAAAGAACAAAGCATAGACAGAACAGCTTAAAGGGGGAGGGGGGGAACAATGGACATTACTGTCCTGACACCAGTCAAAGCGAAATCCAAAGACACGCGCAGGGGCAAGTTTGTCTCCTGCCATCGAACCCTTATCCTCGTTACTGGGGGAAAAAACTAAGCCTTGTAAGGTTTTCAACCAGACATCTGGATGTTTAGAGTACCGTAATCAACTGCATTGCGCTAGAATCATTCACTGAGGACGCTACTACAGGCCAACCAAGGGAGCGTTCAAATAGATATCATATGATGGTTTTGGGCAAATTTAGAATAGACCCCTCCCCCTTTATGATCGTATTCTCACGTTTTCAGCTAACCCACTCCCCACATGACACTAATTTTCAAGTTCCCCCATTTTTTTCGAGCCTCCCCTATTTTTTAAGCTTTCAATGTAACAGTACAACAATTAAGAAGTTATAGGACATTTCGTTTGAACCCCCCCCCCCATATGACGTTATTCTTTCAGTTTGTGCACCCCCCCTTGAAGCGTCAGGTGATATTTGTACGTTCCTCAAAGATACAAGTTGTGTTGTGTTTTTTCGGATCTTTTTGTGTAATTAAATTGTGCTTGCCAGATATGTTTGGATATGTAACTTAATGCAATAATGAAGGAACACATGAAACTTTGATAACTTATTCTCTTGGGTACGGTAGGTTTTATGAAGAGAATTTCGTCATATTAAGAACACAGTGGCTTCTTATTCTATTAAAATATAATGCCGATGTGCTTGTGGAGCATAACTAAACATTTACTGGATCAGTATCAACTGTTTTATGATGGGCCTTATTACCTTCCTATGAAGGTAATAAAGCCCGAATTTTTATTTTTTTATTTTGTTAATTATACAAAATTCATGATAGTGACATAGCTAAAAATTGGATGAAATGAAGTCTCAGATGCACACATTTGAACGATCAAACAAAATTTGTATAATATTCATCACTTGCGGAGTTATGCGCATTTGAAAGTTAATGGGCCTTAATAGCTTCCTGTACCTTACCTGTAAGTGCTCGCTTGCCTTGCTTCTCGAGTTTACAAAATGCGTTGTTACTGTTACCAGTGCTGAACAAAGCTTCAGAAAACTGAAATTTATTAAAACGTTTATTACATCTAATATGGCAAACAGCAGACTATCTTTTTTCTTTCCATTTGTTGGCATTTTTATCCACCTATCACAGAAAGCAATGGGGCGCTACACGAGCTCCCTTAGGAGTTGCCGGCCATCTGTCTACCTACCGCACTTAGATGGGGAATCTCGTTAAGTATTTTTCCCAACGGCACAAGCAAACTTGACGGCTTTCTTAACATTATCCCTTTAATGCTGAATGTCTAGTTGGAAAGCTGTGAATACCAATTTTTAAGTCATTGGTTTGACTTGACTAGTGATCAAACCCTCAGTCTATTCACTCCTTCAGGCTCAGAAGCACACGCTCTATCCACTCGGCCATCCGATTGGTTCTTCGCTGGCCATGTTGTCAATCGAAAGTTAATGCGCCCGATCTCCAGATTATGATGCTGTCAAAAGAACATCTGTGTACAAAAAGTGCGCTCTAGCTAGACCGGAGGTTTTCAACCTATTGGCCATGGCCCAACAGTGGGCCTCAGAGCTTGACTAGAGAGCGACATCAGCATTCCCTAATCATGCCATCACGTTGACTTTGTACCTTTTAGCAAAAGTTATTGGGCCACCATCATATTTTATCATTTTAGTGGGCCATGAGCAGAAAAAGGTAGAAAAACCCTAAGCTAAACGATTTTAATGGAAAATGAATTGGGTGTAACAAACTTGTCTTAAAATTACACCTTTTATTTTTACACGGTGATAACGTGTTATATGTTTTAATTTTACCACAGTATTCGCATTGTGGTGAGAAACTGAGTTGTTACCCCTGGAAAAACCTAAAACAATTCATATCGAAAGCTAAGTATTGGGGAATTGAAAGGGTTTTTGGGGGGGCCCAAAGTTGAGCTGCTACGGCACTGGCCTCGACCTCTTGTTTCGGTGTAGGCAGTGTAAATTTTCGATGTATGAAAATGTGGCGAAGTTACCATGTGGCAAAGTTACTGTGGCGAAGTTACCATGTGGCGAAGTTACTGGCAACCCGATGGGTTGCAATAATGTAAATTTTCGATGTATGAAAGTGTGGCGAAGTTACCATGTGGCGAAGTTACTGGCAACCCATTGTATCATGTAAATCTACATGGTTTGGTGCTGCGCATGTTAGGAACCATCTGACTGGAAAACCTAACCTGCTAACGGTTGCTCGATGCTTCCTAGCCTTCGCACAATGTTTTAAAAATTTTTCCTTTTTTCTTGAATGTTGTGCTCTATTTTCGTTATCACCTGTGAAGGCAAATAAAGAAATACTACTACTACTAAGCTACTTGAACGTTGAAATTGCGATTTAGTGATTATTTCCCCAAATTTAGTGATTTTTTTACTCATCTTAGTGATTTTTTTAATTTTTAGAGTGGCCACTCTGTGAACAAAACATATAGCAGACGCAGCGAGTTTTCGGTTTCTCTAATTATGGAATAGTATGCCATACTATTTCATAAATAGACTAACTCTAATTATGGAATAGTACAGAGTATGGAATAGTATCCTATAGAATAGTAAGGCACTGTGGTATAGTATGGCAGAACTGGGTGATACGTTTGGGCACTAGAGTAAAGAGGCCCATATAAAGAGTAAAATTTCGGGTGAATGGCCCTCAGGCTAAATGTGCCTCAGGCCTAATTTAGGGCAAAAAGACCTCAGGACAGAACGGTTGAAGCAATAAATAGTCTAGGCCCTAGGAATAGGATGTTAATTTAGCGCACTGGGGCATATCCTATGCATAAATGGGGCTCAAGGACCAATGGGCCTCAGGGCAGTAGGAGATCTGGGTCTCAGCATGTTTTAGTCCCTGGGACAAACAGGCCTTA
This sequence comes from Trididemnum miniatum, assembly GCA_964006365.1. Taxonomy (NCBI): domain Eukaryota; kingdom Metazoa; phylum Chordata; class Ascidiacea; order Aplousobranchia; family Didemnidae; genus Trididemnum; species Trididemnum miniatum. The sequence continues at coordinate 14,294,245 of OZ023248.1, read as the reverse complement.
GGGCGGTTGGGACGAAAGGGCCGTTTGAAGCTCTGGGGCATATGGCCTAAATGGGATTCAGCACATTTGGAGTACTAGTCTATGCACATTTACTATGCCATACTACTGTATATACTATGCCATACGTTACTATTCCATACTATTTCATACTATGCCATACTATTCCATAAATACAGACACCCGCAAGTTTTGACCTTAGCGTGCGAGTAGCTAACTTACTGCAGCAGTGGAGACTGGAGAGACAATCATTTATCAACTTATCTAGATCGCCTGGAAGTGACTGCTGATAAATGTTAAATAACTGAGCTGTACTTCCATTAGGCCTAAACAAGAGGTACGGTACCGGTATGATTGAGAGCAGTAGAAATGGATTCCTTGTTTTGTGTTAGAATAGTATCAGCTGATTCACACACTGTTGAGCCTACTCCTAACTTGGACCCAACTTTTTCTGATTTTAACCAAAAGCAAATAAGAATTGTTCCTGTAATTCGAATCTTTGGTTCAACTCCTTCAGGTATGTTTATGTTTTGTAGAACTAGAAATAGACTACCAGTGCTCTGTGCCTATACCTTTGTGTCTGTGCTGTGTGTGTGAGTGAAAAGCATAGATGGGCAAGTTAATGCAAAACATTAGCTTCGTTAACCACTACTTCGTTAACACAGTTAGACTATGTTTCTCTGTTGACGTTAATTCGTTAAATTCAGCTCCAATTAACGGAAGTTAATTAAATTCGTTAAATCGTTAATTTTGACTTAAAACGGCATTTCTTTTTAAAAAAAAGCTAAAAAATTTTTAATATCAATGTTTGAGTAAGCATTTAAGCAATTTTTCTGCTTACAAGCAGTGCCGTATGTTTTGTTTTTATCTTACTTTACCTCATTGGTCACATTGTGCTAGTTTATCGATGTCAAACTTAACCAACAATAAGAGAAATAATCGTTTACAAAAATTTAATGGAAGTTATCAAGCATTAACGGAAGTTAATTTAGTCCGTTAATTTCAAAAAGAAATTTAATGAATTAACTAGTTAATGAAAAAGTTGACTTCGTTATTAACAAGTTACGAAATTGTGCCCACCTCTGGTGAAAAGTACTAGTACCTGTTCAGTGTTTATGTGTGGTACGGTAGTTCGTACAAGTAACTCATCTAGAATAGGGGGACCACATAGTGATGTTTTTTTTGCTCTGCATCTCAGATCTGCTATAATATCTATCGGTAATGATATAGCTTTACTTAATTTTTATATTTTTCAATTCTATCTTATTAACTATCCTGAATTTGGAAAAATATACCGGTGTCGGCATTTAGGTACCGGTATTTATGATGATTGATTTTTGGGAAAATTCAGTTCCTGGTAAAAAAATTTATTGCCAAATCCATTAAATAAGAAATTACTTTAAAACCTTCAATCAGTACAAATTTTTACATATTTTTTTCAGGTCAACGAACTTGCATTAACATTCATGGAGTATTTCCATATTTGATGGTTCCTTACAAAGGACCGCATTGGAAAGAATGTGAGCAAGCAACTGTCCATCAATATCTTGTACAACTTGCATCTAGTCTTGATTTTGCATTAAGCACTTCACTTGGAAGCAAGTTTAAAAGTGACCATGTTTACAAAATTCTTCTTGTGAGAGCCACGTAAGTTATGGATTAGTGCATGCATCTTTGCTAAACAATAGTTGTTTGTTTGTAAACAATGTATCATTAATTCTTTCCTCTTCATTTTTATCCTCCTGTCACGAGAAAGCGATGGAGGTGCTATGCTTAGGACGAATCCAGACTCGCTTAGGAGTTGCCCTTGTTTCTGAGTTGTCTGCTTGAGGTTTACTTCTGACTTCCTCAATTTGCTGCTTGTTAGGTTCCACCAAGCAGAGATAATTCGTTGTGAAGCATCTTATCCAAGGATGCAACAATGAGGCTTGGGTGGGAGTTAAACCATCAATCTTGCAATCAATGCCATCCTAAAAACGACGTTCCGAACCACTCGGCCATGCTGCCAACTTTGATAAGTAAACTAGCATACTAATAGTGCTGACGCCTTTCTTATTCAACTCCGTTTTTATACAGTAAAATTAAGCTTTTCTTAAGAGGCGGTATAATGTACCGATCAAAAGTCCTGCATTATGGATTTCATCATAGCTTGGGAAAATTACATTTTACACTTGATTTGTGGCTGACTAGACCTGCTGTTCAGTTTTATTTCATTGCCTTAAAAATAAATCTTAGTTTTGTTTTTGGTGATTATGATTAATTATGTCACATGTATGTGAAGACAACTGTTTCCTATTGCAGCTCATTTTTCCATATATTTTTCAGACCATATTATGGGTATCACGCTGATGAAAAAGTGTTTATGAAGATATATTTTTATGCACCCAGTGACATAAAGCGGTAGATAGCTCATTTTGGCATGTGAATTTTTGAAAGTATTTTATTTACTTAATTTGACATACTTTGTAGTTACAACCATTCTAGTTTGTGTAAATGCAGTAGATCACTTTTTAAAGATTTTAATAGATTTAAAGATGACTCTTATGAATATGGGTTTTGTCGCATAGCTTTTCCTCTAAGATGTAAGAAACTGTTCCAAAGCTGTGGACAATTGTATTTACTGGTTTTCACTCACTACTTACTTTTGTTCAATCTTGTAATGGTGTATTTGTGTTAAATTTTTTAAATAGTAAAATGCAGAGGAGTTGGTAATTGAAGAGGTGAATACTATTTTTAATGTTTTAAGCAGTATCCACCTCTTTTGAAAAGTCGATAGTTCTTTAGGTAAATTACTCATAAGGTGGAGTGAATGGAGCGTCTGCCTCTGAACTAATGGACTCCGGTTGTATTCGGAGTCGGTTCACACCCATGACTTTAAAATCGATATTCACAGCTTCAACTTTTCGTTCAACATCAAAAGGGCAGTGTGGAGTGGAGAACAAGCTGACAAGTGTACTGGTTGTGCCTTTGGGAAAGCTGTTCGAAGGATTCTCCATCTTAGAGTTGTAGGCAGATGGCTGGAAAGTCCTTAGCGAGTTCATTATGTGGCTTTGATCGCTTTTTCATTGTAGAAGGATAAATATGCAATTAAAAAAGTTGATTTTTCCACAATGAACATCTAAGATTTAATGTTAAGATGTTGTTACAATTTTCCTGCTGGTTCATAGCAGAGAAAGGCATGGCAAAAGATTTGCAATAGCAAAATAAATGAAACACCGAAGTACACAGTGTATTGATGATTTTTATTGTTTTCAGTGCTGCAGATCTTCTTCAAGCCGGAGCGGTAATGAATGCATCATTTCAGCCTCATGAAGCACACATCCCTTACATTCTCCAAATGTTTTTGGATTATAACCTATATGGAATGAATTTATTGCACACAAGTTCTTGCTGGTTTCGCAAACCTATAGGTCAGTTTAGACGGTAATTCTTGGTGCACTGAATGTGATACTCAATGCTTGGATCCAGTGAAAGTAACAGCATAGCACTGATGTTCTCTTGCCTTTAATTCTGTTTGTGCATTGTCTTAACTTTTTCCCAATGTCATTCAATTCCAGTTTCGAAAGTATGCGGTGTTGTTTTTTCTTTACTCAACGGATTCGGCTCTAATAACATAGTTCAACTGCAAGAAATTTTACCTTCAACGTAATGCTGCAATCTTCTATTTGTTTTCACCAGCAACTGGCGTAAAGTGAGAAAATCTATCTGGTTTCTTCTGTTGAGGCTAGCCAATTGTCACCAAACACGTGAACTTTGTTTCTCACATATTTAATGAGGCAAATCGGATGTCATCCTAATATTTCTAAATGCAACAGCCTTTTGTGATACATCGTAGCAATTCCATCACCATCAGTATATATATGAATAGGTCGAATTGATACGTGAAATACAAGAAATGGCATTTTTTTTATTGTGCAGCTCTGAATACATGTATTTTGTGCAAATCTCGATTGTCTTGTTTAGGCTTGGCAGCAATGTGTTCTCTGTACCTTTTGCTTAACATAGTTCTGAATCGATAACCGTCTTTGATCAAGCGAGGCAGTTCGCACCTTTTTGAGCTAGTAAAATTCTTAATTTTTGAATTTTTGTTTTAGGAAAAGACGATCGCTTTCGGATTGTAACGAAGATCGACAAACCAGTACCATCAAATACTGATACTACTAAAAAAAACGAATTAAATGTGGATGCCAGTACAAGCGCAGGTATTTATTACTTTTATGCAGTGAAAGCGTTGTGTTGTTTTGCCATTGCTTTAAACAGAAAGCTTAATGATATTTACCAGACGGATAAAAAGCAGTAGTGTAGTCTAATTAGACGTATAGTATATTTTCTGTTGCAATTAAATATACTGTAAGGAAGTACACTTTTTAAAGGTTATATTTTATAATTGGGAGATGTGCAACAAAATAAATCAGAGTTGTATACAGGCCGAATAGTGCAAGCCCGAACCCATTTATGATTGAAACCCAATACCGGTCCAAAAGATCGCTTTGGTGTAATTCTTGTTTCCTAAGATAAGCTTACATTAAACAGCTCAGATGACCGAGTGGTATAGAGCGTCTGTCTCTTGAGCTGTAGACTCGGGTTTGATTCCGAGTCGGGTCAAACCAATACTTTAAAATTGGTATTCACAGCTTCCCTGCTTGACGCTTAGCATTAAAGGGACAGCGTGGAGAGCAAGCCGGCAAGTTTACATGTTGTGCCGTTGGGAAAGGCACTTAGCGGGATTCCCCCATCTTGGTGTGGTAGACAGATGGCTGGCAACTCCTAAGCGAGCTCGTATAGCGCATTGATCGCTTTCTCGTGATAGGAGGATAAATATGCAACTGACTAACTAACTAGATGTTTGGGCAACCAACAACAGCGCGCTCTTAAGAGGAAACAGAATAAATTCATGAAGCAACGAAGATTGGTTCGCGGTAAGCAACTGCTGGCTGCAGTACTTGGCACTGAAAATATGTGATTGTTCAATGTTCATCTGTAAGCTCTGAATTGACCTTGAAATTTTTCTCGAACTTAACCCGTATCTTACCCAAAAAGCCTGGCCTAACTGACAACACTGAAATGCATATGTGGTTTGACAACAATGAAAAAAACGAAGTAAATGTGGATACTGTACTGATCTTCGCACATACTGTATATGCATGAACAAATATTTAGCTACAAAAATGTTTTGGGTGTAATGCTATGGACTGATGCATATAGTATGTCAAAGTTATAACTGAAGTCATGTTCTTTAAATATAATTTGCTTGCAATCTAGTGTGTATTATTGTTCAACTCGGCAATTTCAATGTCTGTCGTTTTGAAAATAGAGTAGTACATGTGAGAAAAACGAAATTTCGTTTTTACACTTATCTACTCACGAAGGTGTTTTCTATTGCAATACTAATAGAATAGTGCCCTAGGTTAAAGTACCTACTATGTCAAGTACATATCTCTATCATCCGATGTTACATTTTCCTTCTTATGTGTATTTAATCATTATTTTTCCAGTGACTGATCTTTCTAAATTTGATTGGAATAAAGTCTGCCGCAACAAGCCCCAGGATGAAAGTGCAGATATACCAAGTAGTGCGACATCTAGTGGTGACAATGGCCAGCCTGTAAATGCAAAAGTTCCTTCTGACCTCAATTGCACTCAAGCGTGTCTGACGTCACTACGACGATCAATAAGCAATCCAAAAGCGTCGCAATTTTTTGACGATACTATAGTCGTTGATAGCCATAAGTGTTGTCCACTACACACCAGGTGGCGCACAGACAATGTACCTCTTGATGCCTACCTACCAGCAGATGTCGCACCTAAGCAAACAAGTTGTGAAATTGAGGTCGATATATTGGCTGCTGATATTTTGAACAGGTAGCACATATTTCCATTTAAAGGTGTTTTAGTTAAGGTATTGTAACCGTAAAAATTTTTATAAGTGCACTTTTTTAACTTGATATTTTTAACGTAATGAGTTACAGATTGAATGATAAGTAATTGCTGTTTTTAATATACGATGGTTCTGCAAAGTAGGACGTAGTTTGACGCCATATTCAACCTTAAATCAAGTCCATAAAGTACAAAATGAACTCTATTTTTGCAAACAAACTTTTTTTTGCGCCGAAACCCGCTCTGTAATCGAAAGCTTGATGTCTGTATGAAGCGTTGTGAATCTATATTTTCATGAAAATGATTTTTTCGTTCATGAATAATACATTCAAGGCCTTATTTGAATGGATCAAGCATACCACCCGTGACTTTGTCTGAATAAAATTTGGCAAAAATTCAAAGAGGCGCTTTGGATTGGGGTGGTATAAAACTAGATGCCCAGCACTAGGTCGCCCATCAGTACAATTGCAATTTGTCTATGAACATCGATATTTTGTGCTAGAAATGAGTTGGAAGAATCAAGTGGACGAAATCCAGGCATCATATCTATATGGGAGGATGAAAAAGCACGTAGACGTGCGCGCTCTGATAGCTCTTTGATTGAAATGCCTTCTTCTGGAGGAGAAAGGCAAGATGATGGTACCAAAAAGGAGAAACAAGCCTTGGAGGTCAATATGATAGAGCAGATGTCTAGTTAACCTGATGATGAAGTTACACTTCAAGCAGCATTTTCTACCTACGTAATGGAGGTTATTTTTAAATTAAGTAGGTTGAGGAAGAATGCAAAATTTGCGCTCGTGGAGTATGCACCATGCAGCCACCCAAAATTATTTCTGCTTAATCGATTTTTTATTTTTTTAACGCAAGAAATTAATGAAGAAGCCATGCATTTTCGGAACCCGACATTTGGGCGCAGTGCCGTTTGGGCGTGATATACGTTCAAACGCATTGTTAATAAACTTTTCGTTAGTTTTTTTTAATTATTAAAAATTTTTGTGTCTGCAGCGATCTTATCCAATACTTAATTTTCTGTTGGCAACGATCTTATAGAAGAAATTAAGATGTGTTAATTATCGGTAACGTATATCAAAAAAGATGGAGCAAAGTAAAAGTCAAGTTAGCGATAGATAAAGACTCATTTTTACGATCAATTGTCTAGCAACCTAAGAGAGTGATTAAAAGTTTTAGATCAAGGAAAATGTCCACACGATATAAGACAGTGAAATAAAAAAAAATTTAGAAGATGCTTAACGCAGTTGTGGTTTGTAAATACTTTGAAATGGAATCATGTTTGATAAAATAAATTATGAGTCAGCTGTTATTTACGCACAAAAGTTATGATCCATTTCATTCGTATATTAGATTGATCAAGTACCTTTTCAAAATCATGTTATTGGATAAGATCGTTGCGGACACAAAATGGTTTTTGTTAATTTAATATGAAAACTAGTATTGGATAAGATCGTTGCAGACACAAAATAGTTTTATGAATTAAAAAAAAACTAACGAAAAGTTGATAAAAAATGCGTTTGCACGTATTTCGCGCCCAAATGTCCTTGCGCCCAAATGTCTTCGCGCCCATATGGCACTGCACCCAAATGCCCTCGCGCCCAAGTGTCTGCGCCCAGATGTCTCGCGCCCAAATGTCGTGTACCGTACATTTTGTGCTGCTGAATCATATTTTGTCTTGACGTTTTTAAGCTTTAGAAACTTAAAACCATTGTTTGAAGCTACACTAACAAGCTATTGGTTTTTTTGCTAATGTAGTTTCTCAAGCAATCAATCGACCAGCATTTCCCTTCATCTTCTGCTGATGATGAGGATGCAGAAGCCGTACCCAATCGGAGAACAAGTGATACCCTCAGAAGTTCTTTTTGCTCCAACAGTCAAGTTGTATTTGATCCTGCTGAAGTTCGTAAAAGATCGACGTAAGAGGTTTATCTGTTAATACTCGTTGGAGCGTAACGGTGGTAGTGCGTCTGAGTGAAGATTCTACGCTCCAGTTCGATTTGTAGATGATGTTCTTCCAATCTGTCCAAATTACTACTGATGGCTGCCGACTGCAACAGCGCACTTTGCACTGAATGGGCTTATTTCTAATATTTTTTCGTAAATAACTTGAATTTTAATTGATTTAAACCGAGAATATACTGCCTGCATGGTTGACTAAGCTGGTGCTGTGAATTCACTTTCATTTTCAAAAATAAGATCGAATAAAGTCGTTTTAAGTAATAAGTTAAAATTCACCAGTCGGTTAGCGCACTTGATAAAGACATCGCTATCGGTGCGGGAGGTCTGGAGTTCGATTCCTGGGTTGGTCAAATCGGACGCAGTGTCACCAACCGCTCACCACCGCTGCGACGTTTCGTCTGAGCTGTGTTGCCTCGGACATGAGCCCCGACACTCGTTACACTCTTCGGCGTAAAACCGTAATTATAATGAAGGTTTGATTTTTTTTTAGTTAAAATTCAACAATGCGGTGAAGGAGACTGTTTAAAGTGACATTTTTTTCTTAAAGTCAGCTATAGCAACCTACCGAAATGTATGCCAATGCAGTTAACTTTATTTGCGAATTAATCCCGTTAGTTTTACTGGATCTGTGGCCACGAGTGATATAGCTACGTCTATCGAAAACATGTGTCCTATGTTTGAGTTGATTAAAATGAGGTTTGTCAGTGACATAAAATTTATTACGACACAAACACTGGATAGAATTTGGTGTGATACGAATTCTTAAATTGCCTTATTTTCTACTTGTTGTTCCAAAACTAGGAATAGCCTTACGTCACCTTGAAAAATGTTTTCTACGCTTAACCTTCACTGCTGATCAAGTTCAAAAAAATGAAACCTTATACTCACAACATTACTTCGAAGCGTGTAACGAGTGGCACGGCTCATCTCCACGGCTTAGCGCCTGGCCTACGCACTTTCAAACTCTGAAGAAGCTGTCGTTAGCGATACCATGTCCGATGTGACCGACCTGGGAGATGAACACCTAGACCTACCGCTCTAATAGGATGTCACCTCTACGCGAAACGGCAGTCAGTGATGAAAAGCTGATGATATTCACTTCAAAATGAAATCTTCATTATACTCGCAGTGTTGCGCCAAAGCGTGTAACGAGTGGCGTAGGCCATCTTCGCGGCTTAGCGCCCGGGCAGCACAGCTCGAAAAAACGTTGCAGCGGTGGCGAGCCGTTTGCGTTATTGCGTCTGATTTGACCGACCGGGGAATCCAACCCCTGACCTCCCGCACCAATACCAATGTTTAAACAACTGTACTAACGAGTTGGAACAAACTTTTTTGGTGTAATTTTGTGCTGCTTTTTCAGTTCCACCGAGAGTCGTTCATCCAACTTATTTCCAAGCAGACGAGTTAGTTTTGATCTAACTTCGCTCAGCCCTGATCCATTTTTAAACGAGTTGATTGAAATGGAAAGAAACGCGAAGTAAGTTCATTCCTTAACTCAGAAATCATCAAAATTGCGTGCTTACGCATTTACAAAGATCTGTCTCTAGATCTAATTGTGGCATGACGTAAGGATAAAAATATGCCAATAATAATGTTCTTTTTGCAATTTTGTATGGAAACAGATTCTATTGCAATGTCAAAATCTTCCCTTTTTTTAATTTTTAGTTGTCTCGAAGACTTCTATTACGCTGAGATTTGCTCCTAACCAAGTGCACTTTCTTGTTCATTGATTCACAGCTTCGACCGGTTAATTTTATATCATAGGTAGCTAATTTAATTTGATGCTGTTAAACACTGCATAGATTTGTAATAGGCAGTGGTATAGCTACATGTCTCCGAAAAAAATGCTATGTGCTTGTTGCAAGGTTACAATATAGACCTATGTAACCCACAATTGAACTCTGGATTTTTTGTTTCAAATCCGTTTCCCAACTTACAATGCTAGATCCTCTGGTAGTTAAGGAATATATTATCAACTTCACTTTTATTTGTACTTGATCTACAGTGGATCTACGGCTAAATGTAGACGACAATAACCATCTTACTAATTTTTAGAGCATGCAATAGCGACACTTCCTCTCATTCGTCCGAGCCGAGCGCACAGCGACGAATTAGTATCGAACCTTCTCCGCCCAGCACCGACTCATTTTTCATTGGAATGCACTCTGCGGCCAAGTAAGAAGCAGTTTTGGATATTGCGCTATCGATCACCACGTAATTCCGCACAAACTTCGTTGATATAGTTAGTTCGTTATGGCTATGAAAGAATGACCAGTGCACTAAGCATAACCATTGGTGGCTTGTCGAAAGATAAGTAATATTTTTGCCTGTTTTGTGCCTACTGTGTGTCATTGTATCTCTTAATAGTGTAAGGTATAGAATAGTGGTTTCGCCAATTCGGTGTGGAGTTTGCTTCTAGTGTTTTCTGGTACCAGATTGTATGTAATTCAATTTTTGGAATGCACGTTAGCGAATTAACATGCAATCTGGTGACAAATTTATCCTAATGAAAAATACCGTTAAGTGATTGACAAATGAATTTGCAGCGTTGTTCCTATTGTAAATGAAGAAATTGTTTCACAACTGGCATCCCCTAATGATTCGTGGTCGCATGGCAATACAGTCCCGGATGAACAGAGCGAGAGGTAACTTGTAACTTTCTCCAAAATTTGCATTTGGGAAAGTGATTACGATTTACCACCTGTTATTCAATGATATTATGGTTTGGGTTACGTAGTAAACCTTGATAATGTGATAGCATTTTTACCATTTTTTGTTGAGGCGGGAATCTTTACAGCTGTCGTTTGTTGAGAGATTCGGCTTCGTATCACTTTAATTGTATTGGTGCAAGGGTTGCAGTTGCTGCAATGGCTAAATGCCGAATAGCAGACATGTTATTACACAGCCTGAATTTATCGCGTAATCTGTAAAGCTAAGAATGTTTGAAGAAGCTTAATGTGATGTTTGCGCCATTTACATTAGGGTAAAGCGTAGAAACCGTAATCGTAAGGCTGCGACTCGGCTCTAACCCGATTATGTAGCTGTGGTTTTGGTGTGATTCTGCTTGAATTACGGTTTTTCGATGTGGCGAATTTGTACCAGCAGCAGATTTAAAAAGAAGAAAAAAACAAAAAATACTGCATCTCTTAAATGAGTCCGGCGCATGCATTGCGGTTTTCTGATTTGTCTGTAACCGGTGAATGTCGGATTGCTAAAAGAGGGTATTTTGTCCGTTTTCCAATGTTTTGACTATTAAACGAATACGTTCAGATCAGCAAACACCTCTTCCATTGCGTCGCAGCATAGCAACGGTATTATCGATAACGCACTCAGTGACGATGAAGATGACGCCACCATAATAGATCCATCGAACAAGTAAGTTTGCTTATCGCATCTTATGTATATTTATCAGCGAGCATTTAAAGGCGTGTTTACGTACAAAAAGGCTGCAAAAAGGCTTTTCCCCATAATTTTGGTGGGAAGAAGCAGTAAAAAAATCAAATCTTCATTATACTCGCGGGATTACGCCGAAGCGTGTGACGAATGGCGGGGCGCCATCTCCACGGCTTAGCGCCTGGCCAACTCAGGTTTGAAGAAACATCGCAGCGGTGGCGAGCCGTTGCCGACACTGCCCGATTTGACCTACCCCGGCGGCCCGAGAACTAAGCCCCGTACTTCCGGCACCGATAGCGATGAACCAGCAAGATAGCGACACAATCACAAAGCAAGGGTTTCTCTAGTCTTCTACGAAGTATTGGGTAACAATAAGACCATTAATGTAATAATGGAAAGTAATATACCGTATGTTAAATTTTCAAAGGCATGGCTGTCAAACGTAGTTTTGTTTTTGGTTCGGTCAAAAAAAAGTTTCATTACGGTAAGACCAAATGTTTATAACACTTGATTTTTGCTCTTGTATCTTTGTCAATATTTTTTGGAATATCATGCAATGCTACTAAGCTTCTAATTCCAGCCTCAAAATGTGCTTTCGCTGATAGCTTTCTTTATATTAATTCTCTTCTTTACTACTTCTTGTATTTGCAATAGCATGCTACTGTAGTATACGTGGTTAGGACAGGTTTTTTTTTTTAAGAAAAATTTTAAGCCCTCAAAGCAAACCCACAACAAAACTTTTCCCGATTCTGGGTACCTGATTTGTAAGTTGTGGCGACCTACATTAAGTCCGTAAAGTGCCTTTAAGAAACCTTGGTATAGATGTCCTGCGAATCCCATGATGGTGGTAAGTTAATTTAATACACCTGCCGGTTGGCCGAGTGGTTGGGACATCGGTGTGGTAGATTTGGGGTTCGGTTCCCGACCTTATCAAATTGTATGCAGTGTCGCCAACAGCTCTCCACCGTTGTGACGTTCTTGGGACCTGTGTTTCGCAAGCACTAATCTGTGCAGGTAGCTCCGCTACTCATACCCGTTTCGGCCCAATACCGCGAATATAATGTTTTTTTTTTATTTCGAAATATAGGTCTCGTCATATTAGCTCAGACCGAATTGAATCAAATGAGAGCCTGATTATGTCTCAGCCGTGGGAAAGCGGAATTGAAGATTTGCTGCTGCAATACCATTCCGATCAAAGTGATGACGACACCATTATTCCCCAACTAGATGGAAAGTCCGATGATGATGTCATAGGTTTGATGACGTAGTTCTACTTGATAAACTTCTGTATGTTGAGTTCTTTCTTGTGTAGAATCGTCGCAGTTAGTTGAGCCTTCACATCGGAGGCTGAAGCTAAAGAAACGTAAAGGACCTCCGATACCTTCATCCTATCCTCAGCAAAGACCGAAGATGGATGGAAAACAAGTAAGCATTTAAATCTCACAAACAAACCCATTCAAACACTGCAACTTTATTCATTTTTTTCTTTCCTAGATGTTTTTTCTGATTTTTGATATTTAGTGAATCCTTGGCATTGTGTAGTACTGCCAGTATGTATGTCTTCTGCGCTGCAGTGATTCGCAAACGTTAAGAAAATATAACGATTATTTGAATGAGAAAAATGACATTCAACCACTTACAAACAGCGAATTTATGTTCAAATTAAAACTACATTGAAGCGAATGCGAAAAGATGGTCGTGAACGTCTTCGCAGATTTCAGTGCAACGAGTGACTTGTTTTACGTGTTCATTTAAGACGTAATGCTGTAATAGTTAGAACTGTATGGTTTTCTTGAGAGAACGGTCATTGTATAACTTTTCTAGAAACCGTCCAGCAGTCAACAAATTCAAAAAAGTGCCGAACCAAGCAGAAAATCTCTCAAAATTCAGAAACAACCACGTGCAAAAAACTCAAATCAAAGCAATCCTCAAATTATGTCGAGTACTCCCAAGTCTTGCTTACCGCCTGTTGAAGTCTCTTCTGCCATTGTGAAAGTGCGGGCTCAATCCAGTCCGCCATCTTGGAATGCCGCGCAGACATTTCTTCAAAACACTAATACAAGTTGGGGAGAAAGCAGTGACCCTTTCTGTAGTAACCCACTAGACGTCCAACCAATGGCTGCTTCCAAGTAAGAATACGTTTGTGTAGAAATGCTATTGCAGTGTTGCCGTTGAAAATGTGCAAAATCATTTTCTATTGTTACGCTTGGGTGAATTAAGGCTAATTCAGACTAAAAATTGATTGCTGTCAACGGTCAATGACGCTTCCTTGTTTTGTGCTTGGTTGAGCGAGCACTTTCATCTGGGGCTCCTGTCCTTGCAGTGCACATTGCTCATCGCTAATCTGATTTACTCACATTGGCAGACTCTAACAACCAGTTAAGGTTTTTTGGATGGTGTCACAAGCGAAAATGTGTGCAAGTCGTTAAATTAATTTTGGGATTTCCCAAAACAAACTTCTGTGAGCCTTTCTAATGATATTTAGTAAGGTCGAAGCCGTGGCTGTCGAGTTGAGTATTTTACAATCTTTATTTTGTAGTATATAATTGTGTAATGTGATGCTGAGACTGTGTTTTTTGATTTTTAGGTTGTTAACCACTCTTCCATCGGGGAGTAAAAGTGTCGTACCGTCATCAAAACGGACTCTTGATGAATTTAAATCTGATTTTCCTTGTGGTTTGGAACATTGGAAGTTTCTGGCTTCTACCATAGTCTCCAATCCTTCTAATGTAACAGATAATCAGCCACATTCCTCAAAAACTGCAACACCTTGCATTAAAGACGATATTATGGTTCTTAAGCCTCTTTGTGAACCCCCATCCCCAGCTAAAGTTTGGAAATGGGTAAAATTAAAAAGAGTTGAAAGTTTTCTCGAAAAATCCGATATTTCTGAGTTAAATAATTCTACCCAGCCCCAAACAAAAGTTGAAACTCTTGCCTTGAAAGGTAATTCAGTTAACTGTGAAGAGACTGATGAGGTAGTACCATCTGAAACTACCAGTGAGCAGACACATAGTGTTACACCTATAACCAAGCCTTCATCCATTAAAGGTTTGACAGATGAATCCGCACATCACGATGAATATATTGTTCGAGATACACTCGCAAGCACACCTTTGTCGACAGCACCTTTGAAAAAGAAATCTCTTTCGTTGCCGCACAAGAAACTATTTGATGATGCTCAACCACCAGTAGAAAAAGAACATGATTCAAGCAGCCGTACTTCGCCATGCGAGTCTCTTTCTCTTCATTCTTATCACGACAGCGAGTCTCTAGCTGCTTCCGACGTTGTGGGAGTTGTACACAATACATTTGCATTTCGAGCTTCGCAAAGGGACCTTGCCGATGCGAAAGTACTGCATGAAAAACAGCATCTAATCGTAATGAGTATGGAGCTGCATGTGAAGACAAGACTGGACCTTTTGCCTGATCCAGAGATAGATGCTATACGTGCTGTATTTTATTCCATACAATCAGACTCGTCTGAAGTCATAGAAACTGGCTGTTACGTCATTGATGACGTCAACCAGAGTTGTGCAAGCGTGAAAAGGTGCGGCATAACTGATTTGAAGGCTAGATACGTGGAATCGGAATCAGATTTGTTCAATCATTTGTCAACTTTAGTTATCAATGTTGATCCAGATATCTTACTAGGCTATGAGGTACAAATGCAGTCTTGGGGTTACCTGTTGTCCCGGGCAACCCACTTAGGGTACGATTTATGCCGTTATTTATCCCGGGTACCTGACGATACGAAAAATAGTTGGTGCAGCTCTGAGAAAGATGAGTTCGGCGCTGATAATGCGTCTGAAATTCACATAGTGGGTCGCCTAGTGCTCAACTTGTGGCGCCTAATGCGCAGCGAGGTGGCGCTGTATGACTACAAGTTTGAAAGCGTTGCATACCATCTTTTGCATCAGCGACACCCCCATTATTCCCCTAAAACCCTTACACTTTGGTTTGATCAGCCCAAATCAGTTCTGACGACTCGTTACCACCACAGCCACACTCGAGCAAGAGTGATCAAGTACATGATGTGCAGGGTGCTGGGAAATTTGCAGCTCATTTCTCAGCAAGATATAATTGGTCGCACCTCAGAACTGGCCAGGTTGTTTGGAATCCAATTTTATGAGGTTCTCACTCGTGGATCACAATTCAGGGTAAGCATTTAAGCTAAAAATGCACTAGTCACTACCAGAGTTTTTTAAAGGGGTAGTAAAGTCAAAATTGTTGATTTTATGAAAGAAATCGCTAGAGATAATTTTTTAAAATTAGTCGCGTTGATCCGGTGCATTTTTTTTGGCTTATTCAGAAGATATGGAGCTTCTAAAAAGTTGTTAACCGAGTACAAATAAAGTTTATTTTGTTACCGAGAATAAAACAGAATACGACATTGTAAAATAAGAGTTTGGAGCCTGTAAGCCTAAGCTTTCAACGTTGGACTCAGTTCCACAAATATGTTAGAAGGTGCTTTTGGTGCAACTGTAGAACTAGTGCTGGAAGCTGAAGCAGTTTCGAGTTGAACAGTTAGCAGGCCAATCAGTAGAACAATTAAAAACGAAATAATTTTGACCTGAATTCTTGGGGAATTGTTATGGCGAAACAGCAATTTGCTGGATCTGCCAGGTCGTGGCACGTTTGCTGGACGTGGCACGTTCCCCTAACTACTGTTTCGCCATAACAATTTCCCAAGAATACTGGCCAAAATTATTTTGCAGAAAACGCCATGACGCCAAAGTGCACACTGACAATTGAGTAGTTTCGAATAATTTTTGTAATTTGTGTATAATTAAAAAAATCAGCATCAGTTATTTTTTGCTGGTTTATTTTGGGGTTACTGAAGCTCCTAAACACGAGCCACCACTGGCCCTAAGTACTTGTAGACCCAAAACGTAAAAACGTTGTTTTTCTCCATGATTATCCTAAATAAAGGGACTCGATTTTCATTCCTAGGGACCCACATCGAGTCTCTAAAATGCTCCCAAAACCCAGCGTTACGTTATGTATACATGCCATGCGCAGTTGTATAATTTCTCTATATTGGTTACTAAATGGTTAGCATCGATACTAATCTGTTTTTAATTATGCATGAGATTGCTACGAGTGGTAATTTTGGCAGACTTTACCTCGTTTTAGTTTGATTGCTCAGATGACGTAAAAAGGGTAGAAGTCGTAGATATGTCAACCTTACAAGGTAAACTAGGTTTACGGCTTACAAATATATGACTCAATTGCCGTAGCAAATTTGCAATTTTTGTTCATTCCAAACATTAGAGTTAGAAGCATTTGTAGTATACATTCCATTAAGCAGTTTTTCATTAGTTTTCGGCCGGTTAGTTCAGTTGTTACTGACAGCGCTATCGGTGTGGGAGGTCCGCGTCGGTCAAATCGAACGCAGTGTCGTTAAGGGCTCGCCGCCGTTGCGAAGATCGGAACTGTGTTGTGTGTTGTCCAGGCGCTTAGCCGCGGAGATGGACCCTGCCACTCGTTACACGCTTTGGCGTAATCCCACGAATATAAGAAAGATTTGATTTTTTTAATTAGTTTCGTTTCTATTTAGGTGGAAAGTATGATGCTGCGACAAGCACACTCCCTTAACTACGTTGCTGTATCCCCTAGCCCTCTTCAAAGGGCCAATCAGAAAGCCCCGGAATGTATCGCGTTGGTTATGGAGCCAGAATCTCGTTTTTATAGCGAACCAGTAATAGTGGTTGACTTTCAAAGCCTTTACCCTTCGATGATAATTGCTTACAACTACTGCTTTTCTACTTGTCTGGGTAGAATTGAACATTTGATGACGTGAGTTCTGCGTGGTAACTTTGCATGCTAACTACTACAAGGCTTTGGTAGTATAAAAGTTGTTCATTTAAATAAGCTGTGCTTGTTGAACGTTTTTCGTATAATGTTTTGAACTATACGCAATGTAGTGACACTGACGTGGTTTGGAAATTAATAATGGATTAACTGAAAAGCTGTTTAGAAGCTCCCATTCTTAATATGTTTATTTCAAACTCTTGTTCTTTCTACATTAAAAATAAATATGTTAAGTTTTGAGTTTGTCTTGGGTACGAATTCGAGAACTACAGCCACATCCTTTACTTTGTGAATATATTTTTTAACCTGAAAATTTATTTAAAAATTAATCTGAAAACCAGTGACCTGTCGACTTTCACCTTAGTTGTGAAATAATTAGCTTTATGTCGGGTAGCTAAATTGCCCTTGTAATGTAGTTGAAAATGATTAAAAACTTCGTTACTGAACCTTGTATATTTCTTGGCAGGGGAGATGTGGGACTAATGAGCCATTTTTCACTTTTTGCTTTCTAACTCCTGAATTTGTTGTGTTAGCAAACAAAATTTTATATTTGAGTAGACCAGCAGGTGATGCAACTCCGTACTGAAGTTGGGCAAGAACAAACATGTTTTAGTTAAATCATTAAAAATTTAATTTTTTGAGAAATGACTCATTGGTCCCCTTAGTTTGTGGGACCAATGAGATACGGTGTGGGACCAATGAACCACTAGAAGGATGCTGCAGAAAAAGTTATAGATCTACCATGAAATGAAGTTTTATCACAGTAATAAAACTAGGAAGTAAAATCAGTGTGGTAATATTAATTAAAATCATTTAAGAATGAAATTGTAACTACGCGTTCTCATGCTTATCTAGCAGTGAATAGTCAGTGAAAAGGGCTCTACACTATCAGCGCCATTCCCTTTTTCTTTGAGTTTACGCTATGTCTTTGTCTTTTACATAGCTGCGACCTTTCTGTAGTCAAAATCATAACACAATAAATAGATAAAACAAGCAGATTTATTAACAAAACTTGACATGCAAGAATCACAAAAAAATCTATCAATCACCCTTGACAATTATATGCCATAACGAGCCAAAATAATAAATAATTTTAACACATCAGCTAAACGCTTAGTAGCAGCAGCTGAAGATGGCGGTGAAAGAATTTGAATTATATATCACTTTACCTTACAGTAGTCAGATCATCAACGTCAGGGAAGACAAAATCATGGTTAACCTGCTATGACCGTTTTAAGATTTCAATTTCATAATCATCTTTGTCATCAGGACCACCAAGTAGCAGTCCAACAAAATGCCTAAAGCTCCCAACTACAGAAAACACTTTAACAATGACATAGAGGCCTGCCTTAACTATGTCCACATCCGGTGCATACCAAACTGCCACTGGCTCATTGGTCCCTCTTTGCACTGGCTCAAAGGTCCCACTACTGTGTAGGCACAAGATTTTACTAACTGGCCGCTACCTGATAGGGTATATGTCTCTGAGCTTGGCAAAATCTTTTTCTACAACAAATATACTTCAAAAACAAGCAATACTGTGCTACCTTCCGTTTGACTTCAAGTTCACAGACAAAAAAAAAACAATCAGCAACAAAAAAAACTTTTGAGCTAGTAAAAAAGGTTATCCATTCTTGCACACGTGTGGATGATCATAACTCGATCAAAACCCGGATGTAAAACTTTGAAACTATTTTGAATCAATTCCTAAAAGAGAAAGAAAATCCGCCGAGAAGTTTGCGAAAAATCAACTATGGTCATTGGTCCCACCCTGATCAAAGGTCGCTCATCTCCCCTACTACACTTGTTCTTTGTGTATAGACTGTTATGAAGTAAACGACAGCGGACAGATGAGTACATTGTTTTAACAATGTACGAGCATAGTGCTCTGCCTGAGGTGCGTTTATCGATACGCAACATGCGACAAGCGACAATTTTTGAATCGCACCTTGTTTGCTTTTACTGTTTACCGATCACTCGACAACTTGTGAAAACCTACATTTACTTACGTTATAATTTTTCTCACACGTCGCGTGTCGCGTATCAGTAAACACGCCTTTACAAATACTATAAGAACCGTTTGGGTTGCAAGTTGTATCGTTGCTTTATTGCTTGTTTAGTGCGGGAAACACTCCATTTGGTTGCACTAATCTCAATGTCCCTATGAGTGAAATAAAACGGTTACTTCGAGGTGGAAATGTTCATATTGCTTCCAATTCTGTCGCATACGTGAAGTCAAATGTTCGTCGGGGTGTGCTACCAGCTATGCTGGAAGAAATACTAAGTACGAGAATCATGGTCAAGGATTCAATGAAGAGATGCACGGATAAAGCGACGAAGAAGATGCTGGACCACAGACAACTCGGACTCAAGTTAATTGCCAATGTCACGTACGGTTACACGGGAGCTAGTTTCTCAGGAAGAATGGCTTGTGTGGAGGTGATACGTTACGCTTCGCAGTTTTTTTAACAAGGTTTATTATGTTCGTGTCCATAATAAACCGGTGGGAAGCCAAAGTAAAACTATTTTTCTCCTTATTTTCTATGGACCCTTTTTTCACGCTAAGAGGCTCCAATCGGGTCCATAAAAACCTTGAAAACCCTGTGTTGTGTTTTTAATATACAGTTAATTGCAGCCCAAGTTTGTGTGATGAAAAAGGATGCACTTAAGAACGGTTAGCATTGTTAATTTGGGAGAGCTTTTGCATTGCCTTTTCAATTAACAGAAACAACTTGAAACAAGACAAATTATAACGTTATCAATAGCACCATTAATGACAGCACCATATTCTTGGCGCTCAACATGACTTAGTGTGCAGAATGAAATTGTTTATACTATTATTGCTTTCGTAATAGTTGTTTTTGCGAAGTTAGAGCTTTGGGGTTAAATTGCCCCGCAAAAACGTTTTATGAGAAAAAGCTTTTTCAGTCTGAGCTTTTACCTGCGTAATGTTCAATGTTGAATTTGACGCTTTGTTTTTCCAGATTGCCGATAGCATTGTGAACAAAGCGCGTGAGACTCTAGAGCGAGCCATAGAACTGGTCCATGCTCACTGGGACAAGTGGCACGGCCGTGTTGTGTACGGGGACACGGACAGTATGTTTATTGCTCTGGAAAAGGGGACTAGCAAAAAAAGAGCTTTTCAAGTAGGGAGAGAAATTATTGAAGCAGTCACACAGAGCAACCCGAGACCTGTAAAACTTAAATTTGAAAAGGTAAAAATGTGATGTAAGGGAAGTTTTTGCATTTGTTCGTCACGCCAATACAAAATTTTTGTGTATTTGGTGTAATCCGGTGGTTCTTAACCTCTGGTACGAGTAGTGGTACGCGAAGCTGTTTTTGGTAGTACACGAGACATTTGTTCAATCCTTAATTTTTAAAATATAATTAAGCTTAGCTGTATGCACGCCTGCATAAGTTTTGTAAAAACAACGATTTACGATCGTGGAATTACTTGAGCTTTTAGCAGAAAACATCAACTGGCCGGTTGGCGTAGTGGTTGAAGCCATTGTTATCGGTGCCACAGGTCTTGTGTTCGATTCCCGGGCCGGTCAAATCGAACACTGGCGCCAACCGCTCGCCATTTCTTTGTGGCCCAGGCGTTAAGTCGTAGAGGTGGACCCCGCCACTCCTACACGCTTCGGCGTATTACGGCGAGTATAATGAAAATTTGATTTTTAGTAGAAAACATGCATTGAAAGAGAGTGGGGTTTTAGTTACCGTGTTTTTGTGAATCATGGAAGACCACAACTTACAATCGACTTTGCAAATGACTGTACAAAGCAATTGAAGATCTTACATGAAAAGTTTTGCAGGTTTATCAGCCGTGCATTTTGCAAACCAAGAAGCGGTACGTTGGCTACGCTTACGAAACTGAAGAGCAGAAAGAACCGATCTTTGATGCGAAAGGGATTGAAACTGTGAGAAGGGATGGATGTCCTGCTGTGGCAAAGATACTCGAGAAAACGCTAAGGACCTTGTTTGACAGTAGAGATGTTTCCAAGGTAATTGATGCACAACTTGCAACCGAGTAACCTTGAACCACCGTGACTTTTATTATGCTCCAAGGAAGTAGATTGTTTTTTACTGTCTCAAAGAAATACTCCTCAAGTCGAACAGTTTTTTCTTCTAATGCAAAGTAATGTATCTTGTCATCAGGCATTTTTTACAATCTTTAATTTTGTTGATCTGAGCTAAGTCTTCGCGTTCTTTTTTGGTTTGATTTTACTTATTTTTCACTTGTTTGGACGTTTAATTAGACACATTTGTTGTAGAAAATCAGGTTTTAGTTAAATTGCCGAGTTGGTGATCAAAAAATTGTTGGCCCTGGATTGAGCTACGTGTTATGGTTAGGAAAACACCTATTTTCCATGTGAAGTGAAACTGAGCATTTTTGTGAACCACTTCTACCAAAAAACTAGCTCATAACTCAAAAAAAAGATATCTTTAGTGAAGTTTTACAGGTCCTCAAGCTCACAGAAACCTTACTGTATCGATTTATTTTTTGATCTTGCCTAGAGGCAATTCATTTAGAACTAGGCGATTATTCAATTCAAGAATGCTAAAGACTGTTTATTGTTTGAATCAGCGGTTCCCGATCTTTGTTTCTTTATTACCCACTTTTGATGTGACTGCCCATCAATTACCTACTGCATAAGTGTTTTAAACTAAACCAAATCGAGATTCGGCTGCAAAAACCGGTGTTCTCCGGAAAAAAAAAAAAAAAATTGGTCATCATTCCGCGCCAGCTCCAAAATCGGCTGCAAAAAGGGTATTCTTCAAGAAAAAAGGTCTTTACCTTTGGAGTGAAATTTTGGGACATTTGGACCGGGACTGGTCGTTTAATTTCCCACCTGAAAACTCGAAACTTCCCACAAATGGCCAATTTTCCCCACCGGTTGGGAACCTATGGTTTAAATCAATTACTCTTATTACATTATTACTTCTAATCTTTGTAGGTCAAGGAATATGTGACTTCAGAATGTGGGAAGATAGTGAACGATGGCAAGGCCACTTTACAAGATTGTATCATAGCAAAGGAGTACAGAGGAGCAAAGTTTTACAAACAGGGTGTCCTTGTACCTGCGTTGGTGCTGACCAGGTCATTTATTATGAAATATGCAAGCTAATGTTTCATATCGAAATAAGTAGAAAAACTGCTCTCAAAAGCATCCGATGAGAACAAATCTTGTCAAATTTTGCCACAGCTTTAGAATGTGTTCTAGATGCGTTGATTTAATTTTTAAGCATATTGCTTACGAATAAAATCGTTCTCTGAGACGTAAGCTAATGCAAGTGGCTATGAAAACCTATTTGGGATTACAATAAATATGGGACGAAAATACCTGTAAGTAACTAAGTATCATACAGTTGCAGTAATTCTTGAAACTTGACTTTTCCCTAGCATAGATTCAGCTGTGCGAACCTGGAAGTTCTGCCTTGCTTACATTGCTGACAATTGTCAGCTGAATCGAAGTCGAAACGTTTAGCTTTAAGAATTACTGTAACCTTATTTTTCCTCTTTAAGCCATTTAGGGCTAGAGTGGTGGTTTAGTAACAAATGCAATTTTAGAAAACTTCTGGCTGCGGACAAACGCTCTGAGCCTCGCATTGGTGAAAGGGTTCCTTACGTAGTTGTGCATGGTGCTCCTGGTACTCCTCTTTACCAGTTGATACGTCAGCCTAAAGACGTCATCAATGACGTCAACTTGAAACTGAATGGAACGTATTACGTGACAAAGATGATTCTACCTGCTCTAGACAGGATGTTGTCATTGCTGGGTGTTGATGTGACGCAATGGTATCAGCAGTTACCCCGGGAATTGCGTATATGTGGGTGGTCAGAAGATCTTGGCGAGGAAAGAACGGGAAAAAATAGAAGGGTAAGTTTTTATGGGTTTATTTGGGTAGTGATCGGAAATTCTTCAATTTGTATGTAGTTGCATATTTATCCTACTATCACGAGAAGGCGATCAAACCGCTATAACGAGCTCGCTTAGGAGTTTTTTGTTTTTAGTTGCATATTTAATCCTATCGCGAGAAAGCGGTCAATGCGCTATACGAGCTCGCGTAGGAGTTGCCAGCCATCTGTCGACCACACCGAGATGGGAGAACCCTACTAAGTGTCTTTCCCTACGGCGCATCAAGTAAACTTGCCGGCTTGCTCTCCATCCTGCCCCTTTTAATGCTGAGCGTCAAGTATGGAAGCTGTGAATGCCAATTTTGAAGTCATGTTCGACCCTGCTCGGAATCAAACCAAAGTCTGCAGCTCCAGAGGCGTGCGCTCTTACCACTCGACCATCTGTGCAGTTAGCTATTTGTGAATCAATTGATATTGCTATGTTTGAATTGCGATTTTTGGGAAGTTTTTTTTCTGCACGTAACTTCTTAATTCAAAACCTTTTTTTGCAGGCCACTTTATCCCAATATTTTAGCTCCCGCCACTGCCTTTGCTGCAAGTCACTGAGTACAAACGCGTTATGTGCGCAATGCATGCGCGATTCCCTTTCCCGTCAACAATGCGCAGTCAAATTAACCAGTGAACTCAGTCGAATTGATAAAAGAAGTGCTCGTATTAACCAGGTGAGAATTTCGATATCATGTTAATTTGAACATTAGCAAGGTGCTTAGAAGACACTGCATTATTATCGGTGTCACGCTGTGTTTTTATGAGCTTGTTTGTGGTCTCGGTGCAATGACTGGCTGAATTGAAAGTGTAAAATGTCGGCAGCGTGTCCGAGTGGTTCGTAGCGTCGTTTTTATGGCGGCCATGATGGCAAGGTTAGTGGTATAACTCCCATTTAAGCCTTGTTGTTGCGTCTGTGGATAAGATGCTTAACGATAATTATCTCTGCTTGGTGAAATCTAACAGGCAGCAATTAAAAAAGTTAGAAGCAAAACTCAAACGGAAAACTCGGAAACAAAGGCAACTCCTAAGCGAGTCTGGATTCGTCCTCTGTATAGCATGTCCGTCGCTTTCTCGTGACAGGAGGATAAGAATTAAGAAACCAAAACCAATTTGCAGTTCAACATTAATCTTGTTCCTTTTGCCGCCATCGTTCGTGTGAGCTAAATGCTCTACTTACAAGACTTGCGTTAGGGAAGACCACTTTGGCAAGTAGACCTTTTGTTGCAAACAATTTTTGAGTTTTCTTTGTGACCCATTGCGACCTTAAAAAAGAGAAGTAGACGCTTTTGAAACAATACAAGATAATATGCAAATTGCAAAACCAAAAACATTAATGGACCCTTCAACGGAGCAAAAATAGATTTGGTTGAAATAGTTCTTTTTGCTTTGAAAGATTGCACTTGAGCGGTTAATAAGCGTGGACTGTTGCTCCATGACTTGTATTGCACTACTCAAGAACCATCTATTATCTACAGCTTTGCGTGGCTAGCTAGTTGACCATTTGTTTCCACATTAGCTGACGGTATTCACACCACCTCGTTGTACCGATGTATTTTATCATTGTTAGCTAAAGGACATGCGTTTATTCTTTCCAGTGCAGTAGAAAAGCGTGTCAGTTTAATTATGTTTATTGAAAGAGTGTATTAAATGTTTTACGAGCAGTTTGGTTTGTAGATATGCCCAATTGCCCATACTTTGAGTGGCCTGTTATGCTTTTTATTCTATCCTTTCCACTTATGCTAAAACTTTTTAGATTTGTGCTTCCTGTGCCAATACTGCTTCCCCCAGTGATATCAAGTGTGAGAGTTTGGATTGTCCAGTGATGTACAAGCGAGTTCGAGCCCAACAGCAGTCGGACAAAGCCAAAAACTTAAGGAACATTTTATCGTCTTTCGACCTTTTTTGAACCCATTTTTACTTGTACCGTTGTGTACTTATTGTTTGGCTGAGTTTATAAGTTCGTTGCTGCTCAAATATTCAGCTTCTTCACTAGCTTTACGTTGCAATCATGTTCTAAATTTTTATGCACTTCGCATTTGCAGATGTAGCAATTGAATTGAAACTGTGAAATTTTGCTGTTTTAGAAGTTATCGTTTCCATTATCAATATAGTATCATGTAGGCCTACCGTATTGTTATTGGCATTGTATTTAGTTGCATATTTATCTTGCTATCTCTAGAAAGCGATCAGAGCGCTGCCGATATAACGAGCTTGCGTGGAAGTTGCCGGCCATTATGTCTACCGCTCCGTCACATAATGCCAGCACTAACAATGGAGTACATCTGAAGAAAATTAGAAAGACCCTGGCATTTTGCACGAGTCCGTAAAAATAAAATAATCACTTCATTATCCCTCCACATTATCTCCGGTTGCACGAAAGCGTGACGAAGTACTAAAACAAATCAATTTAACAGGGCAGTAACTAGTCGGGAGCCAGCTTCCCTGTCAAAATTTTGGCCCCCCCTGTCAGAAATAGACTACTTTGCTTGTTTCTTTGTCTAATTACCAACGATACAGACATTGAGCTAAAAATGTGCACGGGCAACCCATACGGCCTCAGTACACAATAGTGGGTCTATTCAAGTAAAAGCCGCTGCGTCATGAAGGTCCACGCTCGTACCACCGGAAAGAGCGACATTGAGTAATGGAATAATCAGAGCAGCTTGATGACGACCGGGTTATACTTGGGTAGACCCACAGTAGTCAGGATGTTGCAAATGAGCCGGGTATAGTTGGCACTTCAAAAGAAATTAAAGCAAGTGTGGAGTTGGCGGGCTTTAACTTCATCGACGTTCAATCGTATTCGTCACCCACTCGCTGACCTACACAGTAAATGAACGGAGACTTCCAATGACTCTGTTAGTTTATTAGTTGTGGCCACAATTACTTTAAAGACGCACTATAACTTACTTGCATTACAGTAGCATAGAATAAAAAATGTAGCGTTTGAGGCCTATAATATTTTACTGTCAACCAAACGAAACAAAAACTTGGTTTGATCATATAGACTGTCATATCGGTTCAGTCACTAGCGTAGCCAGGATTTTGCAATGAAGGGGGGGTGAGAATGACGTCACATTTGACCATACCTTGTATACACGAGCGGATCCAGAAAGTTTTGGTGGGGGTGGTGTAATTTTGAATTAGGTTGAATGTTAACTAAATACAAAGACGTTTAGACCCCGAAACGGGCGTAAATAAGCCTCTTGAAAATGTTTCATGTCAGGGGCGTATTCAGAACTTTTTTTCAGGAAGGGGGTACCCATTTTGGTCACTTTTTCAAGCGTAGTTTTTTTCGGCAGAGTTAATTTTAAGCAGCGTAAGTACCAAAACCAACTCTAGGGGGTTTCGGAGGCATGCTCCCCCGGAAAAATTTGTATACTGTAGGTAATGGCCATTTTAATACTTTTTAAACAATTTTTGAAGAAAGCTTATCACATTTTTGGCCCCTGACTTTGAGTACTTTACCAATGATGCATTTTGTTCGCTCAGTTTTGATTATGCGTGCTTAAGGCGACTACGGCAAATTGTTATGTTCAATATCTGGAAAAGTTTTAATCTAAATTACAGCTTCTACTGTTTCAACTAGGCCTAGATCTGTATATTTAGCTATTTGATCGAACTACCAGTAGTTAACAGATTATATAACACTTAAATTATTTTTCAAATTTTACTTTTTTTCAGAGCTACCGGTGCTGGTACCTGAGAAACTAGCTAACTTGCCTATACGGTGATATTTTACTTGGGCTCAAGCAGACGCATAATTTTACTGCCAGACAACACTGAACATACACCTGCTCCAACTACCTCTGTACCTAACTTTTTCAATCCGCTAACAACAACCAACGTTTTCACATCACACGCACAACCTTTATGCTGTCTAATAGCGGCATCTGTCATTCAGCTAACAGATGTATTGTACCCATTATTACGTAACTATCATTGTAACTGCATTGTCGCTGCAAAGTCGGAAAATGCTTCTGCAGCCAGTGTTGCCAACTGGTATATTTATATACCAGATTTCACAAATCTGGTATATTTTTTGGACCGTTTGGTAGGTGAAATTATGGTTTGGTATATGTCCTTAAATTTGGTATATTTTTATGCCTTTTGGTAGTGTTTTTTTGCGTTTGGTATATTTCAGAAATTTAATACAGCTGATATGTTGAAGATTACTAGAAAGCTCCTTAATTGCCGGATTACCAAATAAATCCTTTCTACGGATTTGAACAATGCAGTTTTACATAATTGGCAACACTACTAATGGCGATTTTTTTTGCACAATGTGCCAATGAGGCAGAAGCTCTAGTCTAGAATTTTCTTTTTCTGAAGCAATATATTGTGAATTGTGAAGAATGGATTGGCTAGTTTATAGTTTTGAGTGTTAAGTTGTAGCGTTGTAGGGTTTGGCATTTGGATTAAGGCTTGGTGTTCACATTATATTATCAGCAGGCTAATATGCAATGATTGGGGTTTGGGTTGAATGTTAAGGATCAGAATTTGGGATGTTTAAGGGGTACTGGACTACTGGTACCGGTATTAAACCTACTGGGATAACGTATCGGTATTTATGTTTGGCATAGCAAGGAGACCAGTGAATTGATTCAATAAAATGAACCTCCATTAGCCGGGCGTTGTTAAGATCATGCTGTATGGAAAATATGGTAACCGGAATCGCTACTTCGCTAGTGTGCATCAAGAACGTATATACCGGTACGTTTCCCTATGGTGTGATACGGCATGATCTTCACTAGACCCCATTAGCCTACCAACTTAGCACTTAAGAGAGTAGTAAAATTTAATAGCTCACCAACACCAATTCCTTGATTTTTTTTTATTTTTCAGAATACTGTAGGCTACCGGTACATTGCACTATTAATTACCGGTATACCGGTAATAAATTAGCCAAAATTCAAGTATAATTTATACTAAGACATGATACTGTAAATTACTACTGTAGTTTATACTGATTGTTGAAATAATGCCGAAATGGAAAAACAGCTATGACTCGGGAAGAAGGTTAGTGACTAGGAAACTTTGCAGTTTTGCACCTTTTTTGTTTTTAGCAGTGTATCGGTATATTTAGAAGTGTTGTTTCTTTACCTGTTGTTATTGCATAAATTTACCCGCCTGCTTCTAGTATTACATGAAAATGCTTAAATATGCATTTTTATTTTTGGATTGAGTGTTGCTGACTAGTCTCGTTAATAGTTTTTTGAATTTTATGTAAATACTTGTGCTAGTTGGTAGCTGCATCACTTTATTTTTTGTAAATGTTTTATTGAGTTTCCAACTTACTTTTTTTTAAAAAACTGCTTTGAGCAACTGTCTGCAATGGTATCTTGCTAATGCATGCAGTACCGGTACCGTATATGTTAAAGTAGTATAAAGCTCTCTATTAATATTAATATTATTATTAAGGTATAAAAATGCATGGGAAAAAGAATTTTCGTGGGTAACAAGAAGCCCAGGCACGAAAGAGGATGCCTACTGCAAGCTATGCCAAAAAACAGTTGCACCGCGTAAAGCTGCGATTACACAACATGGGCAGACCAAGGAACATGTATTAAAAGCCAAAGCTGAATCATCCACCACGAAGATCAATAACATTTTTCAACCAGCATTTGCGACTCTGTCCGTACAGCTGAATTGGAACTTGCGGCGACTATATGTTGTCATAGCAGCATAGCTAGCGTGGATCATATTGGCAAAATAGTGAAGAAAAATGGAAAAGGAAGCAACATAGGTAAAATAAACCTACACCGCACCAAATGCTCACGATTGATTGATGCTGTGATATCCCCTTGAATGAAAGAAGAATTCAAAAGAGAATTAATGGGGCAAAAGTGCTCTATCCTGCTGGATGAGTCTACGGATGTTTCGACAAACAAGCACCTCTGCGTCTGTGTTCGGTTCTTTAGTCAAAAGACAAAGTCAATAGAGTCTGCTCTACTGAGCTTAATTCCTGTTGTAAGCACAACAGGAGAATCTTTTTTTCGAACTCAAGACTTCTTTATCAGATTTTAATTTGGATTTGGCAGATTGCGTTGGCTTTGGAAGCGACGGTGCCTCGAACATGGTTGGGGTCAGAAATTCAGTGTGGTCAAGGGTGAAGTTGGAATCTCCACATTGCACTTTATTCAAATGCATATGCCATAGCTTGGCACTATGTGTAGAAAAAGCGTTTGAAGGTTTACCTTCAAATTTAGGATATCTCATTTCAGAAATACCGGCATGGTTTAGCCGAAGCTCATTACGAAGAGAGGAATATTTGACTATATTCAACAATATGTCAAGTCAAACCGAAGCTGAGGACAATGATGGTAACTCTTCGTGCAAACTACCATTCTTGACGCTTTGCACCACCAGATGGTTGGTAAGGGTAGAAGTGCTGCAAAGACTTTTGGGAAATTGGGAAGAGCTAAAGACATACTTTGCTATCGTTTGATCAAAGCTGTAGATACAAGGCTAGAACATTGACCGAAATGCTACACGATGATGGAAATTACTTATACATTTGTTTCTTGACTCCTGTTGTTAAAGAATTTGATCAAATCAATAAATTTTTCCAAGCAACTAATGCTGATCCTGAAGCAATGTCTCAGCAGCTTAATATATGCTATGTAGCATTAAAACGAAGAGTTTGTGATAACTCCGGTAATGAACTAGCCACCAGCAGAGTTGACTTTGGAACGACATTTCAAAGTGAATCTTTGCGCTGTAGCCGCGAGAACCCCCACATCTGCAACCAACTTCTCAATGTCAAGGAAAGATGCAAAAAGTTTTTGCAAGATCTTCTTTTGCAAGTTGAGCAACGCCTACCAGCCAACAAAGACATTATCAATGGTCTAAGTCTTTTGAAACCAGGCAGGGTTTTATCTCACATTAATCGGGCACCATTTGAAAAGCTTCCTTTTCAACACTTGCTGCAGGAGATAGATGATGTGGAAGACCAATATAGGAAAATCTTGTTGCAGCCTTGGAGTGAAGAAATTGTGTTTACCAATGGAGTCCCTGATGATGCTGTGGAATTTTGGGCTGCTGTTCAATCTTTTCAAGATTCCGTTGGTTTGTTCCCGTATAAATTACTTGCAACTTATGCTTTGGCATGTTTAACTACTCCGGTGTCTAATGCTTTTGTGGAACGCATTTTTTCTCACATCAATGCCACAAAAACAGAGAGCCGAAATAGGTTAGGGATAAAAATGGTTGAATCCATCACCAGAATCAGAACATCACTAATGGTGAGAAATAAGTGTTGTAAAGATATTGTGATCACGAAAGAAATGCTGAGAAAATTTAACGTCCATATGTATGATATGTACATAGGCGCGGGAAGTAGGGTGCCAGGGGGGGCTCAAGCCCCCCCTGAACTTTTTTTAGCCCCCCCTGAACCATTTGAGCCCCCCCTGACAATTGAAAAAATTATGCACTGAGTGCGACGGTATTAATGCTCGCAACGTACATACGTAATGAAGCAAATATTTCTTAAAGTGCTTTTAACCAACGAAGAATCACTATTCTTTTAAAAATCAGTTAGTTATTATTCACTAGGTCAACGTAAAATTTGGTAAAATTTTCAATTTTTGAATTTTATTTTTAACCGTGTTTTATATCAGCGTTTGCAAACCTTTGCAGCAGTCATGGACGATGGACCAGTAAAAGTATAATGGCTGCCAATTCTTGTAGCTGCCAAACACTTTACGCCAAACTACTCTGAATGCTCGAATGAAAGTCGCTACTGATCATGGGAATTACGTAAATCGTAAACGAAAATACGGTGAAGTGCAAAAAAACGGTCCTCAATCCTTCAGATGTTCCGAATTCCACCAAAATTTTTGTGAAGAGCTAAAAAAAAGGTCTTCATGGCCCGGACGCGTTACATGAACTGGAAATGTTGGTGGCCAACCTGATTTGTGCACATGCCAAATTAACCCGGGATCGACAGCCAAGCATCCAAAGATCGACCGGTACATCGCGATCGACTGGTTGGGCACCCCTAATCAAGCTTATATGAGCTGGTGCAAGTTCTCTTCTGGTTGAGTTTTTTAATGGTTTTGAATTTTTTCTACCAACCCAATGAAGCGGCTAAATCACTACTAAACTGGCACCGATGATCAGTAGGCTACTCGATTTGAGGGGGATGCCATCCCCCCTGAAAACAACACCATCCCCCCATAAAACATTTTAGCGTAAACCAATTCTTACAACTATAATGACCATTTCTTTTTAGGTCTGCGTGAAAAGTTGTAGCCTACCACCCCCCATAAGTGTTTTCACAACTCGAGCACTGCCGATGATTGTTACTAAAATTGAGCTAGTACGCCTACCTAAATACCTATATCTACACATCTCATTATGTTAAAAAATGGTTCAGTGCTTTATTTTGATTGTGTGTTTTTTGTTATTTTTAAACCTCAATGGGGCATTGTTTGTTGCATGTAACTCTGATCAGCAAAGCAAAAGTTAGATCGGACAAATTTTGTGTGCCTACTTTTTGGTTTTGTCATTGAGGTATTTGCATTTTACAAATACATGAGTAGTGATTCGAGCATGGTTAGAAAAGCCTAATGGTAGTAAGCAATCTTGTTTTCCACGATAAAAAATTATCCTGAAAAAGTTCCGGTCACTTGAGCGGGCATGCAATTGATGTCTATCAAAATAGGTCTGCTGAGTGTCCTGCTCATAAAAACGTGCGTTCGAAAAAAGGGGGGTCTGGGGGGCTTCGCCCCCCAGACGTTGACACGATCTTACTATTTTGAGCCCCCCCTGTCCAAAAAACGTTCCCGCGCCACTGGATATGTAGGCCTTACTTAGATTTATTTGAAACTGTGAGTTTTGTGCAGTACATCTTTTTGTTACCCGAGAATTGTGGACTGTAAAGTGTTGATTAATTTCAAGTAATCGGGACTGTAAAGTGTTGATTAATTTCAAGTAGTTTATTTGAAACTGTGAGTTTTGTGCAGTACATCTTTTTGTTACCCGAGAATTGTGGACTGTAAAGTGTTGATTAATTTCAAGTAATGGGGGCTAGTTTATTTGAAACTGTGAGTTTTGTGCAGTACATCTTTTTGTTACCTGATAATTGTGAACTGTAAAGTGTTGATTAATTTCAAGTAATGGGGGCTAGTTTATTTGAAACTGTGAGTTTTGTGCAGTACATCTTTTTGTTACCCGAGAATTGTGAACTGTGAAGTGTTGATTAATTTCAAGTAATGGGGGCTAGTTTATTTGAAACTGTGAGTTTTGTGCAGTACATCTTTTTGTTACCCGAGAATTGTGAACTGTAAAGTGTTGATTAATTTCAAGTAATCGGGGCTAGTTTATTTGAAACTGTGAGTTTTGTGCAGTACATCTTTTTGTTACCTGAGAATTGTGGACGGTGAAGTGTAGATTAATTTCAATTAAACTGTTGTATTTGTGACTATTGTTTTTTGTTTAGCGTGAGAAACTTTGATTAGGTTCTTTGGTCTATTTAATCTGCATTACTGGTAATGAAAGCTTGATTGTATTTAGCAAATACAACTGATTTATGTTCAGTGTAAAAAGACTTCTGTTGGGAGATTGAGTAAGAAATTAATTATGTCATTCAAAAATGCAACACTTACTTTTCATTTTTACAGATAAACTGATGATTTTTTTTCGAAATTTTGGTATATTTTTGATAACATATTTTGGTATATAATTTGGAACATTTTGGTATATTTTACTCTGCAAAACCTGGCAACCCTGTCTGCAGCTGCAGTATTGCAATGTAGCAGAAATAAGTAGGGGAGACCGGGGTTAGTTGGAACAATTTTCAGAAAAAAGCAAATAAAAACGATTTCTCTCGCTAATTCTCCTCGGAGGAGAAAATCTCCGAGTGGCAGCCGAGATAACGTGCTCGCAAAGTTGGGATTACAGGTTGCGCTCGCAGAAAGAGCAGTTACCGGTACTTTTGATTAACGTCTAATTTTCCCCCAATTATCGGGTGAAGACCAAAAAAAAAAAAAAAGGTCTACACACTTTCAGACGTCCAATTTTCCCTCAATTATCGGGTGAAGACCACAAAAAAAAAGAAAGGTCCTCACACTTTCCGATGTCCAAATTATCCTCAATTATCCGGTGAAGACCAAAAAAAAAAAAGGTCCTCACACTTTCCGACGTCCAATTTTCCCCCAAACATCGATTCGTGATTACCTAAACGAATACAAGTATCGGATAAAAAGTATGCAATATCTTCTGTAGAGTAGAGGTGAGCTTAACCGTTACTTTTGAGTAACAGCTCCAAGTGATTAGGCTACTTTAGAAAAGACGTCGGAAGGCGTGAAGACTTTTTTTTTCTTTGGTCTTCACCCGATGTTTGGGAGAAAATTGGACGTCGGGGCCCCGGAAGGTGATTTCGGGGGAGGCCACGCATCGCCTAGTTTCGGCCCTGGATGGCAAACGAATAGCCTGCAATTTGGAATCGGTATTTTGACAAAACGAATCTGTTACTATCCGTTACTTCTTCTTAACCGTTACTTTTCAACGAATGATTACTATTCGCCCATCTCTACTAGGTATTGTAGAGACTGCGATCTGGAGATAATAGGAGATAGTGACACTCGCAGTGTCTTTATTGCTTACGTCCGGGTTATTCCATAGCCTAGTTTTGTTTTGGTTGCTGCTGTTGCAGAAAACCTCGCTTCACATGTATATGATGTCGGAAATAGGCTTTTAAGCGCTGTGGTGGCGATATCCGGGTATTCCACCATGACCTTAACCCAGAACACTGGCAGAGTTATTGTGTCGAACGTATAGCTTTAAGGCTGCCGTCGTTTGCAATCTCCACCAGTTGATCTTCTTGTACAGATATACTAGATTCACCTGGTTTGCTGACTAGGCTACCAGTTCGTAGGTCTTTTGTACTTGGAAAGTAGCGCTCAAAATTTTTCGAAAGCAAAGACAGATGATCGCGCATCAACTTCAAAATGAAGGGTCAAGCTAGAAGTACCGGTTAACGGCTCGTTAACGGGTCTCTTAGCAGCCCATGTGCAGGGCACGACTCACTTCCTACAATATTCTTCTAGCCTTCTTATTAGTCTTCCTTTACTTTTCTTATTCTTTTCAACAGGTGATTTAAATACAATCGAATACCATAAATTTTAGCCTATTGCTATTTCCTGCAAAACAACGAAAAGGAAAAAGGACTTAATCAATGTTGCCACTTATAATTATAGATTGCGGTGTTGCCAATATTACTTTACACTTAACAATAACGGAGTTAGTCAACATCTGAACATCATCATGCAAGTCATCACACATTGTAGTGACTAGGTCACTACACATGCCATTTCTAATCTCCAGACAATCTCTGGATTGCGGATTTCGAGAGGTAAAGCGTGCCTACGTAACAAAAGGGATTCCCACACTAATTAACAGATCCTTGTGCGGACCGGCACCAACTGACCCACGGACCGGTCCGCGGACGGGGGGTTGGGGACCACTGCTCTACGATATCTGTGGCCTGTACGCTGTCACTACTAGCTGCCAAAGTCCGTATAACTTCGTATAAGTTGCGCGGACAGGAATGGAGCAGAGACAATGGGGCAAAAAATGTGTCCAAAAAGACAATCGCCTGCCTATCTTTTATAATGCAAAAACGTTTGAAAGTGTTACAAAAAAGGTCATAACTTTAGTTACGTTCGTTCGATTTTAAAAATTTCAACTGCATCGTAAAGCTCCTGATTTTAGCTATCGTTTAAAACAAATTTCAAGAAAATTGATGGTGTTTTAAGCACTCTAAATGGTTAATAATTTGGACATACTTAGTAATTTTTGAAGCAATTTTTACGCTAGCAGCATTTCTTGCTGTTTTAAATGCATAAATATAGCACAGATTTGCAAAAAGTAAAAGTTATTGTTTGGTTTAAGTTAACTAGGTTCAATTACAAAAATTTGAACTTCAATATGAAAGTTGCCTAGCTATTGATCGTAGTTTTCCAAGCCTTCAAAGATTTGTTGCAAGAAAATGATTGCGTAAATTGTTTTAAACCTCGTGTAAAAGTAGGTTTCACTATTCGTGCGTAGAACTAGGTTTTGCAACCATGGTAGATTCACCAGATTGGAGTGAGGTTGTTAACTTCTATCATGATTCACCCTTGGACCATGTGTAAAACGAGCCTC
This sequence comes from Trididemnum miniatum, assembly GCA_964006365.1. Classification (NCBI taxonomy): domain Eukaryota; kingdom Metazoa; phylum Chordata; class Ascidiacea; order Aplousobranchia; family Didemnidae; genus Trididemnum; species Trididemnum miniatum. Next base: position 14,259,138 of record OZ023248.1, on the reverse strand, counting down.
TAGTTGATTTTATTCTGGCCCACAATATTTGATTTTAAAAGCCCGAGGTTTGAAATTCAAGAAGCTGCGGCCGCGAAACGACGTAGACCTATGTTAATGGATATGAAACAGTAAAATCGAAAAGTAAAATAGATACCGGTATATTTTTCCCGCTTAAATTTTGCTTATTGAATTTTTCGTTTAACAAATGGTCCAAAGCCCGAGGGTGAAGCACGGCAGAAGTTAACAACCACACTACCAATCTAACACGGTTGTAAAAATTTAATTCTATATAGTGAAGCCTTATTTTACATGAGGTTTAAAACAATTTATGCAATCATATTCTAGCGAAAAAGTTTTAAGGGTTTGAAAAACCACGACCAATAGCTAGGCTAATTTCATAGTGAAGTTTAAATTTTTGTGATTGAACCTATTTAATTTGAATCAGATTAACTCTTTGCAAATCTGCCCTATATTTATGTTTTAAAATGACAAGAAATGCTACTAGTCAAAAAACCGCTACAAAAATTTTTATCTCTGTTTAAATTATTTACAATGTAGAGTGCTTAAAACACAACCAATTTTCTTGAAATTTGTTTTAAACGATAGCGTAAGTCAAGAGCTTCATGATGCAGTTAAAATTTTTAAAGTTCAACTAGCATAACCGAAGTTATGACCTTTTTTGGAACACTTTCAAGCGTTTTTGCATTACGAACGATAGGTAGGCGATTGTCTTTTTGGACACATTTTTGCTCCATTGTCGCTTAACAATGTAACGAATGATTCGCTCAACTTATACGTGAGTTATACGGACTTTGCTAGCTGCTAGCGTGGTGCACAGGTACAGTGGTAGGTTACTGTAGTAGATCACTGTACTGTGTAGGGTGGTGTACTGGTAGCTTACATCTTTGGGTAACAGTTCAGAGTTGGTCTATGGAATAAACGAAGATATACCAGTAGTCTAAAAGTGTGGTAGGCTTAATCTGCTTTGGTGGTTATTTGTAATATCGGTAGATCTAATGCAAGTGAATTGATTTCGTGATTGTGCATTTAGACTTTGCGTGAAATTCTGGTATCAGTTCTGCAGCTAGTTGAAAATTGCCAGTAATTAAAACAGTAATTAAACTTACCGTATGCTTCCTGTCAAGTTCGGAACTTACTCCTTCGCTTCTTGCGAGAAATTGATAATGAAATTCTCTTCAAAAAACAATTGAAGTGTTATTATTTTGATATTGCTTTCGAAGGTATTAATGACATATCATAATGTCCTACAGTGTTTTAAATAGTCATTTCATATTTATTGCTGTTGTTTGATTTACAACTTTGTTTAAACTTGCCACCCCTTGGTCAGATATGCTGACGATTCAGTCGGCAATTCTAAGGGGGTATATAAATAACTCATTATTATTATTATTATTCATTTTAATTATTTTCTTTATTTAGCCTAGTTGCATATTTATCCCCCTATCATGAGAAAGCGATCAGTGTGCTATATGAGCTTGCTTAGGAGTTGCCAGCCATCTGTCTACCACACCAAGATGGGGGAATCCTGCTACGTGTCTTTCCCAAGGGCACAACAACTACTGGTAAACTTGCCGGCATGTTCTCCACACTGTCCCTTTGATGCTGAGCTTCAAGCAAGGAAGGTGTGAATATGCCAATTTTATAGTCATTGGTTTGACCCGACTCAAAATCAACCCAAAGTCTACAGCTCCCGAGGCGGACGCGCTTGCCACTCGGCTATCTGAGCTGTAAGCACTGAGCAGTAAAGAGAGTACAAAAACAGAACATTGTTTAGTGGCTATTACACATGTACTGGTACAGCTTTAATCTACGCTAGATCCAGGGCCGGATTAAGGCGGGGGCTGATGGGGCTGCAGCCCCAGGCCCACAACCAAAAATAGGCCCACCACTATTCTAAGTCAATGATGTGATAATAGAACTAAGTTGGCCTATTAGAAATCTCCCACCTATTATATAGTATATGGAAAACAGTGCTCAATTTGTGTCCATGCACTGTCGCTGCAAAACCCTACTTGCTCACTATGACCCAACAATCCTTTTTCGCGGCTGCTCGGCCAGTTATACCAATACCATCGATGGTCGATTTCAGTATGTAGCTTGAAAAGTAGGAGATTCCATATTATGTCGGCTGGAGTAATTTGAAAACGAAAATGAGAAAGTATAAAAGCAGTTCGGAAAAGGAAAAATCTAGAAGAGAAGCAGAAGATAAACCGAAAAAAGCTGTAGCAAAATCCAAAAAGTAACTGACTTTTTCTAAGCAGGCTTGATGATGATGATTTCTTCATTTTTATCCTCCTGTCGCGAGAAAGCGACGGAGGCGCTATATATAGGACGAATCCAGAGTCGCTTAGGAGTTGCCTTTTTTCCGAGTTTTCCTCTTAAATTTTTTTGCTTCCGACCTCTTTGGTTTGTTGCTTGCTGGATTCCACCAAGCAGAGATAATTGTAGCGAAACATCTTATCGAAGGCCGCAACAACGAGGCTTGGGTGGGTATTGAACCATCAACCATCAACCTTACGATTATGGCCGTCGTAAAAACGACGCTCCAAACCACTCGGCCACAAAGCAAACCGAAAAGCAACAGCGTGTAGAGACGACGTCCAGTAGGCCTGATGCAACTGCTTTGCGTTCTAAACCTTAGTTACGCAGTACCTTGATAATTGTTAATTGCTCTGGCGAGCGCTCATTTTCAGCGTTAAAAAGAGTAAAGAATCATGAGCGTTTGTCTAAGGGCCAAAACAGATTGAATTCCTTAGCTCTACTCGGCATTGAAAACGAACTTTTGGAAAGAATAAACGCTGATGACGTTATTAAGAGCTTTGCATTGGCTAAATCCAGAAAATGTGTCATTTGAAAGTGTGCATGCAAAGTAAAGACTTTGTTTATGTATTTGTGCTTTTCTTTAATTGTGGTTACTTTTTTCTTCAAAGAATAGAATGAAAAATATGCCCCTGATTATCAAATAGCCCCAGGCCCACAAAAGGCTTAATCCGGCCCTGGCTAGATCAGAATATTGTTTGTTGTACTTTGAACTATAAACATGGAAACTGTGCTGTAGTCTATACGGTAGACCAAATAGCAATTTTTGAGTTAAATATAAAGGTGCGTTTACCGATACGTAGCACGCGATGACGCGACTAAAATTATAATGTAAGTTAATCAGTGAATGTAGAAGGATTTTGCAGGTTTTTGTGTGATCGGTGAACAGTAAAATAAAGGAAACAAGTTGCAAAAAATTTTTGTGGCAGGCTGGGTGTCATGTTGCCACATGTCGCGTATTGGTAAACGCACCTTAATTTGATCCAATGTGGAATTAATCCTCGAAATTCTTTGTCTGGAGGCAGACACATTATTTGGGGCTAGTTTGAATTAAGCCACCTCTTATAAAGTGGCTTCTTTAACTTTAAAGCGGCTGACCTTTTAAACCTTGCTGACAACTGACATCATGTTACAAGTTACAACGATGCAAGCTGGCAAGCGTCTGGCTTAATTTGATCACGATGATGTGTTATTTGCTGTCTGGGTGTGAGCAGAAAAGTTCCGCTTAAAGTGGACAACTGGACATTCCATAAGGCGCAGCCTAATTCATTCGAGGGGTCCTGCTAAAACCTGCAGGAACACAAGGGCTGCCTTTGCAAGTTCGTTAGGAGCACAAGGATCGCTAGGGACGCTAGTGAGTTATTACTAAAAGCCCTAACCCCTGATCGAACCCTAATTCTTAGTAATAATTCACTAGTGGTCCTTGTGCTCCTAACTCACTTGCAAAGGCGGCCCTTGTGCTCCTGCAGGTTTTAGCAATAGGTACTGCATATTAGCCCTCTTCATTTAGTTTTATTTGCTGTTAACTTACCATACCTACATGGCCATCTTCATCTGGAAAATTTTGTTATCTTGTTTCTTTAGTGTATCGATATATTGTATCTAGGTAGACTGCCTGCGTATTGCTACTCTGTACTGGTGCATAAAAAAGCTTAATCTGTTGATTCGATTTTCTATTTTTTGCAATGGTATCTTTTACATTGAAATGTTACAAAGAAGCAAGCAGAGTGGTAAGTTAAATGCTAGTTTTTCATCTGCTTGAAATACATTGAGATGTTTGAACTAAGGCCAATAATTCTTAAGTTCTTATAGATGATTATTATGTTGTTGGTGGATCATGTTTTGTTTTCAAATGATTAAAAAATGTTCTAAAATTTTTTCCAATTATTTCTCTAAGTTAGGCTAGGTCCTATCCTTGTTTTAACGAGCCAATTTAGTCTAGACTCTTAGAGTTGCAACCTCTTAAGCTGCAGAATGTTTTTGTTTCAATGTTTTATGATAATTGAAATTTTACCTGTTTTCCATAGCAGTGTAAGCTGTAAGTAAACTGAAATGAATATTTTAGTATTTTGATGTAAAATGACAGTGCCATGTGGAGTTCAACATTTAAGACAAAAATTGAATTGGAGTTTAAACCGGTCAAGCTATTGGTAAATTGGTTACCTATTCTGCCATGCAAAACAAAAGCACAGTAAGTCCAAAAATGAAGTTTTGAGAAAAAGGCGAAAAACTATTTGGAGTTGAACTTTTTTAGATTAAAGCAAGAATTCTTGGCGGATTTTGCTCAAATTTTCAAGAAATACTTAATTACTATTACTCTCTATTTGGTCCAAATTTCTAAGTCCAATTCTTTTTACTGAACTTTTTAGCCCACAGTAAGTCGAAAATGTTTCTATTCTAATGTATAGTTTTGTGCATTAAAACAAGACAAATCACAGTAAGTCTTTGGACATACTGTGCTTTGTCTTGTTTTAACGCATAAACAATGCTCAACAATACAAGCATTTTGAACTTACTGTCGGTTATCTTTTTTATTTACAGGCATTTTGTCCCCAAAGTTGGTGGGAACGTGTATCATAGTTCTTTTTATGTCGATTGATGTAAAAATCTCAAAAATGAAAAAAATTGACTTACCGTATTTTTGATTTGCTCGGCAGTATTGACTGTGAATTTGGTTAATTTGCACTTGAAAAAAGCAACACTTGCAATCTTGTCATCAGATCATGCAAGCATTTTTCCTTTTCAACTGATCATTTATTATTACCAATTAATCTGTTTTTGATTAGATGTATAACATGTATGTATATGGTTTTAAAGCTTCATCTATCAAGTCCAAGTGCATGGTTCAGTGCTATGTTTCAACATTGATTAGTGATGGCGCTCTTGTTGAGCGTGCTGGGCAGTTAGCTCAGTTGTTAAGCACCATTACTATCGATGCAGAAGGTCTGGGGTTAGATTCCTGGGTCTGTCAAATCAGACACAGTGTTGCCAACGGCTCACCATCGCTGTGGCGTTTCTGTGGAATTGTGTTACCCATGCGTTAAGCAGCAGAAATAGGCCCCGCCAGGCCGTCACTCAGTCACTCATTACATGCTTCGGCATAAAGCATGAGAATAATATATATAGGTTAGATTTTGACATTTCTTAATTTTGATCTTGTTATTGCAGTATAGCAAGAATTTCGTTGACAAAGTTCGAATATATGTTGGTGGTGGCAGTGGAGGAAATGGATTGCCGACACTGGGTGGCAAAGGTGGTAGAGGAGGCAAAGTTTATATTGTTGGTTCACAAGATCCTCAATATACGTTAAGAGACTTCAAACAACATCACCCTCGTAAGAGATTCTTAGCTGATCCCGGTGGTCATAGTAGGTAAGCTCATTGATAGATTGCTGAAAATTGTAATTATTTGTTGCATTTTAAAACCTTTATCTTTGTTGAAAAAATTTCATCCAAAGATATGTGGAACGGGGATTTTTTGTGTATGATATTTTACACATTTCACTAAAAGCTTTTGCAGTTAATATAAATCTAAGATTGGTCTGATCAAAAATGAATAAGAGAATTTTACCACCAGAAAAAAAAGATGCTGTTTTTAGGGTTCAGCATCTGAACTTTCCTCTAAAAATTGTGTGATGGGTTTGTCTCCTTTAAAGTTGATAATTTATATGTTCATCCTTTTTCTAGTGAAATAACCACTTGTTAAATTAAATTTACATACTTTTCTCAAGGCCTCAAGTTTTACTTTGTTCTTAGTACGTGCAAATTGTTTTTCTAGTCGCCGATGTTTGTCTGGTTTAGAAGGAGCAAGTATATACGTTCAAGTCCCACATGGAGTATCAGTTGTTGACATTGCAACAAACAAAAAATTAGGTGCAGTAATTTAGCTGGTGTGAATTTTTTCAAAAGGTTAAAAAGTTGAATTCTGTGTAAATAGCAGGCGTACCATTACATAATACACAGTAGAAATGGTTGATTGTTGTATCAGATGCGTTCTGAATGGATTCCAAAACAAAAGATTGTGGAAGTTTTTAAGTGGCAAAAATCGTCATTAACTTGTGGCTTTGCTGTAATGTCTTGAATGCAATTTTACTATGCAATTTGGTTTGAATTTTACTACGCTATTGTTAGCTGATTAAGATTTATCCAAGTAATGGTACCATTTTAGCATCAAAATGTGTCTATACTGATCGACTAATTTCTTTATTTTATTCTCCTGTGACAAGAAAGCGACAAAGGCGCTATAAAACGAATCGAGACTAGCTTAGAAGTTGCGTTCGTTTTCGAGTTTTCCGTTTGAGTTTTGCTTCTGACTTTTAATTTGCTGTTTATTAGATTCCATTAAGCAGACATATTTGTTGCGATGCATCTTATGGGAGGATACAACTTCAGGCTTGATGGGAGTTGAACCATTAACCTTGCGATCATATCTGTCATAAACTTAATAGTTCAACTCCCACCCAAACCTTGTTGTTGCATCCTTGGATAAGATGATTCTGATTGCACGCTCAAAAAACTGCGTGTTGCTCTCGGAATTGAGCCTCGAGCCTGTGTTGGGTGCAGCGATAACAAAGTCATTTATAGGTCGAATATTATCCACTTGTTGCTCTGACAATCATATTATTCACTTGCGTTAGTTTGTTTTTACTAGGTGAAATCACCAATGCCAATGATAAAATTTTAGTTGCTCGTGGAGGATTGGGAGGAATTCGCTCTACTCAATTTATTCCTCGAAAAGGTCAAAAAAGAAACCTTTATCTTGATCTAAAGTTGATTGCCGATGTTGGATTTGTAGGGTAGGTAATAGGTATTACTGGTGCATGCGAAAGTATATTTTTTCCAAGCAGTATAGTTCACTATGGTGGTGAGGAGAAGCATTGATTAAGGTAATAGTAGATACTGATCAGCGCGCGACTTTTCGGCGTGACTGATTCGACGTGAAACGACTCGGCGTGACCGACTCGTCGTTGGGACGACTCGACGTTGACACAATTCGGCGTTGGGATGTCTCGACGTTGAGACTATTCGGCGTGAAAAGGTGTGATTTGTGAGCGGACGTAATTATCGCGTTTCGCGCTAGAATGTGCGAAAAGACGTAATCATCACGCTTTAGAAGTGCTAAACAATAAACGACTTTATATCTACGGCTGTATAATAGTTTAGCGAGATATTATTTTAAATGAAGTTCAAAATTGTTGACGTAAGTTTAACCAAAAAGTGGCGAGAAAATCGTTTTACAACTTTTAGTATTTGATTTCGTTTTATAACATGAAATCCAATTGCGCGTTTAACAAGCAATTAATAAGTGCTCTGACTGCACTTTGATTTTCATTTTTTGATCAACATGCAGCAAAAAATGTGTATTAACCCTGAACGTAAGAAAGGTTAAATAAACACAAGAAATTTTTGTTGACGAAAAATATACCCGCGTAAAGGTCTAGGCCTCCGCTTGGTCGGCTGTAGCTTACGGAAGTAAACTTTATAAAAAACCATTTTTGCTTAGTTGCTAAAGGATATATGAAACAACACCACAATGACGTCATTGTAGTCAAACTTTAATCAGTTTTCTCCTCAGCTAAGTTGATTTCAAAAACTTGACAGCAAGAAACAAAGTAAGTTATATCATTTTTTGGCATTTTTACTTATAAAATAATTTTTTACTCCACTTACCTTTGAAGCGGGGGCTGTTAAACTTTTTGTCTCTTTTTCCCTTTTCGAATGAAAAGAATAAAACTCACCCCAACCTCCTTGTGAAAAATGAACCATCCTTTTTCGTCGTGTTTGCAACAGCAAGTATTAAAAAGTCACTGTTGAAATGAAAACGGTAGAACTCTTTTTAAAGTTGAAAATTTCTTGACGATGTTGTAAAAAAATGATGGCCTCGTTTGGATTGAAACATTGTTTGCAATCATAAAATGTCAATTTTTGAATCTTTTATGAAACGTGGTAAAAGAAGATTTGAGCATCAGTTGACCATTGGTGCAGCTCTGTCACTCTTATGCTTGGTAGGTGAGCAACCATGTGTTGGCGATTAAAATCAAATGCCGTGTAGGGCTGCTCGCATAATAATCAAGCATTTTGCTTCCGACTTAGTTTACTTCAGTAAGCTACAGCCAACCAAGCGGAGGCCTTGACCTTATAGGTGCGTTTACCGATAAGCGGCAAACGGCAACGCAACTACCTAATTGATCTAAAAAACAAAAAATTGACATTTATTGACTTTATAACTTCATCAATACTGATCCTACGACCGTGAAATTTTGTTTCCACATTGTTATTGACCGTGAATCGCCCTAGTAATTAGTAATCGCACTAGTTGGGGAATGTTCAATTATTTTTTTAGCAATAATATTGAAAATCAGTTCAATAGTAAACTAAAAGTGCTGTCCCGCTGTATGAATACTTAGTTGAACCCATTGCTGCTGCTTAGCAATGTGCTAATCTAAATCATATCTTCGTGATGTGACTTTGAATGTGTTAATAAAGTAATATATAGTTATTTGATTTTACTCTTCACTGTACAAAAACGATTTTATTTTCCAAGAATGCGTATGATTGCAGGTTTCCGAATGCTGGAAAATCAACGTTATTAAGGAGATTGTCCAACGCTCGACCGAAGGTGGCTGATTATGCGTGTAAGGGTTGTCTATTGCATTACAATGTTGAGTTTTTTTGTGTAAACTAATTAAAGAAAAATCTACAAACTACTGTTTTTGAACACCAGAGCAGTTTGGCGTCAGTTAAAGCAGGCTGTCTACTCTCATTTTTTTCATTTTTTCGTGCTTCTTAATTTTTTTAGTCAGTTTTCATTTTTTTGCTTGATTCTACGTGGAAAATTGGACATCTGCGGACGTGATGACCTTTTTTTTTGTTTTTACTTTTCACTTGATTTTACAAAGAATGAAAAGTGGTCTAAATATGTCATTTTTCATTTTTTCCAGCAAATTGCCGTCATTTTTTTCATTTTTTCGTGCTTCTTAATTTTTTTAGTCAGTTTTCATTTTTTTGCTTAATTATACGTGGAAAATTGGACATCTGCGGACGTGATGACCTTTTTTTTGTTTTTACTTTTCACTTGATTTTACGAAGAATGAAAATTGGACTAAATATGTCATTTTTTCATTGTTTTTAGTGAATATGTCATTTTTCATTTTTTCCAGCAAATTGCCGTCATTTTTTTCATTTTTTTGTCGATAGCTGGCTGGACAGCCTGCTAAAATGATGTTCCTAGCCCAAAAGATCTCTAAGTTGTTGGACATGAACTGATTAAACTAAGATTTGTTTACTTTTGACCCGCGTAGCCAGAAATTTTAAAAAGTGGAAGAAGGCATGAGCTACAGAAGGTATTAAAAGAGTCTGGCTTATTTCAGTCAGTTAGCTACGTTTGTACGTTTTTACTAAAAGGCAAAGTCAGAAGAGGGGGGTAGGGGTGCATGGCACAATGTCCTCCCTCCCCTAAATACACTACGGCTTAAGACCTTACCGTCTTACCAGTTACTATCGTTACTTAAGTTGATAATTTTTTATTATCACAAATTATTATCTAACTAATTGTTGATGATCTATGGGCTTGATGATGATTTATGGGCTAGATCTTAACTACTCAGACTTTTTGGTGCCAAGTTTGATTTTGTTTACCGTTAACAGTTACTACCATTAAGCCTGAACTGGGCGTCATGGAATATCCCGATTTACGAAAAATTCAGCTTGCTGATTTGCCAGGCATAATTGAAGGAGCTCATATCAATAAGGTGAAAATGTGGTTTCTTCTTTGGAGTTGATCGACAGAAGTTTAGATGTTACACACTACATGTTGTGGATTAAGTGGTTATGCGCTTTAGGTTTTTGGTATATTGATTGCAATACTTCGAAATAAAAAGCATATTGATTACTATTGTGCTAATAAAACCTTTCCAGACATTTTGCTTGCTTTGCAACGAATCAACAATGTCAAGTAACTCAGTTGTTAAAACATTGCTCTCGGTGCGGGAGGTCTGGTGTTCGATTCCCGGGTCGGTCAAATCGGACGCACTTACCCTTTCCACCGTCATGTCCAATTTTAGTGGGATTTCGGCCCGTGGTTCTTGGTTTTAGTTTCTGCATCATAATTAATTTCTTGAGGTCATAGTAAAAAAGCGATTATGACGTCGAGAAACTGATTATGATGCAGAAACTAGAACCAAGAACTGGTGGCCTAAAGCCCGCTAAAATTGGACATGCGGATAGGGCAAATGACGTCCAACGCTCGCCACCACTATGACGTCTCTTCGGAGCTGTGTTGCCCAAGCGCTAAGCCGCGGAGATGAGCCCCGCCTCTCGTTACAAGCTTCGGCGTGATACGGCGAGTTTAATGAAGATTGATTTTTTGATTTGAAGTGGCAAAATGCTAGAAACTCATCGCTGGAAGTGAAACGGTTACCGTATGGTGATGATCTGCTTCGTAGTGTGTGAATTAGAGCAGTTTATGAATTGGAATAAGTGTTTGTGTTTTTAGGGTCGTGGACATGTGTTTTTGAAGCATATCGAAAGAACTCATCTTCTACTGTTTGTTGTCGATGTGACTGGTTTTCGTTTGGACGCGGGAAGTGAATTCCGTGACGCTTTTGAATCGATACAACTTTTAACCAAGGTTTCTTGATCTTTTCGTATTTCGCATTTTTTTTCTTGGACATCCAGTATCCGTTGTTTTTGCTTTGTTGAAATAATTCAGCACTTGCAGTGCAGTGTTTACTATCTTGCGAACGTGGCTTTAGATGACCTTGCACCAATGTGTAGTATTTCTGCATAAAAATGAAAATAATTCCCGAGAAGTAACTATACACTATATTGATGGGTTTTGCATATTGCTTCACGTTAGCATAAAACTTCAGTAAGGCACTAAAGCATCATTGGCCGGGTCCTCTATGGCGGCTCAATCCCCCCACCAAAAAAAAAATTTTAGCTAATCGTACTAATAGATTAGTGCATCGATACATCTAAGCGTACACACCTGTAACTGCCAGAAAACCATTTTTTATTATTGTCCCACCCTCTTAATCCTGAATCCGCATCTTGCGGTATCAGTCCGACGCATTTGTAATCACTAATCAGGAATTTTTGGATACTGATTTATGCTTTTAGGAATTGGAGCTATACGACAACAGTTTAGTTCGAAGACCAGCTCTTCTTGCCTTGAATAAAATGGATAAGAAAAAATCACATTTTTATTACGATGAATTACGAAAGAAGCTAGAAAATTGGGAAGGTATATTGGCGAATGCCAGAGTGTTATGTACTTACAGCTTGACTATACAAAAAATGTTACTCTAATCAAAAGCCACTCAGATATAAAAATTTTATCGATAAACACCCAACGCCTTCGCAACTTGATATGCAATGTGCATTCGCATAGTGCACCCGAAGGATAGGTTATCAGTATCAGTTTCTTGTGGACTGTAAAAGCGACGAAACTGCTAAAAAATATCGCAAATCCAACGACTTGTAATGTGCAGTATACTATACTATACTTTGTTTCGCCCAAAGCTTTATGTTTTGCAATTTTTGTAAACTTTGGAACTCACATTTACGCAGCTCAGATGGTCGAGTGGTAAGAGCGTTTACCTCTGGAGCTGTAGACTCTGGTTTGATTCCTAGTCGGGTCATACCAATGACTTTAAAATCGGTATTCACAGCTTCCCTGCTAGACGCTTAGCATCAAAGGGACAGTGTGGAGAACAAGTCGGCAAGTTTACTTGTTGTGCCCGTCGGGAAAGGCACTTAGCGGGATTCTCCCATCTTGGTGTGGTAGACAGATGGCTGGCTACTCCTAAGCGAGCTTGTTATAGCACTTTGGTCACTTTCTCGTGATATAGGAGGACAAATATGCGACTAAATACGAAATACTTCAAAAATGTGTGTTTCACTTAATGTTGTGCAAATTCAAAGATCTCGTATTTCTTCAGGACTTTGCGCTAATCTTGTGTAGTTAAGATCTGGGATTTGAGCCTTTTTGATAAATCTGCGAAGTGCAAACACTTGTACTTCTTGTCTTTGTGTTCTAAATCTGTTAAACAAGTTATAACGGTGAATAGTATTCTAATGCGTGCTAATGATTGTATTAAACGCGATGTCAATGTTTTTCTTATTTTCCTGAAGCGAATCTTGTTATTAAACTAATAACATCACCCTTGTAAAACCCTTTGTTTCCTGGATGTTTAGAAATAATGCAGTTATATAGGCGGTGCCGGTATTTGAAGCATACTGTCATTCTGGTTGGTATCTTCACTCATTTAAGCTCACCGCATTGCTATTAATGATATCAATCCTTTGGAAATTTTGAATTAATGTATCAACTACTACATGATGTTATTTTGGTTGAGCATATCACCCAAAAAAAAACGGTCGGTTTGCTCAATTTGTCAGACATTGCTATCAGTGCGGGAGGTCTGGGGTTCGATCCCAGGTCGCTCAAATCGGACACATTGTCGCCAACGGCTAGCCGCCGCTGCGACGTTTCTTTGGGCAGTGTTGTCCAGGCGCTACGCCGCGGAAATGAGCCCGCTATTGGTTACACGTTTCGGCGTGATAACGCGAGTGCAATGAACATTCGATTTTTTTTGATATTGCCAAAAATTTTTAGATCATCTTGAGAATATTCCGAAAGATATGATTCCAAAACAACAAGCGAATATTAAAGAAATTATTACAATATCGGCTAAAGAAGACCGAGGTATTGACAAATTAAAGAAACGAATTCGAGAAGTCATTGATGACATGGTAGTGAACACAGACACTAGACTATTGATTGACGATAAAGATTTTGAAGCTATAAATTCTCCAAGTGACGAAAGAAAAATATTGCTTTGAAACAAAACCCTGTGGGAACTGTGGCGTGAAACCTTGAATGTTCTCCAAGTGTGAGCCATTTGATGTCTTAATAACAGCGCAATTACGTTGTGAAAATCGCGACCTGAATGAGCTTTTCACTTGGCTAAAGCTTTTTTTGAGGTAAATCGTTCTAGTGCACTTTTAGAGATACGAAACTCAGTTTTTTTTAAATTTTCGCTGTGCAGAACACAAATCAAAATTGAATTCGTACATTTGTACAGCGAGAATTAGTACTCTACTTATGCTACTAATATCCTGAACTTGCTCTCTATATTTCAATAAAACATTTTTGTTGTTACCAAATTTGTCATCCGATTATCGTGAAATTGCTATTAGACGGCCATTACGAAGCGTGCAGAGGCGTACCATAAACGGGGGTGACAAATACCACCTGGGGTGACAAAAACCACATGTCACAATAACTTCTACCTATTTTTCAAATTGAAAGCGAGCTTCATATCATTGCAATTGCATAATTTTTAGGTTTTCACCTAGAAAATAGATCTAATAGATTACTTAGTGCTAATATGGTTGTTCTGTAAACATTTTGTTCTGGAGAAAAGTTCGTCTATAGTAGCCTTTTCGAGTTCGAAATATTTTCAAGAAATTTTGCCTTTGGAAATTTTGATAAGTGCCATAAATTTTTTTTTTTTTAGTAATCCTGTTGTTTTTTACTTAATTTTTTTTGATTGATCATTATAAAATAAATGGTAGTTTATTTGTTTATTTTTAGATAATGTAGCAATTGGGGTAAATATTAAGTTGGTTTTAATCACCCCGAGCTGCACGACCAAAACCGGGATGACAAAAACCACTCATGATTTGACGTTTTTCACTTCGGTTTTGCTGTTGTTCTAAGCCAGGCATGGGCAACATACGGCTCGCGGGCCGGGTCCGGCCCGTGAAGGGATTTTGACCGGCCCGCAGACTGTATCTAACCATCAGACCATACCCTGGAATGTGGCCGGAGGCCTCGTTCATGGTAGCAGCGAATCGCTATGCTCTCACCGAACTGTCGGTACGAGCTTGTGGAACAAAAAATTGGCTGATAAGCACAACAATGCGATTACTGGAAATTAGGTCACAGCAAGGGGCGTTGTAAACATCTTCCACTGTGTGACGACGGTTCGTTTCGCGTGACGTCATACTATTCATGTAATTATCCGGCCCACCAAGGACTTCATTTTCCCACATCAGGCCCGCCGACTAAAAAAGTTACCCGCCTCTGTTCTAAGCGGTACGACTAGGGTGTTATACAGTGGTTAAATACAAAAACTGAAAGCAATCGCTTAGTATATGTTTTTGTCAAAAAGAAATAGGCCATCGCTGGTCTACATCAGTAATTATAGCGCAGCATACCAAACTACTACACTAGCCAATGTCTAAACTAAAGCCTACCAGATTAATTCATGTAAGGACTACATTTTTTTCAGTGCTTGTGGCTTTTGTGACCCCTTAGAAAGGTTTATAAATGCCAATGATTGAGAATATATTGAGTGGCTTTTGTCACCCCATGCCGGGGAGACAAAAACCACCACAGTGTTTTAGCTTAAATGCCATTATAATTTAATGACAAACTAAAAAAATTGTTCAGCTAGGTGATGTTGGTTCTTCCCCATGATCTACAACAAAAAACGCAAAGTTTTAAGCTGAGTGAAAAAAGTTTCTAGTCCAAATTGTGGTCTTAGTCACCCCGTTTTACGGTAGCTACAATGTGCGGCCCATCCCCCGCAAGCTTTACTCAGGAGGCCCCACCAGGCACCAGCATTTATTGCTATACAAAAGCATTGATGGATACGTGCAACGTGTTCGTTGGCTAAACATGTACGAGTAATGTGATGGCGTTATCATATTAAGTGCTTACAAAAAAAAAGCTAGTATGAAGTTAAATGCATGCTTAAAGGAGTTTCCATTTCATTTGCAATCAATTCTGAGCATTTGTGCAACAGGAACTAGTAAAATTACTCAAAGGTTCCGCAACGACCTGTAGGTATGTTTAGACAAAAAAAAACTTCCAACATTGGCATTAGCAAAGCTTTTAGCAACAGCTCTGTGGTTCATCTGATCGGCTTTATCTGATTCGATGCTTAATACTGCATGACCATCGAGTGTCCTTGCTCATTTGGCTTCTCAAGTAATTCTTTATTAACTTCAGCTTGCTAAAGGATCTCTCTGTCGCAGCTGTTGTAACAGGCAATGTCAAAAAGATAAACAACGTAGTGAGCATATTGGGAAAGGCAGATGCTGCGAAATTGTTCGTCTCTAACAATAATTCAGCAAATTCTCGAATGACCATAGTAGGCTCATTTTTGGTCTCATTTTCAAATAACACTTTTAACTGAAGCTACTCAAAGTAAAAGGTGGGTTCAAGCTCAGGATAAATTTGAATTAGATTTTGACTCGCTACTTGTAGATTATGTCAAAAAGTAAAGTCAAAAGGAGCGAGGAAAACAGTTTTTATGAAACACGTTTTTGATAAGAATGAATAAGAAAGGGTGGCAGAAATCAGCTCTCTCAATCAGGGGTGCAAATCTATGTTGAGCATCGGGAGGGGGAGTGATTTAGCAAAATTGACCATTTTTCGATATTGAGAGATGATTTAGCAAAATTGATCATTTTTTGATATTTGCAAGGATGTAGGCCTAATTGGCGATTCAATTGCTAGCCTTACCAGTTATCGATCGAGTCCATTCCTTCTGCTCAGTGGCGTAACCAGGATTTGGCAAAGAGGGGCCCCACAACCGGGGGTGAAACCCCCAGCCGCCAACAAATTTTCACATAAAACACTGATTTTAGCACTTTTTTTATCAAAAAAGAGCATGCAGTGAGTGCAGTCACTATGGACAACGTATAAATATTTTCGCAGCTTGGCACAGTCCACCCCCATATTATGGAAAATCCGGTCGCGAGTTTAAGTTTAGTGAAAGCACTGGTTTTGTGTAGCCTACATCTCTAAAAATTTATCCAAAAATTCGGCGTCCCTCGCGGATGCGGGTATTTCGGGGGGAGGTTCCTACGCCACTGGAAGCGTGGTGATATAAAAGGACAGCCGCTTTTCAAAGTGGTGGATTTGTTGAAAAGACGCAGTATACGGCAGCGGTTGTTGACTTGACCGGTAGGATAGACCTACAGTCCGTGGACAAATTTAGAATTTTCGTGGTTGGAAAGTAATTTTTCCTACCTTATCTACGGTAATGAAGGCAGGTGTCCAGTATACACGAACTAGAAACTGCTATGTACATGTCGGCAGATTTCTTGTACAAATTTGACGGCAACTTGACCGAGTGGTTCGGAGCGTCGTTTTTACGACGGCCATGATCGCAGGGTTGATGGTTTAACTCCCACCCAAGCCTTGCTGTTGCGTCCTTGGAGAGGATGCTTTACGACAATTACCTCTGCTTGGTGGAATCTAACAAGCAGCAAATTGAAGTCAGAAGCAAAATTCAAGCGGAAAACTTGGAAAACAAAAGCAACTCCTAAGCGAGTCTGGATTCGTCCTATGCATAGCGCCTTCGTCGCCTTCTCGTGACGGGAGGATAAAATGAAGAAAAATCACCATTATCAAACATAACCAGAAGAGTTTTTAAATTAAATGCTTTAAACACATAAACCTTCAATCAAAGCTATGCGAGACGGGCTATGAATAAAGCCGCAGGAAGTCACAAACCGAACCACATACAATATCAAATGAAACATTCTTTATTTTCAACATAAACACAAGCTTCCCAGCAAAACACCTCTTCTTTAACTTTTCTGACAATTCACTTTGTTCTTCGCAATGATCTAAGAAAACAAAATCGCTAAGAAATGCACCAACAGGCTACCAAGATATCCACATCTTTCAAAAAATAGATTAGCAGACTACTTAAAGAGTACTCCACACTCATCACTGAAAAGACATCTTAAAAAAGTTTTTGTGAAATTACTTATCCACAGATCGAGTTTTTCGTGCATGCAATTAATGCGAGAGTTGATTCTCCATTCAGAAAAATTCATAAACTGGATTTGAGACTTCAAAAAGCTCAAAGAGCACTGACTCCAAGATTGATGAATCAAAGCGCAAATGACATGCTCAGCCTATTGTAAGCAGCCTAATACCGAACGTACCACTGCAAATTCACGGTATCCAGATTTGACGCAATATCATTGATCAGTTGGAAAGCGAAATGTAGCCGCACGACGCTGAGTCTTGTTTACACCAGAGGTGCAAAATGCCAGTCAGTCGACCATCTAATTGCGTCAAATTGATCTTCGTAAAGCGCACTCACAATTTCACTGCTCAGACGCACAGCTTTCTTAAAACGTTCATTGAGAAATCATAAATACATAATAGCCTAACATCATCATCGAGAAAATATACTATCACATTCATAATGATCACATTTGCCGTTCATTCAATATGAAAAGCGGGCCTGAGAAAACACGCTCACACTTACCTACCTTATACCCATTACATGCATAAATTACACAGACTGGTCCGGTAAGTCCACCAGCTGCACCCTAACTTTTTAGCTGCGCGTATTAACACATTAAAGCACTTCGAAACTGTTAAACCAAACAAAACTAAAACATAAGCACTTATTCGAGCACTAGCCCCTCCTACTTCAAAAAAATTTTGGACCAGCCCCCGAATTCACAACACAGCACTTATATGTCCACAGAAAACTTTCCATTTACGATCTGTTGTCCTAGTAGTCTTGCATTTAACTTGACTGTTTGTCCACAATCCAGAGTGGCTCTTTTATAAGCCTAAAGTACCATAACGTAGGCCTACAATGTTGATAACACGTTTTTGCTTACAACATCAAGGGGCATTTTTTTGGAGAGAAACAGATAACACTCAGAAATGACGAAAGACTTTCACTAGTTATAACACTTAAAAATTGCATAATACTTAATATCTTCAGCAGAGGTAATTTCTTTTACTTGATGATCAAATGAACACGTCTTAGTTGAAGAATAGGACATGACACAAATGCCATGAGTGTAACAAAAATACGCACCACAAAAAAGTTGACCAAAATTTCCACATAAAAGCAATCCCACTGTAAAGGCCTTTCAAACTCCAACAGCACTCAAGCAATTTCAAAAACTGAAGAAAGCACATTATTGATAATACATGAACACGACAATATATACACTTTAAAAACTTTAAACAGTCAGTTGATAACATAGCACAATCAGAAGATACTAGTGTAATTCAACCATCTAAATCAAAACTTTGTTTCATCACTTATAAAGTCGTTGAAGTACAGCAGACTCACAGACAACAAAATAACGAAGATACAAAAGCGAACTCCCCACTTAAAAAGGTTACAATAAAACAACTTGATAATTTCTCATGTCAAATTGATTAAAAACACATCCAGCTCAAAATTTCGCTAATTTTTTTCTCAAAAAGTTTTTACTTGATGTAGAGGTTCATTGCGCTTACTGAAGCATGACACCCCACTTCATTATCATAGGTTTTGAAGCATCAGTACACGAATCACATCTGCATTTTACTTTGAATGTTTGTCAGCAAATTCATTCAGAAAGTTTACATTCTGGATTTCTAGTGCACTTTCAATCAACTTTGAACAAAAAATTTAACATTTAAATTCTTTAACGTTAAATCTAATTTTAGACTACAAAATTGGGTCTATATTATCTTTAGTTTGTATTCAAGTGTAAACATATGGCGGATAATTATAGCTCAAAAATACACCAATAAAATAAAACATAGACTTAAAATTCAATGCACAACATACACCTGCATCCTATCATTAACTCTCATCTGCCACAAACTAAAAAATAAAATCAAAACATATAATCCAGCTGCTATAAAGCAATTCTTTCCCGTCTGATCGTACATTTCAAACACTAGATTTTTCCTGCAAAATAAACAGATTTCCCGTAATCAGAACGTAATATGCATTCTAACAAATTGAATTAATTGTTTACACAAATTTCACATTTAGAATCTAGTCTTGGTAAATATGTCCTGGCCAATGCTGCAGCTTACAACATTTTAACAGTTTAGTGACTGCAGAGAAGTGACAGCCCAGAGCTGAAAGTGATGTTTGATAAAAAAAAAAAAACTTTGATGTCACATAAATGAAACCAAATGACAAAAAAAAAACAACTTTGGCAGACTGTGAGACCAAATATTAAAATGAGAAAATGTCTGCTATAACTAATCACACCACTTCTAGCACAGTACAATTTGGAAGTTCCTCAACTTTGGTCACAAGCTCTGAGCTTTTATGTCCTGTGTAATTAAGTAAATACGATGTTTTACGAACTAAGCTAGCAAAATGAGAAACAATAATACAATCACAAGGAATTAACTACTGCTGCTGCTGAGGCTTACACTAAAAATCAAATCTTCATTATACTCGCGAAATTATGCCAAAGCATGTAACAAGTGGCGAGGCTTATCTCTGCGGCACTCTAACTTGGATAAAAAAATATTTGATCAACTTTAGCAGTTTAGCTACAACAAAAAGAAGCAGCCGACAGTTACCAACACAGGAAAATAACTCACTGTGAATACTCTTGACGACTTGATTTATCCAAAGGAATATCTTCATACAAAGCAGGACTCTTCAAATAAAATGCTGCACCCATCAATAACTACAACAATGGATCATAAATTACCGGTATGCAGTATGATAAAATAAAACTGTTGGCTGCTGCATACCAATAATGTACCGGTATTAGACATATGCGATATCATACATCAATTACAATTATACAATTGAGCATGAAGCTGTACCCATACATGCCAAATTTATTTCTATTTTCAGAGCATGTTTTATAAAGGCAACTGAGTTAAATAAAGTCTAGACCATATGACCAGTGACTCATGCCTGAGCTAGGCTATGCACAAATATATTAGTACCGGTACTGGTAATGACAGTACCGATATAGGGTAGGTTCACCACCCTGCGACCGTCACCACTCCACGACCACTTTCGTTTTTTTGTAATTTAAGATTGAAATATTAGTTTTTTTGCTTTCTTGTTTCACACAGCTAAGTACCTTGATCTTATCTATTAGTCCACAAAAAATGAGTTATTTTTGTTAAAATTTGAATTGATAAGACTTCGACAAACTTAATCTCGAAAAAACTGTCTCTTTTTTATCATAAAACCACTTTTTGTTTTGTTGCGTTCAAACTCTCGCCTAAATTTAATCGCTGCAGCTAGAGATTTGATTTTTTCGATGGAAACTTCTTGAATGACTTCGCAGATTTGGTCAAAAATCTGGTAACCTACCTTTAGACCCTTATATTTTATTTAAGATTTTTGCAGGGTACAACTGGAAATCTTGAGGTAACCACTCTGCGACCACCTTGCTGATGGAAATTTTGCACGTGCTACGCAAGTTCGAATGAAATTTTGTTTATGATGTCAGAAAAATATGTATGTTTTTACATAATGCCACTTTAATGTAGTAGGTAAATAGGTAGGGTTTAGTCTAAACGGAAGAAAAAGAAGTAGAAAAAACAAGAATTAAACTTAGGATTTTTTAAAAATAAAAATTAATGAAATCATGCCAGGAAAAATAGGAATTCATAAGGGGTATAGTTGCACACACAAACATTTAGAAAATGAGTTATCATCAATAAAAAGCAAAATATCACAGAGAAGCGCTAGCAAAAAACACGGCATTCCAAAAACAATTGTCGCTAATCGAACATCAGGTTGATGTTTAAATAATTCAGAATCTTTGACGATTTCAAGCCCCATCCATGTATCAATGCAGCCACGTAGACTACCCCTTTACATCATGAAAAGACTGAAAACTTTTTAATTTTTATGGATATTCCTACCTGTTTTCTTTTCCCAGTATTAAAGCCTTCCGAGTTCGAAGCTTTTACACTCATTCAATCGCAGTCTCGTACCGGTATGGCGCTTCACGCTCTTGGGGAAAACTTTCTTCGAGTGAAAAATCTACAATCGATTTGAGGAGCTCTGCGACATCAGCGATGATAAGTGTACGGCATGGTAGCCTACCACTTTACCTCGGCTTTTGCCCTTTTCGTGGAAAAAAATCAGTAATGGAAAGACGACATTCGGTCATTTTGTGAATATTCTAACTCCACCACTCTGGCGCGAAAAGAACTGTAGCCCTAACCGTTGTAACAACAAAATCTGAACCTTCCAACCAGCAGCATTGTCTTTTAACCTCTAACCAGGCCTTCACTCGATTACAATTCAACAATGATAAAGCAAAAGACGCAAACGCACTGGGACGAACAACGACCAACGTACTTCTAGCAGAAAAATGTTAATTGGTGGAGAAGAAGAACCACAATGGATAGCGTGTGATAAATGCGACAGTTGGCTTCATGTAAAATGCACTGTCGGCAGCGTGGCGCAGTGGTTTGGAGCGTCGTTTTTACGACGGCCATGATCGCAAGGTTAATGGTTCAACTCCCAACCCAGCCTCCTTGTTGCGTCCTTGGATAAGATGCTTTACGATGATTATCTCTGCTTGGTGGAATCTGGCAAGCAGCAAATTAAAAAAGTCGGAAGAAAATTCAACCGGAAAACTTGGAAAAGGCAACTCCTAAGCGAGTCTGGATTCGTCCTACGCATAGCGCCTCCGTCGCTTTCTCGTGATAGGAGGATAAAGATGAAGAAATCAATCACTGATATATAACCTGGAATCGACACTAGGGAGAGAAGAAATAGAGCTAAATTGGATATGTGGAAATCGCTGTCGGATAAACCAATAGTTGCAATAGCTTTAGCTTTTACACTGGTCCCGTCGGTTAATAGTTCGCTTTTATTTGATTACATTTTTCTGTTGTTTAAGTAGTTGATTAGGTGTCATTAAAGTTTTTTTTTTAACATGCAAGTTTGTTATACTTGCTGCAGTCACTTTTCACTAGGTCTAATTAATTCAGAGTTTATCAATATACCTTCGACTTTGTTGCGTGTTAACTTTTTACATTCAAATCTTCATTATACTCGCGGTACCGGTATTACTCGCGGTACCGGTATTACCGGTACACTGAAGCGTGTAACCAGTGGCGGGTCCATCTCCACGGCTTAGCGTCTGGGCTACACAGCTCTAAAGAAATGTTGCAACGATGGCGAGCCGTTTGCGACACTGTGTCGATTCGATCGACCTGGGATTTAAACCCCAGACCTTCCGTACACAGCATGTGCGCTAAGCAACTGAGCTGAGGGCCGGTCTAACGGGTTCAATTAAACACCGCAAAGAACGACGAAGAACTGAAAACACTGCAAAGGACGTCAAAGAACGACAACAGACTTTAAATTAGTTACTAAACACCGCAAAGAACGACAAAAGACTTGGAATCATAGTCTCGAACATAACAAGAAACGACAAAGGACTCAAATTAACATGATTCCAAGTCCTTTGTCATTCCTAGTTATGTTCGAGATCATAATTCCAAGTCCTTTGTCGTTCTTTGCGGTGTTTAGTAACTAGAGATATGGGCGAATAGTAATCATTCGTTGAAAAGTAATGGTTAAGAAGAAGTAACGGATAGTAACAGATTCGTTTTGTCAAAATACCGATTCCAAATGGTATTCGTTTGCCATCCAGGGCCGAAACTACGCAATGCGTGGCCTCCCCCAAAATCACCTTCCGGGGCCCCAACGTCCAATTTTCCACCAAACATCGAGTGAAGACCAAAAAAAAAGGTCTTCACACCATCCGACGTCTTTTCTAAAGTAATCACTTGGAACTGTTTCTCAAAAGTAACGGTTAAGCACATCTCTAGAGAAGATATTGCATACTTTTTATCCGTTACTTGTATTCGTTTAGGTACTCACGAATCGATGTTTGGGGGAAAAAATGTTGGAAGGCGTGAAGACCTTTTTTTTTTTGGTCTTCATTCGATAATTAGGGGAAAATTGGACGTCGGAAGGCGTGAGGACCTTTTTTTTTGTTTTTGGGGTCTTCACTCGATAATTAGGGGAAAATTAGACGTCGGAAGGCGTGAAGGTTTGGTAGAGATGTGCTTCACCTGCTTAACCGTTAATTTTAAGTTCTTAATGATTACTTTTAAGTTCTAAGTTATCACTATTAAAGGGGCAGAATGGAGAACAAGCCAGTAGTTCGCATGTTGTACTGTTGGGAAAGACACATAATGGGATTCCCTTATCTTAGAGTGGTAGACAGATGTAACGGCAACTTCTAATTAAGCAAGCTTGTTATAGCCCCTTCGCCGCTTTCTTGTGATAGGACTAGGAGAATGTAAATGCAAATAAAAAAAGTTTCAAAGAGAGTTAAACCAAGACCTTGAGAATAATCAGACCTAAAGTCTTGGTTAAATTCAACTTCAAACTCACGATCACACTATCATTGCCTTTCATGTCGGCAGCGTGGCGCAGTGGTTCAGATCGTCGTTTTTACGACGAACATGATCGCAAGGTTAATGGTTCAACTCCCAACCTAGTTTCGTTGTTGCGTCCTTGGATAAGATGCTTCACGATGATTATCTCTGCTTGGTGGAATCCGGCGAGCAGCAAATTAAAGAAGTCAAAAGAAAATTCAACCGGAAAATTTGGAAACAAGGGCAACTCCTAAGCGAGTCTGGATTCGTCCTACGCATAGCGCCTCCGCCGCTTTCTCGTGATAGGAGGATAAAGATGAAGAAATCAAGTCAATCATGATGCTGTGCTATAAATACGAATAACCTCATTCTGGAAAAATTTTTGTGTCATTTGACCTGAGACAAACAAACGTTCTTAGTGATGTCACAATTACATGAAACAGGTCGCAGAATGGTTACTCGAAAAAAGATAAAAATCAAACATGGTCGCGAAGTGGTTACCTGGTCGCAGGGTGGTGAAGTAAAAGGGGGTGTTTAATAGGGGTTTTAGCCCCTTTAATGAAATCAAAAATATTGAAAAATTTTTATGCTGGTAGAACAAAGCAATATTTATATGGAGTGTGTTCTACGGAGTCGTGCTTCCTTAAATTGATAAGTTATGGCTGACTGATCACAAGTGGTCGCAGAGTGGTGAACCTACCCTAGTCAAGTATTGCATAGAGTTTGCTGCCAGTATAGACAGTTGCATTAGTGACATCATAATATCATTAAGCTAGACAGCTTTGGGAACATTATTCGGAAGAGTCTATTTGTCAGTACACTACCGGTACTGCTGTACTGTCAAGCAGTAGCAAAGTACCACTAACCTGCTAACCTAGCAGATTTACCAGTTGGTCTACTGATTGGTCAGTGGTAGCCTAGTCTATTCTATGAAAACATTTTTGAGCCAAGAAAAATCTAATACTTACAAACATTATGATTCCCCAAACACTTGTTACAAAGCAACATCTCGAACATTTTGGTCCAATGAGCTTCATAATTTAAGTAGCCTAGAACCAATCTCTTCGTTTTTTAGTTTAGGGTTAAGTAGGGCAGGTGATACTGATTCTTTGCACTTTGTCAAACGCAGTTAGGCCAACAGGCTGCAATCTAATTATGGTTTGAACACCGCCTCTAGTCTCGACCACACAAAGGTACTGTGGTTCTGCAAGGTACCGGTAGCTCAGCTAGGTATGAAACGTTTTATTTTACCGGTGAATCGGTTAAATACTGGCATAAATATGAATTTGCATCATTCATTACATTCTTGTTTATTCACGCGCCAAAGCAAAGCAGAACCGGTATCGCAATTGTAAAAAAAATACTTAAAACTTCATCCTGATGAAGTTTGTTACTAATAACAAAGGTACAGCCCGGTACGTTAATGGATACTTAAATAATATGCTTGCCAATAATATCTTTAAATAATATGCTTAAAATCTTTTTGGTTATTGAATAATATGCTAAAAATTTTAAGTAGGGGTAATTCAACGAAGAATTAAATGGAAAGGCTCAAAAATTTGGAACAGTATACCAGAAGAACTCAAAAAACTTAACCACATCCAATTTAAACGTAAACATAAAACTTATTTACTCAGCAATAACTAGACCTTTAGCCCTTAATCTTCAAAAAAAAATTGTTTTCTTTTTTTTTTTGTTTTTCGTTACATAATTTATTAGATTCTTTTTATACAACCATGTTGGTAGTCGTTGACTCGAAGACCGAAAGGTCCCTTCACTTCCTGGTACATCGCAAACAGCTAATCAGACTACCCTGTTAATAAAAATAATTGCACGTATTCATACCATCTTTCGCATATACGGAAATTGTATTTTTAATTTTATTACATACCTGATGTTATAAATTGTAGGCCTTCAATGTTTTGAGCTAATATGACGTATATTTTATCTACTATGTAATAGCGATATGTGTCATTATTCTACTCATTGATGTGTTGATTTAACCCGCTCGTGTACCAAAATGAATTTGTTTGATTGATAGGCCTACCAACTCGAGGCCTGACAACTTTTTCCTATTACCAGCTACGCGAAAACCTATCGGCCTAATTACGGTACATTTTGTGCGTCGGCTATGGGTAAATGCACTGATATCGGATCTATCTGTTTGATCTACAGTAGCCTACTGCAATTGGTTCTTGGGCAGAGCTGATGAGTGGCTTGCATCTGGAGCGGTAAACACGGCGCGTGTTCAGCAAGTAACCGAGTCAACAAGCCAGAAAATTCGCACCAATTATACCGTTGGAAAGGCACGTACCGGCATCACTCCATCCAGAAAGCCAAGTTGACGAGCAACTACCAAATGACATTAGTCGGAAAACTTGCAGATAGAGCGTCAAACAAACTCTTTCGAAAATGAACTGGCAGTGAAGATCCAGCAGCTTCTACATCGAAAGCTCAGGTGATTAGAATACTGAGACAGATGATAAAAAATAGGCCCAGTGTTTCAGCATGACTGATTCTAACAAGAAGCAACTTGAAAACCAGCCAGTGCTTTTATTCTTGAAAATGCAGAGACACCGAAAAGCGATAGCGTTTGCGATAGAAAATAATGGTGATGCCTTGACTTGGAGTGCCTGTACAACAACTTTCGTGATTTAGCTGCCTGTAACCATTTCAACATACTGGACAGCTAATTAAAAATAGATTCAATTTTGCCTGAAAAACAGTCACGACCCAACGATAACATCCGCAATTAATTCAATCAGCTAAACACCAAACCTTTTTACTAGTAGAGGCAGCGCTGGACGAAGCAAAATTAAACAAGTAAAACATTTTAAAAATAATAACAAATCCAAAAATTTCACAAACGTGTAGAACACGAGTTTGTAATACGCTATGGAATGGCAACCGGAGCCCATTACCCTCTATTACACTCGGTGTTTTTTTTTTAGGTTTGGCTTGAGGAACCATTAAACAAATTTAAAAGACGCGGATTTATTCTACAATATTGTAGAAGCATATTCTGAGAGACCGCTGAACAATTTTCAGAGAACATTTCGTCTCTGAAAAGTTAGTAGTGGGTGTGAAACTTCCGTGACCTCAAGAGTAAGGATAGGATGAATGACATTCCGGTTTAGAGAATGAGGGGAGTTGTTACGTGAAAGAAGGTTTTCTTTGAAAATGAAAGGGATGGTTTATCGTAGTTGTGTAAGATTGGCAATGTTGTATAGAAGTGAAACATGGTGTTTGAGGGAAAGTGAAATGGCAATTTTGAGAAGAACTGAAAGAGCCATGGTGAGGTCAATAAGTGGAGTAAAATTAGTGGATAGAAAGAATACGGAGGAGCTGATGGAGATGTTGGGTTTGAAGAAAACGTTAGATAGAATGGCAAAGGTGAATGGAGTAAGATGGTATGGACATGTGATTAGAAGGGATGATGATAATATACTGAAGAAGATAATGATGATGGAAGTGAATGGACAGCGAAAGCGAGGACGGCCAAAAATGACATGGAAGGGGCAGGTGGAAGAGAGTGTGAAGAAAGTCGGGTTGAAGATCGAAGAAGCTGCAGATCGAACGAGATGGAGGGAAGGAGTGAGAGCGATCGGGGAGGGGATGAGGTGTATTCGGCCACCTTCGGTGACGAGGAAAAAACCGAATTAAAACTGGATTGATGATGATTTCGGTTCCTCAAAACGCCTTAAAAAAAAAAAAAACAACAAAAAACACTGATTACACTTGTACGAACCATCTGATACAGGCCGTTAAAACTCAGGTTTTGCAAAGAATGTTTTACGGATCCGTAGTAACCAAAAATGCAAAGAAACGTTGGTTTAGACGCAGCAGTACATACCACTTAAACTTATTAGACCAGGCAAAACAATAATCGTATATGACAGTTTTGAAAGTTAGTGTGATATACAGAGATGGGCATTTATCGAGATAATTTATCGGCCATAATTTTTTACCGATTATCGTTATCGCTCGAAATAGTTTTGATTTATCGATATCGCTTTTGTAATATATTTCGTTATCGCCGATAAATTATCGCGATAAACGATTCTTTATGCTCACGGTGTTTAAAGTTAGTGAGTTAGCGCTATGGAAAAATTAATTTAAAAACATCTCTTTGTTCTGTTAATCTGTTTAATGCCACGGCACAGTCATTAACTACTCTCTTTTCTTGACAAATGAAGAAGCACATTTTTTGCAAAGTGATTTGCAAAAAAAAACTGTAAACTGAAAATTTACCGCAACATTTATCGGAAAAATTTATCGGCGATAATTTATTGATTACCGATATCGCTTCAAAAAAATTGAGATTTAACGATTATCGGTATCGCCCAATGCTTTTTTTACGTTATCGCTTTAGTACAGAAAGATTTATCGTGCCCATCTCTGGTCATATAATAGTCGTATGAATTTCTTTAAGTAGTACTATCACAAGATATGAATTCATAACCAATTGCCTCATACCAAATCAAAAACTTTTAATAACAGAGTAGCTAACAAAGCAATTGTGTTTTGTTTTATTTTGTGCATACACCAAAATTTTGAAGCGTTAAGTACAGTGAAGCGTTACTTAGGCGATGTAGTTGCAAGTTGCACGACAGCAGAGGTCAAAACGCAGCCATTGTTAGTTTAAGATTTTGTTGAATTTGAACAAAAAACTCAATGTAGATGACTAAGTTACAAAAGTCCCCAAATCCAATTCACACGAAAAAACATTTTCCAACGCAAACACACTACACAGCAATTATAATTAATCGCATACTACTAAACAAAAACGTACAATGTTTACAACACATACCATAATGCACTTGGCCCAGCGTACGTTCAAAATGCACAGTAGCGAAAAGGTAATATTCGTATATCTATGGATATAAGATAAACGTCAAAGCAAAAATATGATTTTAGTGAGAATAAGTTAAGGGTTAAGCCTACCTTTTTAGAAGCTCGCTAAAATTAAGCTTATTTATAAGTTTTCGACGGAATTTAATCAGGCTAAAAAATCTTAAAAATCAAAGCTACCCACAACTACTCAGTCGTTTTTCTGTCTAGCCTTGAAATACACAAATTTTGTTATTCAAGAGTCTTTTGTGGTTTCTACATCACGTAAACAATGCAAAACACATTTAATAACGCTGAAATGAAAACAGTTTATAAAAAACAGCCAACGCAAATTTTTTGATTACTAGCAAACGTCTCGCCAACATAGATTCAGCTTCTCATAGTCAGCAGTATTAAGGCAGTCTCACCATAACCAATCACAATGAAAGCTAATCTATAATCAAAAACTAGTCCATTTAGATATGCGAACGTTCAATCAGTATGACAGTATACTGTACAATTAATTACCTTTCTAAAAACCCAGTAGAGTTAAATAGCCTAAAACATAAAATAACCCCTAAAGACACAAATAAATGAAACATAGAAAATCTATCTTGAAATTGTCTATGTTCAGTAAGAAGCGTTTATTGCAACTGAACCTAAAAGTGTTAGTATTAAGCTAATGAGGCATCAATTTTTCTCTTTCATTGATTCATTCGAAGCTTTTTTCTCCGGCTTGATAGCACGACCAAATTTAGCATCCAATCCCAAACCTGATACAACAAAAAAATCAAATCTTTATCATATTCGAGGAATTACGCCGAAGCGCGTAACGAGTGGCGGGACTCATCCGCACGGCTTAGCGCCCGGCCAACACAGCTTCGCAGTGAACCGTTAACGACACAGTGTCCAATTTGACCAGCCAGCAGTGATGTGCGCGTAAACGAAAAAAATTGAGGGCGTCAGCGTCAATTTTTTGAAGTTGGATAGCAACGACAAACCATATAGTCCTTTTTCTTACCTAGTCTCGAAACTTACTGCGAATATATTTTTTATGTTAATTTTTTATAGTGAAGTATGTGTATCATGGTAGATGATTTAGCCGAGCATCGACCTGGAGAAACTAGATTCGCACTCCAACGCGCTGACCACTTTGCGTTAAAATGTTCGCCGTGGCGGCTTCTAGTGGTGTTGTTGATGGGCACTTGGGGCAAATGAGCAGTTGAGCTCTGGTCAAATGGGCACCGTGGCGAGTGGGCACTTGGGATAAATTGATTCTGGTGAAATAGGCAGTTGGGCACTTCAGACGAATGGACAGTTGGGAAAATGGGCACCGGAGCAAGTGAACTCTTGGGAAATGCGCATCTGGGCACTTGGGGCAAATAAGTACTTGGGCAAATAGGGACTTATTAGCCCAAGTACTTATCTTTGCCATCGTGCTCATTTCCCAGGTGCCTATCTCTCCAATTGCCGTAAGCGTAAAAGCCCATTTGTCCCAGTTCTCATTTGCTACAGTGCCCATTTGTCCCAATAGCATTTACAAACTATGTTAAGCCCATTTTAACTTTTTAATATTTCAATAAGTCCACTAGAAGTCGCAATGGAGCACGTGATGACACAATCTTTCACAGGCAGTTCCCAGACTGTATAATACAGGCTAAAGGATCTATGGTTAAACCACACATCGACAAATAGATTAACTGACTTGGGCATACGCTTGCTTAATATATCACATTATACCGGTGCAGCGAGACGCGCTAACTGCTTCAACGTTTTTATTCTTTTCGTTATTTTCTTTCCAGTCACTGAATTGCAATTATGTCCCGGATTTAAATCTACCAAGGTGATAAACGCTTACAATTCAGTATAGAGTAGTCGGCGCATTGAATTGAGGAGCTAATCTCGCGGGTTCGATGCAGAGCTAGAACGAGGACCAAAACTATCGAGAGAGATCACAGCTTCGAGACTTAAAACGAGACTTTTTCTGTTTAAGCGGAGGTGAGACGAGACTTGAAAGTTACGAGGCCGAGACGAGTAACGAGACTTCATGAGGAATTCTGTCGGCAAGAACAAAAGCTTACATAAGGTGAATTGCATTTCGCTGTTGCAACATGTACCAAACAAATGCTGCCAACTGCTTTTCAAAAGTGCAAAATCACGCACAACTTTTTATTTTATACACCTCAGATACTTATTGTTGTTGCTTATGTATGAAAGACCTGAAAACTCTTTTCAAGCCAAAACTTCTTCATGTCGCGATTGAGACATGACCATTTTCCAAGACTTGCATGGTCGGAGTTGTAGACGAGACTTTAGCATAGCGAGACCGAGACACTCAAAAACCAAAGTGCGTATAACTTCGTATAAGTTGCGCGGACAGGAATGGAGCAAAAATGTGTCCAAAAAAACAATCGCCTGCCTGTCATTTGTAATGTAAAACGTTTGAAAGTGCTACAAAAAAGGTCATAACTTTAGTTATGCTCGTCTGATTTTAAAAATTTCAACTGCATCGTAAAGCTCTTGATTTTAGCTATCGTTTAAAGCAAATTTCAAGAAAATTGATGGTGTTTTAAGCACTCTACATGGTTAATAATTTGGACATACTTAGTAATTTTTGAAGCAATTTTTACGCTAGCAGCATCTCTTGCTATTTTAAAAGCATAAAGCGCAGATTTGCAAAAAGTGAAAGTAATTGTTTGATTCAAATTAAATAGGTTCAATTAAAAAAATTTGAACTTCAATATGAAAGTAGTCTAGCTATACTGATCGTAGTTTTTCAAGCCTTTAAAGATTTGTTGCAAGAAAATACCTTTTTCCGGCGCCCCTAGTGGCGAAAATTTGTTGCTACGGTGGACAAGCTATCAGGCTTCGCTTTGTGGAATGCATAGCTTTTATGACAGGTTGGTGGGAAAATTGTTGCAGAGAGGTTAATTGAAGATATCTGCTTGGTATTTCAATTGTGCCCATCGAGTTAATGAAAGCATAAGTTGAAAAGTGGACGACTAGTTGGAATTTGTGGAAAATATTTTAAGTTTAGGGCCTAGACTAGTGGGTTTCATTGGACCAGCCGATACCGGTACAAACCTGTACTTTGTGTATGCACTGCAGCTGTACAACACTGGTTGTGATATCACCTTATGCTATAGCCTACCGGAAGATATTTTCCTCTGGACTGTCCTAATAGCAAACTGACGTTCAGTAAATGCTGGACAAATAAACCAATTTTTTTTGGCAAACCTATATACGGGTAGGCTATGGCTTTGATGTTGGAAAAAGTACTGTAGCGACTGTAGATGAAATTTACAGATTAGCAGCATAATCCAGCCTGTAGGCCTAGCTCAGCCCATGTATACTCTACCAGTTTCTCTTCATTTTTCTGAGATGATAGGCATGATTGCCATAGCTTATAAGTTAAAAAACATTGGTTACATGACCGTAGCATATTAATTTGTCTCTTAGGTCTATTTTATTATCCCTTCACGCTCTCCTCAGTTGTACCAGAGTGATGAAAAAATACAGTAAAATAAACCAAAGAGACAAATGTTACGGTCAAGTAACCTTATGCACGTCAAAGTTAAAATCTAAACTTAGTCTATAACTCAGACTGCAGAGCCTAGGTGTGAGAATACCGGTATGAGGTAAGTCGTTCAGCATTGACTGTACATCAGTTGGCTATTTGGACAGTCCAGAGGAAAATATCTCGTCTAGGCTATAGCATAAGCTGATGTTACAACCAATGTTGTTCAGCTGCAGTACGTACACAAAGTACAGCCTCGTACAGGTTTGTACCGGAACCGGTTGGTCCAATGAAACCCACCAGCTCAGGCCCTAAGCTTAAAATATTTTCCACAAATTCCAACTAATTGTCCACTTTTCAATCTATGCTTTCACTAACTCGATGTGCACAATTGAAATATCAAGCAGATATCTTCAATTAACCTCTCTGCCACAATTTTCCCACCAACCTGTCATAAAAGCTATGCTTTCCACATAGCGAAGCCTGATAGCTTGTCCACCGTAGCAACAAATTTTCGCCACTAGGGGCGCCGGAAAAAGGTCTACTGTTTTAAACCTCATGTAAAAGTAGGCTTCTCTGTTCGTGTATAGAACTAGGTTTTTACAACCATGGTAGATTGGAGTGAGGTTGTTAACTTCTGTCATGTTTCACCCTTGGACCATGTGTAAAACGAGCCTCTAGTTAATTTTATTCTGGCCCACAATATTCGATTTTAAAAGCCCAGGGTTTGAAAATCAAGAAGCTGCGGCCATGAAACGACGTAGACCTGTGTTAGTGTATATGAAACAGTGAAACAAAAAGTAAAATAGATACCGGTATATTTTTTTTCCCGCTTGAATTTCGCTTATCGAATTTTTCGTTTAACAAATGGTCCAAAGTCCAAGAGTGAAGCGCGACAGAAGTTAACAACCACACTACCAATTTAACATGGTTGTAAAAATTTAGTTCCATACAGTGAAGCTTTCTTTTACATGAGGTTTATAACAATTTACGCAATCATTTTCTAGCGAAAAAATTCTAAGGGCTTGAAAAACCACGACCAATAGTCAGGCTAATTTCATAGCGAAGTTTAAATTTTTGTGATTGAACCTATTTAATTTGAATCAAATTAACTCTTTGCAAATCTGCCCTATATTTATGTTTTAAAATGACAAGAAATGCTATTAGTTAAAAAACCGCTACAAAAATATGTATCTCTGTCCAAATTATTGACAATGTAAAGTGCCTAAAACACAACCAATTTTCTTGAAATTTGTTTTAAACGATAGCGTAAGTCAAGAGCTTCATGATGCAGTTAAAATTTTTAAAATTCAACAAGCATAACCGAAGTTATGACCTTTTTTGGAACACTTTCCAGCGTTTTTACATTACAAAAGATAGGCAGGCGATTGTCTTTTTGGACACATTTTTGCTCCATTGTCGCTTAACAATGTAACGAATGATTCGCTCAACTTATGCGTGAGTTATACGGACTTTGTCAAAAACGTGTGTCGAATCCCAGTCATGTCTTGAAACGTCCAGCTCTGGTTCGCTGCTCGGCTAAGTCATCTACCGTAATATATATACTTGACCATGGTAAAAAAAATTAAAAATTCTGTGAAAAGAAAAATTTAAAAAAAAAATGTCTAAAATTCAAAAATGAGCATCGGGGACATATTTTCCACCATCAAAACAACGATCTGCCATAACTCAACAATTTGCTATAACTCACGGTGTAAGGTCTACTTACCTACAGCTAAATATCAGTCTGTGCAATAGGCTACAACACGGTCATTACTAAGCTTTGCGCACAATATTTTCAAACGTTCTTTTGCAGAACTGTAAGAGTGCGCTGCTATTTAAAAGCATATTTAAACTTGTATTCATTCCTGTACCGAATATCGAAATGATAATTAAGTTAAGCAGTAACTACAATGAAATTAGGGTTAAGCCAAAAATGTACCGCAACTTTATACTCTTCCGCTGTAACCATTACTATCTAACACCAAACTGAATAAAACCGATGTTATTCGATATAAGAGAAAAATAATTGGAAGTATTTTACGTTCAGAACCGGTTGCGCGCCCATTAACTGAAGATAATTTTCTCCTTTCCGATTGATCTCAATTTTAGCGTTTTTATTTTGAAGAACACCTCGCTTGTTTGGCAAAAAAATCAAAGAAAAGTATTGCAATCCAAAAAAAAATTGAAGCTTGTCGCTTGACGCTAAAACAGCTGAAATTTTGAGGGCGTATCGGCCAGCGTCAACTTTTTGAAAATTGACGGCGCATCGGGCTGCATCAACAAAAAGTTGACGGCGTCAAATTAGCGGCGTCAACGCACACCACAGCCAGCCAGTGAAACCAACAGCGAATTTCCTGCATCGGCACCGATGAATTACTACCACGCTGCCACCGTCACATCAGATCTATATCACAACACATAAAGGTGGGACGAAGTTTTTCCTCCGATTCCACATCATTCTTTCATTTACATTGGCTTACTCAAAGTTTGTGGCGTTTATTTCTGCAACTTGAGACAAAATAAGAAATTCGCAGT
Organism: Trididemnum miniatum; assembly: GCA_964006365.1. NCBI lineage: Eukaryota > Metazoa > Chordata > Ascidiacea > Aplousobranchia > Didemnidae > Trididemnum > Trididemnum miniatum. The sequence goes on along the minus strand of OZ023248.1, from coordinate 14,224,769 downwards.
GATTGCAAAAAACTGGCCAACACAGCAAAGGAATGTCCTATTTATTTTATGGATACCACTTGATATTACGTTGGTCTTTTTATCAGACCAAGTTATTAAGTAATCCTCTCCGTGCCAATGCTTTTGCTAAGCAGTAAGTAAATTTACCTGCAAACACTAACAGTGTGGCCAACCACTGCCTCACGCTCATAGGATTACGGAAAATTAGGACGGAAAAGAAGATTGTGAAAAACTTCCTTGTGGTTGTAATTACAGAAGTGGTAAGTGGACCAAAAGTTACGACCTGAAAAATGACAAAAATAATTACAAACATTTAAGGGTTTAGTCGCATTGTACAAAAAACTATTATAAAACAAGTGCAAATTTAAAGTTCGATATTTCCAACAGATATCATGCCTACACCAACGATTAACAAAAAAGAAAAAGGTGCACGTATAATTCACTTATTATTTGGCGAGAAAATCCTCTTACCGCAAGAAAGATGCGTCAGCACTGTAACGAGTTCGCTGGGAAATGCTGGCCACTTGTCCGGCATTCACATACGGGAAAATCCCTCCAAGTGCCTTTCGCAATGGCGCAATAAAACAAGCACGCTCACGCGTTTATTTTCCACAATCTCTTTAATGGTGTCTTAACCCAGAAAGCTGTGAGCACCAAGTTTTGAGTGTTTGGACGCGGAATTGAACTCCGTATCTATTGGCAACTTCCGCGGCCTCCCACCCTATCTATACCACGCCAAATACTACATTGAAATTAAGTGGTCATTGTACGTTATCATAAGCTAAACGTAAACTTGCACATAATACTTCATCGTTTAACAATTGCAAACTTGCTTACCGTAAGGAATATAAAATGCTGTCCCAAAGCCGAAGTTAAACTGAACATTGCGAGGTGCCATATAATGTGTGGATGACGCATTACGAAATATATAAACTCAAGACCTTGGCCGTCTACCGTAAGAGCTGAAATAATTACGATAGTAACAACACAAGGCAGGTATTTTTAATAACCATATCACGCTTTCGCATGTTCAGAATTTACATATTGTATAATATAGCTAGCTATCAAATATTTGTGACGCAACTATCTTAGGATAGCTGCTTCACCCGAAGATTTCTGTTCCTTCGCAGCCACCCTGTTGTTGTTTCGTAAGTCAACCTGAATTTTTTCCTTGTGCTATTTTCTTCAATTCGGTCTGGTAGTTATTGTACAGCAACTATTAAAAAACTGAAATTCACAGTTACCTTGTCCACATGTCTAATTTATATGGGCTTTAGGCCAACATTGATGTGGGCTTGTTGCTGAGAGCTTGATGTCATAATCACTGTTTTAAAAGATGACATTATAAATGTAATTGTGAAGCAGAAAACCCAGAGCAACAAGCCCACATAAATTGGACATGCGGATAAGGTAATAGTGGTATAGCTAATTTTTCCCCCTTTTTCTTCCAATGTTGATTGTCAATGTACCATTAATACCGAGTATGTATTTGATTATGTGCACCATTTTGCTATTTTATTGAGACGGTGACAAATTAACAAGTCTCAATCTGTAAGCACTGCAGTAGTATTGCAACAATGAGCATAACATTAAAGTACAGTGTCCGTATTCCAGTAGATAGACTTGGCTACTGGATGCCACATTTCGTGGAAATGTCAATGGTATGGCCAAAAAGTGCTACAAATTTGTTCAAGATCTTTCGCGACGGATTCGATTCATTGCTAGAGCCGATTGCACTTTACTGAAGTGGCTGCTGACTCGATGAGAACAAGCTCACTTTGCAGTTTTCCTCCTTGCACTATGCTCCAGTTAATTGCTCAGTGAGTACGCAGAGCAGAGTCTTTTAGCGAAAATGATAAAAGCGAACTGAATTAAAGACTGTCTTCATGTTTCTTCCAGGAATATTGCCAAATGAGCGGCTTTAAAAAGTTCTACTTTTAAATGTCGCCCAAGTTAGAGTCTGTGGCAACGTTTAAGCAACTTGCATCAGAATAATTTACGGAAAAAGATCAAGATTATAATATATTTTTGATTAAGCGTGACCTGGAAGAAAAAGTGCTGAAAATGCATTAACAAAAATATGCAGTTCCATGCCCATCAAGCACACAAAAACTCTATTCTTACCAATGCCAAGCATAGCACACGACCACCAATTAATACTCTCCATCATGTGATGTTCGTTTGTGTAATGTCTGGAACGCATTTTTTCCTGAGTGACTCCAGTAAATCCGTCCAAGGTTAAAGATGTTAACTGTGCAAAAAAAAGACGTTTTCACACTCAAAAAACTCGCAGGATATAAAACGATCCATCGCTAATTACTTTTACAATTATTTCCTTCATGTAACTAGCAAAAATAATTTTGCCATTCAGTAAAAGTACACCATGAACAGAACATACTGTAGCACAGTAAATAACACTTCGTACCGAAATATAACACAATAACACAGTACGGTAAAGAGCTAGCATGATCAAAAATCAACAGGAACAGTTTTTGAAAACGTTGGGCTAAGTTGCCGTCTTTAAATCCCTGCAATTTTTCTTTGATAAAGAAAGGGAGCGATAAGCTTATTACAATCGATTAAAGTAATGGATTCATTCAATAACTATCAACTCTAGCACAAAAATATTCAAAAACGATATACAGTAGTAAGTAGTAACTACGGATTCAAAAAACGCTTGAACAAAGCATACACCCGAAGTGAGTAGCACGCCAGAGCAGGTTCCCTTGCACTGTGAGTGACACCAACAAGCAGGCAGCACATCATTATGTACTTGGAAAACTGTTATATCAAGAAGAAACTAAACAACGACGCTATGCCGCAACTAACAATATTGAATATTCATTAATTTTGATCAATCGGTTAAACCAATTCATTTGGTTGATTGGAAGATTGATTTAACATTTAGTGTTTGAAGTCAATCACTTCGTTTCAGACACACAAAATATACGTAAATCGCAGCAACAATCAACAGAATCACCACAACTTACCAATAAAATTTGTCCCCAACCAAATTCGAATTTGTGTGCAGCATCTGCTTTGCCATCTTTGTACATGAAACCAGCAACTCCCAAAACGATGAGCAAAATGCAGAAGTATTTCACTAGCGGATATCTTTTGTGCGCAAATATTACTCCCATAATCATAACAGGAATGGGTTTGCAAGCTTTGCCCAAAACCTGGAAAATGTAACGCAATGGTTAATGATTTACAATAAAAGTCTTTAGCAATTACACCCACTGCCCACTAAGCGTTATCGAGTTTTAAACAGTAACCTCATTGGTTTCAGCCTTAAGAAAGGGCAAATGTATCATAACATAGAAAATAGGCTGATAAGTGATGATTTGCAGTAAACACTGCCCACGTGCCCAGTTTTCATTGAGAAATGATTTCACCTTTTCACTCAAATCTATCAAGACACAAATGAGAGCGGTCATAAACCAATAACTAATCCATCCTACAAAAACTGACGAAATGTAGAAAAAACGAAATATATAAAAACAATACGAAGAATGATACAAACTTAAAAGATAAATTCATGCAAACTTTTACGGTAAAACGTAGCTTTATTTAACTTTCGTACGGCACTTTTATGAACTTGACTGACTAGTGTAGCCGCGCAGAGTGAAGTTAGAAAAATCAAGGTTCAACTCAGGTTTGTGATGGAAGTTCGTAAAACTGTTCTGATAAGGAACGTTGATCCGACGTTTGCCCTGCACTTTAAATGCATAAATTGCACGATTTTTTAAACATCAATCATCACTAAAGTAAAAAAATATTGTATCGCCTCCATCAAGGCAGTATTTGGGGACCACCCCCGCAAAAGACACAGCCCTAGGGAGTTATTACAGCATTTTATGTATTAGCTAGCGATTTCTCTCGCTAATTCTCCTCGGAGAAATTCTTCAAGCTGCAGCCGAGATAACGAGCTCGCATAGTTGGGATTACAGGTTGCGCTCGCAGAAAGAGCAGCTGCTCGGTAAAGCCGAGCGGTACGCGACAACTGACCGCGAGTCAACTGACTACCGCAAACTGACCGCCGTGCGTGTGCGTTGTATCGCAGGGAACACACCCGAGGCTCGAAAATAGTCTCACATTGGGGAGCAACAACGCTCGAAAACGCAAACAGTCTCAAAGCGGAGAGTAACAATATAGTAACAAAGTGAAGAACAAAAAAACGCGACAAAAACACAATTACACATGTTTTACTGATATGACGTCACGTCGGCGATCACATCTCCAAAATTTTTTCGTTCCGTCAGCGCTTGATTTATCGAACGCGAATTGAGATTTTTCATACTTTTTACGGTTCCTCTGGCTACGCATTCCCATAATTCTCTTGCTTTAGAACTACACTGACTGAACTTTATCCCGGTCACCATCTGTTTTATACGTCCCTGTTTCATTCGACATGGACTAGAACTTGTTGTTTTTTCGAGCAACAACTGATCGTTGGTTACTAGACACAGCGGTGTAGGATTGTTGTAGAAGAGCGAGCTTTTTGTAGTACCGAGCGCTGCACCAGCAAGCAAGATATCCTAGACCTCATCTCCTCCGCTATTCTACATCACATCTAATAAACTTCTTGGAAAATTTATTTTTATTGACTATTAAATCATCTGAATAAAAATGATTTATTAAAAGAAGATTAATGGGAATTAAACAATTCTTTAATTCCGAATATTGATCAAAATTTATGCAATTGATGTTTCTTTATTGATTCATAGAAAGCATTTGAACCTGTTGATCATGATAATTTACTTTATAAATTGCACAATCATCTTAGGGTAGGTGGAGTTCCACACGATTTGTTAAAAATCTATTTGACAAATCAATTTCAATGTTAAACTATATCATAACTATTCAAAAATTCAAAATAGTATTGTAAAATAGTATATTAAATAATAATACGCCACTATATATCAAATATGTATAAATCTTTTGAAATTTTTGAAAGTGCATAGGAGTGCTGTAGATTTACTCCCCGCTGTGAGACTGTTTTCGAGCCTAGCACGTTTTCCCTTTGATACAATGCACGGCGGTCAGTTGTCCTGGCGGTCAGTTTGCGGCAGTCAGTAGACTCGCGGTCAGTTGGCGGCGGTCAGCTGTCCATGTTCGAAGCCGAGTGTCTCGCTAACTGCTCGGTATGTATAAGCTTGTTGTGAGGAGCTAGACCAGCAGCTGCCGTTTGCTCCCTGATGCTTAGCGCAGAACTAAAACTGTGTTACTACACCGTAGTAAAAATTAGTTGGTTGCAGACCAAAGAGTGTATGTAGTAATGGTATCTAATAGTAACTGTGTCTGTGTGTGGTACTAGGGTTCATAAAAAATTAGCTGCTTGAGTGTCATTAAGTATTTAAAATCTAAAAAAAAAACGTTGAAAAATTGTTTCAGCCTATATTAGTCACAGTTTTATTTTTAGATTAGGCACCGATCAGCAAACTGCCAGAGACTAGGCACCAGTAAGCGACAGCAGCTGCTAGTCTACCATCACTATGCTACCACCTCATTGCTTAACAAGCCCATAATAAACACCGAGCAACTAGCAGGAAGAAGATGGAGAAAATTTTGCTTCTAGCTACTAAATTTAAAGTTTAGATTTAAACCAGAAACATTGCTGCAATGTTGATTGTTGGTGGTAGTCCAGCTTTTTTGTACTGTTGTAAGGTTATAACTGCTCAAAAATTCAAACATGATTCCGTGTAAACTTCTAGTCTTGTCTTGGGTTACTTTCGTGCAGACTTGATGTAAAAAAACACTACAGCGTAAAAAGCTGTAGTCCAAATTAAGTAATTGTGTGTGAAATTATGGTAAAATTGTTGCTCGGTAACTTAGCATGCTCATTTTTTTTCTTCCTAATTGACAAGCGAGTTTACCAGCTCGAAAAATCCTGTAATACCAACAAGCACAGTAACAAGTAGAAATTTACTAGCGAGCAGTTTGCAAGCTCGTAAACTGCCTAGCGAGCATCCGAAAACCGAAATTGAACCGAAAATTCAACAGTAATTGAGGGAGACTGCGAAGTGAGCTTGCGCTCTTCGAGTCAGCAGCCACCCGTTAAATATGTCAAATGCGATCGGCTACAGCTGCGAATCGAACCCGTCACGTCCTGTAATAACCCTTCTAGTATCTACATTTGCAATTAAATAATAAGCAAAACAACTAAAAAGTTTAGGTCTATTTACCGGTTGCCAGAACTTTCGTCATACAGAACCTTCGTCACAGAACTTTTGCGACGCGGAACTTTCGTCACACCATATTTCGACGAACCCTACGAGACTCCCAGCTGTTTCTTGTTTCATCTCAGGCATACTTTTCAATCAATTCCGATGTTGCCACTTTGAGACCTAACCCTGACCAAAGCTAACCCGAACCGAACCCTAACTGAACTGTCCGAACCTAACCCTAACCGAACATAACTCTAACTAACCAAACCTAACCCTAAAATCGAACCTAACCCTAACTAGCCTAACTCATAACCATAACTTTAACTTCAGAATTGAGGCTACGAATTTCGATTAACTTAAACTTCGTAATTGATTGAAAAATTTGACTGGAATGTAACAAGAAAAATTCGGTTACGCCATTGTACTCGTCGCAGTCAAAGTATGGTGAGACGAAAGTTCCACCTGACAAAAGTTCCACGAGATGAAAGTTCTGTGACAAAAGTTTTGAGTGGCGAAAGTTCTGGCAACCTATTTACCTGAGTAGGGTAATTGATATAAATCAAAGCCTGATTACTGGCAACCATAGCACCCATATAACAGAAAGCACAAGCAGCATATAATAATTTTGGAGTATTATCCGGTTCTGGCTTGGTTAAAAAACGTGTGACTGCAAAAAGAACATGCATCAATTTAATGTAAGCAATAAGGATACAGCACTATCTAGCACCTAGCACATATTAAGTGCTTAGGCAAGTGCAATTATTTCTCTTATTTATTTTGAAACAAATACCAATACCGGTACGTTGCCCAAGCAAGCAATACTAAAACTGAAAAAGCCACAAAGTCGGAGCTTACTAGTTTAAAGGCAAAAATTATCCAAATCAAATAAAAAGTCAAGAAGCTTTATTGCCCACATACTATTTTCTTTTTGAAACATCATTCCAATTAAAAAAACACTATCTAACTCAACACAGCATACCTGCATGTGCAAATAATCCGTTGACAATGCATTGAACAAAAACTAATGATTGAGCATATGTAAATCTCTCTCCATTGTAATCTCCACGTAATCTGAAACAGTTTTTTATTCAGCTGCTTAGATTACACTTAGTTATGGAAGTTATTTCTGGGTGCTTATGAAGCAACATAAAAAAGTAAAAGAGATTTCACCACAAATGTTGAAATTAAAAATGATCTACCAAGTCTTTTTAAAGATCAAAAAACCAGAGATGTCAAATACAATTTTGAGAGCTAAGTACATTTTGAAAAATCTGCAGTGCTGTGTTTTATATATGTCAAAATTTTTGATGTTTTAAACAGGCTTACTGAAAAATTACAAGTAGGCATAATAGATAAAGAAAAATGCTTAAATATAGTTACAGCTGAATGGTAAGAGATACTAAGATTAATTAAATCAAGTTTAATTGCACAAACTAACCACAATCAGTAAAAAGCTTTTTTTATTTGTAACAATATTAGTATTTAGTTGCATATTTATCCTCCTATCACGAGAAAGCGATCAAAGTGCAATATGAGTTCGCTTAGGAGTTGCCAACCATCTGTCTACCACACCAAGATGGGGGAATCGCGCTAAGTGCCTTTCCCAACGGCACAACAAGTAAACTTGCCGGCTTGTTCTCCACACTGTCCCTTTGATGCTGAGCATCAAGCAGGGAAGCTGTGAATATCAATTTTAAAGTTATTGGTTTGACCTGACTCGGAATCAAACCCGAATCTGCAGCTCAAGAGACAGATGCTCTATACCTACCACTCGGCCATCTGAGCTGTTCAAACTTGCAAAGTTCGAAATTAAGAAACTATAACTTGCAAATGTTCACAAAACACAACAATAATTTAGGTGTAAAATGCATAAAGTAATAAATTCAACAGCAATCGTCACTGTAGTCTGAAAATTACACCCTTATGAAAGTATTTGTGCTCAAAAAGTTGAAATAATTAATTGCATACAGTGTTCCTTCTAGTCTAGAGTGAGAAATTTGAGAAAAATGCAAAGTTTTTGGGCAAATTTTACTGATTTTGAACCAGAAATTACTATTATAAAATGCAAAACTGAAAAACTTTAACAAAAAACGGGAATGCTTTAATGCAGGACAATAGCTTGTATCTTACAAAAGCAAATTTAATGCAAAAAATTTGTAAAAGGGGTCCTCAAACAGTCAAAGTAGTGAAATCTTTGGGTAAAAATTTCAATGAATTTATCATTTGGGCAAATTCGCACTAGTCAAAATCCTAGAGGGAACACTGATTGCATACTTACACTTTTTCCTGAGCAATACCAAACAACAGGTAGCAAATAAACACACCACAAAAGCAAATGACTAGCTGAACATTTTGATTTGAAGTCCTCATAGCAATTTTTTTAAATATGAAAAACTGGAAATGTGATACAGCACCAATACTATATCAGAACTTAAATATCTGCCAAGAAACTTCTATTATCAAAGCAAAATGATATAAAAGGATCTTAGTCTGTTAGTAGTGTATAGGTTGATACAGTACCCAGTACCGTAAACCAACCAGTTGATCACCATAAACACTAGACTAGCCCATAAAAAAGTAAGGTACGGTATATAGCAGACAACAACAGTGTTCCCTCTAGGATTTTGACTAGTACGAATTTGTTCAAATAATAAATTCATTGAAATTTTTGCCGAAAGATTTCACTACTTTGACTGTATGAGGACCCCTTTTACAAATTTTTTGCATTAAATATGCTTTTCCAAGATACAAGCTACAGTCCTGCATTAAAGTATTCACGTTTTTTGTTTAAGTTTTTCAGTTTTGCATTTTATAATATTAATTTCTGGTTCAAAATCAGTAAAATTTGCCCAAAAATTTCGCATTTTTCTCAAATTTCTCACTCTAGAGGGAACACTGGACAATAACAATGAGAGATTTGAGCAATAGCACAAATGATTGCCATCTAGCCTACCACTAAGCTCATTAACAAAATTTCTGACCTTTTCCACAAAATTTAAAGTTTAGGCCTATCCAACAATTATCAGATTATGGATCAGTGCGGTTCCCTGAGAAGAGTTTAGTCTATTTGCTTTTTAGACTAGTCTAACGCTTCAAGTCACAACTTCGTTTGAACAAAAATTTTAGAAAGACACGTTCCCCTCCCTACCGGTACACCACTGGTAGTGAGGGTCTATGATAAATCTAAGCAATGAGCAGGCAAAGCAAACCATTGGCATTGCCAGATTGTGACTAGACTAATTACCGGTACCAGTACGGGTACTAATCAGCTGATGGAAGCTACCAGTAGCAACTAGTCAAACTGGTCAATGAGCAAACAAATCGTACGGATAGATTCAAACTAAATAACCTTCATTAACTCACTGACTTTGCTAAACTACTAACCCTAACTTGTGAAGCACATTTTAAACTAATTTACGCACTACCGTGGGACACGTAACCCGCCAGACATGTTCGCATATAAAATGCTACGGATGAGTGAAGACAGCTGACAAAATCCGAAAAATCCGTTTTAATCACTATTTCGTCAAGATATCTAAATTCTTGTTACGGCACTTGGAAAGTGTTTTACTCTTTTTGTAACCTAGCGACTACGATTCGCAACTACATTACTACGATGACACAAAATATGGTCAAAATTTAAAATGCAGAGCCAAAGCTTGAAATTGTCGTTGTGAAATTGCCATGCTAAACGGAGTGGAAGCGGCATATGTAGAACAAGGAAATCACAATAATAAAGTTAAATTGGGGGTTTTGTCTTGCCACAGTAGCGAACAGAGAATTTCATCGGATTTACATTTTAAATTAGTTAAATCGGATTGTCGTAATTTCTCCACATTTAGATTTTCAAGTTTTTCACTGAATGGATTAGGACCCGAATTATAGCAGTGCGGGCCTGTATGAATTAAATAAAATTTTCAAGAAAATCTTCAGAATCCACACAAATATTGTCATTGACTGTGATTAATAGCCAACCGATCTAATTAATTATTTAAGATTTGAATTTGTAGCCAATACAATAGGGCTAGGTTGTACATTTAAGGTACCGGTGATTGGTAACGGATTTGAAAAAGAGTTGGGATCGCAATTTTAAATCCACACGTCTTTACAAGCTAGTGAAGCTACTAGCTACCCGTAAGTTAGCACAGCATAGGAAATGGGACTAATTTTATCTTCTTCCGTCACAAAAACAAGCTACACGATTCATTGCGTTAGACTGTATTGGTCATGATCGAGTCATCAATTTCAAAACAAAACCATTTTTTATGTTTTAGCAAGGTTTCTTGAATTTCTCTTTCCATAACTGTCGCCTTACGCTATCTTCATTTTTTTCAAGAATAAAAGACTTGATTGATTGATTGTGATTAAACCAAATCCAGACTTCAAATCTGTAAAATCAACTAAGCAAAGCGAAATCTAAGTTCTAGGCTATGCATCAGTTTTTGAAGTGTATAAACGAGCCTTTTTCCTACCAGAGCAAACCAAAAGCCAAGCCTGACAAGTGAGAAGTGACCAGCAGAAGGTCCGTTAATCGATATGAAGGGCTTGAAAGCATCATGATCATGGTGAATATAGGCTAATCGCTTGATTTTTTTTATTCCTAAATTATTCGCTTTCAAAATATTTACCGGTAAATAATAAATTGAACTCCGTCTTGTGCTAGGGGCAGGGGCGTAGCCAGGGGGAGCAATTGCCCAACCAAAACATTTTCAGTTACCACTAGCCTACAAACAAAGATAGCCTACTAATGCTATAACGTAAATCCACTAACAACGCAAGCAAAGGCGAATTAAGACCACTCGGGGGTACCCGTGTGTCCTTTTTCGCCAAACAAAGCTATGCTAAAATGAGTATTTTTCTTGTAAAAACCCTAAAAATCCGTGACGGCTTGGGGCAGAGCCCCCAGACTCGCGGTTGTATCCCCCATTTGCCGAATCCTGCATGAACCACTGCCCAAGCCTATGAAGTTTTGCCCTCCCCCCCCCCCCCCGAAATTTAGGGTTGGCTACGCCACTGGCTAGGAGTTTGTTGTTTTCTACTCAGACGTGATAAAGGCAAGATTAAGTTAGGTCCAATGCATAACACGTTAGAGTTTCCTAATCGAGATCATCATCCATCAACAATGTCTATTGTAGAGAGAAACTGTGATCCATCCATAATATCTCAACTTCAGTCTGCTTAATTGTTGCAACTACAACTCCCGTGACATAGTAGGCTACGACCGTCTCGTCTACAACATTGCAGTTTGCTTGAATAAACCAAACTGAAATGGGGCTGTATAGCCCACTGCTCAACTTTTGTGCACTTAACGCAATGCGTTAACTTAATAAAGAAAGTTAACGCATTGCGTTAAGTGCAACAAAAGTAGAGCAGTACACCGCCCCTGAACTACAAGGCTACAAATAAACTCCACCGTCAAATATAGGCTATATGCGCTAAATTGCTAATACAATGCTGCACTATCCATGCAAACTACTGTAGGCTATGCGGCTACCGTTAAAAATTAAATGCGTGGGCCTGCTTGAACACTAAACTTTAGCCTCCACTTCAGTGGCGCGGGAACGTTTTTTGGACAGGGGGGGCTCAAAATAGTAAGATCGTGTCAACGTCTGGGGGGCGAACTGACCCTCCTTTTCTCGAACGCACGTTTTTAAGAGCAGGACACTCAGCAGACCTATTTTGATAGACATCAATTGCATGCCTGCTCAAGTGACCGGAATTTTTTCAGGATAATTTTTTATCATGGAAAACAAGATTGCTTACTACCATTAGGCTTTTCTAACTATGCACGAATTACTACTCATGTATTTGTAAAATGCAAATACCTCAATGACAAAACCGAAAAGTAGGCAAACAAAATTTGTCCGATCTAACTTTGCTTTGCAGATCAGAGTTACATGCAACAAACAATGCCCCACTAAGGTTTAAAAATAACAAAAAACACACAATCAAGATAAAGCACTGAACCATTTTTTAACATAATGAAATGTGTAGATATAGGTCTTTAGGTAGGCGTGCTAGCTCAATTTTAGTAACAATCATCGACAATGCTCGAGTTGTGAAAATACTTATGGGGGATGGTAGGCAACAACTTTTCACGCAGACGTAACAAGAGATGGTCATTATAGTCGTAAGGGAATGGTTTACGCTAAAATGTTTTATGGGGGGATGGTGTTGTTTTCGGGGGGGATGGCATCTCCCTCAAATCGAGTAGCCTACTGATTATCGGTGCCAGTTTAGTAGTGATTTAGCCGCTTCATTGGGTTGGTAGAAAAAAATCAAAACCATTAAAAAACTCAACCAGAAGAGAACTTGCACCAGCTCATATAACCTTGATTAGGGGTGCCCAACCAGTCGATCGCGATGTACCAGTCGATCTTTAGATGCTTGGCTGTCGATCGCGGGTCAATTTGGCATATACACAAATCAGGATGGCCACCAACATTTCCAGTTCATGTAACGCGTCCGGGTCGTGAAGACCTTTTTTTTAGCTCTTCATAAAAATTTTGGTGGAATTCGAAACATCCGAAGGATTGAGGACCGTTTTTTTTTGCACTTCACCGCATTTTCGTTTACGATTTGCGTAATTCCCATGATCAGTAGCGACTTTCATGAGCATTAAGAGTAGTTTGGCCTAAAGTGTTTGGCAGCTACAAGAATTGGCAACCATTATACTTTACTGGTCCATCGTCCATGACTGCTGTAAAGGTTTGCAAATGCTGATATAAAACATTGTTAAAAATGAACTTCAAACATTGAAAATTTTACCAAATTTTACGTTGACCAAGTGAATCATAACTGATTGATTTTTAAAAAAAGAGTGATTCTTCGTTGGTTAAAAGCACTTTAAAAAATATTTGCTTCAACTCGTATGTACGTTGCGAGCATTAATCCCGTCGCACTCAGTGCATAATTTTTTCCATTGTCAGGGGGGGCTCAAATAGTTCAGGGGGGGCTAAAAAAAGTTCAGGGGGGGCTTGAGCCCGTCCTGGCACCCTACTTCCCGCGCCTATGCTCCACTTACAAACGCTTCAGGGGATGTTCTTGGCCAGCTGTAGGCTTTGTAAAAATAATAAAAACCAGAAAATTTTCATGAAACCAAACTCTAATACTGCGATAAAAATAGGCTATTGCACTTCTTCAATTAGGCCTACTATTAAGTTAGAAGACCGCTGCAGCATGCTACCACAATCGATAGGCATTACTAAGCAGTGCCAAGTGCCAAAGCGCTTTTTACTTGTTTTGGCATCCTCCTTGAATGTATTGCTTCGCCTTACGAACCAATCACAGGCTTTCGCGAATTTTTTGTCTTCTAATTTGCGAGCAATTAAAACGTTGCCTCGTAATTAGGGAGTCGAACCGTTCAATTTTTCCGGTTCAGGTTCGGTTTGGGTTCAACAGCGGTTTCAAATTTCGGTTCAATTCCGGTTAAGGTTCAGATAATTCGAAACGCTTCGGTTTGCGTTCGCTCCAGTAAAAAATATTTCAAAACCGGTTTATAAAGTTCCGGTTCAGATTTGCAGTAAAAAAATGGTGGCCTATAATTCTAGTAACACAATTTAAAAAATGAAACGTACAAAGCAATTTTTCTTCGCATTGACAGGCCAATATAATGCATAAAATAATTTCGAGATAATTAAATTATTACTTTGCTCTGAGTCTGACACCGGCGGCCTATTTAATCCACAGGTAGCGTTACAGGGACGTGCCCAGAAATTTGAAAAGAGGAGGGCCGCAGTTTCCTGTTTCCGTTTCCACTGAAAATATTGGTGAAGACCAAAAAAAAAGGTCTTCACGTCTTTCGTCGTCCAATTTACCCCCCAAAATCAAGTGAAGACCAAAAAAAAGATTATCGCGTCCTCAGATGTTCTGTTTCCACTGTTCCGCTGACTGGAGATATATATCAGCTTATATTTCAGCGGGAGGGCCGCGACCTCAGGCCCTCCCCGGATACGCCCCTGTGTTAAATTAGGGTTAAAACGCTTTGTTTAGTCTGTTACGCGTGTACTGCGGGACCGGGTATATTAAGCGTAAAAGACTTCTTCACTATGCATAGATTACTTGCACAAGTGACTATTATTTTGAATTCGAACCAGTTTCAAAGTGACGCGAGTGACTTCACTGAGCAAGCCGCTTTTTCGATCGGTTCGGGTTCAGTTAAGGTTCGACAAAAAAAGCGGTTTATAAAACTCCTGTTCGGTTTGACTTCCTGCTTGTAATGCTTGAATAGGTTTTACAACATTGCAGGAAATTGCAAGTAGCCTACATAGTCATACGACCTTTTTTGTATTGCTTTACGTACAGTTCAAAATCAAATTCGCGTCATGCGTCCAGCCCCTTGACTATTTTATATATGTGTAGTTCGTGCATTTTTCCTGCAAATAGTTCATGGCAAAACAGTTCATCATCTTTATTTGTCTTGTCAACTGTGCAAATAGGCGTAGTTGGTAAAGTGAGAATTTTGCTAAATTTTTAAAAGTAGGCTTAAGATTACGATGCTAAAGTTAACTTATTATTGTGTTTGAAAATTCACTTTTAGTTACAAAACTTAACTAAAAAAAGTATAACTCGTTGTTTGTTGACAAAAAACTTTTAAACTTTTCGCGTGAAGCAAAACTTTAAAACCGGAAATTAATTATGATTGAACGCGGATAGTTTGAAGAATAAGACCAGCAGCAGCTTTGTGTAAAAATCCAATCAGTGTGTGCTAGGCCAAAACAGGCAATAGTTTTAAACTGAAATCGATATGAATAATTTTGGTCCAACCTAAAAAAATCGAGGACAAAGCAAACTAAGCACCCCCTTCCCCAGCGCTGAGTCATAAATCCAAGATATCAACTTCAGTGCTTTTACACCTTATGCTTGTTTGCAGCATTTCGCGCTTACCTACTCCAAGTAAGTATTATTAATTAGGATTACATTATCATATCTAAACCATGGTAAGTTACTTACACGATTTCTTCTTGGAGAATTGAATACAAAAGGTATAAAACGAAGACACCCAAGGAACAGAAAATTAATTTGAAATATTTGCGTTCTTTCGCTGTCGCCAAAATTTTTTTCCCCGTTTCAACTATTGCATTTTGCAACTTATCAGAAACAATTTTGCTCAAATGCACTCTCGTCCAGTTTACTATCTCTGCAACTTTCTGTGAGACCTTTTCTTTGATTTTCAAATCTGCTTTTTCGTTTTTTTCTTGATGTATGATTGCTGGAAGATCAACTAGCGTATGATTAGGTTCATCACTTTTCATTTTGAATGAGATAACCTGAACTTGAAAGTTAGAATTTCAATAGCCACACTCTATGCAACACACACAGCATATCCATTAGAGTCGAAACCAACCTGTTTTGCCCAAGGCCCAAACTGCTGACTCGAGCTACAATGTAAGCAACCAGCAGTAAGTAGTGAATATTACTTTACGCACGTTGAGTTATTATAAATGGCATGAGTATCGTGCTGCTTTGTAATGGTCTGAGAAATAGTACTACATGTTGATGACGTCACGTAATCAGAGAAAAAAACTTACCTCCTGTATTCTGCGTATCGGCAATTACATGATAACTGGAATTTGCAAAATGTTTTTCATAGTATGAACTGATGCTAATTAGCTTTTTGTTTCATCTTGCACATGAGCTACTCTAGCTGACAAAAAATATTTTCTCTTTGAACTTATGCTGTACCGGTATACAATTAGGCAATTTTTCGAAAAATTGACTAATACGGCGCGGATTGTTGTCCGGTCTGCGTTCAAATCTCATCCAAGTAGTTCATGAGGTGACTGAAAATTAGTGAAAACAGGGACAAAAGAAGGGAAAGCGCGTATGCGGCACGTGCGCGCCAAAAAGCTATCGTCGCTGAGAATCTCTCACAAAAATTGACACACTTGGTAAATTTTTGAGAACGCTTCGGATGAGCGCTAGTAACAGGAAAAATAATTAAAACTATTCATTACATTCGCTCTGTGATGAGTTTAAACGCGCTGTCTGTAAAATAAAATCCTAACCTACCGGTTTACGCTTGTACTGTCAAGCTGTTTCCTTAAACGCGATTACTTTGAGCACAGTGACACTGACACCATTAATTGTCGTTTCTAGAGTTCCTCGAAATAGTAAAGTGAATACGCTTATTTCAATATCAGTTCGAAACGCAAAATTATCGCATAGGGTTGCTTGATAAGTTTTTGTATTAAGTTGTACATAGGTCAGCTGCAAGGGCGTACATCTCGGGGGGGATGGGGGGATGCATCCCCCCAATATTTTTCGAAGGGGGAATTTTTAACAGCTCAGATGGCCGAGTGGTAGGCTATAGAGGGTCCGTCTCTTGAGCTGTAGATTCGGGTTTGATTCCGAGTCGGGTCAAATCAATGAGTGTAAAATTGGTATTCACAGCTTCCCTGCTTGACGCTTAGCATCAAAGGGACAGTGTGGAGAACAAGCTGGCAAGTTTACTTGTGCCGTTGGGAAAGGCAGTTAGCGCGATTCCCCCATCTTGGTGTGGTAGACAGATGGCTGGCAATTCCTAAGCGAGCTCGTATAGCGCATTGATCGCTTTCTCGTGATAGGAGGATAAATATGCAACTAAATAACAATATTGGAAGAAATTGCTATAATAAAACATTCAATGTCAGGTGACGGTTGGCAGAGGAGGAAGTAATCAGCAAGCAATTGCGGTAAGTGCACCGGTACGATTAAGCCGATAAGGTATTGTGATCAAAGATTTTGTTGATTGTCACTTCACAGTTGTACATGAATAATGACGTCCGACTATCTCACTAAGCAATAATTAGGTTGAGGGCCCGCTAAAGTCAATAAAGTCAAAATTTTTTCAGGACCTTGCTACATGATCAAATGTGTACTAACGTTCGTTTCAGGTGTTCAGGAATCTGTTTTGGTAGATTTTATAAGTCAAAATAAAGTCAAAATTTTGCATAAAGTCAAAATTTGTCAAAATTGTCTTTATCAAAAATTTCCTTACAAAAACGAACAAATTTATATTTTTTAAATATTTTTTTGAATTTTTGAGCTGCTATTTAAATTTTATGCGCAATTTTATTTGATTTTAAATCTTTATCATACGTTGAGTAAATAGTACTACGTACTGACTATTTACGGGGCCCCCTTTTTGTGCGAGGCCCTCATCGGTTGGGGGGTTCGGGGGGCGCTAGTTTCGGCACTGGTTTTAGCTGATGCTGCAATGATTCATCACCCCCAATAATTTCCACAAACTTTCGCCACTGGTCAGCTAAATCGATTAATACTTCTTGAAAATGTCTTCGAAAATGATGTTCAACGATGTGCTTTATGTGTTTGCCCAACAAGTTATTATTTAAAGTTCTGAACTAGTAAAAAAACCTTTTTGCATCATCAGTTGTAGACTACGGTTGGCCTAACGACTAAAGCGCTAACAAAATTTCCGGCATGTTTCTGATCAGCTAGAAAAATCATCTTTTGCCGCAATGTAGCTCATGTAAAAATGGAACGCACGATGCAGGCTTAAATTTTAAAATGAACATTGCTGTGTCTTTAAAATCCTGGGCTTCTCGAAGAAGACATGCACAATTTTTTGGCCGAAAACTTGAGGGAGCCGTAATTCGAACCCAGAGCCGGCGCCAGAGCAGTCGACTTAGGGGGGCCAAAGTTTAAGATTAAGCACAAAAGCCGCTATCTGCAAAAGCGTAAGCTTGTTAATTGGGGGAGCCAAGCATGTCGATTGAGACTTGACATCGAATCAAGAAAAAGAGGAAGAGATCGAATTTTGAGTCGGACTAAAAACGCACCTTGGATTCAGATCCGCATGAAGGCTAATACACCGGCTTTTCAACCCTGCTAACTACAATTTAAACCTGTATCAAATAAAAAATATCAACCCTTCATTATACTCGCGGGATTACGCCGAAGCGTGTGACGAATGGCGGGGCGCATCTCCACGGCTTAGCGTCTGGGGAACACAGCTCCGAAGAAACGTCGCAGCGGTGGCGACACTTGTGTTAGATTTGAACGGCCCGATAATCGAGGCCCAGACCTCCCGTACCGATAGCGACGGGATCAACAATTGAGCTAACCGTCAGGTATTTCTGGGGTTATTACAAGAGAGCTGACTTGAACTTGTAATTGTTTTTAAAAAAAAATCTGATGAATACGAAACACAACGTTATCACAGCGTTTATTACGAAACAAGATTTGATTGGTCACAATTAGGCTCGCATTACGACAGCAAGTACAACACAAACATTACCGAAAGCCAGCCAGTAACAGTGAACGAAATATTATAAAGAAGCCATGTCGAACAAACTATACTGCAAAATTTTGGTACGCAATAAAATACTAGGCTTACTGCCATGATTGGTGTAGGTGCAAACATTGCAAAAAGTGTGGTGCAACAATACACCGGTTAACGCAATAAAAATTGGTCGTTATTTCTTAGTCAGGAAATTTTATGCTTCAACAAAAACGACTAAAAACTATCAAAAACAACCCAGTTCTGGGGCAAACGCCCGCAACTGACCTAGCAGGGACACCATCCACTAAAAACCAGCAACCAGTGCTAGAAAAACATTTTTCAGTTGGTTACTCATCCAATTGGTTCTTGCATATCCATTGAATTTTCAACCTGCGACCATTTGTTTTCAAATAATGAGCGCATAGTATGGCCAGCATTGCCGATCGGTGAATCATCTTCATTAAAAACCTTACAGTTATCGAACACAGTTCTCACATCATCCACGAATTCAGACGCTAACTTGTACCTGAAACGAATTACAGGGTTAATCATCACGCTAATGGGGTTCAAGAGCCCCTTCCCAAAGGGAGGGGAGCTTGGCTCCCTTAATGCGCCTACAAACAGCATCACTACAGGTTAAGTTCAATCTTCACGCCTTAGCAAGTGCAACGAAGTCATTTAAATAAATCTACCTCTAACAAAAATCAATGTTAGCCAATACATGATATGAAATGAAGACGAGAAAAGCAACTTCACCCCAGGTAGTAATGGCAGTATCCCTATCTACAAAATAATTTACGTGTTAAAATCAAGCCACTAGTCAAGTCAAATTACTATTCCTCCACTTGAATAAAAATTGACACAAAGTAGCAAGAATTTGCTTGAATGACTAAATTAACGTTCAACAAAGTACATTTTTTATTACCCATATAACTATAGAAAAAGTCGATTAGAAAACTTTTAAAACTTACGTGAGGTACCTCAGATCTGCTTACTGTTATCTTCCCTAATTTTAGTCGCAGACTTGACAATATCGATGATCAAGAAGTAATGAAATTGATTAACACTTAGCTTAGGGAGGATGCTTGACTCGATGACCTCACGATCCTTCGCAGTCACCGTTATGCAGTAATATATTAATCGAGGGTGTATGTCTGTAATGATGTTCGCACACTAACCATGGCTTACTATATTCGAGGTCTCGCCAACGTTCAAAATGCATGCGAGACTGGGGGCCTGTTTTCGCCATAAAATTTGTAATCTTATGAACTCACAATTTTGTCTTTAAACTTTGTTTGCTTTGAGATTAACTTTTTCAAAATGAAGACTTGATGTTATCGCCTTATTGTTTTGCGACAAGCGCGTTCTCGTGATATAAATTATGATGTCATAACGTATGGCAATTGGCCAGCCATGCATAGAATTAAAATCAAAACAGATAAGATTTGCATGGCTGGTGATCAAAGCAGTGTGTTTCGCAAGTACTGTGAGATAGTCTTACTTTTAAAATATTTCAGATAGTCTTAAAAACTTTGGTTGGCATATTTTAATAAGTAAGCTAGAACAGGTGGAAAGGCCAGGAAAGTGTGTGTTCAGAATAACAAGTAGCGTAGAATAAGCATAGAGTAGCCCAGGAGCGGATCCAGAAAGTCTTGGTGGGGGGAATGTAATGTTGAGTTGAGGCGTTACGACCCGGAAACGAGCGTAAATAAGCCCTTTGAAAATGTTTCATGTCAGGGGCGTATTCAGAATTTTTTCGGGGAGGGGGCACCAAATTTTGTCAATTTTTCAAGCGTAGTTTTTTCCAGCAGAGTTAGTTTTAAGCAACTTAAGTAACAAAAACGATTCTAGGTGTGGCCGGGGGCACACTCCCCGGAAAATTTGTGAAAATTTGCATGCTGTAATGACCATTTTAGTGCTTTTTGAAATATTTTCAGGCAAAGTTTGTTCATATTTCTGGCCCCTAACTTTCAGTGCTTCACCAAATATGATGCATTTTGTTCGCGCAGTTTCGCTTATGCGTGCTTCAGGCGACTAAAGCATACTGTTATGAAGAGGTTCGAAATTATGAAAATTAATTCATCCAAAGCATTGTTAAAAATGGCTTGTGGGCCGTGGGGAGGGGGGGAGGCGATGCATCCCCACATCCCCCCTGGATCCGCCCCTGCTGTAGCCTATACATATCTTTAGCGCAAAGCTTACAACAGTCCAGGAAAAAAGCTTATTGAAGAAAGCCTGCTATATTTAGGAAAAATTACAAGCATTTAAATACAAAGTTGCCTCTTTCGAGAAACAGCATAGTGATTTTAGAATTAAGCTGCTACCTGCCAATCAATTGAAACCAGGAATTGATACAGTTTTGGAATCCTTAATGATTTTTCTAAACTATAAATCGAATCCACATCTACAGTCGTACTGGTAGACGCTTCATCCACTCGCCAACTGAGCAGGATCAGTATAGTATAAGTCTATCATGATTTCAGCTACAGCGGAAGCGATGAATAAAGCGATTGTATCAAAGGCTTTTTAACGCATCATTAAAGCATTTACATTCTTTTCAATTCTAGCATTAATATGCCAGTAATCTGCATATTACGGAGACCAGCATAGGCGCACGAAGGAGGGACACGTTTCCAAAGCCCCCCCTTTGGCTCTGTAATACGGCCAAAAACCTAACTTTCAGTCTATGATTTCTCAAACTAATAATGGTTGTAGCCTCCTTTCACTTATTTTTGCATTGTCCATAGTGACTGCGCACTAGGGTGTACACTTTTTTCTTTTTTTTTTGAAATTGCAATCGGCTTAGTAATTTCCAGAGTGCAAATTGGCATAGCAACACAATCCATAAAAATTTTTTCTAAATATTGAGGTTTGTATACTTCGGGGAGACATTGAAGTTTTTTGGGGGGGTTAAAAACACGATTTTATCGTAACTTGAAAAATACACCACTTAGAAAGTTGATTTTGGTGTCAACCAATTCAGAGATGCCAGTTTTCTATCTGTTTGTTATACATTAAAGCGTTCTATCTAGATCACAAACCAAGTTAATCGGAAAAAATGGAAAAAGGTAAAAAATTCATGACAGCAGACAGTTTTTTAAAAGTTTGCAGTATATTTGAAAAGCAAACAACGAAAAAAAAAGTTCAATTGACACTACACAGATTTCGATATTTTCAAAAGACGCAAACGTTCACTACAATATGATAGCAGTTGCTTTCAACAGTGTGAATCACTCTTCAAAAACTTGCGATAAAACCTCGAATTCGCATATCCACTTTCATTCTTCCGTGGGATGTACTGCTATCACGAATCTTTCCTCCTAACAGGCATTGTGACATACGTCCAATGCATTGTTCACTAGTGCGATTGTGGTGGTCAACACTTTTTCAAAACTTATGGTCTCCAGCTTTTGTTCATGGGGCTGTGCTTTATCTGGTACAAAAACAACGCAGCGGCTTTCTTTTCCATGCACGTTCATGCGTGTCCACTTTTTCAGGAAGGTGTTGATGAAACTCTTTCAAGCAACTCAAGTGAAAAGCAGGATGCTCAGAATGAGCACTTTGCCACATTAGTGGGGCCACATCCACGCAACAAAATGTTTTATAAAAACATTTTTGAGAGGCGTAACAGCAAGATCTTGGTATTTAACCTCGAAATCAAGTAAAAGATCTCCAAGAAAAACCATGTTGGCCGGGCCTTTTGGAGCTCGAGGGTTGAGATGAATCAGGAAAAACATTGGAACGTGTACTGATAAGATGAAAGCCACAATTCTCAACAGCTTGGAGTTTTGGTCGGAATCCAGTTGTGCGCCAAACATAAAAATGGGCAAATACCCATTCGCAGTAGTTAGCCATTTGTGCGAGAATATTTCAAATGATAGATGAATACTGTCAGTACGGCACCATGACTTTCCTTTTGCTGCTGACAATCACGCATACCTGGCAAATGATATTGTTTCGTGTTTGTAAAACAGAAACTTCTGTTATGTCGCAGAAATACTGCTTTACATGCCAATATAAAAAGGCATGCCTATGCCTGGTCATCACGTAAGCTGTTCTTTTTTAAAACATAAAATTATTTAACGATATGCTTGAACAGTCGTACTGAATTCAATGTATTAGAAAGCTTACCTTCAATCCCTGAATACCAATTAGATGTACTTTTTAGAAAGTAAGAAGCTCTTGCGATGACTTTATGTTTTATACTAAAATCCACGAGCTTGCCAGGAGCAATCAGCTTAATTCTGCTGTAAACTGAGTCCGTTGCCATGCGGTCTGGTGCAGTAAGCCTACCTTCGACGTATTTGATAACATGGCTTAGCAGTATTTCATTAAAACGAAAGCGACATTCAAAGCAATGATTATCATGGCCTACTGCTTCATTAAAATGAGTGGCAAGACGGCTTTTAATATTTATCCAACATTTGAAATATTCTTGCACAAATGGCTAACTACTGCGAATGGGTATTTGCGCACTTTAATATTTGGCGCACAACTGGATTCCGACCAAAACTCCAAGCTGTTGAGAATTGTGGCTTTCATCTTATCAGTACACGTTCCAATGTTTTTCCTGATTCATCTCAACCCTCGAGCTCCAAAAGGCCCGGCCAACATGGTTTTTCTTGGAGATCTTTTACTTGATTTCGAGGTTAAATACCAAGATCTTGCTGTTACGCCTCTCAAAAATGTTTTTATAAAACATTTTGTTGCGTGGATGTGGCCCCACTAATGTGGCCAAGTGCTCATTCTGAGCATCCTGCTTTTCACTTGAGTTGCTTGAAAGAGTTTCATCAACACCTTCCTGAAAAAGTGGACACGCATGAACGTGCATGGAAAAGAAAGCCGCTGCGTTGTTTTTGTACCAGATAAAGCACAGCCCCATGAACAAAAGCTGGAGACCATAAGTTTTGAAAAAGTGTTGACCACCACAATCGCACTAGTGAACAATGCATTGGACGTATGTCACAATGCCTGTTAGGAGGAAAGATTCGTGATAGCAGTACATCCCACGGAAGAATGAAAGTGGATATGCGAATTCGAGGTTTATCGCAAGGATATGAAGAGTGATTCACACTGTTGAAAGCAACTGCTATCATATTGTAGTGAACGTTTGCGTCTTTTGAAAATATCGAAATCTGTGTTGTGTCAATTGAACTTTTTTTTTCGTTGTTTGCTTTTCAAATATACTGCAAACTTTTAAAAACTGTGTGCTGTCATGAATTTTTTACCTTTTTCCATTTTTTCCGATTAACTTGGTTTGTGATCTAGATAGAACGTTTTAATGTATTACAAACAGATAGAAAACTGGCATCTCTGAATTGGTTGACATCAAAATTAACTTTCTAAGTGGTGTATTTTTCAAGTTACGATAAAATCGTGTTTTTGACCCCCCCAAAAACTTCAATGTCTCCCCGAGGTATACAAACCTCAATATTTAGAAAAAATTTTTATAGATAGTGTTGCTATGCCAATTTGCACTCTGGAAATTACTAAGCCGATTGCAATTTCAAAAAAAAAATGAAAAAAGTGTACACCCTAGTGCGCACACTGCACTGCATGCCCTTTTTCGATAAAAAAGTGTGGTAAAATGAGTGTTTTTTTTTTATGTGAAAACCGCAAAAATTTGTTGGCAGCTGGGTTTCACCCCCAGACCCCGGTTGTGGCCCCCCCTCTTTGCCAAATCCTGGGTGCGCCACTGGAGATCAGGCAAATTACCTCTCGGCGTACCATTGTAATTGCATCTTATCCACGGTACCGGAGTACATCTAATGTAAAACATACCCATTTCATTACCTTTGTCTGCAGCTAAGTTTTATACGGTACTTGATAAATTGAATTGGTAGCGTTGAGATGGTGAAAAAGTGTTGCGTTTTGGGTTGCAAAACTAATTATTTATCTGAGAAAAAGAGAGAGCGAGCTAAAAAAATATATAGGCCTACCCGTTCATCGTTTTCCTAAGAAAAGTGACGAGAAAAATAGATGGATTCAAGCTGTGCCAAATGCAAACCTTATTGTTAACGAAAGCACGTGGCCAGCTTGTTACAAAACGAAATCGGTGAACGGAAAATTGCGGCCTAAAAACCCACCTTTGGCGTGGCCCGGTGTACCAGTAAGTCAAATACCAAGTATTTCCAAACCAAGTAAAGAGCCAGCTTTCAAAACTTTGTAGTTGAAATAATTGGTGGAAATTTTAGATTTCTGTATTGTCTTCTAGTTGTTTATTCGTCAATAACATGTTCAATGGTTTTTTAATTCGTTTTTCATGAGTCGAAACTGGCTCTCAACCATTAAAATGCTAAATCTGTTCATCAAAGCGATATGTTTAAAAAGCAGGTATCATTATATGCTTTTATTATGACGTCAGAGTAGGCTTCACGCGAGGTCATGGCTTGCGCGAGGCTCCAAGTATCAAAAATCTGGGCATTAAGTTTGATACCTTAACTGCATCTTGCTTGTCAAGGCTTATATTTGAAAATTGTATTTTTGGCAAAAATAGGCTCCCAATCTCGCGTGCATTTTGCACGTTGACGAGACCTCTAATATAGTAAGCCATGACACTAACAAATAAAACAGCTCAAGTCTTGGCCATTGGCCGAAGACAATACCACAATTATAAATAAAATAAAAATATCTTACTTTTTTCTTTTTAATTTGCTTTCAATGGTTTTAAAATCCATGGGTCGTTTGATAATTTTGCGATAATTTGGAACAACTTTAAGATCAACTGGGTACAAGAACCACGCCGCCATCTCGTGACCTTGTAGGGCACGAAGTACATCCCTGAAAAAAATTGTATATTATTAAATTTAACCTCAAAATTTATTTGCACTAAAATCGCACTGATCTAATCACAGCAGCATTTTTTATTCCTCTGTACAGGTTGCTGATAATTACAACCGTGTTCATGCAGTCCCATGATAAGCAGTAGGCTTTTAGCAAAAACCAAAGATATGGGGCTAAAACGCTTCGACTTTTTTCAACATTATAAATGCAAGTTTGAAGCGCAAACTTTTATGATAATAAATAAACTTGGATTGTCTGACTTGAATTTTTGATAATAGTATTTTCGTTAGGTAATATTTCTGAATATTTTCAATCACTTTTTTACTATTGACTACTCAGTGTCTAAAATACTTACTTGCACGCAGCCAGCAAGGTCTTTCTTCTTTTCGGTTTATCCGGATTTTTTTTTCTTTTTTTCTTTTTCACGACTCCTTTCTCTCCCACTTTTCCATTCTCACTCTTTTCCATGGAATCGTCAGCAGAATTTCCAAAAGTATCTTTTTCAGAGTCCCAATCCGCTCCATCCGTTCTTGCGTCTTCATCCTGGAAGATTTGAGAGTTCTCATCTTCAGGAAACCCGTCGTGATCCATATTGGAATTAGAAAGGTCTTGATTTTCACTGCAATATTCAAAACTTAACGGTAAAATATATCAATACCAAAAAACTGTAAGTCTATTCTCTAGTTGGGAAACGCATATTTGGACATTTAAATATTTGGTAAACAAACATCAACAAAAAAGAAAACTAAAATTTATTATAAAAATGATGCAGAGAATCACAACATTCTAATAAAACGACCTTGACGATTTCGCATCAAAATTCAAAATTAATATGCAAGAAATTGCAACTGTATTTTTTTGTACGCTGAAATGAGTCAAAAAAATATCAATTCTTACACTTTATTTAATTAAAACGGATTTCAGCTTTTACGCTATAATCAATTTTGATTAATTAAAATCTAAGTATTTAAATTTTTTGACTGATTTCAGCATACAGCTGCACTTTTTACCAGGATATTAATTAAAAAAGAAACCTTTGTTCAGTTTAATTTTGGCAAATTTTTATTTCAAAGAAAACGTTAGGAGCCCAAAATGGGATCGATAGAGACCGAAGACAAGCATGTTTTTACCTCCATAATTTTTCCCAACTCTAGGGGCCCGATTTTCATTAAACATCACAAAAAACTGGCTTTTAAGCATACATTTCTTTTCTATAATACTTAACAGTGACGACAAGTACCAGCTTTAGGGGGATTTGAAATGATGTGAGAGGCGAAAATATGAAAGAAGGTATAAGACAAAGAAAAATACAACCACCTCTTTCTGTCTATGCTTAACTTCGAGTCTCTTGAAGACTCCTCCAGACTATCGATATGAGTTCGGATGTGAGCCATCGAGTCTTCACTTTCAACCCCGCTTTCAACATGTTGCTTCTTCCTCTTCTTTCCAGTGCTTGATCCTGGAGATTTAACTCCGCTTTTCCGTTCCTTTTTTCTTTTCGTCCGCGGACTGGACTCCGATTTATTCATAAGCTGTAGCAAAATACATAACTCATACTTTCTGGTGCCAGTCTCTGTCCTATTATCACCTTTAAGCGGCTTATTCGCTTAAGACAAAAAATACTACAAAAAAGAACTGCTTAGGCGCGAAAATGTCCCCAGAGTAAATCACTAGGCCAGGTTTCACGGCAAAGTAACCGCTCTGAATCTATCGCCTTTTTTACTTTAATCAGGCGCACAAAGACAAGATCAAACTCATCTTTTTTTATAATTTCTGGACATTGGCGAGTAAACCGGACAGCAGATTCCTTGATGTTCTTGTTCTGGCATACGCTAGAACAATAGGTTAGACTTTGTAAAGCGCTGGAACTCCATTCCCGCTTGGGTCATAACAAAGTTTCAAAAAATAACATACACAGCTATTCTATTTGAAGATTGGTGAAAAGATAGTTCGCAATGATCTACGATTTCAAAAATGGGAACATAGAACACAGAAAGCCGACTAGCTACAGCGCATTGTGCAATGGAAACAAAGCTGGTAATTTCCCAAAATTCTTACTAACTACATAAAATTTAACACTGATTTACACAACGTCGAAAACATCTTTAAATTTGGGTTGTCTTGAAAAAGACCGTGGGAAGCCAAACGAAAATAGTGTAGTTTGAGGAGAAAAATAGAACCACAGCGTAAGCGCAAGCAAGACAGTGCAAAACTGCTGACGATCACAGCTGAATCTATGTAGTCGAAACGTCCAGTTTTACGAATTACTGCAACTGTATTATACTTCCTTAAGCTATTTTCGTCCCATATTTATCGTATTTCAAAAATACTATGGTTTACAACAGTCTTTTCAAGGGTAACCAAATTAATAGAGGTTACAAACGCTGTTTAAATCGGTATTAAAATTTCTGTACCACCAAAAATCTTCTTAAATCAACTTCATTTCAATCCACCAAAACTGAAAAACAAACCACCGCAGAACCTACTTTTGGAGCACGTTGCCAGTGAATACATGTATCCAGCATAGTTACACACATCGAAAGCTGTGCGGCGCTTGTTGCCGTGGCAACCCCGTTTCTCCAAGTCCTTAAACCAGCAGCGACATCTAGGGCCCTGAACAACACGCAAAACAAGTCAGAGAACCAGCTGGTAGGAACATAACGTAACTGAAGAGGCATGACCAAGCACAGAAAAATTAAGAAGCAGTGTTACAGCCAGCTTTCGAATGAGGCGATATAATAATTACGGTACCTGCAGAAGGACAATCTCAATCAAAATCTCTCATCATTCTAATCAATGTTACAGCTTTTCTATGTTTTCATCTCTAATAATACAAATATCTGATTCTGTCTACAACGAAATTCTTCGAAATTTTTAGCATTTAACGGGCATGGGCTTTAAAGTAAGTGGCACTTTGTAAAAGTGCAGGTAACCCTTCTTGAAAAAAAAAAGATCGCATAAAACTAAAGAGGGCAGAAATTTGCTACCACAAACTGGGAAAATAACATGAATTTTTCATGTACAGTTGTACACATGAAATCATTTCCTGCATAGTCTGCACAGCATCAGCGAATTTCAAAGACCCTGCGCAATCGTGCGCATAGCTTCTAGACGTGGAACATTAAAATTTTGCATACACTCTGTTAAAGCCCCTGTTTTAGATCAAGCACTTCCCGAAATCTTCACACTGAACAAGTGCACACTACTTATGCAGGGAATGACCACGCATTACACGAGCTACAGGCTGGATGGCGTGGACATTAAAGACATCGCTATAAGCGCGGAAGGTCTGGGCTTCAATTCCCGGGCCGATCAAATCACACACAGTGTCGCCAACAACTCGCCACTGCCGCGACCTTTCTTTGGAGCTGTGTTCCGCAGGCGCTCAGCAGCGGAGATGATCCTCGCCACGCGTAACACGCTTCGGCGTAATAGCGCGAGCGCAATGAAGACATGATTTATTCGACTACACACCTAACTGTATAATTGGCCCAATTATAAACAAAAAACATTACATTGAACCCCACTCAAGCTGCAAAGTTAACTTACCCATCAGAGTACGAGGGAAGGTTGCTGTACTCAGATGATCCCCCTTTTCTCACCAATGGGGGTTTCAGGTACGCCCTCATCAGGGACAATTCCAACTTTTTCACCAATTCAACAGCAAAGCCCAGAGCACTACTTGGATCGTGACGTATCGGATTTAACCAATCGTGACGTAATTCGTCGGTGACGTCATCGCAGTAAGGAACATGCGCCAACTCATGCTCACGTTCACTAGTCTTTGGCAGCGTTTCCAAGTTCTAAACAAATAGGTTTTAAAAACTATTCTGCTGTTGTGGTAAATTACCATGCCTTGTGATTAGTACAATTTCAAAGTTTAGTCAGCCGTAAAAGAACCCTACATTTGGTATAGGTGAGATCAGACGCCCATTTTTTGAAGTTTTTATCACGACAAAAGTCACATGCGAAAAAATAAGCGTTAAAACAGCTTTAAATTCTGCTCAAAATTGTTTTTTTTTCAATACACTTACAAAACTTTGTTTCTGCCGGTACAATCAACGCTGACATCAAAATCAATACTAAACCAACTATCTAAACTCGAGGAATTACCATAAAACTAAACCAAACCGTTTATTATATTTGCTTCACCAGTTACCATACCACCTAATCATAAAGTATATTTAAAAATTTCAGAAATATTAGGCCTACTTCGTGCAGAACACCAGCAATCTTGCATCTATCAATCAACTCTTCAATCTGACGTAATACATCCATCTCGATGTGAAAAGCAGTTTCAGTTCGGTCTTCAAAAGGTTCATCATCTGAATATGTGTAAAAATACATGCATAAACATTAAACAATGAAGAAATTTATAGCGAGATATTATAATAGGCTTTGGAAGACTTACAAAACAAACCCTGTAAAAACCAATGCTGTGAATAGTTTCGCGGTTCGACCGCTCATCAGGTAGATCATCATATCTCTATACGTCCATATACATAGACCTACATTGGCTCCACATAATTATTTCAATTAACAAACTTGTAATATCGAAATTGCTTAAAAAAAGAGAAACTTCAAAACACTGCCAAAACAGCCTTGTGTAACAAATTTACAAAAAATTGTTTGCGCAAGTCTGGACTTCGATTCCTGCCCCAGTCAAACCGGACGCAGTGTCGCCAACGGCTCGGCACCGCTGCGACGTTTCTTCGAAGCTGTGCTGTCCAGGCACTAGGCCGCGGAGATAGGTCCCGCCACCGCTACACGCTTATGCGCAATACCGCGAGTATAATGATTTGATTTTTTGTTTGCACAGAGCGAACAAGAGCACCAATAAATTTATACTAAAAACATCATCAAAAACCTAATAAGAGGAAACTTCACAATAAAATTTTTAAAGTGAATCAAAAAAAAAATCTATAAACGAGCCAAGCTTGAATGTTAGGCGAGCCAAACAAAAAACTTGATGGTAATCACTGCTCTACTAACGACATAGCATCACTAAAGTATCTTTCAAAATTGATTGGTGTTGCAAGGGAGATGGGTCGCGGAAATAAACACGGCACACTCGAGGCACGCGTGCCTATCAGGCGAGTATGAATAGAGTTTCTTCATTAGTTTTTGAATCAGGCGGGTAATTCTATTGGTTACCTGGTTCGCTTTCGGTTTCATCATCGTCTCCTTTGACAGTTATTTCGGTTTTCTTGTCTCTTGGGCTTGGTTCGTTTGAAAATTGAAATTCTACACAATAAATTAATGACTCGATGACATACATGAGTTTTTTATTCGACATCCCATGTCACGGATTCGATTCCCTCAGCCGATCCGTTTTGATGCATATTTCAGGCCATCGCCGACTCCGGGTGCTATTTAAACGTAGTTTCTCTTTTGTAAATGTTTGGCAAATTCTGTCTGGTTAATAAACAAATTAAGTTTGAAAACAACAATCTAGAAGGGAATGTTAAAATTCGGTTGATGTTTGACTTGGCAAGATTGTGGGAAAAGTGAAGAGACGGATTCGAGACAATTCCGTTCACTTCTTTGTGGATGCGGATATTGGCAAAAACACAATCTCAAAATATCTCGCTTCAAAAATGGGCTTTAATATAACCCACTAGGCTGTGCGTGCACAATATTTTTTTTCGTCAGCCAGTAAACGAGTTCATGCAGTATGCACTCTGAAGATTCAATCAGTTTTGCCTTTTTTTGTAAAAAATCGTGGGAGATGAAACAAAGCTTGCGTATAACCTTACGACAAGTTGTTGTAGTAGTAAGTGAGATCTAAGAATATCTTTAACTGAAATTCAGCAGTATGATTACCCCAATTCCATAATAAAATGGAAACAAACGAACAGCCAAGTATTTTCCTTTTCTTTCAAAATACACCATTAATGAAAAGTAGTAGATGTATTTTGTTTGTCGCGCGCAAAACACAGAAACATGATTCATAAAAAAAAGAATATTAAACTCAAGTTGGTGGTTTTAGCACTTGGTTTTAACGTAACATTTTTGGTTGGTTTTAAGGTCCACCGGCCCACAAAATTTACTTTGAAATTTTGCCGGTCCGCAACCTAAAAAGAATGAGAACTACTGGTATAAAGCATTCTGTGGTTCCAGTATCTATCCACAATATTTACTTATAACAATAACAACGCCCCTTTCTGGCTTCGTGAGCGGAGCCCCTCCCTGTCACCGATAGACAGCTGCGCAACATTTAAGAAATAATTTACATCTTCTCAGAGCCGTACCGGTTGCTACAAATTGTTTTGCAGGGAGAAAATTTTACCTGGCCCATTCGCACGTTCTATCGCTTGGAGGCAGTATTTTCTATGCTTTGTCGCCACCCTGTGGAGATGCTTTTCTCTCATCCCCCGACAATGAAGAATGCGACAGAAATCATCAAACTGCTCCTCCGTCGATATCTTCCACCACCCGTTCCTCATCTCTGTAAAAAAATAAAATTCCCTCAAAATTTGCCACAAGTTCAATTCACTCAGCACAAAACGCTTGAAGACTACCAGATTTTTTTGAAAAACAAACAACTTACGGCGAGGTCACAATTCAGCTACCACTCGCTGCAAACACCATTAAGTTGTGGAAAATATTTACTTGAAAAAGCAGGCACATCACCTCTACATCCGCAGAACGGCAACAGAGAAGCTCTCAACTCCGGAGTAAGTGCTCTCAATCAAGGAAAATTGTTTGAATTTATAGGGATAATTATAAGGAATTAAGTTTTACCACTCTTTTCCAAACAAAATTTCTCTGAAGAATGCTACCATGGTTTGGGTTATTTAGTTGATTATTTATTGCTTTCTAAAATAAAGGGTTAATTTCGGCAGAGACAAACCAAGACTGAAGTTTGACATTAACAGGTTAATTGAATGAAGATATGTGAATTTGACCGGCGGGACGGCGCACTGGTTAAATACCCCGCTAACGTTGTCGGAGGTCTGAGGTTCGATTCCCAGGCTGGTCAAACCGAACACTGTCTTACCAACAGGTCGCCACCGCGGAAACGTTTGTTTCAGAGCAGTGTTGTCCAGGAGCCAGCCGCAGCGATACGCCACGCCACTAGCTACACGTTACGGTGTAAGACGGCAAGCATAACGATTTGATCTTTTTTATTTTTAATTGAATTTGTAAACGTAAAAAACTCGCTGCTTTACCAAT
This sequence comes from Trididemnum miniatum, assembly GCA_964006365.1. NCBI lineage: Eukaryota > Metazoa > Chordata > Ascidiacea > Aplousobranchia > Didemnidae > Trididemnum > Trididemnum miniatum. The sequence continues at coordinate 14,192,420 of OZ023248.1, read as the reverse complement.
CTATTTAATTATTGAATTAAGAAACTTCGAAGGACTTCGATAAATTCCAAATTCTTACGGCTCAAAGCACTGTGAATTTCAATGAATCCCAACATTACCTTATCGAATCGGAAGCCAAACCACTGACTTCTACGCCTATAACTTAAATACAGGGTGTTCCAAAAGTCTTGAGCACATTTTGACATTGAATACCTCGGAAACTACTAAGGATATAAAAACTTACAAAAAACTTGATATAATTAGCTTTGAAATGGCACAACTTTTATCTTACTGCTATTCATAGGTAAAGAAGAGATATGAGGACTTCAAATGAGCCCAAGAGTACCGGAACACCTTGTAGTTTTGACTTTTTGTTGAGCTTAAGCCAGCGAACCTTGGGGGATGGGAGCTGCATCCTTGCTCACATCATTCGCTTTTACATCCGGAGGCTCTGGTGATCCGTAACTGACTCTGTTCATCTCTGTTTTGATCGATGGATGAAACGGAATCATGGAGTGCATTCCTCCATATAAGGAGGGAGAATCCTGCCTGTAATAGTGGAAGTCAAAAGTCGGTGGCTCCGCTTTGATTGGTGGAAACATGGACATTGAAGATGCTCTGGAAGAATCCATACAGGAAGGAGTGTCGGAGGAAGATTTAGACAAATCCATAGGAGCATCCTGCTCAGAATTAGCCTGAAAAAACGAAATACACTGCATTGATCTCACTATGGCCGTCGAAAGTACGGCTTGGTTAACATCGCAAGTTGTATGCATCAAAGGGCTGAGAAAACTCTTAGCTTAGAGGTGCCCAACTGCCCAACTTTTTCGGAGATAAGATCTACAGGTACTTTTACATTTTTCAGTATCTGAAGATCTACTGTAAATTGAAAACATATTTTAACAACATTTATTTCATGATAGTGCATTCATTTTCAACGTAAGTACATTCAATAGCGAAGTTAACCAAATGTTGTTCTTCTGATAAAAAATGAAATAAACCACAGCAGTTGTAAACCGTCGAGCCCGAAAACATGGTTGGAAACAAGAAAAAAATGTGAAGAAGTCAGCAAATCAACTGAATACAACTTATTCGAAAAAGTTTTTCCGAATGTTAAGTCAAATACAAAAACAACGACAACAAATTATAGTGTTGATGTAAGGTAAATATTAAATACGGTACAGTAGAAATAATACTGATCTTGAAAAAAGGGAAAAACGCCAGATTAAACACGCGAAAAAAGTATTTATGCATAACTATTCAATTTCTATTTCGACAAACCCGTTTACACACATGCATAAAACCCCCCGCGATTGACCGGTACATCGCGATCGACTGGCTGGGCACCCCTGTCTTAAACATTCTGCCAAACACCTTTTTCGTTCCTCTCGCATATACATTATATAAGCTAGTTTTTTCGCATCGCTCACACAGAAAACTAGAATTTACCAAGTAATCGGTAATGTTTTCGTTTGCTTGATTAATACGCACATTAACCGAAAAAAAAAAGCGAAACCGTTTTTGCAGTAATGCAACTCACCAATACATTGTTATGTTGAGTCATCTCTTTCTTGCTCATTGACTCAAGTAGTTGATTTTCATTTGTTACCAAGTGTCTAAAAATAAAGAAGTGCATAAATCGATTCCCGGGCTGGTCAAATCGGACCCTGACGCCAAAGGCTTGCCGCAGATGCGAAGTTTCTGTGCTGTCCAGGCGCAAAGCTGCGGAGATGGGCTCCACCGTTTGTTACACGCTTCGAAGTAATACCGCGAGTATAATAAAGGTTTGATTCTTAATAAATCACAAATAAACGCAGAAATATTCATTAATAAACAATATAAGCAGCAAAGCTATTACAAATCACTGACGACGGCAAAGAAGGAACAGCAAGACTGGTTAAGGGTTGACACCTGTCTAAGGCTTCTAAGGCTTAGTCTGCAGTTCAGTAAAGACGTTTGTAAACTTTGGCATGGCAGTATTAGGAGTAAATTAATAATTATAAATATTACAGCTACAAACACTTGGGCACTTTCGGTTCACTTCTGGCGCCATTGTCAGCGCTATAAAAGCTTATGCTGAGCTGTTCATAAACTACTTACAATTTTGTGTCTGTTTTGTTATCGTCGTTTTTCATCAGGGCGAGAGCCTAAAAAAACACTGGTCAGTAAAAATTCGACCTTCAGCAATCACGGCAGTTTTACCTGTACTTGATGCAGAGACAAGTTATTAGCATCAACACCTAAACTCTCCAATGCTTGTGACATGTGCTTGCCAATACCAGGAACCACTTCGCATATTGAACTATTCACTGAAAAATAAACACTTGTGTCGTGAAACTATAAGGCAGAGCATGGAGTTGACCGAGTGGTTGGTGTATTGGGCTACGGAGCTGGTTTCGTGAGTTCGATGCTCAACTAGGTCATATTCCATGATGCGCATACATCATTAACATAAGAACCTAAGCTGCAATTATGTGGCTTGCAAAAAAAACAAAAAAAAAACTGTCAAGTTTGCATCGTAGCTTAGTTGAATAGAGAGTAAGACACAGAACGTTTAATTCAAACATTTTAAAATGAAAAATGATATAGTCAAAAACCCTCAGTTCAGTTTATTTTGCAAACTAAAAATTAATCGTACAATTATAGCTATCACAAATTTATCATTTTGAAATGAATAAATTGCAGTAATCATTAATTTCTTACTTGTAACTGGTAATGTAGACTGTATCTCTGGTAGTTTTGTTATTTCCGCAACCATGGAAACAGCCGTAGGGGGCAAGCTATCATTAGATGTAGATATAGGAATGGTAGGTGAGGTTTTGCTTGATGGTTTCAATTCTATATAAAGTATGAATTTACTATTCCAGAAAACTGAACAGATGTTCTTGTTGTTATACTAATTCCTTTCAAAATGAAACAACTTTACAAACACCCAGCATTTGCGTCATTCCCGAGGTCGCCCCCGGGCCAAAGTGAAACATTAAGTAGTATCTAAGCTATTATAAGAGCTTACTTGCTAAATCTGTCGTATAAATCCAACCAGACGGTAAGTGGAAAATGAACAAAAGTGTTTACATTTAGGGCACACATCTCAAACCAACTAGCAACTAGTTGAAAATTCTTCAAAACAAATGCGACTGCGACAAGTCGTGACGTCGAACACGCCCACATTGCATGTAATGAGTTCGATACGCGGCTGGACCCTATCGTATTTGACACACATTTCGGGTGGCCGGCTGACTCGAAGAACAAACGCTCACTTCGCAGTCTCCCTATCGCACTGTTAAACTATCTGGTCAATTCCTTTAAAGTCAACTTTAGCTCTTGGTTTAGCAGTTAGTTTTGGTGATGCCTAATACCTAAGTTTTCTTCTTAGGGAGATTATGCGTGTCACATTGCTATTATGGATTTGACTTCGCAACAGGTTCGCGGTCTGTGCGTCCAATCACGGCACTCATGACACACAAAAGCGGATTCTAAAACATAACTTACGAGGGAAGAGAAGATGAGATGTTGACGCTACTGCTTTGGCAGCAATGGCTCGCGCTGCAGCTTCCACTTGGTCTTCAATTACTCCATTGTTCTCCTTAGGATGATTTGGTAACGTCGGTGCATCCTTAGGAGGAGTTTCTTTTTCATTAACTTCATTTCTTGAAACTTGTACAGAGTCTGCATGAAATTTGTACTGGTCAGTCTTGGCTTCTCCTGCATTAGAAAGATCTGGAGTTCCTCCTAAAGAATCGTGCGGTGAATTTGGAGGGGAAGATAATGTTTCCTCACCAGGTGTCGCTGTATCATCATCTTGAAGGACAAAAGAAGACGATTTAGGTGATGAAGAGTTGTTATTAGAGATTACCACCGCATGAGAATTACCATTAACTGTAGTTGATAAGGCAGTTGGTTGAGAAATGGAGTTCTGCGGAGACGTCAAATCCGTTTCAACGGAATCATGTGAGTCAATAGCCTCTTTCGTTTGCATTGAGATTGCTAGAGCATCTGTTGTACTTTGATCTTTAGTTTCAGAATTTGCATCCGTGAAAAGCATAGTTGTTGAAGAGGAACATGAGACATCAGGAGCACCAGACTGGATGTTGGGGGGAATCGTGGCGGAGGAAGTAGATGTTGAAGTCGGACTCGAGTTTTCTGGAGGGGTTGCTTTTAAATTATTTTCAGGAATATACGATTGTTTTATTTCACATTCATCCTCAGTACAAGATGTATCTTTAGCCCCCTTTTCACCAGGTCTGGATGCTAAAGGAGGAGCATCAGTGGAATTAGAAGGAGCACCAAGAGTAGGATTGGTATCGGGAAGTAATGCATCAGTGGAAGAAACATCTGATTGTGTAACTTGCATTGAATCATCAGTAGCATCCGGACTATTGGGATCTGAATCCTTCTCCACAGCTTGATCCTCTTCAACTTCATCTGCGTTGGGATCTTTATACTCATCGTTGTCATGCCAACCTCCACTTTCCAATCCTTCAACGTAAATCTAAAAATTCACAAATTGCGAAGAATGTTTTAAGATAATACCGGAAAAACTTTGACTACCAACAATGAACGCTCGAGGCTGTACTTAAAACATGAGGCACGAAGGGTTTTACTGAAACTAAAGCTAAACAAACAGCAAAGAGACCGGATACACTTTGCTAAAGCCTTCATTGCTTAATCTCATTGATATGAAAGAATTACCAGTTGTCACAGTCATAATAGCGACATTGGCTGGCTACTTATAGCAGGATGATGAATTAGCCTTAACGTATATACGAGAAATTCAACTGCTCCGGCATCAGATTACGATGGCCGAGTGGTTAAGGCCGTGTCTCTGGAAGAGACTTGCCGCAACCTTTGGGCTGGTGATACGTCACTGGTCGATGCGGGCGTGGGTTCAAATCCCACTCTCAATGGATAAGATTCAAGTTCAATTCACTAATTGAGTCATTAATTGAAATTCTTTAAACAAACAATTTGCAAGAAATTAATATGAACATACAATTTTGGATCAAAAATCTCCGATAAAGTTAACCATGCAGAAAAAATGCAATTATACATACAGTCAATTGCTTTTTACGTTAGAATGCTGGCAGATTTTCGAGTTTTAGAGGAGCTAACGCAAGAAGTTTTATGGCAATTTTAACTGAAAAACAATGTAACTACTTACTCCTCCCAGATTTGAAAGCACCCAATAGCGCCTCTTGTAGCGATCTTGACCCATTTCAAATGCACGGAGAGGTTTGGCACAGGAGAACAAACGCTCATTGAAAGACTGATGTTCCTGCAATGGAAGCGGGTTAAAATGATATGTACTCATTATAAGCTAAACGAGTTTACACCAAAACCGGCCCGTTAGCCCAGTTGTAAAACACATCGCTATCGATGCGAAAGGTCTGGGGTTCGATATCCGGGCAGATCAAACCGGACACAGTGTCGCCAAAGGCTCGTTACCGCTGTGACGTTTCTCAGGAGCTGCGTTTCTCAGGTGCTTAGCCGCGATGGGCCCCGTCATTCGTTACACGCGTCGGCGTAATACCGCGAATATAATGAAGATCTGACTTTTTGATTTTTTGGTTCTCACTAAAATTTGAAGTGGACCAGAATTGAAATTACAGCATTTGAACAAGCTTTCAAGAAATGAAGAAATAAAGCAGTGCAGCCTAATTTAATTTCAAATGCTTGCTAGACAAACCAGTTCAGAAATAATGTAAAGATTAAAAACCTAAAGTTGAAAAATAGTTGAAAGACTAGAGCAGCTTAACGCCAAGACAATACAGCTACGAATTCAAAACGATGCGCTTATGCAGAAGGCATACAGACCAACCAACAGTGAAACTGAAAAAGTTATTTCTTAGCATGACTTACACGCAGTATTTCAGCACTAAAAAGTGTGGCTTGTATTTTAATCAAAACCTTTGATGTTAACTAGATGTAATACACCTGTGAACTCCATTAAAGTGTTTTACAAAACCGAGCAAGGATTGCCCCGTTAGCTATTAACTTCAAAATCAAATCACATCTTCATTGTACTCGCGGCACTACACCAAAGCGCGGAACGAGCGAGGGGGCTCATCTCCGCGGCTTAGCGCCAGGGCAACACAGCTCCGAAGAAACGTCGCAGCGGTGGCGAGCCGTTGGCGACACTGCGTCCGATTTGACCGGCCCAAAATTTGAACCCCAGACCTCCCGCACCGATAGCGATGTCGTAACAACTGAGCTAACGCGCCGTTAACCATAAACCTTGAATGCAATGAGTTAACTTTTTGTCGTTTTTGAGAAAGCGCTGGCAGTCACTGCGACTCAGCAGTCGACCGTGTCAATAACAGATTTGAAAGATAATGGATTTAGTTGAAAAACGTTGAACACAAAACAAACCAATCATAATCTCATCTTGCGAGCTAATATTTAACTAAAAGCATGAATCACTCAAGTGGTTATCGAAAGGTTTTAAACAAGCATACCTTAGCCAGTTTTTTCATTTTTCTTTCTATGAGTGTGTCGCTTCGACAAGTTGGTTTGTTATCACCGGTAACCTGAAATGCGAATTAAAATTTCCCATAAATTCACTAAAAGTCAATAAAAACTTCAGAATTCTTCAACTAAATTAAAACTAGCGACAGGAAATGTAAACTTCAAACCAGTCAAGAGATTAGAATTTAAAATTATTTCTGTCTCTTGTAGTTTTGTGTTATTCGTTCGTCAAACTGTTGCAATGCTAAGATGCTTAATAACACTTTAATCAAACAATTTTCCAAAATAGTTAATAATAAATGCACTCTCTCTTTCTAGTTGAGTTAATGCAATTTCAAGACAGCCAAATTTACATTTACAGATTAACTCTTAAAATTTAATAGATCTTTCAAGGTTTTCCACGGCAATGGCAATTTACCCAATCTTTTAACTGAGCGGAAAACACCCAAAAGATCTTAAGACTACGGACTTGAGTTTTTGCCCAATGTGGTTTGAAGTTGGAAATGCATATCAACGCATAAAACTCGAATCTTTCTTACACCCTTTAAATTTTCTTTAACGCAAGGCTAACTTTTAGTGCACTAGTTGAATACCAAGCCTCTAACTTTTTTTACCATCTACAAAAGCGTAAAACATATGGTAGAATCCTAATAAATCCAAAATTAAGCGACAAATTTATTAACAAAGAGTAATAATACATTATGTTTTACTGTTAATAAAATTCTAATTTTAAAGCCTTAAAATAGTGTAGTCTATTATATTTGATGTGCCGCATATCGGAATGAAGTGAATAATCAGGGCTTACGGAGTCGTCATCTTTGCAAGAATCCTCCTTGTCCGCTTTTTCCTCCTGCTCTTCCTCACTCTGTACTTTCGTTTTGGTCCGGGATTTCAGTGGAGAACTAGTTGAAGCATCACTTCCATCATTTGCATACTCGATTCTAGCTCTGGAAAATTTGAAAAACGTTTAGAGAAAACTGGAAAAAGAAACAAAACAAAAACAACACTTGGCACAGAAGCGTATTAAGGATGACATTATGCCATGCCCCCCCCTTGCCTTTCAGAAAAAAAGTTAATGCTGCTAAGTGACCGAAATATGCCAGACTCTTTTTAGTTCTGTAGTGCATGTCCCCCTCCTCTTTTTACATTTCTCGCTACGTCACTGCCTCGGTGAAACGGATTTCTTAAGCGTTCAGCACCTACTTTACTTTTTATCACAGGATGATAGACAAGTAGGTTAAAACCAATCTTTCTTGGCTAAACGAGCTATTTTTCAAAATTTCATTAGAATTACATCCGAAATCGTTCTTTTGAAGGTATTGCATAAGCCTACTCTTTCAAATTCCGACAAAACAAGTACATTATGTGGAGCAGTTCTAGGGACAATGCACTAAAAACAACTTACTGTCTTATTTTTCCTTCCACAATCCATTTATCTCTCCGCAACGTAGCTAGATTGTCCAGATGTTTATCGATTTCATCACACACAGGTTTGCTACACACCAGTTCGTTAACCAGAGAAGCCAAAACACCAGCTTTCTGGTCGGCAGACAACGATGGAAATGGTTCAGTCTCAAGTAAGTCTGTGATCTAAATTTAGCAGCCAATTAAATTACTCGTATAGTTTGGCTCAAATTACTCTAAATAGAAAAATTAAATTTTCATTACACTAGCGGTACAACGAGTGGTGGGGTCCATTTTCGCTGCTTACCTCCTGGGCAACACAGCTTCGAAGAAACGTAGAAGCGGTGGCGAGTCGTTGGCGACACTGTGTCCGATCTGACTGGCCAGGGAATCGAACCTCAAACCTCCCATGCCGATAACGATGTCTTCAGCCACCGGCTGGCATAGATACAATATGTTACCACACTAAACAGGACCCCGGTCAAGTATATCCTGATCTTTATCAAAGTGGTGTACTGCGAAGTACAGACAGTTTGTGCACATCATGTAGTAAGCGTTAAATTTTTCTACGAAGCGCAAAAACGCAAATGCTTACTTCGGAAGTCAAGTCAAGCGGCAACTTGATTTTGCAGTTCAGATGACGAGTGGTAAAAGCGTCTGCTTCTAGACCTGTGATCCGGGTTGATTCCGAGTCGGGTCAAACCAATCATTTTCAAATCGGTATTCACAGCTTCCCTGCTTGACGTTCAGCATTAAAGGGACAGAGTGGAGAACAAGCCGGCAAGTTTACTTGTTGTACCATTGGAAAACCCATTTAGCGGGATTCCCCCATCTTAGAGTGGTTGACAAATGGCCGTCAACTTCTACGCAAGCTCGTCACAGCGCTTCGATCGTTTTCTCAAAATAAGAGGATAAATATGCAACTAAATACAAAATACAATACCTCGTTCTTAGAACCATTTCTACCCCACAAAAACAAGCGCAATATTTCCGAATAATTTCCTTTGCTCACATCAAGATCAATCACTTTGACACCGATCAAACAATGAAGCTGAAAAGAAAAATAACTGGAATTAAAAATTTGAAGCATCCAACTTTTCTATCATTAAACCGATCAATTACTGTTATCGTTCCGATTGAATTACGCTAAAATACACTCGATCTCCTGAAACATATCGAAAATGCAATTACAGTCGGATTTGAACCCATGTTTAAATATTGTTCAGACTCCAGCGCTCACTGAATTTACATATAATGAACAAGCCGCTGTAAGTCTATTATACGAATGCGTAGAGCTTGATATATGGTGGCAGAGTGGTAAAAGAGCTTAGCTTCACTCACAAGGTCCTGGGTTCGATTCTACGTCTGCATGATGAGCGGTCTAGCCGCGAAACTAGTGGTACAATTGTTTTACAGCGTTCATTCAGCATGTCTTTTATGGCCTACCATATCATAGAAATTAATAGCTATAATATATAAAAAGGGAAATTGTCAAAAACTAAGTCCTTGCTAGGTAATTATAACTAATGTGCGAAAAGCGCGTTGAGTTTGAAATACACAAACCATCATAGAAAAGTAACTTTCAACCAATTTTAAAATAGATTATAATCAAAATATAATACACTAATTTCAAAATTCACCAATCTAACTAGAAAACTTTACCATCGGAATACAATAAAAATGGGATGAAAATAGCTTTAGGACGAAAAGTAAGGTCACAGTAAATCTCAAAAATAGACGTTTCGACAACATAGATTCAGCTGTTATCATCACCAGTGTATGCAAGGCAGTACAAAACTGTAAGAACTTAATCAATTTTCACGTCAAAATGTAAAACTTTCTCATCATTTCGTTTCATCCCATGGTTCATAAACTTAAAAGAGTAACAGTATCAAGATTTAAAATGGCAACTAGATTGATAAAAACACTTACCCATGGTCCATGGGCCGGAACACCTGGGTCACAGAGGCACTGATGAAGTAGAGCCATGGTAAGTCGTACTAGCGCCCCCACGTGTTCGGGGTCGTTAAGCAATCCACGTTGGAGCTGTTCAAATGAAGGAATGACATTCTCATCTAAAAAATTCAAAAGTTTCAGGGGCAAATACAATTTCGGATAGTTTATGTCCAAAACATTACACAGGGGTGTCTGAAAGCAGATATACACTAATTAAAGGTAAGGTGCAAGCATATTATTGTTAGTTCTCACGAAAGCACTAAAAATTACAGGGGTATATAAATACAGTTTCGGATAGTTATGTCCAAAGAAGGCGGATAATATACGCTGAATTAAAGGTAAGGTGCAAGCGTATTAGTAGATTTTTAGTTCTTACGTAGGCATTAAAATGAGACCATCTAAATAAATTAGGATTACGCTCCCCTGCCTTTTTCTTGACTGAGCACTCTCATCTAGAGCCTCTGACCTTGCATTGCGCAAAGCTCATCGCTCTGCGATTTGAGCATTTTGGCAGGGGTGAAGAATTTTGTTTCGTGATTGGCACCACAAGCAAAAAATCTTTGGAGGTCCTGAAAGTTTATTTTTTTATAATCTTCCATTCAAACTACTCTGAGCTTCTCTGATGAAACCCAACAAAGTCGAAACAGTAGCTGTCAGAAAAATGAGTCCATCAGGAATAGTGATGTCTTTAGTCGCGCTTGGAATGAGAAACCAATATCCCATACGGACTAATGGTACGAGAGGTAGTTCTTTAACACAAAACTAAGCCTTGTATCTGTTGAATTGTTTCAGTAAAAGATGCAAAATCAGCCAAAAATGGGAATAAAACAACTATATATAAAAACAAATGAGCAAGGCAATGGCACTGTGGAAACCATTTTAATAATTTTTGACATAGCTCTCTCTACCCAGTGTTAAACTGTGCATCATAAACTGTTATTTTGTAACAAAGTATAAATAAAAAGTCACAATGAAAATCTTGGCACCATCACAGTATTATATTTACCGATGAAAATTGCATCTTTAAACGTGTAGAGGAATTCGAGTACCATAATAATGTTGGCAGTGGCCGCCCCGCTAAGCTGGCTTTGTATTTCTTTCTTGTCCTCTTTCAAGCCTGTGCCTAGGGAAATACAAAAATCAAGTAAAAACTAAATCGAAAATCAACAAAATTAAATTTTTGTTTAAATCCATGATTTGGATAAACAGTGCATAGTAAGAAACGTTTTTTAGATTTTTTTTGTTTACCGGGCATAGCAGGCTAGGCTAACTATTTCAGAAACTTTGTTCTTCCGGTAATAATCAAAGACGGAGACTAATTTGGATAAACGTAGGAAAGAAAAACGTTTCTGATGCTCAAAAACGTAGGAAAAATCGGAAAACTTGAATTTTTTCACTTTATACCTAACTATGTTCGTACGTACCTTGTAGCGATTGCATTTCAGACATTGGCTTATGATTAGTTAGACATAGATCTTCAACTGGCTGTTTCAGTTCTCTGGCCAACTTTAGTGCGAGTCTGCGTTGTTCCTGTAAAGTAGAAGTACTTCAATTTAATATCTTTTCGGCCGTAATTCTGACGAAGTGAATCTAATATGTTTGGGAAATCGCTCAGCCACAGAGCAGGGGACCAGGGGTCGGTTCTTGCTCTAAACAGATAGGTTCCAACATTGATAGAGGCCTAATATTGTTGTAACACCTATTGGGGCTGCCCCAATGCCCAACTCTTGACAACTGTAAGAGGAACGAAGTCACTATTTTCTTACCATTTTCTTTTCCCGGATGAAAATGCGCTCATTTTTCATTTCTTCTCTTCTCCTGTCACGCTCTTCTGCTCTTCGTTTTGTTTCTAAGGTTTTAATAAACACCAGATGGCGCCGACGCTCTTCTCTTTCCTACAAAAAATCAATAACCAAACATTGGCACAGAACAAGATCATGGAGTTTAGGGTAAAGGTACTGGACCCCGAGAGCTAATGTCGTGAATTCGGTGCTAGACTAGGTCACCTTTTACGATGCTTGAATGTCGCTAAAGCAAAATCTCAGCTGCAGTTCTGTGCACCTTAATGAAAAATCAAAAAACCAATGCACATAGTTGGCCAAACTGTTACCGTATTGCACATTAGGACTAAATGGGGCCGGTTTGACACAAAACGGTGTCCCACTCTCTAATAAACGCACTCCGCTAACACAAAAAAATTTTAAAAAGGAATAGTGGAAAGGTCACAAAGCAACAATACTAATAATGCGAGCTCTCAAGTTCACTGCAAGAAGCATTGGAGCAATTCAAAAATTGTACACAATCACCGCGATACACAAATCTACTACCTTTTCTTTTCTGATAGCTTCTTGATATTTTGCGAGTTGCCTGGCTGCTTCCATTTTTCTTCGCTCCTAAATAATTTTCAAATTTGAAAATGAAAATTATTTGAATGAAAAATCTGCCGACCATCGCGTCGGGTGAAAAACAGGCCTTCAAGTGTTTTTACGGCAAAATGATGGTAAAGATAAAAAATGATACAGCAAAAAGCTAAAACATAACCGACGAATTCCTACCTCAAGCAATTGCCTTTCCTTAATTTCTCTCTGTAGACGAACTTCTTGTTTTTTCTGTTCACGCTGCTTCAATTCTGCAAACACAACATGAAAAGTATTAAAAATCTAAAGAGAGAAAGTTAGTACCCGCAGTATTGTCAGGAATCGGCACAAAGCTAATTCCCACCTATGTTTTGCTACATTTCTTGATAGCCTAACGCACAAAGTGATTAATTGAGAACTTTAACCGTCTCTTCATCAGCAGCAGCAATCCTACATATTACTTGGACTATCTAAAATCCTTAAAATCAGTGAGGTTTTTGCGTTCCAATCATTATTTTTGATGTTGTAGCACTTTTATTAACTAAAAAGTTTAAAATTTGACTCCGCTAGTCTTTGACCATAAGCAAGGGCATTCTAAAGAGAGTAGATGCACTCCAATCGTGTTCTACAACCTGTGTTTTTTAGTTAACAAAAATACACAAGATTGTTTTTGAAAATTCCTACGCCATTTTCAGTTCTTCGTCTCCTCAAAGACTCGGCAGTTTATCATCACCAAAAAGAGGTAAGAAAAGTAGGTACGAACAACCATTGCGGCTTTCAACCGGGGTCCCGCCAGTACAGTCCAGAGGTTCCACAAGTTTGCAATTTAGAGCTGGGTTCAAGTAAATTAGTAAATTAAATTAATGCACAGGGATTTCTCGAGTCTGTGAAATATTTCATTGGGGTTCCGCTCCACCAGAAAGGTAGAAACCCACTGAACTACCAGCCACACACCTGCCAGTTTCGCCGCTTCGATCTCATCATTTTTTCGAAGTTTTTCTTCAATTACTTGTTGAATTGCAATGTTGCGAGCAGCTGTTTTGGCCTGGCGTTTTCGTCTAAAACATGACAAAATTATCAAAAATCATCGAAGCCAGAAGCGTTCGAAGCTGCACAGAACGAGCACAAACTCTTGATCTTAAAGCGTCCAAGAAGGATGCTTAATGCCACGATCGCGATCTAGCAGCACATCGCATGGGTATTGGGTAGTAATAGTAGATCACATGACACTAAAAATAGCCATCACCTTGGCATCCAGTCCTATTATATGTTAAAGGCATTGTCATCGGTGCAGCAGGTCTTGGGTTTGATTACAAACCCGTCAAATCGAACACAGTGTCGCCCTGGCGCTCAGTCGCGAAGATGGGCCCCACCACCTGCTACAGGCTTTAGCGAAATATTGCGAGTATAATGAAGATTTTGATTTCAATACACAAACTAGCATTTACAAAAACAATGCGAAGGTGATAACCATAGGACTTGAAGTGACAAACTCTTATTCAAAATATCACTAAATAACGACACACTCACACATAACTCTTTCAATTACAGGTACCTTGAAACATAAGGCTGGTTATCATCACTAGCTGAAGCGCTCAAAACTTCTTCCGGTTCGATTAATCCAAGATGGCGATCTAGGTCCAATTCCGGTACCTTCGTCCACTGTAAAGACCGGAACTTAATATCAACTAAAGTAAATCCTACATAAAACTAAGCCAAAACAAAAAATTAATGACCTACCATGGTCGTACTGAATTTTTGGCGAGAGGCTCTGGGCCCTGGGGTATGTCACTGAGCTCTATAGTTGGTGCTACGATTTCAAACTGGTTCTATATAATTATTTTAAAAGAAATTATGAAAAAACACATATTTTAAATAATAGATCATATCAGTATGCAAACCTAAGCAAAAGCAAATTTTGCTTGTTAGAATGCTCTTCGATAAACGATAGCCTGCGTTTAACTGATATTAAACTTCACCGTGAGTTTAAGAAAGTCATATTTTGTGCTTGTCGCAGTTTCTAGTACAGCTACAGCATCGATGGCGAGACAATGGCAGCAGTCGCTTGATCAACTGGACCGGAGTCGAACTCAGATCTCCTGTTCTGAACTGTTAGCGTTAGCGCAATAAAAGGCAACGTAAGTAAGACGTTACAAGCTTACCACTTTTGAATCGTCTTTTTGTTCGTAGAAAGTTCCAATTTTTAATTTTGAACTGAATGAGAAATTGTTTCGATGCAAAGTGGTGATGCCGTGGTCGTCCAAGTACTAGAAAATAATCACAGTCAATCGTCATTATAAGTTTTTTTTTCAAAGGACAAAACTAATAACATAAGACACGGCGAATGCAGCGGAACAATCAAAATCCTTTGCAGATTTAGCAATATCGGCACAAGCAGGAGAGCCTTCTCTTTTATTGAAACATCAGAGCTAGTTCCAGGTTAGTAGTCACTTGTCAGTCTCCCAAGTAAAACCAGCAATAGACGGCGTTGGTCTAATGTTTTAGTGTCGCTAGAGAAAGAGCTTGCTAAGATCAACACACACTCTATTCCATAGAGCAAATATCATCTTTTTAAGGAGGAAAAACAAAGCAATAGTGATTCTCAAAGCTGGTATGTCGGCAATATAAATTCAGCTGTCACCAGCAGCAGCGTAAGCAAGACAGTACAAAACGAAAAGTACTTTCAATCTTTGTACTGCCTTGCTTACACTACTGATGATGACAGCTTTATGTTATCGAAACGTCTACTTTTGAGAATTACCATCGCTTCATTTTTTTCCTGAAGATATTCGTTCCATATTTCAAACATTTTTTTAGTGTTTCGCTGAATATAGTAGAGAAAACAGTGAATCACCTTTAACACTTCGGGGTAAGTCCGTAATTTTCTTGCCCCCGGGGTGTGATAAAAAACTTCTCCTCGAATTTGATTCCCGACTTTTCTTAATTTGACCTGAAAAACCAAAGCTTTGTAAAAACAAGTGGATAGCCCTTACTGACGTCACTCACCTCCCGATTCCAGCCCTGTCTCAAAGGCTCCATGACTTCATCCTCATCACTTATTATCCTCCTCCTCTTTCGAGGAACTTTTGCTAAAAAAGCGGTGCTTAGACAGAAATTTACTGCTTCACATTATATAACTAGCTAGGTACTCGTGATCAGATGTTTTGCTTACGTTTGATACGCGGAAACGTGTAACGAGTGGCGGTGTTGCACGGTGTTACGCGGAAACGTGTAACGAGTGGCGGGACCCATCTCCGCGGCTTAGCGTCTGGACTACACAGCTACGAAGAAACGTCGCAGCGGTGACGACACTGTGTCCGATTTGACCGACCCTGGAATTGAACCCCAGACATCCTGCACCGACAGCAATGTGGTAACAACTGAGCCAACTGGACAGTTTAGTCCAAGATGTCAGTGGGTTAGATTCAAGTCCAATTCATTTATTGAAATTCTTTAGTGAAACTCTAACCACCAGGTTAGCTTAGCTGCTAAGCGCACGTTATCGGTGCGGAAGGTCTGGGGTTCGATTACCGGGACGGTCAAATCGACACAGCGTCGCCAACGGCTCGCCACCGTAACGACGTTTTTTCGGAGTTGTGTTGCCCGGACGCTAAGCCGCGGAGAAGGGCTCCGCCACTTGTTACACGCTTCGGCGTCATGCAATTGAAGATTTGATTAGATTACGTTTGATTTGGCCTAGGCAGTGGAGATGGGCTTTCTTAGCGGGTTAGATCTAATTCATTAATTGAAATTCTTTATATTGATTCATAAGCTTGAATCACTCTCTTAGCCGCATTGCTAGACTGGATAGACTTCGGTATATAAGCTTTCGGTTGCTTAATCTGAAAGTCGCAAAAATCTATCATCATCTCACCTTCGACGTGGCCACTTGCGTCTGTACTGCTCCTGCCAGAAGCTGATGATGTCTGAAATGCGTAAACAATAAATTATTATTTGCTTTTAGCATAATCTGTAAGCTGGAAAATGATGGAGGGATAACATGGCATTTTTTTGTGGGCAAAAAAGCCGGTAAAATAAAATTTAATCTCAAAACCACCTTTTTCAAACGTATTTATCAAAGTCACATCCAATTTCAACGAAAAAGCAACAAAATCGCAAATATGGAATAGTACACATCGTTATCCACGAGGAAGAAATGGGGTTCGATTCCCGGCGCGGTCAAATCGGACAAAATGTCACCAACAACTTGCCACCGCTGCAACGTTTTTTCCAAGCTGTATTGTCCTGGCGCTGGCGTGGAGATGAGCCTCTAGCTTCACGCTCCGGTGTAACAGCGTAAGTATAAGAAAAATTTGATTTTAGGTGAAGCTTGAAGACAAAAAGTAGAAAAAATATACAAAAATCCACAAAACAACACCTAATTTCGGTTTACCTGCTTTCGAGATGCAGATGATGAATTACGGTCGTTCTTGCTGAGCGTTTCAATCTCTTTAGTTAAATTAACTTGATGCATTTGTAATCGTTTCATTTCGGCGGCGACAGTTGCAGTTAATATTTCGTTCATTTTATTTATATCCACATTTTCACTCCCTTTCAATGCGTCGCTGTAGGCAGAAAGGAGAAGATTAATACCTTCTACCGATGTTGCAGTGTCTGGCTGTCCAGAAAGCCCAGCTAAAGCTTGCACCGCCAACAACACATCTTTTTCGTTAAACTTTTCATTGTTAGTAGATGTATTTTTGTGTTTTTCGTTTGCGGGTGCAATGCTATTCGTAACAGTGTTGCCGATTTTATTTTTCTCAAGTGACTTTGTATCTTCGCTATTCGACGTCGAAGCTTCTTTCGACCGAACTAATGACAAAGGAGTGTCAACATTTTTGGAATTGGTGTCTTTTCTGTCTAGTTGAGTAACGTTATTTGAAGATGACGTCACTTGAGGGGAGGCACCGTCAGGACTTTGACGAGAATTCAAAGAAGTTTCAGGTAAACTGTTTAAGGACACAGGCTTTGATTGTTTTCTTCTATGGGCAGTGACATCATTATTTGAAACAGAGTAAAAATCTTTCGGTTTGGAAACTTCAAAACTCGGCTCCTTATTTGTAAGATTCGTAGCTTTTTCAACAACTTGGCTTTTGCTCGAAGTGTTCTTTGGAGGTTTTTCCGTGCTTTCCGGATTTTGCATCTGCTGACTCAATACCGCAGCAAGGTATAAGTCAGTGCTAGGATCTCCTGCGAAAAATAAAGAGAAATTGACATCAAAGCATTTACTGACGAAAATAAAATTTTTTACGAAGCAACTGATAGTTTGCCGAGTACAGGAACAAAAAAATAAAAAGTGAGCATGCACTCTTTGAGTCAGCAATCACCCAAAGTACTGTATGTACCACACACAATTGACTACAGTCGTACATCAACGCTGGATCTATTATAACTCAGACGTGTTATGTCCATTTTTAGCGGCTATCAATCAGTGGTTTATTGCATCACTATCGGTAGTAAATGTGTTTTGAGATGCCAGAATATCATATGAGTAAATCGACCTCTCCCCTTCTTAAACAAAAATTTTAAATCTGCCCCTGAGTTGGATGAAGTAATTATGACATCAAAAACTACATCGTGACGCAAAAGTCCAAGCGTTTGACCCCAAAAATGGAAATGTGAGCTAAGCATTAACAATTGTTGCATTGCAGTTTTGTCTTTTTTGTACAATCTACCTGTTAATGGAAACGAAGAGGTACCGCTTAATATATTTGACGGGATGGATTTATCCAAGGGTGGAAAGGGCTGTTGATCTTTAGATGATCTGCTGTTTTCAACCCTTTTATTTTTTTCTCGTGAGGAAGTAGCGGAAATTGAAGATGAGAAAGGTTTGATTTGACTGGAAGATTTTTCCTTTGGTTGATTGGATGAAGATAGCTAAATAATACCAAAAATTGTCGATAAGCATAAATAGCATTGAAAGCTGAGTTCACTCAGTAGTCACGGAAATATAGAAGAGTTGGACTAGTAACTTATATAAATACACAATCACAAGTTAATGCAAGGCTCAACTTAGTCTGGCAGAAAGCTAGATAGAGCTTGTGTTATACAATAAAATCACCAAATCATCAAATAGCCGACAACGGCGAAACAGAGCGTATGGTTTAGTGATTTTATTTCGTAAATGTACAACCTACCTGTTCTTGAGAAAAATCTACGAAAACGTCCAAAATAAACTGGCTATAAAAAACTCTTTCACTCAGATACATATTACATACCGTAGGTAAATGACTTTCACTAGTAGCATAGCAAAATCATATATTACACTTGGCAACCAAACACGTGTAAAGCCAGAATCAAATTCCCAATAAGATTGCAGATGGGGAGAACGAGTTTTCTAGTCATTGAAGTCACACAAGGTTTTAAAAACGCTTTTGTATCGCTTTAGCTAATTAAATCAGCGCTGAACATCATTCATCAGTAGCGCGAGTGCAAAAGACGATATGAAAACAGTTACAGGGTCGCAATGTACTTACTTCGTCCTAGCTTCACAAAACTCGGGCAGCGTTAAAAAAATATGTACCTCTACCCACAAGTCCATTCTTGTACCAAAAGGCAGTGAGTAGTAAGTATCATAAACAAAATTTCAATGTCATAATTGGAAAAAGTATTGCTGATTGAAAATGCAAATATGGCATTGCAACCCACCAAGATTTTGGTCCTTGACAATGAAACATGGGTATGGTACGATTAAATTAAACTTTAAATTTTACCTGTCCCACTCCCAGCATTTGCTCAAGTATTTGCTGAGATCCAAAATAAGAATTAATATTCGGGTTCATCCCTGGTATGTAAGGATTACTGGATAGAAGCTGATGGTATATAGATTCTGAGAGACGCTGCTGTAATTTTTCTGTTTGAGATGTCTGAAAAACAAATAGCTTGTGACAAACGCACTAAAATTTGCAAGAACAAAACAATTGTGGCATGAGCTAACAAACGAGGAACAGCTGAACTATAAAGTTTTTAACTGCATCATTTTTTATCATTAAACCTCCCTTGATCAAATTTTTTAGGGGAGGCAGTGACAGAAGCTCAAAGAATTAAAATTTCTCAGCAAATAATTTGCCCTAAGCATAAATTCATTTAGCTTTTTTTTATATGAACTACTACAGTTACGGGAAGATTCACAAATATTGAATTCCTATTGCGATTCCGCTTCAATCACAAGTGAATTTGACTTGAAGTGTTCTACGAGTGAACCAAGTCGTGTCACAAGTTTTAATTGTGCCCCAGATTAGCATCGGTGATTTCAATATGCATTTGTTTCAACTAAATTTTAATGGTGGTCCAACGCGACGTCATTGCTTAACAGACTCTGCCAACTAGCATATATAGCTATCAATGGAACGCATTTAAGCAAAATTAAGTAAACAGCAACCAATTAACTACTTCTACTGTCCTATTCCGTTTATGTCCTCAAATATATTATTTTTTCTTTTTTTTGCTACTAAGTGGCAGTTTTTGTGTCAGAAAGTTATTACTAATTTTTCAACTGTGCAAAGAGTAACGAAATTCAGACCAGAACAACCTAGAACAGAGGTTCTTAACCTAGGCTCCATTAACCGCTAAGGGTTTCGCCGGTGTTTCATCCAAAATCAAATCAAATCTCATTATACTCGCGCTGCTGCGCCGAAGCATGTAACGAGTGGCGAGACCCATCTCCAGGACTTAGCGCCTGGACAATACAGCTCCGAAACGTCGCAGCAGTGACGACGCTGTGTCCGATTTGACTGACCAGGGATTCGAACCCCAGACCTCCCACACCGATAGCAATGTCTTAGCAACAGAGCTAATGGAGCTAACGGTATTTCAAAAGGTCTCCGTACATCAAAATACGAATACGGTATATCTGCGTGCACGACTATCCAATATAAGCATCATATGTTCGTACCGAGAAGTGCACAGGTTTCAATACAATATCTAAGGTCCAAAGCTTGACAAAGGCTAAAAACAGCTGACTTGGAAAATAATAACAGCTCAAGCTTCCCACTCACATGTTGCGTTCTCTGGCTGGATCCAGCCCGTTGGCGTTCAGTGGGTAGATTCATCGCAGCAAGGGCAGCTTCAATCTGGTCTTGCTGTTGTTTCAATTGCAATTGGTTCAGGAGAAACTGCTGCTCTAACTGTCGGAGCATTTCATTCTGAAATTCAAAGTCAAGATTAAGTTATTCGATCTCAAATTCAAAGTAAAATAAATGACTGAGAATATTTTCAAATTATATTGATCAGAAAATTCAACAGATTGAAGGAGACTGCGAAGTGAGCTTGCGCTCTTCGAGTCAACAGGCTACCCTGTGTGCCAATTCCGATCGGCTTCATTCGTGAATCGAACCCGTCACGCAGGATCTGCACCTTGCGCTCAGTACCGCTAGGCCATGCAACTAGCTAACAAAAGGTGAAGTTGTGGACAATGTTGGGGAATGGGTACCCCAAGAACGCGATAAGGTTATTATATTTTCATTGATTACAATATTATTCACGATTAACAAAACGCTGTTGTTGTGTTAACCCAGGGGTTCTCAATAGGGGGGAATTTTGCATTTGCAAGGGGGAGCACTGTATTTAGGATTTTGTTTAAAATGTAATATCATTTAAGCGTGCATTAGTTGTTGCGTCCAGTTCTGTAAGTTAATGAATTGTTTTGTGCTGTAGCACTTCCAACTGCTTTGTAAATTGCCACCCATTTGTGCGCAGCACACAAATTATAGCCTATGTCGGCTCTGGACTTCGTTCAAAACGGCAACACTTCTGATATGATGCGTTGCTATGTAAAAATGGGAAGTTTTGAAAGACGTATATAACGCAAAGTCAGCAGTCATTCTGCCTATTTGACCACGTGCGATTAATGAGAATGCAAATCCGCATCAGCGTAATAAAGATTTTGCAGCATTTATATCTGAATTGAACGTCAGCATCAGTTAGGATTCGAAGTAAAACGAACATGGATTTCGTTCCTTGTGGTAGAAAAGCGAAAATGAGCACTGACCAGAACAAATTTAGGACATTGGAAAAATTTACAGAGGTTGTGACAGCAGCCTGGTGTAGCGTCAGCAGTACCGGTAATGGTTTAAAGCACACGGTTGTAGTCATATTTAGCCCCGTTAGACGCTGCAAGATGTGTTTGCCACGACTTGGGCTGACGTCGTTGTTGGCTGTAAGAGGGGGGGAATTTATCTGTGAATAAGGATTAAAAGGGTGCATGAGATAAAAAAGGTTGAAAACCACTGGATTAACCCAATGATTTTTAGCTTTCTAATGCTCGCACCCGTTGGGATTTCATGAATTTTTATCGTACCCCTTGTCTACAATAAAGCCAAAAAACAAGGTAACTTTAGTTTCACTTACTGAGAAAGAGATCTAGAGAGCCTTTAGTTTGATAAACTATCTCGTATCCCCGTGCTTTAGAATTTCGTACTTCTGCTTGAGAGCCCTTGTATTAACCAGTGCCATCAATTCACTAAAGGTAGGCTTATGCATTACCACTAAGGTCAAGCTTCAATATTTGGAGTTATGTGAATAAGTTTTGAAATAACAAAGAAACTTTTAATCCACTCACTTGCATCAGTTGATCAGTTTCTGATTGTTTTTTAGGTTGAGGGTCGGACTAAAAATATTGGCAATAACGTTACTAAAAATATATAAATGCATTTTAAAATCCAAACCACTTTTAAAACATGGTGTATCTACCATAAGTAAAATTATTGTGGGACTAACTTACTGCTGTCAACACCAACAAAGCCATCGCGTTACGATCATCATAAACAACAACCAAAAAAACAGGATAGGTCCCTTTGGAGTCTCCCTGCCCTGTTATTTTTTTTGTTTATTCTAACTGTTATCTTTGCTGTTGTTGAGGACAAAATAAATTAAGTGAACTGAACATTAATGTTTAATTACTAAACGAGCAAATGTTGCAATTGTATTCAATATATTACCAACGGGCTCAAAGATAAATACATAATAATACAAGCTCAAATTTCACTACATTCTCAGATAATAACAAACTGACACCAAACGCAGCTTTCTAGCATCATCTCTCATAAAAACATACGGTTTGAAAAGATAACAATGTTGGATGCAATGATACTACCCCAACCCTATGAAGTTAACAAAGTCGCAAGCGTATCACAATCAGGTAACCTGAAATCGATCCCTAGATAGGTCAAACCAAACTAGTTTTCTATGCTACCAGCAACTTTTTTACACAGGTTATATGAGTAGTTTCGCGTCATAAGATGAAAAAACAAAATATTTACAAAATTAATTTTCCTGTATCATTATGCAAAATTGGGACAATAAACCTCACTCTCAGAACATAATTTCAAAAGTCAAGGCATCATATTAGGCTGATGGCAAGTTTCAAATTTCACTCAGTATTTCGTTGAACACAAAAATGTAGAAAATATGCATACAGATAATATTTACGAAAAACGCTACAATGAAACGCCGAAACAGCAGACAAAGTGTACAAATTTGTAGGGCCTATGGAGGAAGAGCCCAAGCTAATACACTATGTTACCTCGCCTGATTTAACTACTCACTGTATCTACGTCAAACAACACCCGTGTATGAAAAAGCACACTTACGGTTGCATTGAGTTTTAAATCTTTGTTAGACTGGCGGGAAGTTGAGCTCTGAGGACGAGGTTTGGATGACGGCCTTCCACTGGATGAAGCACCAGGCGAAAGTATTTCACTAGGTGTCAGCCGAGATAATGAAGTATTACTGCTAGGCCGAGATGGCTCTTTCGGACCTATAAATGAAGCAAACGATTTGAGAATGTCTACAATCTACATTACAACAAAATTAAAAATAGGTGAGAAAAATATAAGCTAAAACAGAAAAAAAAAAACAGTATATACACGAATAAAAGCAAAACTTGGAAATTCGCAGACTAAGGCATTTTC
The DNA here is from genome assembly GCA_964006365.1 of Trididemnum miniatum. Lineage (NCBI taxonomy): Eukaryota > Metazoa > Chordata > Ascidiacea > Aplousobranchia > Didemnidae > Trididemnum > Trididemnum miniatum. Next base: position 14,169,349 of record OZ023248.1, on the reverse strand, counting down.
TTAATGCAGACTACCGTTGCAAATTTACGCCTGAATGTTAAAAAGCAAGAACCCACACTTTTTTAGCATTACAAGAAATCTAAAAGTAATCACTCATTTACAAGAGGTACTACATGGATAAAGATTGCAATTGACGAACATTTCAGGTTGATGCTGACTTGGCAGTCTCACTCAAAGCACTATTCGATATCCAAATTCCTTATGTTGCAAGCAATCAATTGCAAGATATTATTAAATTTCAATATAAACAATGACGCAAGTGCAAACGTAATGAACTTGATGAATCAAACAATTTAGGTAAATAAGGCCAGAAATTTCAAAGTTTCAATTTATCAACGCTGATCTAAAAACTAAGCAAAAATGATACAGCAATTTAATTAACAAATATCGCAAACTCATCATAAAGTAGCCCTACCTAGAGAGGACGGCGATGGCGTCAAAGCCGGTTGACTGACGCCACTACTCAATTCCACTTTCGGTTTCGTGGAAGCAGATTTCGAGTCTTTGGAAGCCCCTGGTTGAGTGAGCGAAGAATTGAGCAAATTATTTGTCCCATATAACTGAGAGAGCATTTGAGGGGTCATTCCTCCCCCCATGCCAGCTAAGAGCTGGGCTTGCTGGGCCATCGCAAGCCAGTCGTTTGCACCTGCGGAAAAGTTCTTGGGTAAATAATGTTTTTTTTTAATTTGCATCGTTTAGTAACGAGAAAACGATGGAGACGCTGCAAGCGCGAGATTACGATGTTTCCGAAAACTGACTATTTTTCTAATGCGTTTGGCAAATCGCAGCATTTTACTATCGGACATAGAGTTTGTCAGATTTCACAGCGTAGTTGCTGTATCATGAAACATTCTATCATAATAAGATACTCCAAGAAAATTGCCGTATTGTGAATATAATTATCTAACAGCGGCGTAACATCATTTCACCAGGCCGAGTATTTGTCCATTTATTCAATACTCTTACTTTTGTGTTGACTCAAACTGAAACCTATCGATAACAAATCAGCCAACAAACGAACTGAAACCAAAAAAATTAGTTACAACTGGATGACCCACCGATCTATTACAATAGCTACAAGCTCTACGGCTAACAACAGGACGAAATCAAACATATTTTGCTTTCGCACCATCCAACACTGTTCTGCAAGCCATTCAACCTATACTTAAATTGAAAGAAATATAGTGAAATCAATGGAATGTCAAAAAACAAGTCCATTTTTTAACAGAGCATAATTCGCTTGCAACTGCAGTAAAGCTTGCAAACCATCGCAAATAAAGAGATTAGCTTAAACGCAAACAAGCGATTGCTTTTTGTTGACGGATTAGAAAGTACGGTAATAAAAGAAACTTACTGCCGGTCATATTACCAGACATCATAACAGGTGGGACTCCGGATAGGGGAAGGCCTGCCATCCCTCCAAATGCATGTAATGCTGAGTTGTCCATCAATGGTAATCCACTAGCTTGCATAGCTAATAAACGTTGTAAGTCTGCATCAGTACTGCTAGTACCTAGAATAAGTTGATATGGTTAAACATAAAAAACCAAATCTTAGTAAAACACATTTTGGCACCAATGCCAATGCTTGTCACGAAGGGATCTTTTCATTTTTGTAAGTCAATGCTAAGTAAGGTTCTACACATTACAATCAAATACGGAAGAGAGCTTCGGATGCTGAAATTAACCCAAAAAGGAGGAGTACGGGCTCAAAAACTCAAAAAATCACTGTCTTAAACAATTACCTGCATTCAAGGCTGAAGAATTTAGCATTCCGGGCATTATGCCCATTGCCGCCAAGGCCATTTGTTGTTGCAGGGTTGCCAGGTCATTTTGATTAGAAGGTCCTCTTTTACTTTGTCCTTTTGCTTGCTTATTAGCATCCATTCTTCAAGCGCATAAAGGATAAATTATGAAATCGTCGCCATTTGTAGCGCTTATAAGCAAGACATACTTCACAAATCTTAAGTTATATTCACAACTCACTGCGTCTAAAAGAAAAAGTTAAGTAAGCGTGCGTGCGGCATGGCCTTGCGGTACCGCCCGCAGGTTACAGATCCTACGTGATGGGTTCGATTCACGGCTGGAGCCAATCGCATTTAACATATGTACCGGGTGGCTGCTGACTAGAAGAGCGCAAGCTCACTTCGCAGTCTCTCTCAAAATGTCGACTAGTCTGATCAACATAATTTAAAATAACCACACATATTTATTTCTGCAATGTTAGAACAGTTTGTTACAGCACAACTACAAGCACTCGAGAATTTGTAATGCCAAACGAAGTATAGCTATTTTAAATACGCATGCCAACAGGCTATGCTTTAGTCATACACGCATTGCTAACGCATTATACTTCTAAATGCACTCATTGCATACAATACTGCAAACCGTAACAAAACACCTAACGGAATTTCAAAGCATTTTACCAGAACAAACGTGCGTTTAGCTTATGTATTACACAATGCTAACAAGGTTAGAGCCTCAAATATTATAACTGAGGTTATTATCAAATTATATTGCAAAGATAGTTCAACAATAATAGTGAGAGACTGCAAAGTGAGCTTGCGCTCCTCCAGTCAGCAGCCACCCGGTAAATATGTCAAATGCGATCGGCTCCAGCCGCGAATCAAACCCGTCACGTAGGATCTGTCACCTGCGCACGGTACCGCCAAGCCTCAGCTAGCATATCACTTTAAACCCAGCAGATACTTATTAGTCTAATGATGCAACATAATTAATTATCATTTAGTAGTTGCTCTACGAAAAACAAATAAGCAGTTATAGAAAATGACCGTATTTCTGAATAATCAAGACAGGCTGGAAATTACGACAATCAATTGTCAAAATCAACGTTAAACATTTCAAGTGAAGTGCGTTAGCGGAAATCATTTAGCTGTTTTTAAAATATACTGCAGTTTAAGGTAAAAATCAACTGCCTTGCTTTTGTATCTGAAACTAGAGTATTCATTTTCAGTCCTTTTCATGGTTGACTGAGCCAAGACGAAAAACCAAAGAAAAAATAGGTGTAGGAAAGAGACAGAGTAACTAAGCATTAATAACCAATCCGAGAGATTATGTTTAAAAAAAGATAAAACAACTGTAAAGAGAGCTATTGCTATGATTTTGCCTAAAGCGTAACAACACTGATTTGGCACAACGGTAACTGTAAGGAATGTTAGTTATGTTGATATTATGGTGAGATATCTATTGTAATTTAATTTTCAAAAACCAGTTTCTGCTACTTAATGCAAATATTCCCACCTTCAAAGCAGTATTCGTGTAGCACTGACAGTCTTACGCACACATAGGGAGGTGGCCATTCAAGCCATGGATTAAATATTTTGAAATGACAATGTTTTAAAATGAAGGTTTTGTTTCGAAATGAGGAAAAATTGTTCAGAAACTTAACAAATTTTTCGACTTAATTCTTTCCTTTTAGTTCTGTCCAGCTATGCTAACGTACGGATAAATACAACTGCAAGCATAAAACGAAGAATCACTGTAACTTTTGCAAAAAGATAAAATTCGTTTTAAGATTCAAAAGTTTCAGGAATATGAAACTTCTCTTACTGGCAATACTGAAGTACTGTACCACTAAGCAGCTGTTGAATTTTAAATAATTAAAATTTTCTCAGTTATAGGATCAGGAATTAAATTAAATCAGCAAAAAAGCAAAACAACTAGAAAATTGGAGCGAAAAAAGTATGCAAAACATTAAATTAAACTTTTAAAAATGAGTCTAAGTGGTTTTGCGCAGTCAATTTTCATAACCTTACACTGTAAATTAAATTCTGTTGACTGCTTAGGTTTCTGAAGAAAAAGTAAAAATTCGATAGTGGTAGATCCAAGCAACTGGATACTTAGTTTTGGCTCATTTCAAATTAAAAGGTTAATTCTCAAAAATTAATACTACCATTGTTGCTCAAAAGCGTTTAGTGCATGTTCATCAGATTTTTTAAAATCAAATAAAACGATAATTATTTTGCAACAAGTATTACTGAATCTAAGTTGTAACTAAACGATTTGTAATTCCATTTATCATCTGCATGAACCAATGCCGCTTTTCGATAGCAACAAATGCACCATCAAGCACGAAATAAAAAATTGGAATTTCTTTTACAAAAACATAAACTGTAACTTAGACAACCATGATTTCTTTGGTGTGCTAATATAGTGATTTTAATCAGGGGCGTATTTAGGGGGGGGGAGTCGCTGGGGTCGCGGCCTCCCTCCCGCTGAAATATAAGCTGATATATATCTGCAGTCAGCGGAACAGTGGAAACAGAACATCTGAGGACGCGATGACTTTTTTTTTCTTCGGTCTTCACTTGATTTTGGGGGGTAAATTGTACGACGAAAGACATGAAGACCTTTTTTTGTTCATGACTTGATTTTGGGGGGTAAATTGTATGTAGAAAGACGTGAAGATTTTTTTTTGGTCTTCACCGATATTTTCAGTGGAAACGGAAACAGAAAATTGCGGCCCCCCCTTTTCAAATTTCTGGACACGCTCCTGTTAATAGACTCAACGACAAATGGCTTGCTTCAGAAGCAAGTACCTCATCAAAGAATTGTCATAAAAGTTGTGACGTTGTACTCCAATCAAAAGTTTTCCACCTGATCAAGTTGCGAATTGAAAAAGTAACGTGAGAAACGTATTTCCGTAAAAAACTCTTCTAACAGCGAAGTTAGAAGCAATCTTAGGTTGTTGCCATTAAGTGCGCGTCAAAAAAGTTCATGTAACAAATAATAATATTGGAGAACGTAAAAGTAACAAATTGTAAGTAACACACAAAATTCACTTTTGCGAATCAAGTATTATACTTCGTTAAAAACAAGCGTTAAATCCTAGTTAAATTTGTAGCTTTGTTTTTTCGGGCTCACAAAGAATTTCTTGTCTGAATTTGTATCTAATTCAAATTATTACAAAAAAGAACAATAAATTTCAAGACAATCAAAGCCGAAACAAACAAATGTTTACTGAAACATTCTTAAACAAGATACTGTGTTGCTGTTTATACAAATTGTGAAGTAAAATGCGCTTAATATACTTTATACTGCAATACCCACAAAAGCATACCAAAAAGCGCTTTAGTACTCTTATATAAAAAAATTAAAAATATCATTTGCAAACAAAATTATCTCAAAGTTAGTAATCAACGAAAAACACAATGTGCCATGAAGTTACCTCACTTCTCCAAACTACCTGAACAGAATATTTTTAAGGCCAATAAGGACAAGTTACTTTTCGTGCATACCAATGATGCTCATGCCAATTAAAGGTAACTTAAAATACTAAAACGTGAGAGTTTCGTTCGAATACTGTCTTCAAAAATCTATAGAATATTTTTCGCAAATAAATTTTTCCATTAAGACGACGCTAGTTGAGGGACTCACAAGGAAATAAAACTCACTCTTTTTCGTCGCACGCAGGTCTACAGCATTTTCCCAATTTTTTTTAACCCATCTGTGTCAATCAAATCTAGGAATTGCGAAAATATTACAACTATCTAAATCAGAGGTGCACAGCTCCAATGACGATGCGTGCCGAAGTTTTCAAAATCATCTTGTCGCGTGCCTCGCCACTTTCAAAATAATAGCTAGCTAGTATATATCATAAACGAACTCCGCAATACTCCTACCAGCAACAATAAACTTCAAAATTTCAACACATAATGAACAATATTAACTAAAACAATTCAATGTCCGCAAATGTGTGAATAAACGTGGTGATTTGAGTGCATTTCGATATGAGTCTAAGTTTTTCCGATTTACTATAAACTCAAGGATTACTTTTCACCAAACTGTCCGCGTGCCACGTTCAGGTTATGGCGTGCCACATTGGCACGCGTGCCCCGTGTTGTGCACCCCTGATGTAAACTGTAACTCATCAAGAACTTTTAAGTACGATATGGCGTATACATGATTCTATCACACATTGCTCAACTTTCCTATCAAAAGTTCATCCCAATATCTTATGATACAAATAACCTGCATTGACTTATCGCAACAAAAAACAACCGCACTCAATGATACTATCCAAAATCAAACAAAAGCGTAGCTTGACATCTGCGAACAAAAGCCGAAAGAAAGACTGGGAAATGTCTTAATTTTTACGTGAAAAATAACAGCGATATAAACCAACAATTCGTACATAAAATTGCTGCTTAAACATCGTAGTTGAGTGAATGTTTGAAATTAAAAAGCCATAAATCGTGATTTCAGTCATCTATCGAGCAATCGTTGACACCATGCATTGGTAATTAAGTTTAAAGCTACAGCAAATCTGCAACGGGATTTGTTAACTAACCGGTAGTCAGCCAAGACTACATTAAACAATGAAAACGCAGTAACAGCTATTTGTGCTACATTTACAGAAGCAGCTTTTCCTGCTTTAGTCAAGTTGCTTGTAACAGCGCTACAGCACGCACTGCTAGCTTTCCTAACAATTAATTAAATTTCGTATCGCGCCATCTTTCTACTTCAGGCAAATTGAAAAGTGATTAGACTACAAGATCAATAAGTCTTTGAGGATAAAATTATGGCGCAAGTTCCAACTGACTAACTAAACTTTTTTGATAGTGCGATCAGTAGTTTTAATTGCGAAACCAAGGCCAAGAAACCGTTTTATTGTAATCACTTAGCTAGCGTAAATAAGCCTATTTCATATACCTGTACTGGCAACAGCTATAAATCATACCAACAACATAAATTACAGAGCATTAAAATACACAAGGCAAAATGAAATCACTAGAAGAAGCTACCGGCACTGCAAACGCTTCAAAAGAGTATTGAGTTTCGTAGTCCACACTACAACACTGAATTGCCAAAGCATGAAGTTCACATCAAAAACACAAGAAAAAGCACAAAATATCAAGATCAAAGCATATGCTGCAAAGCATTACCTAGCCCTGTCCACTCTCCACTGCGTCTCAGTCTTTAACATTTTCACATCTGCTAAATGCTAGCTCAATGCATGATCAGCAGAACAAGAACAACATAACAACTTCATTACTGCAGTAAGTTGTATAAAATACAATCGACATAGACTAACGACAAAAGCTGGTATCGGAAATTGCACAACTTCAAAATTATGACTTTTATCACACAAGACGAGTCCATTTAATCTGTTAAAAAGCTGGCTGAGTAGTAGCTAACTCTTTCAGAAATTGGCCGTCTTCAACAGTAAACGTAAACACAAAGCAATTAAAACAGAAAACCGTTTGTGCAAATTTGCGTAGCTGCTGAGTGCTTACCAAACAGAGTTACTTTCTTTTCGATAATCTTGATGTAGTAAGACTTGAACTCTTCTGTATTGCTCGAGTTGTCAAGTTGTTGTCGAATTCATCCAAAATATTGCAGACCGGGTGGCAAGTTATTAACCCAAATCTGATTTCTAGACTAGCTAAAATGACATACTGGTACTAAAACAAACTCTGTATTGCAGCGCGGGTATCGTCCAGATTTACTTGGCCTTATAATATAATCTACTACCTGCGCAAACGTTTCATACGGTACCAAAAACGATTTGATTGCAAAATTCAATCAAACTGTCTTTCAATACAAAGCTACCTACTTTTCTGATTCTTTTGGAAGCATTTCTTGTCTCGCAAAAGTAGAACCTGCACTGAGCCTTAGTTTCGAAGCATTTCAAGCACCTCTGTACTGTAGAACTACTGTCAATTCGTCTTCAGAAAAATAAGCTCGAGTACATAATAAGGACTGCAATCATTTCCGTGTTTTATATAAACCTTTTGATCGCTAATATTCTGTCTTAAACCACGACGTATCTAGCGCTGTTCTAAATCTTACCTTTCGGCAGTTCTTGCTAGTTCAGAGCTAACTGTATTAACAGCAAACAAACAGGTAAAGATATCGCTTCAAGACAGTAATGGCAGACGGGAAACGTGATAAAACAGAACGCAGCAACAACTATCATTAAACAAGACGTTTTTTCTCTTATGCGCAGTTAAACAGACAAAGAAATCACACGCGGCAGCCATAAAAGTGCTACAGAAAAAGCTAAACCGCCCTAGACCTGACGATAACTGAACCTTCATATTTCAAGATATCTACGAATCGAAACATTGACCTAATTATCATTTCCGGCACCTGTTGACCTCTGTGACCTCGTGGGAGCTTTCATTTCTGTCTAAATTTTGCAAGTTCAGGTATTTTTAAGTTAATCTAATTTAGCAATAAACAGCAGTTTCATTTCGTGCTCACGGCTGAACGGTATGAAACATAGTGGCGTATGCGTGAAGAGAAAGAGCGGTCGCTTTTAACAACACCAAAAATAATCGAGCGTTACGATGAGACAGAAAATGAGTAGTAAGTATGTAGTAGCCGCACGCGTGCCAATACATACAAACTAAGAATGTATGTTCGCTAAAATGCGCGGAAAAAGTGTTTGTATGCGTATGTTCAAGCAAGATTAGCGCCCGCGACAGTTAGGAATAACAGAAACAAAGAAGAGACCAGTCGTTATAGTTTGCTTAATGTAAAGCTAGCGCACGTTGTAAAAGAAATAAACTATGCGCATGCGATTAATTAAAGAGGTGAAAGCTTGCAGTGCTACACGAAACGACATTCATGACATTAGCTTATATAAACATTAAGCCAGCTTGCAATATAAGCGGCAATGATAAAAGAAAGAGCTACAGAATTGAGCTAGATAATGCCTGAAAGTGTATGAGCGGTGCTGAAAAAGAAAATCAATGTTAGCTTTTAAATAAGCCCAATTCACTTCAAGTTTTGAGAGAATTGGACAGATGGTGAAGCTATTCGCTATGACTGGAATTACTGTACTTGTGCAACATTTCTTTTTTACAGCGCACTGAAGCGATTCGAGATTACATTGCTGTCGTGGCGTCGTGATCAGGTGATACATGATTTGTTCGCATGTGAGAGAATTCATGAAGTAAAGAAAGATATTATCTGTCACTTACACCTTACGTTACATTTGGGCAATGGGCATTGCTATGTCATTGCGTAATAGTGACTATTGGCTTTGTGTCAAACAGCTATATTGCTGCCCACAGCCGCACAGCATTCCATCAGACAGTATAGGTTTCGTTATATTGAATGCTAGTAGTTTATTCCAAGCCCAATGAATTTTTTAACCTTAAAGTCACTGCATTCATTAAGACTACTGACATTGCTTTATCAGTTCGTATGTATGTTTTTGTTATCTGTGAAAACTGTTCTAGTGCTTTGTTGGTGTCACACTGTTGGTGCAGTCGATCATACTGGTGCATAAGCAGATAAGTGCTGGTAATGCATTGTCATTTGGAGTACGGTATTCAGTGGTTCAGTATCCACAGTTATTCTAGTTTGTTTTTATTCTATCAAAAGTAGCAGTTTGCAATTGCATTCTGTAAAGGGTAAACTGGTAAAATTTATATCTTTAGCAGCAGACTAGGTTATAATTTTTATCAATTTTTTAAATTGTTATGTTGTTATGATATTTTGGAGAGTTGCAAAATGGACGTTGGGATCTTTCTTTGCTTCAACCACAGGAATAGCTGTGTTAGATGCATATAGTTACATTGACTTAACAAACTACAGTGCAATTCGTGCAGTTCGAACTGGTGTGACAACATGCAAAATCATTGGAGATTACAAATGGTCGTTATATAGTTTGAAATATGACAGTGATGAATATCGTCTTGCAAAATCACAGGTTGGCATAAGGTAGGCTTTAGATCATAATTTTTGGATTTATTTTAAGTTTGCTCTTAACTGGTTAACTATTAAATTGATAAGATTGATTGTTGATAAAGGCAAGTGCTCAGGGTAGCTGGGTAAAATCATGTTATAGACTACTAGTGTACTCTGTACTGTAGTGAAAAGAAAACTGATCAAAAAGACTACTAGTGCTAGTATCTTAGTATTAGGGGTCTCATCTAGAGTAAGCCGTCATGTCTTTCATCACCTTACACAGATGGGTTATTCTAGATGTGGACGGCTTAAGACAGCAAGACCCAGTATTAGTTAAGCTTGGTTACTTCAATCAACATAATTGCAACCGCCAGTTGAAGCATGCAGACTAGCTGGCTAGTTCTTATAGTTTCCAGTATTCTGGTAAGCAAATATTTCACCATTTCTGCCTCCCCAGTTCCAGGAGAATAGACTAGCTATGAAAAATCGCTGAGTTTTGAATTTATACAAGCAGGCTACTAATGACATACCTTGTGATCTTGTGCAATTATATATGTATAGCTGCAGTGTTCCCTCTAGAGTGAGAAATTTGAGAAAGATGCGAAATTTTTGGGCAAATTTTACTGATTTTGAACCATAAATTAATAATATGAAATGCAAAACTGAAAAAATTAAACAAAAAACTTGAATATTTTAATGCAAGACTGTAGCTTGTATCTTGGAAAAGCAGATTTAATGCAGAAAATTTGTAAAAGAGGCCCTCAAAGTAGTGAAATCTTTGGGCAAAAATTTCAATGAATTTATCATTTGGGCAAATTCGCACTAGTCAAAATCCTAGAGGGAACACTGTATAGCTGTACCGGTATTTATCTGCCTTATCATGTTTTTGGTCTGAAGAGTTCAATGTACCCGTAAATGTTTCACATCATATGGTGAGTTTAATTTAAGTAATTAACTGATTAAGGTTGCAGAAAGCAGCAAACTGTAAATAGCAGAATAAACTAAATCTGTGAACAGTGCATTGACTGTGGAGACAGCTGTGAAGTAAGTTTGCACTCTCTAAGTCAACAGCCACTAGAATTGGAGTATTTGTGTGAAATTGGATCAGCTCTTGCTGTAAACCTAACCTGTCGTGCAAGATCTTCATTCTACATGTAGTAGCGTTCGATCATGTCACTGACAATAAAAGTAGATTTTTTGTGCATGCTTTCTCTTAATCAGCAATGCTGCAGTGTATTGTGAATGCAACTGTTTTCTTTGTGTTTTAATAGGCTCATAGCAGAGCTGCTGAACGACTGCTCTCTTTATGTTGGAGAAATCGTGGCACATTCATCAAAGTAGGACAGCATTTGGGCGGTATGGATTACCTGCTTCCACAAGAATACACCAGAGTACTTAAGGTTCTTCATAGTAATGCACCTCAAAGTTCAGTTAAAGAATTAGAAAAGGTTAGTTGTGTCTGCAGCTGATTAAATTTTTCTCCAGTTTCAAGCAGTGGTATTGTATATGTATGGTATTTAAATCATCTCTAAATTTGACTAATGTTTGTTTTGATGTAGCTAGCTCCCCATGATATTAAACTATTTCATCTCATACTTTTGTGATCTAGCATACTTTCCAACAACCAATAGTTATGCACTTCTGCTTGACTTGGTTTTGACCATGCATTTTACATTACAACCTGAACCATGGCATTGGCTACTCTTATTTTCATCTTTGCTTTATTACTCCTTTTTGGGTGCCACTGTTTGATGGTGTTGTTACATTGCCTTCTGAAGTGGTCTTGATTTTGTCATTATTCTTGCATTAAGAATACTTAAATAGACGTTACTAGTATTACGGAGAAACATGCATAGTCATTAGTATTCGGAACATTTTTGAATTTTTGATAGAGCAATTGGAAGATTATTATTTTTAACTCCCGTCCTAGTTTTTTAACTTTAAAACAACAATTTCGAAGCAAGTTAGGATTTTTTTTGCACTTCCATTGCTTTTGCGTGTAATAGGTGTCGGTAGGTAAAAATAAAGTAATCAAATATTGTTGGTGAATTTCTATCTACTTGCTGTAACTACTTTTTATGTCTTGGAATATGTACACCACGTTTTTCAACATTATTTTTAGGCATTGTTTTCACAACTTGCATTTACAGGTTGCAATGGAAGATTTGAAAATATCAGGTTTGGATGAACTCTTTTCAGAGTTTGGTGACAGGCCTCTGGGCACTGCATCTCTGGCACAGGTCTACAAAGCAAGACTTAGAGAAAATGGCAAAGTTGTGGCTGTGAAAATTCAACATCCGCTTGTCAGAGACTTGGCTGATAAGGATATGAATATGATGGACTTCGCACTAAAGTAAGATCACCCAAGTGCAATTTTGTGCTTGGACAAGACATTGTATTTAAAAGAACCGTGGTTTATAGGTTAATATGTTGAAGTTAATTTACCTGCAGTTATGCAGCAACGACACAGCTACGCGCGTGCAATGGTGCAGAAATGCCTACCTTTCCAAGGTTGTAGAATTCCGTAAAGTGCCTTTCCCAATAGCGCAACAAAAAACTTGCCGGATTATTCTCCCCACTATCCCATTACTGTTGAACGTCAATGAGCTGTGCATACAAATGTATGTGTGACAAATTCATCGTCGAAATAATTTACAAATGTCCATTTTTTGTGTAATATCTGGCGTATTATGTTTCATTTATTGGACTTACCGGTAATCAATCGTGCAGTAGTAATTTGGTTTTACCGATGTGCATTTCAGACTTGTAAAGAAAGTTTTTCCTGAATTTGAACTTATGTGGGTTGGTGAAGAAACGAGAAGAAATCTTCCTATTGAATTAGATTTTACACATGAAGCTCAGAATTGTGCAGAGGCTGCGAAAAACCTCAAGTGTTTCAGCTGGGTCAAGGTTGGTGTAAATGCAAGCTATGCTATATTCTTGTTAAATATGATTCATAATATATACAATAAATTTGGGACAAAAATAGCCTAAGGAGGATAAATCCAACCGCAGTTACTCTTAAAACTGGGCATTTCGACCTCATCAATTCAGCAATTATCATCAGCAATGTAAGCTAGCGAGTAGGAAACTGAAACATCTTCCTTATTTAAAAAGCTTTTTCTCTCGTGAATAGTTTTGTGAGCATGTTTTCCTACTGATACTGTTGGCATTATGGATGGAGGTGCCACGAAAAGTAGGAAAGTGTAGGTCTTTTGTGAAGATCTCTTTTGGTCTCAAAAACATCATAGTTTTAGTAATGCTAATGTAAAGTTGTCGACAAGGATATGTCGGTTCCAAAATTTTTGTTACTGCTAATTAATTGGTAAATTTTTAATGTCGGTTGAAGAATGCAAGTTGGGTAGATCGTAGGTAAGGGCGATTAAAATAGGACGTCTGTTGTCTTTACTATATAGATACTAAGCCAATAGTATGCTCTATATCGTGATGAATTTAAGGGTTAATTTGTTGTTGGGGCCTTAGAGGATTAGGTTAGTAATGGGCCAAGTTTTACCACACTCAGAAAAGGCATGTGACGCTGATTTTTTTACACGTAGAATTGTGGATGATGTATAGAGCTTAAAGTAGTTGTATTATATTATTATGTTGTTAATGTTAAAATATCATTTAATATGTGTTTGAAATGGTCAAACGTGCACGTTATTTTTCAGTATACTTTGTGTTAATAGTGATAAATTATTGCGTAAAAGATAGCTGAAATGCTAGTTCGTAAATTAGGAAATTCGTTTTCTATTTTTGTTACTAAGTTGAACGTTTTGCTGCACGGGCAAACTTTGATCTGCCGCAGTTCAATCAATCATTATGTTTTTTCAATACGAAAAGTGAAATTCCTTGAAATGTTTCCGGTCAGCTTAGTTGTTAGGACATTGCTATCGGTGCTGGAGGTCTGGGGTCCGATTCCCGGGCCGGTTTAATCGGAAACAGTGTCGCCACTGATTCGCCACTGCTGCGACGTTTCTTCAGCTTCCGAAGCTATGTTGTTCAGGCGCTAAGCCACGGAGACGGGTCCCGCCACTCGTTACACGCTTCGACATAATAACACGAGCATATGAAGATTTGATTAGAAGCAGTAGTTCAAAAAATGTGGTGCGATTATGCAACTCTTATTTACCTGATTTTTTTTTGTTTAGTTGCCAGATATTTATTGGCAATATTCCACCTCTCGTGTTTTGGTGATGGAATACATGGAAGGTGGCCAAATCAATGATCGCGCTTATTTAGATAGGAATTCTATTCAATTCAAAGATGCTGCAAGGTACTGCATAGAGTAATGTGAATACTGGGAACAGCTTTATTGCAGTAACATAGAAAGAAATATTATAGTAGGCCCAAGGGTGGAAACCTGGCTACTAGGCGTTAGGGTGTAAGCTTCAGTTTCGGTGTGTTAAAACCCAGATGTCAGGTTACAGTTTTGGTTTGATTTCACGGCTGTTAAAAAATAGATGCCAGTTTCGGTTTCAGTTTTGCTTACGCACAGCTTCGGTTTCTGGGTTTCAGTTTCGGTTTAAGTTTCATCCAAGAAAGTTTTTTATTTTGAATACGGATTACTTTAATCCTCTACTTCTTGGCGTTTTTGTTTTATTACGATGATAAGCAGCAGCTCAGATGGGCGAGAGAGGAGAGCAATTACTTCTGAAGTTGTCGACTTAGTATAATTCAGAGTCCGGTGAAACCAAAGACTCAAAAATTAGTATTCACAGCTTCTCTATTCGACGCTCAGCATTAAAGGAACTGTGCTGGTAAGGATAACGATGACAATTTTTAAAACCCAAAACCTTAGGAAATTTCGAACAGGTTTTAGTTTCGGTTTTGACGTTTCAAGCGAAAAAGGTTTTGATTCAAGTTTAGGTTTTCAAAATTTTGGCCAAGTAAGTATCAGTTTCAGTTTGGGTTTCCAAAATTTCCTTTAAAACCGGGTTTTCAGGTTTCGGTTTAGTTTTGGGTTTCCACCCTTGGGTAGGCCTTAGAAGACTTGCTGAATAAACGCTGTGAAAACCAATTTTACGACTGGGAATTGTTTTTACAGCGTTTATTCAGTGAGTTTTCCAAGGTCTACCATATCTTTTTATATGTTCATAGGTGTTTAAACTTACATCGGCTCCACATATTTCAATATCTTTTTGTAGTTGGTGAAGTTATGTACTTGGCATTCTGATTTTTTATCTTAAGAAAACCGCTAGGACACTGTAATGAGTCCACTTTACGTTTGCCGGTCTTCTGTCTCATTGAAAAGTGTTTTTTGCTCTCCATACTGTTCTTTTGCTGAACACAGGTAAGGAAGTTGTAAATATATATGTTTGGATTTTTTATTCGCCTCGACTCGGAATTGAACTCTAGCCTACTTATTTGTCTCACCGCAAAGCGAGATACATTTTCGATTTATTGAAATTTTGGAAGAGAATTATTTTTGATCTTAACTCAATTTCAATACTCTACTGAGCCTTTTCAAACGGAAACGAAAACCGTAAAATTTCACGTAAAAATTCCGGTGTATAACCTATATATCTTTATTTCTTGTGGCTTTTTGATGTTTAGTATCTATAATTTCTATTTCAATACGCAATAATTATGCGATTTTTAAATAACGTGTATCGAAAAATTTGATATATTGTTCCAAAAACTTGAATATATCAAATTTCGATAGAAGTTACAGTAATTAAAAATCGAATAGTTTCAGATTTAATTAGTTTTATAACCTTCTCTACACACCCTGTATTATTGATTTTAGTACATACATTACAAACATATCTAGAGTTGAAAATAATCAAATAATTTGTGTCTCTTATTATTTTTTAGGTTATTAGGCCAGCTTTTTAGTGAAATGATTTTTGTTCATGGTTTCGTTCACTGTGACCCTCATCCGGGTAATATCTTGATTCGTCGTCGTCGTCGAGAAAAACTTTCCCTATTTCAAAAGCTTTTTCGAAGTTTTAACGATCTTGAGTTAATTTTAATTGATCATGGCCTATACCGTCGTCTCTCTGAAGAATTTCGGTAATTGTTTTTGATAAAAGTGAGAATGCAAATGACTGTTGCTTGTGTGATTTGATTTAACGGGTAAAATTTTGCTGTAGCAATATGTAAAACCTAAATTATGTTTGCCGCATTTCTTATTGGATGTAGCTTACTACTCTTGCTATTCACTCAGCCGTACAATTCTAGTAGCAGTTTTTATATCATTGCCCATTAATTTTTTATTCCTTGGTCTTTTCTTCTGTATGTCTGTTTTAATTCTCAAGCTTAACTGTCTGAGTGTCCTGTCCAGTGTCCACGCTTAAATCCTATTTTAATATATTCTAAAGATGACCTGTTCTGCTTTCAAGCTTTGTTAAAATGATATAGCCTCTGTCAGACCATGCATTTTGTTTTCAAGATATGAATATGCAAGCTTATGGCAAGCTATCATCAACAGAGATTTGGTTGCATTGGAGCAACATGCGAGGGCAATTGGTGGAGGCGATCTTTATCCTATCCTTGTTACTATTGTGACGGGAAGAGCGTGGAAGGTCGTTGGAGAGGAAGGAGTTCGAAAGTAAGCTTTGAATATAATTTTGTGAAGACCGATTGTTTTTTTGATCGCCGTTACTGCTGTTTCGGAAAGGAAACTTCAGTTTGATTACTGTGTCTGTCTAGCGTTGCACATTGCTGGCTGTTTGCTGCAAAGAGTTTACTTAGTTACAAAACTTTGATTGCTGTGGGTGTCAAAAAAGTCTATGGCACGTGGTGGTGGTAGACACAGTAGTTAGGTCATGAACTAGCAATACCAACCTTGTCGAGTGCATCAAGTTATGTTTGAGGATATGAAAAATCGTCTTGTTTTTAGTGTCAGCTTCTCGCAGAACGAGGACAATGCGATACGGGACGGTGCTTCGGGGTTCTTGCCCGATATCTCATTAGTGCTCAGCCGTATTCCAAAAGAAATGTTACTAGTGCTCAAAACCAATGATCATCTTCGAGGTTTGGAGGTGAGGATCGTTAAAGAAAAAATCCAGCAATGCATGCTTTTTTGATGCGGCGAATTTGAACATTCGTTACTTTAAACTGCATCTGCTTTTAAAACGAGTAAGGCTTGGGTAACTTTGTGTTATTGTTACTGTCGTTTAATCCCCAACCGAAGAACTGGATGAATGCTTTACTTGCCCTTTACAACCCATCAAGTATGTCCATTTACCACTTTTCCTGAGTGGAGCAAAAATTTAATGTTACTCCATCATAATGCGCGAGCTGTGAGGTCATGAGAGTAGCATAGAACAGAGTTTTATCGGGGCCCATTAAGGTTTGGTATGGAGAATAGTTTGAATTGTTTCAGCATTCAGCAAGCATTTCGTTTTCAGCACGCATTCGGAGTTCGCGGACACCAATCTGGTTTCCTGGACATGTCTCGATGTTGCCTGCGCGCTTTATGCGAACTCGAAATTAGGAAAGTTCCTCCGAGCAAAAACACGTATCTCCATCGACTTGATTGCTATCTCCAACTGTATTTTAATCTTGCCGTGATTACTTCTTACGAGTGGTATATGTGGGTAAGTGATAATATGCTTGTAAAGTTCAGCAAGGGTATGGGGATTGTTTGCCAGTGATACTTGTTTGACTTTCCACGAACCTAATTGTTGGGACGAATAACACACACAATCACACATGTTTAAGCACTGCATTTTCGACACTAACCCTTTTAGCTGAGGGTAGCTACAAATACTCAATACGGATGCTGTAACTGAGTAAATGAAGAGTTTTTAAAGGTGCAAAATAGTTAACTTTACTGATTTCTTTACGTAAAATTGTTACAGATACGCAACCTCATCAAACCCACAACACTACCAGCGCCTACGAATTTTTCTCATCGGCAAATTGTCGGAGCGGAACGCAGCGATGGACTGTAAACTTTGCAATTTCGTTTATAACAAATTAAATTCGTAATTTTCTTATTTTAATAAAACGTAAAAGAAAGAGTGTGATGCAAGTAAACAAGCAAGAAAAAGAGTTTATTCTCCAGCGCTGACTTCGGATTCAGAATCCGTAGTGTAATGACTGGTAGTGTCCGTATCCACGGATTCTCCATGACCGCTTAATAAAGTCATTAAATATTGAAAACGAATCCGCACATCGTCATTCGAACGACCAAGATCGTTAGAAAC
Source organism: Trididemnum miniatum (assembly GCA_964006365.1). Taxonomy (NCBI): domain Eukaryota; kingdom Metazoa; phylum Chordata; class Ascidiacea; order Aplousobranchia; family Didemnidae; genus Trididemnum; species Trididemnum miniatum. The sequence continues at coordinate 14,151,534 of OZ023248.1, read as the reverse complement.
CTGGAAAATATAAAAGTTGGCTTTTCACGAAAACACTTAATTTGTTGGGATTGACCAAAAGAGAAAAATTGGCATGATTAAACTTTAGGGTGTTTCAAAATTTCACCATTTTTGAATTTCAAAACGATTGGGTGATTGTGCGATGGGGTTTTGAGTAAAAACTCAACACCCAAAATTTTAGCCGATTATGACGTCATATAGAGGTTGCACCCACCCGCCGAAGTTTCGAAAATTCGAAATTTGGCCGATTTCGCATATCTCGGTAACCGTATATCGTACCATGTTGAAATTGGTGTCAAAATGCGCAGAAGAGTCGGTTTCCTATGACCACTTATAAGTGTTGTGAGCTCTATTTGCATCAGAAAACAAGTTATTCAAGAAAAACTACTTTTCGCTAAATTTTCGAACTGTATGAATAGATGTGACACTTTTTTCGACGATATGCAAAAATTATACAGTTAACATGTAACGTGATAATTGATGATAATCGCCTGATAAACTGTCGAAACTAGGAACATGCATTTTAGCATGCTTTATTCAATTCAGTGCACGAAATAATCGTAGTTTTTCTCGAAAATTTATGAAAGCACTAGCGGCAGCAGCAGCGCTGCTGTTCCGCTGAAAGATGCTTGCTTTTACAGTACATTGAAGTATTGCTTTTTTCGTACGATTTGCAAAATGTTTTTGGCTCTTACGTACACTTTTACCATTTAACCCAAATATTTCATAGCTTTTCCAATATTCTGTCTGTTTGAAAATTTTAATAACCATACGAACAACTTTCCAACATTTAATTGCGACTGAAATCGACTTAACTCTCCATGTTGCACAGAAAAGCACGTAAACGAATATCAGAACGGTTCAATTGAGATGGCTTTTCACTAATTCTTTCTTGTATCAGACCCTTAAGTTTTCCAATTCTTCTTTCAGTGGACCGGTTGTTGTTGTCAATGGATTTCCAAAAACTAGGATGGATGTGAGATGCTGTAATACATGGAGCGTCTTTGCTTTTCAAGGTGAAAAAATGTTTCAGTTTTGTAGTTGGATCTTGAAGAAACAGGCGAACATTCACAGACTGAGGAAAGGAGCGAGAAGTTTTGATGGCTTCTGTTGTATATGGTGGCACTTCAGAGTAAACACTTAGAGCAACACTCTTCCAAGAGAGCCATTTCGAAGCATGTTCCAGGAAGTATTTCATGGCTACGTTGGCAACGACAGGTTCAATCTGGCGAAAAGCAAAAAGTAGGTCGCGCTGAAAAAGGTTGAGAAAGGGCCCTTCTGGAACTCTGGGGTTCAGATGAATCATCAGAAAAGAAGGGACATAGACACAGAGTATGTAGGAAACTATCTTTTGCAGTTTCATTTTCTGGTCTGTGGATAAATTCCCAACATTAAACAGAAGAGTTCTTTGGTATCCATTTGCCGTTGTGATCCATCGCGAATGACAAATTCTTTCTTGTTTGTAGAGCAAAAGATTCTTCAAGTTTTCCGGTATGTCTGTGATAATATAACAAGCCAAAACTAGCATGCATACTTGATCTGACCTGAAACTATTGTCCCTGTACCTTTTTGCTTTTGCTGTGAAAACCATTCCAATTTGGCTTTGAGGAGGACTGCAGCAATGGGTGTAATGGGGATATCGAATTGCTCACGTGGAACTAGGTTTTCAATCCTTGGCTTCTCGATAGATGGTATACTATTTAACAAAGCCCCACTCTCCAACGATCCAGGACCCTTCCTCTTTCCTTCAGTCATGGATATTACATACGTCAGATAAATCTCATTGACGTGGAAGAGACACTCAAGTGTATGGATATCATGACCAATGTCTTCATTGAAATATTCTGTCAAAAGTTGATTTACTCCAGAAAATTTTCCTGTATTCAGTGCGGTTGTGTCAGCCATTATTGAATGCACCTTTTTAAGATACTTGATGTTAATTTCCTCCTTGATTGTGCAGAAAACCGCCTCAGCAGTAACAGCCATGTCTTTCGGAAAGGATTTTACATGCATAACGCTTTCGCATCCACTTTGGGTGTCATCTATAAATTGGCCCAAAACTACATAGCGGTCAATTTCGTTGACTATTCTGCCGTCGTAGCATAATTGCAGAGCGGGAGCAGCGTCTAATTTAGCCTCACTCAATGTCATAGACTTCATACGAACAGCTTCTCGTCGGCGATGAATGGTGGCAGGTGAGGCGGATATCGAACCCCAGTCAACGAGTGATGTTAACTGATCTGATTGCTGACGTATCGATGTCATGCGACGATCTGCGAGAACGCAAGATTCTTCACTCACAGAGTATATACGAACTTTCTTGTATTTCTTTCCACCCGTATTCTCACTAGGCTTATATTCCTCATCTTCAATCATTTCCTCATCTAATTCATTAAACTCGTCATCTTTCCGGTAAACTGGGATAAATTTTCTTTTCCTCAGTTTCGTGGGCATTAGAAGTGACTCCGTCTCCTGCAGTGCACTCGAATTCACACCAGAAGTGTTGGGCTGCTCAGCAATCTCATCTACCAGCTTGCGACGATGTTTTGCCTTTTCATTTTCAACCCTACCATAACTAATATCCACTTTACTGATGTACATGTTTCTCTCGCCTCTTTGATCCTTGAGAAAACAGGCCTCTGCTTCCGGAATCCGGTTTTCTGGAATGCAACTACTCAGCACTTTCTTATGTTGAACTATCGGAGTGTCAGCAATGTCACACTTACATCGGCATAAATCAAATAGTTTTTCTAACCACTCCTCCTCAATTTTTCCCTCCCGATTTTTTGCTCTCTTTTTCGCTGCATTATATCGGTTTACCGTTTCTTTCAGTTTGGTTGCAACTCTTTTCTCACTAACTATAGGAAGCCCAGCTTTATGCCACAATGCAACAACATCTCTCACAAGATAACCCTTCACATCATGAAAACATGGAGTTTTGCTTACAAATCTCGGGTTCGAGTCACTTAAGATTCTTTCGTAAATAAAAGAAATGACCAACCACTTCTGAATTCGATGGCAGTTTGTTCTCCTCAAGCTTATTAAAGATTTGCAGAGACTTACTAACTTCAGACCTCAACTCCATTTTCAAATCGCTGAAAAGGAGCGCATGCTATCGGTGCGGGAGGTCTGGGTTCGATTCCCGGGCCGGTCAAATCGGCACAGTGTCGCCAACGACTCGCCACCGTTGCGACGTTTCTTCGGAGCTGTGTTGCCCAGGCGCTAAGCCGCGGAGATGGGCCTCCTCAACTCGTTACACGCTTCGGCGTAATACGGCGAGTATAATGAAGATTTGATTTGAAAAGGCTGCACGAGGTTTTTTACTGCAATAATCACTAGCCTCGAAGAGGGTCCATTATTACGTCATAACTTTTGAGATAGTGGAAAATAACCGCAAAAAATATAGACAAACTTAACAAGAAACAAAAAAATATCACGAAAATAAGTTTTTCTTGAATAACTTGTTTTCTGATGCAAATAGAGCTTACAACACTTATAAGTGGTCATAGGAAACCGACTCTTCTGCGCATTTTGACACCAATTTCAACATCGTACGATATACGGTTACCGAGATATGCGAAATCGGCCAAATTTCGAATTTTCGAAACTTCGGCGGGTGGGTGCAACCTCTATATGACGTCATAATCGGCTAAAATTTTGGGTGTTGAGTTTTTACTCAAAACCCCACCGCACAATCACCCAATCGTTTTGAAATTCAAAAATGGTGAAATTTTGAAACACCCTATTAAACTTGCTTTTTTACTGTATGTTCTCAACCTTTTACGAGTTTCTGGCCCCCTTCTTGAGAGACTATCATCAGTGGTTCCCTGTTCGGCAATAAACTTTAGTCGATAATTTATTCATAGTAGCTACATTACACTACTGCCGTCCGCTAACATTAAGTGGCTAATTATCATTAATAAATCTTGCGCTTGTAGCTTCCTGGTTGACGTCTTGTGACTCTCCAGGTGGGCAAATGGCCCGCAGTTGAAAACTCCTGGACTAGACGCTGCTCTACAAAGCAACAAATTCTCGATAAAAATGCCTCCTGGCTATAATGGGCTAATAAGATAGAGGCAACACACGTAGTCTGGCCTATAGCTGCAATTGACTATTCTTGTTGAACATGAAACGAACCTTATCAAACGCTTCATCAGTAGATCCATGTTCTTTGCAGGAATTCAATAGAACTTTGTCATCGTCAAAAGTCCATGGTTTGGCAACATCGGCATCGACTATAAAATCGAACAAAAACTTAGCATAACGCCAGTTACGCGATGTAAATGACGACACCGCTGGATTTTCATTAGTCATTACACTAAATTCGTACGCTGATGCCACAATGGGTGTTATTGAGCTTCCGTATACCAACTGCAACAGTAAGTTGATTACTGCAATAACCCCATACAACTCCTACCTTCACCTTCATACAAAACAAAACCTTCTGATTTGGTTGAATGGCAAGCGCGTACCGCTTTGCACAGCAAACGAAAGTCTTAAATGCGTAGAAAAAGCGCAAATCCTTGCAGATGAATAATAAAGCATGTCCATTGTCCAGTCCACAACAAACAGTTTATTGTTATCAGCTGCTCAGGTAAAACAACTACAAAGATACGAAAACAAAGCAACGTACTTGATGATTTGGAAGCAGAAGGCGTAGCAGGAAGTAAGAGTCCAAGTGATGTAGTTGGCGGGCTGGATGGTGGTCGAGGAGGAAGAGAAACATCATCAGGAGCAACCACATCGGCAGTGGGAGTCAAGGGTCTGAAAAAAATTCTCTGGAAGTTTAATTGCAATCAAACACACGAAATACACCACTTGCACGGTATGGCCTAGCGATACCGCACATAATCATTACAGATCCTTCGCGACGGGTTCGATCGTTGGACATGTAGCGGGTGGCTGCTGACCTACTCGAAGGGTGCAAGCTTAACTTGTTACTCCCCTTCAATTACTGTGTTGAATTTAAGCAGTGTGCCAGCGGTCCGAGCCACGTTAGCTCCAAACAAAATGGCAATAGTCAGTTAGTCACCTACGCATTAAACCACTGGCAAAGCAATCGCACCTGGTGCAGGATGAAGAGTTAGGTTGATGGCGCTTGAATGGACTGCAGGAGAGAGCATCCTCCGAGATGAGAGCGATGTCCGGAAGAGATGGAATAACATCTTTGTGAGAACTGAAACTTACACTAATATAAGACAGACTTGTAAAAGATGATACTACTGAATAAGTAACTGCCAAGCTTTATTCGCCTCTTCGCAGAATCGTTATTAATGTTTATTAAGAAGCATTTCATCCTCGTATCGCGAGAGAGAGACGGAGACGCATCAATACTCGCTTAAAAGTTGACAGCTTCTTGTCTAGTGCTCAAAAATCAAGGAAATCCTGTCAAGTGAACTTATCAACTTGCTTTTTATTTTGCCCCGTCAGAGCTTGGAGTCCAGCAAGAAAACTGTGAAAATCAATTTTCGAGTCTCCGACTCTCCGTATTAACAGACTAGGAATCAAACGGCAAGCCTTACGCTCAAAAACAAAAGCTCTATTCAATCGGTTATCATATTGGTAGCGTATCTATTACGATTTTCCTTCTCAAAACATCAATAAAGTTCACAATTGTCACCCACAGTCCACACCTGCTTTCCCCTGTCTCCTCCTCAGTATCAGTAGGAGGAAGTTCGTCCCATGTTGTCGACGTGCTTCCTAAACCAAATGAAAAAATCGATAGAACTTTTTACACATAAAAAAATTATATTAGATTTGATATTTAGAATGTACTAAATCAATTTCTGTGCATTCTCAGCACTTAAAGAGCTTAAGAATTGAGTTCTTAAAGAAAGAGGCCCTTCAAGCAGCGCAAGAGATAACTCTACTTTCGAACATATTTCATTGACTATCTAGTATATGTTTACAACCGACGCGTTTCACTTCCACTGCAAAATGTATCATGTTAAAGAGAAAACTAAAAACTGTTTCGGGCCAGGATAATCGCAATACGTACTTCGCTCCTTTACGTCATCTTTCTTCACTTCAGCCGCATCCACTGTAGCAGTGACTTCTTTAGAAGATTTAGAGGATTGTTGTCGACCAGGAGAACGAATTGTATCCGTGGAAACTGAGACGAAAAAGTATCAGCAAAAACGTGGTGATGAGACACCCTAAAATCCCTAAAGCTAGCAATATTCTACCCCTCTTCTTTAAAGAACAAGGAGCGCAAACCATACATAAATTAAGTAACAACTCTCAAAAGACGAGTAAGTTGCCCAAACACCAAAGATTATTTCAAGAATTATAGATTTGACTGAAGTTTTGTTCTGCGCTTTTTTCCAACCTGGATGCAAATCTGTGACAAACAAATCACAATTTATAAACTACAGATATCGCACTTGTAACGTGCAGAGGAAGGGCGTACGATGCTGAACACTACGGTTAACAAAAATGGCTGAAGCACCAACCTACAGACATACCTTCATTGGTAATACTGTGTTCGTGTTGATGACCGGTTGCTGGAACGAATACGTGCTCGAAGCTAGGATTATGAGTTTCCTGCAAAAAATATTAGAATAGTCAAAGTCAAAACTTAAAAGAAAAAACAACTTCAGTACGGGCAGAAACAAATATAGCAATATCAAAGGTTTAATTAAAATTCGTTTTGTGCAATCAACTAATCACCTTATATCGAAAAACTCAACTTATAGGGACTTATCGTGAGGCCATCCTGCAACATCGCATCATGAGGACCATATTTTTAGTGTTAATAGTATTACATTGTGATGCTGTACCAAACATTAATCGTTGAAAGTTTCAAGGTAGCTCAGAACCCTTTGACAGCAGCACGTCACAAAACTTAATTGGCATCGCCTTTTAGATCAACAAAAGCATCTTGTTATAGAAGAGCGCAAAATATGAGGCTCCAACTTAAGTTAATGCCGCGACAGGCCAATTATGACAGGTACACAGTAAATAGCATCAATATATGCATGGAATTCTGACTAGCCCGCTGGTGTAGTAGTTAAGACACCGCTATCGGCGCGGAAAACCTAGAATTCCAGTCACGAACAGGTAAAATCGGACACTGTCCTTAATAGCTCATCAACGCTGTGACGTTTCATATTGACCAAGCGCTTTGCCGCGGAAATGGGCTCCACGGCCAAGTCCTTCATTACATGCTTCGGCGTAATACCGCGAGTATAATGAAGCTTTGATATATATGGAAGACCGAAAGAGTGAAAGTATTGCCAAACTACACCAAGTACAATGTAACCGGTAAGATTCAAGCAAGCGACTAAGCCAATCACTAGACTAGAATTGCTTGTCAATGACATACTTTTAATAAATCGTCACTCCACATTACTTCCTCATAGTCTCCATGCAATCTGCTCTCCGGAGGTCGCTCATCATCGAAGAACATGAGGAACTCCTCTTGTAAATACGGATCACATTTAAGCAAGGATAATATTGTATTTTTCACCTAAAGAACATGTCCATTGTTAAAACTGAACTCAAGCATAACACAAGCAAATGCTAGATGTTAGAGATGACAGGAGTCGCTAAGAGACCCGCTAACGAGTTAATCGGTCTTTTTACTGGTCCGTTAACGGCTCAGTTTTATCTTCTGTTTCTTATTGGGCCGCTAACAAACAATTTCTTTTCAAACTTAAGTAGAATGTGAACAAAGGCTCACGCAAAGAAGAGTTTTGCAGGGGCCAGGCATTATTTTTGGGATGAGTTCCTGAGTCGCTTACAGTTACTGGCTAGAGGCTACGGGCCGTGGGCGGTTTGGGATTGCAAAAAAGTCAGCCCATGCCATCTCTATTGGCTGACTACTGACTGCGCAACACAAATACAGTGTCCCAATTTTAGGTACCTTGCAGAAAAATCAAGTTTAATTCGCTAAAAATGAGTGAGATTGATTTCTTTCGTTAGTGATTGCAAAAATGGCGTCGTTTTTCATGACCTCATTTAAGAAACTACTCGATGGATTTCTGCACTTTTGGCTGTATCTTGAATAGTATGAGCTAGAAAGTTGGAACTTGCACCAAAAGCTCAACGGGGATAATTTCTTATCTGCTGTCAACATAGCATCAAACGCTAATTTCAACTACAACAGAAAGAGACTGAAAAACGTGTCTTCGATCATTTTTGGTCAAAGCAACACTCACAATGAATTTGCTTTTGTTTCGCTCTCGTGGTGTCCCATATGTTATTAGGGTGTCCCGTTTTTGCACTTTTTTTCGCAAACTCTTAGTTTATACCATTTACAGAGTGTAAATCGGCACAGAAACCCATTGCAAAAATTTTTTTGAAAAACAGTTCTTCATGCCCGGGGGAGACTTTGAAATATTTTGGGGGGTAAATGACGTAACTCGAAAAGTACACACGCTACACTGCTGAATTTGATGTCAAACAATTCGTAAGACATAGTTTCCTATCTGTTTGTAATACATTTTGATGCTCTAGCCCGATCAGAAAACGACTTATCTAAAAAATTAATGATTTGTGGATCGCAAAAGATCAAAAAATTCTAATGCACATCCCTGAATCATAAGTCGTTTAAAAACACCTACCTCTTTTTCTTTATATATTCCTGTCTCCGCAATTGCTTTAAAAGTGTTGAGGATTCTGGTTAATTGCTGAGGACTTTCTTGAAATCGAATTTCTAATTGCCGCAAAAACTTTCTTGCTCGAGCATAAACTTGCTGCTCCGATAACTGAACAAAAAAAATCAAATCTTCATTATACTCGCGATAACGAGTGGCGGGATCTATCTCTACGGCTTAACACCTGGGCAACACAGCTCCGAAGAAACATCGCAATGGTGGCGAGTCGTTGCCGACACTGTGTATCAAATGTTTAGTAAATTTATCAAATCAAAAGGTTTCACGAAAACAGAAAATTTGAAAAACTTTAGAACCTTACAAATAAGGTCCATCATGGTATTCGATAGTGCTGTAATAATAACTACCTTGCTAATCGTACTCAACAAAGATGCGTTTTGAACGTTGTTGTACAGTAGGTCTATGTTTTTTTGTCAATGCAACTGTTTTCCACATAAAGGTTTTAATCTGCAGAAATTACGAATAAGAATGACAGCATTGTGTTTACTCTGCTCCATTTCTACGGCAAAAAAAAAAAAAACGAGACGCCATAACGAGCTCGCTTACGATTAGCCTGCCGCCAGCCTACCACTCAAAAGCGAAGGAAATACATAAAGTTTCTACCAAAGATACAAGTAAACTTGACGGCTCGCTGATGCTGACCAGTTGACCACACAATTCTAATCCAGCACATCAAGCAGGGAAACTCCGAATGCTAATTTTTGAGTCATTGGCTAGACCAGAGTCAAAATCGAAACCATTCTCTATCGTTCCAAAGGCAGACGCTCTTACCACTAGGTCATCGAAGGGATCAAGTTCAATTGTTGAACCAATATACTAATAGACTAAACCTTCAAAATTGTGGAAGTTTAACCCACCAATCCACATTTATGCGCTTGTTCTGGTAGGAGAAAAGGGGCGAAGCCTTGCAGCAGGTCAGGCCAAGGTTGAAGAAGTTTGGAAAGTTTATTGAAAAGAGCAGTGGGTGGTTGAGATAAATCCCCATCAAATTCAACCAGCGTTTCAAGAACTTTTATGAATACTTCAGGTTTATCGGCAAGAGATTCTTCCACTCTGCAACAAGTTTGAACAAAACTTCAAGATTTTGAACTTGCAAATACTGTCAAATCAAAATCTTCATTATACTCGCAGTATTACGCCAAGGCGTGTAACGAGTGGCGGGTCTGGCGGGACCTACCTCCGCGGCTTAACGCCTGAGAAACACGGTTCCAAAGAAACATCGCAGCAGTGGCGAGCCGCAAACGACATGTTCCGATTTGACTGGTTCGGGAATCGAACCCTCAACCCCCGCAGCGACAGGGATGTCTTTAACAACTGCGCTAGACGACTGGCAGTAAATACTGTAACTTGTAAAATTATCATACTTAATGCCGTGCAATGCATTCATGTCATAATTTGGAAAATTTGCACCCTTTAATTTTTTTCAGGGCAAAATTCTTCAGCAGATGTCAATAAAATTTGCAAAACTAGAATTCTCGGTCCTCTCCTATGGATTGCCACCTTAACGTGGTGGGGAGGTTTGAGTTTTCAATGATCCTTAGAGCAACGCCGTCGGTAGTGTTTAATCACTTCTGTCAGGGTCACCCATGGCGGTAAGGTCGAAGGAGAGAAACAGACCAAGTAGCAATCCAATGCTGTAGCTAAATGGAAAGTTGTAATAACAATGTGCATGCTGCATCGGACGGCGCGCAGGATAAAAAGGTCCGCGTTCGAGTTTTAGGCAGAGGGACTCGTTCGAAAAATAAGCTACAGTCTCCCCCACAAGCTGACCGTCACCGGAAACCCACCAACGCAGTCGCTAAGCGTTTGGGGAGGCAAATGGGGGCAGCGCACAGAAAACGTACTCGAGTTGGACCAAACTGCCGGGATCTAGCTATCGGGAACTGGAACGTTTCGTCACTGACAGGAAAAGAGCAGGAGCTTGTTTGCGAAGCCCAACAGTATCGCCTTGATGTTGTGGGAATTTCATCAACAAAGCGCCGGGGTTCTGGAACTGTCGAGTTGAACGGTGGGTGGAAAATTTTCTACTCAGGTGTTGATACAGCAATGTCTGCTCAAGCTGGTGTTGGCTTACTTGTGAGCCCCAACATAGCTGAATGTGTCGTTGACTGGGTACCACTGGGAGGAAGGGTTTGTCTTCTAAAGCTAAGGCTGCAGGAGCTATCTCTGTGTATATTGCAGGTGTACGCACCTAACATAGAATCACAGTACGAAGCCTTTCTGGAGGAAGTTGAGGTTGCATTGGGAAAAGCAACTTCATCAGAATCCCTTGTCCTTTTGGGCGATTTCAATGCACATGTGGGCATCGACAATGCAACCTGGAAAGGTGTTATTGGGCAACATGGTGACCCTGACATTAACAAGAACGGAAAGTGTTTATTGCAGTTCTGTGCCACCAATGGGCTGTGCATAATGAACACATTTTTTCAGCACAAAAGAATTCATAAGTACACCTGGTACAGAGACTCTCTGGGACAACGCTCCCTGATTGATTTTTGTATCGTTTCGGCGGACTTGTTTTCTACCGTGTCTGATGTCCGTGTTAAAAGAGGGGCTGAGTTGTCAACTGATCACCACCTAGTTGTCTGCACTTTGAAAGCTTTGAAACCCTTGAAAAAACGAAAGACTTTTCGACCACGAGAAACTTATCGAATCAAATGGGAATCATTGGCTGACAAAGAGGTACGAACTGCATTTGCAGACAACATTGCATCTAAGTTCAAAGAACTTCCGACCTCTACTGAAGACATTGAAACTGAGTGGTGTTTGTTTCGAACAGCAGTCATTACGTCCGCTACTGACTGTTGTGGACGTAAGCGTGTTGGAGGGACGAAGAGTAGCGAGAAAATAACTCCTTGGTGGAACCAAGAAGTTAAAGAAGCTATTCGTGCGAAAAAAGTGGCCTATAAGGCCTGGCTTGCAAATAAGTCATCTCTTGAACTTCGTTCGCAGTACTCTGAAGCACGTAAGACGGCAGCCACAACAGTTAAACTGTCTAAGGAAAGGGCCTGGAAGGAATTTGGAGAAAGGTTAGACGATGATTTCAAAACGGCAAACAAAGTGTTCTGGCAGACCATTCGCCGTTTGCGTGGAAAAAGATCTCGAGCCGCTCTCTTTATCGAAGATTCAAATGGTGTGACTCTGAAAGATCAAGATGCTATTTTGAATCAGTGGAGAGAGTACTTTAGTGATCTTTTAAACCCCGTTGATGCTACACCGATACAAATTCACGAAGAACAGGTTGGGGAAGATATTCAGATAACCGAAGCAGATGTGAATGCAGTAATCAAATCATTGAAAACTGGAAAAGCACCTGGTGAGGATGATATCAGACCTGAAATGTTAAAAGCAATGAACATACATGGTGTTCGTTGGCTGACTCGTGTTTGTAAGGTGGCGTGTAGTACTGGGCAAGCACCAAAGCAATGGCAAACTAGTGTGATAATACCTATCCACAAGAAAGGAGACAAGAGAAAATGCACCAATTATAGGGGCATATCTCTCATCAGTGTCCCGGGTAAGGTCTATGCCAAATGCCTTGAAAAGAAATGCCGTAAAATAGTCGAGCCTAAACTAACAGATGCTCAGTGTGGATTTCGTCCTGGCCGAAGCACAATGGATCAGATCTTTGCCTTGCAGCAAATCTTTGAGAAGTCGTGGGAATATGCAAAAGAGGTCAATGCATGTTTTGTTGATCTTGAAAAAGCATATGATCGCATTCCTAGAGACAAGCTTTGGGCGGTGCTGTTGCAGTATGGCATTGATGGCCAGTTACTAACTGCCATTAAGTCGCTGTACATGCATTCCGAGATCTGTGTTCGTGTTAACAGCGCAACGACGAAACCTTTCAGAGTAAGTGTGGGACTACGGCAAGGCTGCTCTCTTTCACCTATTCTGTTCCTTATTTATATGGATAGAATAGTTAAGAACAGTGAGTCTTGTGGCGGAGTAAAGATCGGTGAATGCACTGTACAACGTCTGTTATTTGCAGATGATCTCGTGCTACTCGACTCTACCCAAAATGGTCTCCAGCAAGCTCTTGACAGGTTTTCGGATGCATGCTCTGATGCCGGAATGAAAATCAGTTCAACAAAAACAGAAACCATGTGCCTGTCCAGACAACCAAAGCAGTGCTCTCTCCAAATTGATGGAGTACCACTAAAACAGTCAGAGAAATTCAAGTACCTCGGCGTCTCATTCACAAGTGACGGCAGACAAAATAGCGAATTGGATATCCGCATCGGAAAAGCAAGTGCAGTAATGCGCCAGCTCCACCGATCTGTGGTACTGAAACGGGAGCTTTGCACCAAGGCAAAGCTATCCATTTTCAGATCGGTCTATGTTCCTATTTTGACTTATGGCCATGAGTGTTGGATCATGAATGAGAAAGTGAGGTCTCGAGTTCAAGCAGCCGAAATGGGATTCTTGCGAAGAATTAGCGGTTTGACTTTGTTGGACAAGGTTAAAAGTGCAGATATTCGTGAATCTCTAAACATCGAATCGCTGCTTCTCCGACTAGAAAGATCGCAACTGCGTTGGTATGGACATGTGACACGAATGTCCCAGGAAAGAACAGCGAAAAAACTGCTCTGTTCAACACCGATTGGTCGAAGGCCTAGAGGCCGTCCCAGAACTCGATGGCGAGATTACGTAGAAGATCTTAGTTGGTCTCGCCTTGGCATCCCAGCAGAGCATCTATCCTTTGTTGCAGAGGATCGAGATGCTTGGAGGCTCCAACTTGAGCTGCTGCCCCCGCGACCCCCCAAGGATAAGCGGGTCCAGAAAATTGATTGAAATTGATTGATAGAATTCTCGGTTGCGTTGCACAAGGCTAACGGTAGTTGTGGGCAGCACAGCTTGAAAAACTAGGTATGCATTGAAATTTCACTGGCTTCCACAATCAAGCAATCTTCGTACACATACTGTATGAACTGAACAATAACATGAGCAAGTTGCCTCAAGACAGAAATATCAAGTCCTAGTACTAACCGCAATGCAGGTGAACCAACCACTCACTTTAATTCCTACTGCGTTTAGCCCTACTTTCTTATCAAAAATTTTATTTACCCTGACCTTTTTAAATAGCCTTGGGCAAACAGGATTTCTTTTTCTCCTCTTAAAGGATCAAGTTGAACAATTGTTTCCTCCTCCAGTAATTTAACTTTTCCAGCAGATTCCCGCAAACTCTTGCTCAAGTCATCTTCGGACGCTTTCGATTTTCGTTTTCCACTTAAACCGGGATGCAATCTGGAAAAGTGAAACCATATATTTACAAAAGCGTCTTCGAGGATAAAAGTGGAAAATTCAACGTTATTAGGTTAAAATTCGTTTTACAACTTGCGGTACTAGGGTTAAATTTCCAGTCAGTTTTACTCAAAAAACGTTAAAAACTGGGACAACGGGTGCTTCAGGCTTTTGTGCAGAACATTCATAACTTACGGCTTAGCCTTAGAACAACGGTTTGATGCAATTAGTGGAACTTAATAGCTATCAAGTTACCCAAACATTTTCATCAGTGAAGTTGTATTTCTAGTGGGGAATAGCCTTCAAAAATTAGTACTCGCAGCTTCCCCGCCAGGCGCTCGACACGAGAGGGATGAGCAAATCGTTAAGTGTCAGTGTGTTGCTATCTTGTACGTACAAAATTGTCCAATAACAGCGTTTCATTCGCAGTTGAGACTGCAATGGGCCAAAACGTTACAACCCCTACCGTGGTTCCCTATCTTACAACAAATCAAAATCAAATCTTCATTATGCTCGTGCTATTACGCCAAAACGTAAACAAGTGGCGGGATCATCTCCGCAGCTTAGCGTCTGGGCAACAGCTTCAAAAAAACAAAGCAGCAGTGCCGAGCTGTTGGCGACAGAGTGTTCGATTTGATCAGTCCGGGAATCAAACCAAGATCACATCGTTATAACCATGCCCACCAGCAGGATTAACTTTGCTAACAATGTACTATCTAATACAACAATATGAAAACAGCGCAGTGCGTACCGGTGTAATCTTCCACCTAGCTGCTTGGTGTTCGTTTTATTTTGGCTCTTCCATTTTACTTTCAGTTCTTTCTTCTTTTTTCCGACTCTCTTTTTCGAAGCCATAACTTCTTCTTCCGACATCTCATCAGCTCCTTCGTTTAGATCAGCCTCCTCGTCAAAATCATCTTCAGTAGTCACGGCTTCATCTTCAAGCTCTTCATCTTCAGGATTCGATTCCTCCTTGAAGAAAAATTAGAGATTTTTAGCCTGTCCACATGTTCAGATTAAGGTCGAAATCCCACGAGCTTTCCACATCATAATCAATTTTTTCAATGAGGACATCAAAAACTTGATACGACGCAGAAAACTGTGGACGATTGGTCGGTGTTATTTCAAATTTACCTGTTGTTCATCATTCACACATTAGTTGAATATCTGAATCAATTGTGTTAGTGTAACATATCCGATGGACGAACATGCAACACACTTCTCAGCATCAATAACTAAGTTTGGTTTAAACTTGCCGCAAAAGGACTAATAAACTGGACATGGACATGAGGAGGAGGCATAAACTGGACATGAGGAGAGGCAGTATGTGCAATTGCGCATTGACCAAATGTCGATACTAGTATGCTCAACAACAAATCATTCAATCAAGGTTTGGATTCCAAGTGGAGCGAATTTTACCACAGTAAAGGAGTGAGTCGGAACGTTGTTTTATCACTCAAAAACATTATCGCTAAGAGCTCAGTTTAACCTCTTAGTCATAAATTCAGATAAAACGCCTCATAACGAAGCAATCTACTGAAAACTTCCAGCAAATACAGAGAGCTTTCCCAAATAATTGCTATCTTATGCGTAGCACTCACGACAAACATACAGAGACCAAAAAATTTCAAAAAGAACTGATCTAAAAGATAAAATTTTGCAAAGAGCAGTTGTTAAGACATTGCTATTGGTGTGAGAGGTCTGGGGTTCGATTACCTGGTCGGTCAAATCCGACACAGTGTCGCCAACGGCTCGCCACCACTGCTGCGTTTCTTCGGAGCTGTGTTGCCTAGGCGCTACGCCAAGGAAATGGGCCCCGCCACTCGTTACACGCTTCGGCGTACTAACGCGACTACAATGAAAATTTGATTTTGATTCACTTTACCTTGCCTGTTAATGGGTTGTTTTTAGTGACTGATTTCTCTTCTTTTGGAGGAGTCGAGGGCTTTTGCAATGACGTTGAGATACTTGGCGCAGTCTCATTGGTTGAAACAGAATCATGTGGGATTTCAACTTCCATTGCCTCAGCAAGATGAGGGGATTTTACTGGAGAAATATTTGGGGAGTCTAAATTCGGAATATCCACATCTTCAATGATGGTAACACCACAAACACCAGTTTCAGCACTTTTTTTGGCAACCACACCATGCAGCTGGTTCGCTTCCACCTCTGGAGCAGAAGTTTTAACCTGTTAAAAGAATGTGATATTTTTCAGATTTTAGGTCAAGAATTTTTGTAGTTGGCATAATGTTGCATTTTCTATTGGTACTTTTTCTGGTAGAGTGGGATATTGCGACGGTCATGAACCATTATGTGTCCCTGCAGCGTAGAATCTGGGTTCGAATCCGAATCGGGTCGAAAACAAATGATTCCAAAATTTGTATTCACAGCTTCCCTGCTTGACGACAATTTAAAGAAACAGAGAACAAGCCGGCAAAAGCACTAATGACGTCGGAAAAGCAATCAGCAATTTCTCGTCTTTAAGTCGGTTGGCAACCCCGGGGTGTGTTCGTCATAGCGTCTTTGTCGCTCTTTCATGAAACGAAGAAAAAATAAACTACACAAAAGTTTTTTTCAAGACCTTTTGCGGCAAGTTTAAACCAAACTTAGTTATTGATGCTGAGAAGTGTGTTGCATGTTCGTCCATCGGATATGTTACACTGACACAATTGATTCAGATATTCAACTAATGTGTGAATGATGAACAACAGGTAAATTTGAAATAACACCGAATTTTTTTTTCTCAAAAGCACTGATCAAATCAAAATTGAAAGCATTTGCTCCATACTTAGATAAAGACATAGCAGAGATTACTACACTACATAGTTTAGATATGCTAGTCAAGTACCTCGTTAGCAGTTGATTCAATTGTTTCTTTTTCATTTTCAACTTTATCTTTTTTCCTCTTTTTCGAAAACTTCACGCTTCTCACGAGTGGTTTAGACTTCTTACTAGTAATAGGGGTAAGCTTTTTCGCTTCGGATTTAGGGGCTATTCGGGGATGAATTACCGGCTGTACTTGTGTAGATACAAACCCAGGCATCAGAATCGAGATCGACTTTATCGGACTGACGATGGCAATCGTAGTAGTGGACTGGTTAGCCATTACTGTGAAAAATACGTATATTAGCTCAATCTGGCAAAGAAATACGTCTTGGGCATGCACAATTGCACATTGCAGAGTGACAATCAAAACGGACCAATTCAGTTTCAGTGTAGTAGCACGTTTATCCTCCTATCACAAGAAAGTGATCAAAGCGCCATTACGAGCTCGCATAGGAGTTGCCAGCCATCTGTCTACCACACCAAGATGGGGGCTTTCCGCTAAGTGCCTTTCCAAACGGCACAACAAGTTGCCGGCTTGTTCTCCAAACTGTTCGTTTAATGCTGAGTGCCAAGCAAAGAAGCTGTGAATACAGATTTTCAAGTGATTGGTTTGACCCGACTCGGAGTCAATCTCAAATCTACTGCTACAGAGGCAGACGCTCGATTCATTCGGCCATCTGAAACATAAGAGGCAATTAAAAGTACCATCAATAAAAAGCACAAACGGGGTAATGGGTTATCAATTTACCACAAGAGAGGTTGAAATGTCGCTCCTTCCCAAGGCCTCAGATTGAAAACGCCATTCTGGGCCCCAAAATGCGCACAATACCAATACTACACGAATATAATTAAAATGCCTTGCAACTTCCACTTTAACTCCATTTTCTGATTTACTAAAAATGAAACAGGGCCATTATCGAGGGATTTTTGAAAGAAAATGATAGGTGCCAAAAATAAACTTGTGGAAACCAATAGTGGAATGGTGGGGACCCAAACTTTCCTTTATAATTTTTTTAAAACTCCAGGGACCGGATTATCCATTTTAGGGATCCAAATCCAATCACTAGAACGACTTTAAACCAGTGTTAGCTATAATACCCACATCACGATTTTTACAACCGCTGAGAAAAAGGCACTCACATCTATGCCACAAAATTTAAAC
The DNA here is from genome assembly GCA_964006365.1 of Trididemnum miniatum. Classification (NCBI taxonomy): domain Eukaryota; kingdom Metazoa; phylum Chordata; class Ascidiacea; order Aplousobranchia; family Didemnidae; genus Trididemnum; species Trididemnum miniatum. The sequence continues at coordinate 14,133,687 of OZ023248.1, read as the reverse complement.
AATAGATCAGATGCTTGTAACAAGCCTAATAAATATAAGTAATTATAGCTTCATTGCTACTGATCACCATTTACCTGTAGGAAGCGATACAGTAGGAAGTGATATAGCCACTGATGACGTTTGAGGTTCTGGTTGTTGTGGTTGAGGAAGAGACTCTGGTACAACCGCCTGCTGTAAACTGGGAATGGCGGAGACATCATTTACCTGAACTGGCAATTTTTCTGCTTTGTAAGTTGAAAAATGTTCCAGCTCTTGCTGCAAAACATGCAGCCAGTCTGGAAGCACTGTGTTTTTGAGATCCAGAAGACATTTTGCATCCGTATCAAATCCTACACTGGAGGAGAAAAGATCAGGAGGAGTTGGTAGTTTTCGTGTCCGTTTGTAAATACGGATAGGATTTTCCGCCTCATTACGTACGATGGCGTTGGAATATCTGGTACGGAGTTGCTCTGGTTGTTTACAAGGCATCATATATTGATATACAAGCGTGTGCCAAGGAAGTGCATGACCTTGCATTTGAGCCACACCCAGAACTAGCAAACTGCAAAAAGAAATCAAGTCTCACCATACTCACATTATCACACCGATGCGTGCAACGAATAGCGGGGCCCATCTACGCGAAACCTGTCATTTGGGCGCAGACATTTGGGCGCAAGACATCTGGGCGCAGACATTTGGGCGCAGTATCATATGGGCGCAGTGCCATTTGGGCGCGAAATACGTTCAAACGCATTTTTAATCAACTTTTCGTATTCTAGGCTCTAAAATTAATATAGAAAACAAAAGATCTAAAAGTTGAAACATTTTTGTTGCAATGTTCTCGAACGACGGAAACGCGTGAGAATAAGACAATTGCAACAACACGGTAATGCGTGATTAATACGTAGCAAATTTTTAATGAAAACGTAAGAAAAGTAAGTTCTCGTTTAAAAAAATAACATGATTTTGAAAAGATATTTGATCAATGTAATATACGAATGAAATGGATCATAATTTTTGTGTACAACAGCTAACTCATAATTTATTTTATCAAACAGGATTCCATTTCAAAGTATTTACAAATCACAACTGCGTTAAGCATCTTGGTAATTTTTTTTATTTCACTGTCTTATATCGCGTGGACATTTTCCTTGATGTAAAACTTTTAATCACTCTCTTGGGTTGCTCGACAATTGATCGTAAAAGTTAGTCTTTATCTATCGCTAACTTGACTTTTACTTTGCTCCATCTTTTTTGATATACGCTACCGTTAATTAACTCATCTTAATTTCTTCTATGAGATCGTTGCAAACAGAAAATTAAGTAGCCTATTGGATAAGATCGTTGCAGACACAAAATAGTTTTTTATAATTTAAAAAAAAACTAACGAAAAGTTGATTAAAAATGCGTTTGCACGTATTTCGCGCCCAAATGTCCTCGCGCCCATATGGCACTGCGCCCAAATGTCTGCGTCCGAATGTCGTGTACCGCATCTACGCGGCTTAGCGCATGGGCAACGCAGCTCCGAAGAAACGTCGCAGCGGTGGCGATACTGCGTCCGATTTGACCCACCCGGGATTTGAACCCCAGACCTCCCGCACTGATAACATTGTCTTAACAACTGAGCTAAGCGGCCGGTAAGTTGCAGAAAAATTTATCTCGAATCAGTTTTCTCCAAATAGTAAACGTACCAATCTTCAGAGGGGGTAAAAATTATACGAGAGTTTTCACTTGGATTAGCAGGGGGCGCCACATGAGGGAGCAACGGAGCATACGCAAAAACAGGATTAGTAGCAATGATAACACCAACGTTACGCTGAATGGGTAAAAGACCACGGGAACGCGAAGACCTGAAAACAATGGCTTAAAAAAAGTCGTCCTAGATATAGCTTAATAAGTAAAATCAGATTGGTAATTAATTCCCTTTTGAAACCCAGTCCAAAGAGCGCAATTATGCGAAAACACACAAGATAAATGCCTACACCGATCTATTAACAAACTCTAAAAAAATGGGGCTAGCAATAAATTGTTTCAATCAAAACTTCATTGCTTTAACAAAAAGCAAGAATGCAACGCTAGAGTCAGAAAAAGTGGAGCTTTGAATTTTTTTCCAGCTAATTTATTGCCTTTTTGCCAGACTCTTACGATAGGTTGGGTATAGAAATATTACACAACAAATTTGTGGTAAGTGTTACCTGTAAAGCAAATTTTGACGAGTTCAAGTTTTTTACAAATTACTAAAGCTTATAACTTCAACAAACTCATCTCACTTTGGTATTTTAGTTATTTCATCGCTTTTCTTAATGTTCAGTTGGACAATGTTTAATGCTTGGTCCAGACAAGGAACATTGAAATAAGAAGACTTCAAGTTAAAGCTCAGTCGATCGTGCTCGTCCATTTGTTGCAGCTCCTAGGTATAAAAGCACAAATCAAATCTTTATTATACTCGCGGTATTACGCCGAAGCGTGTAACGAGTGGTGGGGTCCATCTCCGCGGCTTAGTGCCTGGGCTACACAACTGCGAGAACACATCACAATGGTGGCGAGCCACTGGCGACACTGTGCCCTATGTGACCGGCCTGGGAATTGAACCCCAGACCTACCGCACCGATAGCTATGTACTTCACAAGGTAAGGGTAAATTTTTGCCATTTAAGGTTTTTCTTACGCATCGAGATTCCTTACAACTTGAAACTGAATGCGCATTGCACATGCGAACAAACGCACCCCGACACTGGTAAAAAGCCAATTCATACTTTTTTATGCCGAAAAAAATAACGTTCTATACTTTAAATTTCCAAAACAACCAACATCATACAAGCAAAAAGTGAATTTAATTAATCCTCTATTGTGCAGACTTTATTTTACCAAGGATTAGCACAGCAAACCCCCATACATTACAATAAATATAGGACGAAAACAGCTTAACGAGGAAAAATAAAGTCAATGTAATTCTTAAAACTGCGTCTAAGACTTAGTGCAACTTCAATTTTTCTCTTTGAATCTTTACAAGCTATTGCCTAAATTAGAAAGTGGGCAATTATTTAAACGAGAGAATCCAGCCAATAGGCTAATGGAAGAGAATATTCTATAAATTGGTTGTACCGCGACGCTGGTCATCGGTTAACAGTACCGACGATACTTTTCGATTATGACGCAAGATAATCAACAAAACTTCACCTTACCTTGAGCAATGCATGACTTTCGTGAGCAATGGTGGATAAATTTGACGAATTGCGACTGAGGAGATTCACTTGCGTGAGCAGCTGGAAAGCAGAAGTCATTGATTTTTTGTGCAAAAAAAGCTTACGAGGTGTGTCATAAAAGTTCTAAACTTCACAAAGAAAAAACACATTTTTCAAAAACGGTTGCTATAAAAAATGCGATAATTAAAGATCTTCGTGTAATTCCCCAAGAGTCATTCCTGAATTGCAGTGGTGAATGGAAAAGCAGAATAGAAAAAAGCATTAACTCGAGAGGGGAAGGGGACACTGTGCACTTCACTGATCAAATTAAAATAAAATATTGTCTAGAACTTTCATAGCACCCACGTATATTAAACAGTAATACAAAAAAAAGCAATTAGATACAAAAGACAAGAATTTCTTGGAAAAAAGCTGCAGAAAGATTTTTCAATCGGCAGGATGGTGCAGTTGCTGTATCTACACTTCCATCGCTTCTTAAAAGTATGGGTTAAATTGCAAAAAACTTACAAGTCACTCATCAACTCTCACATCCATCATATATTAGTGTTAACAGTAGCGCTAATGCTTAATATAAGCCGATGCTTTCTCAAACCAATTTTTTTACGATCTGAACAAAAAGAGAAGTAAGGAGATGCTCCGGCACTGAAAATGTGTTCAGGTGTAGACGAGTAAGTTACGTCTCTTCATGGATATACCCAGTGAAAAATCAGAAACCAGCCAGTTAGCTCAGTTGAAGCACATCGATATTAGTGCGAAAGGTCTGGGGTTGAGATGAGCTGCAAGTTTGTTTTATTGGGTGAATGGTTCCTAAACATGGTTTTCGCTTTTTGCGAAGGTTAGCTAGATCAAACTTTCTGCCAAGATCAAACTAGTTAAAACCGGTTTAAACCTGATCTTACCTGTACGTGCTGCCGCAATTGCGTTTTCATGGCCTCCAACTGCAAGGCAGTGAACTGCAAATCATTGGAAGGTGAGCTCTTTTTTACTTTGGTGTTTTGGAGGTTATCTCCACTAGAGGCAACAACGGGGCCAACTTGAGATGTGGTTAACGTATTACGTTGCGGAGACGTATCATCCTCCAATTGCACAAGTTTTATGCGTCTCATGGCAAGATGCTCTTTGGCCGTAAAACTTGAATTTTCAAGAGGAACATTTCTGAAAAAAAAATGTTAAAAAATTATTCGATCGGGGCAAGTTCCAGGTTTACAACCTAAGAAGTTAAATCTTGCGTTGGAACTAGGATGGGTTTCGATTCAGCAAGGGGCAGATAGTATTTTGTTTTAGGATAAATAGATTTAATTAGATTTAATATAGATTTAATTACTGCCAGCAATTAAGAGGGAAAAATAACAGTTTAACGCTTGGAAGCTTTGTTTTTTTGTATTCTCTGGTAAAATGTTTTCGAATTATTTCTATATAATTAACAACTTGGGTGGCTGCCCACGTTAAAATCAGGCTTTAAATTTGTTTGGCTATATCATAAATTTGTGGCACTGGTACTTTCCTGAGATGGCAAAACCACTTTTTAAGCAAAATTTTGTCCGTTTATTTCTTGACAACACCTTCAAAGGTATTGTTTTGCCTAACATTGAAGTTAACCTCACGAAAGCTCTACCAAAGTCCTACAGCTGAACGAAAATCAGAAAATGCAAAGCCATATACGAGGCAAACAGGCGTAAAGAAAAATACCTCGTTCAACATCTACTTCGCGATGTGATTCAAGAAACAAGATACCTTGGTACAATTTTCATTTTTGTCAGCTTAATTTTGCTTGTATTTGAAGCCTGTAGCTCTCCTTGGAAAGAAACTGTGGGAATGTGGCGTTCCTGCAGCAATTCTTGCACCTCTTTCTTGGGTATATGTGTCTGTGGACAAGTTACAGCTTGAGTTAGTTTAATGCTTGACCACGTCAAAACAAACGCACCACAAACATATAAACCACTAGTTTCGGGTGCTGCAACCATTTTCGGGTGCTGCAACTATGCTTCTCATGTTACTTTCTTGATCTTCTATTCTCCCCTTGCATGTTACGACGTTTATCGTTTTGTTGCTTCTTCCCTTTTCTCGTGCTGTCCAATTATACTGTATGTTATTTATGTATATTATTCTTGTGTTGACGGTACGGAAATAAAAGACACTAACTAACTTTCACTCGTAAGTTCACGCTTAAGAAAAAGATACCGTCATACAGTTTCAAAGTTACACCGCTTTCAACCGAATCAATGTTTTTACGACCACAGTTTTTTTATGAGCCACACGCTCTACTAGCAAGTTTGACTAGGCAAACACGGCAAGTAGACTGCATAGCCCCACTAGAAATTAGAAGAATTTTTTTGCGAGAGAGCTTCGAATACAGCGCAACGACCTCGCCTAGGAGGTACTGGCTACCTGTCCACCATTCGAAAATAGGGAATTATTCTTAAGTGCCTTCACTCCCAACGGCACAGGTGAACTTGCCGCCTTGTTCTACCAATGTCTTTCGTATGAAGTGAACTAGACGCCTCTATTCGCAAATCATTCGTAAGATGGGCCACCACATGCGGCGGGCAAGGCACCACTAAAAATTTATCCTTTTTACAATCAAAAAACCAAAGAAAATGCATGTTAACGTCCACGTGTTCACTGGTCTAATATGGGGAAGTTTCCATACGTGCCTTTCCCAACGGCACAAGTGAACTTGCTGGATCGTTCTATCTATACTGTATCCTTAGTACTGAAGGTAAATTCGCGAGATAAGAACAATAGGGATCAATCACATTGGTAGGGAACTCTTACCGCATGACCACCTTTAAAATCGTCCATATCATGAACTTCTTCTGTGTCGGATTGGAGGAAGTCATAATCCGGATCTTGCTCACAATCGTCCTCCACTACTTCCGGTTTTGTTGATACTATTCATGAAAACATAATTGGCAACTCTGATTAGAACAAATTTTTTGACAGAACTAAGAACATAACAGAATACCGAAAGTACATATAGCATGGAGCATTGGAGCAGCAACGAAGGGCAAACCGATGAGACCTTACAGTAAAGGCAATATAGGCTGGCATGGTAATAACGTCATGTTCCTGCCTCATTTGCATGAATTAAAAATATTAAAGATATCTTCTGCTGTGTTATTTTATAACACAGTGCCTTTATAGTTTTTAACAATGAAGTCTTCATGAAGCAATTATTGGACTTAAATTTCTAAAACAAAAAACAAACCTGCTGATTTAAAACAAAATACGTCAACAAAAGAAACAATGTGAAATGCAGTAGACACAACTGCCAGCACTTAAGAGGGTAAAATAACAGTTCAACGCTTGGAAGTTCCGTTTTTGCGTCCTCAGATATAATGTTTTCCAATTATTTCTAGATAATTAACAATTAACATATTGAATGAACTTAACAAAATACGACACTGACGAGGGGCAATTTTAAACGAGTATAAGCTAATTTGTTCTATGGCCCCATAGCGCTCTGTACTTTTCTCGTGGAATGAAGGTTAAAAAAATGGACAACTGCATCAAAAGGTGGCAATGCGACTTACTTTGATCATCAAACATAAGCTCAGCCAACCATTTATGCCAATCATCATCTCCAGAAGGTTTATACATGTCATCAGTAACATCAGGAGGTTGGAATGCGGTCTCTATTTCAGCCATGGCAATGTCAAGTAATGAATGCTTGGATCTAAAACATTTAGTAGTTCAAAACATGAAAAAAGTGATGGAAATCTCTATTTATAGGTTGGTTCTGAGTCAACTGCTTAAAGTGATAGTGATTGCGTAGTCCAACTTTTCCAACTCCAAACAGTGCCGCCAGTTGTTCGTTATGGCCAGGCCAACTAGAGTCACTGTAAGCAAGTTGGGGCACTGGTTCCAAGGCCTTTTGTACAAATACGACCCACGATCTTTCGTTCAAATCTTATCCAAGCTTCGTTGTTGCGTCTTTGATTTCTACCCGTCGAATTCTTACACATTTAAAACAAATATCACCACACAACTTCAAAAACTTTAATTCTTGAGAGTTAGAATTAGTTCTATTATTATCACTTTTCCGCTATCTAGTGACAAGTCTTCACAAAAAAATGCAGCAAATAAAACACAAAAATTGGGGAGGGGGCGTACACCGAAAATTAGGCATCTAAAAATACGCTTAATATCACACCTTGTTCGCAGAGCGATTATTTCTTTCTCACTGTTGGCTTGAATAGCTTGGATTTCATTGTCACATTGCTTTAACTTGCTCATAAACGAATCGTTGGAACCTGATTTGTCACCACCAATAGGAGGATCAAAAGTTGCTATAAACAAGGTAAAACTTCACAAAAAAAAAAACAAAAAAACAACAGCGAATACCCAAACTAGTCGAAAGCGAGTCTACCCTACACACATCGTAAGCGCTGAGCAGTTCCTTTTCAAATTTATTTCTAGCCGTACACGAGCAAACCAGTTGCTACTATGGAGATCACAACGAAACGACAACCAAGGATGGAAAGTCGGAGCTAGCAAGGTTAAGCGCTTAGAACAAGCATATTATAGAGGAGACGGACACTAAAGTTCTTTGCGTCACCCATTAAAAGTCATTGTAATGTATGTGATGTGTTTTCATCTATACTTAATTCGAAGTCAGAGTTGTTTCCCAAGCATTGACAAAACACTGAAAATAATGGGAAAACTGCGAGGCTATGCTTTTCGAGTCACCATCCATCAGAAACACATACGAAATGTTATTGACTTCAACTGGGAATCAAACTAGAAAATTCAGAATTTTGAACCCTTCGCGCCGGCTAGGTCATGTCGCTATTTAGAATGCCTGCTGACTGAACATTCTCGGCGAATTTCTCGCCCATTTTTTCCATTGAAACTGACTTGGAGTTATTATACTTTGAAGTCTCAATTATTGCAGTATCAAAAAATTTAAACAAATCTAGGTTTTCGGCAGCTGGTAAGATCTTAAAAAGCAAACAGGGTTCTTTACATAGATTAGTCATAAAACGAACCCTGAGTATCTTGAGAAGTTTCAGTGTCGAAAGTGTTGTCCTGAAACATGTACTGCATGTCAGTAAGGTCTTAGTTTGAAGGTACAGACACGATATAAAATTGGCAGTGTACATTTAACAAACATTTCTAAATTGTTGAAACAGGCTTATCACAACAATGGGCACTCTTGTTTGGATATTATTTGTAAAAGGCTTTGATACGATAAGCCAGGTTTTCAATGTCTTAATTATTTATTTGAATTGCCATGTTGAAAATTTAATCACAAATAAAGCAACTAACCCATGGTCTTTGGTTTCTAAAAAAATGACATCAACAAGAGTAATAGCGACTCGAAACTTATTAGGAACCGCTACCACACGTAAAATAAACAAAACAATGAAAAAACCGATTGAAAAACGCTAAAACATGAATATAATATGCATAAAATGTTCAGAGTTCGGCAAAATTAGCAAATTAGAAAGTAAATGCAAATATCAATTTTCATACCAAATCGAAATTAAAGTCCGGACGATATTCATCATCATCATCATCGTCATCATCAGGAAGAGGAAGTTCAGTGAACTGATAAAAAAGACGCAACATTATCAAATGATCTCATGCCAAGGCTAATGCTAGTAGTTTAAAATTTATATCTTTTTATATCTAAAATAAATGCTTCGCATTTTGATAAGCCAAACGAACAAGATTTATGAATATTGAATAAGGCTGTATCAAAGTTTTCACTAAGATGGCTTTTTCAGTAAAATTCAGCATTCATCAAAGTCAAAGTCCGATTATAGCTCGCAATTTTGAATAAAAAGTAAAGGTCCTAAATTTGGGACCGATAAAAACTGTGAAGTCGAATTACCGTACGAAGATTTAACGGCATTACGCCCAGCATAAACATATGCACACCAAACCTTTCGTGAATGTAATACTTATTATGGTTTGATCGCATTACATTGTAAAGATAAGCAGAGATTTGCAGTAAACTAGTAAAGTTTCTGAAAGATGTCATCGTTAGCATATGACGTCTGACCAAAATAATATACGGTATTTTTTACCAATCTTTGGTTAAAAGAGGCTGCCAAGACCTGCAGGAATATGATTTCAGTAGAAACAGCATTGTCTTTAACACACAACAGAATACCACATTCAGGATTTAAACCACAAATCAAATCTCCCACCTGCAAATCTTCACATTCTTAACCACAATCAAAGCTTCCAGCAGCATGTGTAATAAAACGGAAAATGCAATTTTACTAGCTCACACTCAATTACCACCAATTCTTATTACAAATATAAACTACCTTTAATTTGTCTGGAGTTGATTTCTTTTGTTTTGATCTGAGGGTTTTAGCTTCCTGCAAGTATTAAAATTAAAAGTTGTAAAAATTGCAATCAACCAGAAAAACAAGTCTCACTACGAATTATAGCAAAACAAATTTATCTGCGGCAATTGTCAAGCACAGATTTGATATACTGAAATATATCAACTAAGCAGTTTCGATAGATTTGCCTATTCTGGCAACAAATACAAAAACTATCAATTTTTCCATAGCACCAAAACAAATAACAAGGAGGAATGAGGTGAGAGGAAAATAGTTACCGGAAGAGAAACAGGTTCTTTCTTCTCTAAGTTTGCTTTTAATAATTCAAGAACATTTTGATCATTCAGCAGCTCCTGGAAATAAAACAGCAATAAGCAATCGATATTGTGGAATTCAACAACTTGCTGCTGTAAACCCTACCGCACAATTTTAGCCCTTGATGCGTCCTAATGCTGTACTTCCAGAACGTTGCAGATTTAGACAATGGCATAGCTATTTATTGCACAAGTGTCTCATGTGATGTCTACCACATTGCTACTATCATATTTCTTAAGCAGAAAAGGAATCGCACAGTCAATTTTACACATTTGATTTGTAGTGGTAAAATAGATGCAAACTTCATGCCAGAGCTACGAAGTTTTTTAACACCAACTGTAAACGTTTAAAAAAAATTAAGGAAACACTTTTTAGTATTTTGATCATTAGGGTCAGTATTAGTTAAAACTAAAAAATTCAACCAACATGAATAATTGTTTTTGCATTTCTTCGATTCAGTCCATGTTTTTTCAGTTTTTCTTCCAGTTTGTCATCAATATCAAAATTTTGAAGAGGCATCGATTCCTCATCTTCACTTGTGGCATGAAGGTCATCTTAAAGAGTTCAAATTTTTTTTCAATTAAGCGCTACATGGAAGCTCTCAAATCACCATGCAACAACTGCATAGTCAAAAAATACTGTGCCCATTAGCTCTTTTTGCCAGATCAGCCACATAACTACAAGCTAGTAATAAATGATACACAGAACATAATAAAAAAAACAGCAGAATTAGTAGCCATTAAAACTACTGTATATACGTAAAGACATGCTATTACGACATCTGAAGTACAACTTTGGATAACGGTTATAACGTATGGTATGGGTAATGTACCCTATTGGTCTTGGATATTCATTGCTATCTTATGATCTCATAATTGCATTTTTCTACACTGACAACAGATCGTACACATTACTTAACTTGTTGGAAGACAATAGAAAAAGTGTGTATCAGTAGATTACATTATGGTGAAGCAAGCTCATATCTGATAAGAAAGCAACATTGCATACTTAGAGATACTGATACTTGGCATAAAAATTAGGCAGAGGTTATGTACGAGCCCATAAAAATAACTTCTTTATTTCGTCATTCCGTCATGCTCTTACGGTAGTACAAGAACGTCACAAAGTGATATAATAAACTCCAGCAACAAATGGTACAGGCCCGTAAGAACAGCCACTTTGTAAAAATTAAAATAACCGGTACCTTGCTCATACAGCATATTATCTACTTGCATGAAAACACTGCTACCAAACATACCTATCCACGAAGTGCTTGAATTTGCAGCATCACATGTAGCAGATTGCAATTCTAAATTAACAGGATTATCAGCAGTAGCAGAAATATGAGGACGTTTTAAAACTGGCTCATCTTCTTCATCAGAAAGTTGCCGTTTGGAAGGTTCTTTTTTACCAGATGACATTGTTTGAATTTCACATCAATATTGCCACATATGAACACAATCCAACCAGAAAAAAGCATACGTATATAACATGACTATTTGTAACTGATTATTAACTAATCTGTGTTAGTAGAGTTGCAAATACAGACTAGATATCATTCATATAACTAGCGACCAGTAAGTGTTATGTACTACTACTAATAATATATATATATATATTTTTTTTTTTTCTCTAAGGGATAGCGCGAACGCAGTCCCCACTAACAGAAATTGTATGACCGAGTTATCCGCATTTGGGATAATAACAAACTGTTTGCATACCGCTTTTATCTGGGCACAAAAGTAACCTACGGATCTCCAAGCAGCAAAAAAGTTAAAAGTCTGTGACTATTCACACATGATTTGATTTTTCTATTTTTATCCTCCTGTCACGAGAAAGCAACGGAGGCGCTATGCATAGGACAAATCCAGACTCGCTTAGGAGTTGCCTTTGTTTCCGAGTTTTCTGCTTGAATTTTGCTTCTGACTTCTTCAATTTGCTGCTTGTTAGATTCCACCCAGCAGAGATAATTGCCATGATGCATCTTACCCAAGGACCAAACAATGAGGCTTGGGTGGGAATTCAACCACCAACCTTGCGATCATGGCAATCGTAAAAACGACCCTCCGAACCACTCGGCCACGCTGCCGACTAAGAATGCCCATAAGAACAGCCACTTCATAGTTAAAAAATGGGTAGTGTCTAGAACACCAGACTGATTTTTGTTATCAAAACGCTGCTGCATTGGACTGCTTGTTTGTTTCTTCACATGCCATTGATCAGTTGATGCCACGCTGGAATGACATCATCTGCAGTAACTTGAAACATAAAAACAGAGGTGTTAAAAGACAGTTAGGGGGCAGGGGGTGAGAAGATCTGAGATTGGGGACAGGATTAGATGCCCTAAATTCATGTAACTTTAAGGTTGGTGAGCACAAAAAACAATTTCAAAAGAAAAGCCAGACAAGTGCTCTACAAGTAGACAACTAGACACTGCCTCAAAAATGTTCTATGCATAATCAAAGCAGAGAGCTAGCTTAGACAGATACCAGTATGGCAGTAGTATTGGCTGCAGACCTGCAGTTACTGAGTTAGCACTGCAGCAGAGTACCATACAGTACAGGAAGCATACTGGTACGTCATACTATTACTGGCAGTCTAATCCAAAAGTACAAATAGTCCAGGTCTGATCAACTTCAACAGCATATGCATATGGTACCAGTGGTGAAAAAAGTAGTCCAGAAATCTACTTAAGTAAAAGTATTGTTTCTGATGGCGGAAACTACTTGAAGTAGAGTAGAAAGTAGGGGATGTAAAAAGTAACCAAGTAGAAGTAAAAAGTACGATACCAACAATTTGAAGCTACTGTACTTAAGTAAAAAGTAGCATTTGCAAAATTAATTTAATTTAAGATACAACACAATGGTGCTTGGTCACAAGCCAAAGCACACTAACAAGTGAGGAAAAATAACACAACAAAAATACAACTACAAATAAATAAAGTAAACCTATAAATAACTGTAAAGAATAGCGAAATATAAAGAAAAGCAGCAACTGTGCTACAAACATAATTCAAAAAGTAAGAGAAGCAATAGAATAAAGGTTAAAGCTTTTCAAATGGTTTCTGAATATAACAATATTGGGCGCAGAACTAAGTCATGAGGCAGTTTATTCCAAATATTAATAATACGAATGAAAAAGAAATTACAAAATTGTTCAGTATTGGACTTGGTGCAAAATTTGGATTTTATTTTGAAGTTATGAGAACGGAAGTTATACTTTCTATCACAGTGTTCAAAATAATTGTCAAAGTGTGAGTCAGAAAGCTTGTGATAAATTTTGAACATAAGAATAATATCAAATTGTAATCTACGATACTCCAGAGACTTAATTCCTAATTTATCTAGTCGATCAGCATACAAGTGAAATGGAATATTGCAGCGTAAAAAACACATTACGGGTAAACTTTTTTTGTACAGATTCCAGAAAGAGTGTGTCTTTTCTAAGATGTGGATTCCAAACTGGAGAATTATATTCCAATTTGGGGCGAACATAAGCAATAAAAACTTTAAGCAAGGCCCAAACATTTTTAGAAGAAAAAGCACGAAAGATCTGATGAGCACACACAGAAGCAGTAGAATGAATGTGATGGATATGTTGAGACCATTTAAGATTATAGGAAATAAGAACACCGAGATCTTTAACAGTTTTACTAACTGTGAGAACAAACTTGAAAACTGTGGTTCAAAGAATTATTAGAGCGAGAAATATGCAAATGCTCACACTTAGCAGGAGCAAGGTTTAGTTGATGAGAGCAGAGCCAAGCAGAAAGTCTATTTAATGCTGATTGAAGGTTGTCAATATTATTGCTAAAGAGTTTAGCATCATCAGCATAAAGATACATACCATTACTAGTGCCATGTAAGTTCGATATTTTAACACCTTCATCAATATTAGCAACAAACAGCAAAGGACCAAGTATGCTGCCTTGGGGAACTCCACCAAAAACAGGTAAGTAGAATGAAAAATGATTGTTGACACAAACACACTGAACGCGGTCATAAAGAAAACATTTCATCCAGCTAAGAACTTTACCGGAGAAACCCATGGAAGAAAGGACAGAAAGAAGTTTGGTATGGCTGACAGTGTCAAAGGCTTTAGCAATATCAGTGTAAACAATGTGAATAGATTTACGATCATCGAAAGAAGTAAACCAATGGTTGATAGCACTGAGAAGTTGAGAACAAGAAGAGCGACCAGGCAGAAATCCAAATTGGTAAGGACTATGAAGATTGTGACTCATGAAGTGGTGTAACAGAGATTCAGACATAATATATACGGTAATATTCAAAAACGCAACAAAACACTTAAGTTTAAGAAATGCGGCAATAGTTTGTAGGAGAATATTTGGATCCTTTTTTAAAGATAGAAACAACAATGGCAGACTTTCATTGATGGGGAATAATACCTTGAGCAAAAGAGAGATTGAACTGTTGAAGAGAAGGCAATAAAGCTGAGCTTTGACAAAAGATAATTTGCTCACTTCCAAACTTGACATATATTTTGCCGATGCTTAAGTATATTTAGGATAATTAGCACATTAATTGGACGAAAATAAAAAAGTGAAGTGTGTCATAACCTGCAAAATGCAACCTCAGAGTCTACGCCAAACACAAACAACAAAAGACCACTTAATATCACAAAATTGTAAAACTGATATAAAAAAATAAAACAATAATGTATCTAGGCCTAATACTAAAGTTGCCAATTTTATCATCAAGCATGATTAGTCTATTTATTGTTTGCGTGATACACTGCTTAATAGACTATTAACTACACATCATTTTTAAAGCCACTTAAGTAGTGTTACTTTCAGATGGAACTACGTTAGAAGTAGTTGAAATTTAAATTACCTAAGTAAGTACCGGTACTAGTTACCAAGCAATAATACGGCACTTAAGTAGTCTACTTTTAAAAGTAAAACTACTTTGTTGCTTCACCAGTTTACACCACTGTATCAGTGTATGGTACAATTACCAATAAGCTACTGGGAGGCCTAGTCTTCAACCTGACAAGTGGCAATTACACTCTCCTAGCAATGGTCAAAATGTGTCACACTTAAACACTCTGCACTTGTGCCAGCATCAGTACCTGCACCGCAGTGGTACGAGTACAATGCAGCAAGTTTGCAAACCACTAGGTAGATTTGTCTACAGTTTATTGCTACCAGTAGTACCAACGTATCTCCACTGACCTAAGGTCCAATGCTGCAAAACACAGGGTCTAGCTGTCTAGGTTAGCCAAATCAGACTTTAGGCGGTAAAATCAATGGATGAAGCATCCTCCCAGTTCTCACTCAGTTCTTGTCCTTACTCCTTGGGCTTCACTTCTTTGTAATGAAGTTCATTCATAATTAGTGTGGAATCTATGGTTCATTAATTTCTACCGCACCGGTACTCCGCCATAAACTAAAATGAATCCGCTTGCTTACTCAAGCGCATCAAATTTTTTCTAGTGGGTAGTTACATAGTTACAACCTACGCCGTTACATAGTTCAACTTGACCTATTAAACTTTACGTTTGAAATTATCCTAACTCAGCCTGTTGTATTGATTATTGCCGTAGATTATTTTAGTTGCTAGAATTTGCAGATGTTTTGTACGGAGGAAATTCGCTATTGAGCGGCTCATAATTTGAGTGGCTACCGGTACTGTACAGGTACGATATCAAAGCTGAAAGAGTGCGAACTAACAGGCCTGAGGCCTAGTCTTCCTCACTGTGCCAGATGCTGTTGAAATTTCGTTTTGGTAGTTTCGTTTTTTACATTTCTGTACCTTTTGCAGAAAAATAGAAACAAAAATAGTTGTACTGCTCAGCTAGGCCTATACTCGTAGTGCTGTAGTTAAAACGTAAACTATTTTGAAGATAAGCTGCAAATATGGGTTGTGCAAATTCATCACCTATGCCCATGAACACTGTTGTTACTACTGTTCCCTCAGTTACCAGGACATATGCCCCTACAATTGTGGTGCCCCAGCCTCAACCCATCATGCAAGTGGTGCCAGTGCCTCCACCTGCTGTCATTGTACCACCACCAAAGAAAATAGTAAGTACCGGGGTATGGTTGCTTCTAACTAGCATGGCCCAGCTAGGCCTATGGTAAAATGTCAATTTAACGTGACATCTGTTGGATATATATTTTGCATACGATAGGCTTAGCATAGCATTCAAATGATTTAAACTGTGTAGAGTTTTTTTTTTGTTGCATATTTATCCTCCTATCACTAGAAACCGATCAATGCGTTATACAAGCTCGCTCAAGAGAATTTAATACATTTTATGCAAATGGTTGTTCTGTGTTACTTTCTGCTTTTTATGTTACTTTCTGCATGTACATTCTATGCAAATGGTTGTTCTGTGTTACTGGTTGTTCTGTGTCAAATTAAGAAAAATTACTTTGATTTTTCCTAATTTACTTGTTGTGCTGTTACTGTACGTCTATTACTATTTGCAGAAAATGGTATAGTTTTGTTGGGCGTAAAATAAATCGACTTGACTTTATTGCATTATGGAAGTCTTCAAGTTCTGTGAAAAATTTAAAGTACACTGCAAAATGTTATCGATAATGAGTACCATAATCAATAGATAATCGAGTGAATAACTCAGAGTTTGAAAAACAACTGGTATTACCGGTACTACATAAGTGCTAATTGTTTCACATTTGCAAATATTGTATATTGATGTTGGGATTGCTATTGTGCCTCTATAGCTGCAGGTTAAAGTGGTAACTTGCTACTGCCCATAACTGAATTTTATCAATGCTAAGCAATTGCATTTCAAAAGTAATGGTAGATTTCATAATTGTGATTATAATTATAGCTCAGTCTTCAGTGCTCTGCTGAAACTGTTTTCATACTAGCAATGTGAAATCAAAAATATTTGCTATTATGCTCACTTCTTTGTCAGAAATTGGCAAGATAATAAAACTTTTCTCAACCAAAAAACAAAGAAGTGTATCAGTATATGAGAATTATGATAAATGATATTGTGCACACTGTATCTATGACTATCAAAGTGCGTTTGTGATTGCTGAGGCCTGCAATGTAATTTTTTATTTTCGGAGGTGATTGTTGGTTTTAACTGATGCTTTTTGGAGTCTTGTTTTTGATTCTAATTAGTCTATTTTCACTGTGTGTATTGGCTGTAATAAGCTGCATTCTGATAACTGTCTAAAAATACAAATATTTATGTAAAAACATGTTTTTTCATTGCTAGGTTTTGTTGAGGGAAAAATGACTTGTGTGACATTTTGATTTTTGTTCATCAGTCTAGGCAATTATTTTTTTTTGGTTGGATACATAAAAAATCCATGCTATGTTTGTTGGAGCAATTGATTGAATAATATTGCTCTGACAAGATCTACAGGTTGATATGAGCTGTTTTGATTCTTAATTTTGTCTGTTATAACATTACTCAATACTCTTAATAAATTAATTATTGTTTGATCAATTTATCATTACATGTCTTGTTTAGATTACCAAGGTGATGATTGAAAGGTTTGTTTTCCTTAGTCAGTCAATTGCAAGATTAGAACAAAAAGACATCATCAGTTTACTCCATTCAACAACTAGAAAAAGTAATGAGCTTCAGTCTGAAATCGCTCAACTACGTCAAAAATGTGCTGAACTTCAACAATTTATGTAAGCTATTTCATATTTATTTCATGGATACAGACAATGCTTTTGTTGTGTACTTTGGTGTTTTGGAAAATTTTTTTCCCACGGATTTTGTTGCCTTGCATCAAGCAATCGTCCCGTTAAAACGAAATTTATTTTGAAAGCGAAACAATGCAACCCAGATATAACTGATTTGAATTTGAAACCTCTTTGTTGATTTGTGTTTTTTTAGTTTGGTAAAATAACGTTTGTTTGCAATTAAGCTTCAGTTGAAATGTAGTTGTTGCTTTTTATTTGAATGACTAAACCGAGTTCAGCAATGTTAAGGTTTGCCACAGCATTTTTTATAGCGTATTTACCCAAACTAAATTTGCTTTTGTTGATGTCGTGAGCAGATAAGATTAATGCCAAGTGTTGCATTTCGCAGGTAAAGTTTATTTGCAAAGATACTTAATTAATGTTGCCACATGGTCCTGAATTTTTTTGTGCTGATATTCATAAGTTTACTTGCAACAAAGGTAAAATAGAGGAAACACGTTTTTTCTATTTTGTTTAAATCAGCTTGTTGTTTTATTGATTTGATTTCAGACAAAATTCTCCAGATTTGAACAGAGATGCAGCGGCTGCAAATCTCTTGGGAGCAGTTGCTTCAGAACCGGATAAAGAATTAACCCCAGAGGAGAAGGTTAGGAGATGAATAATGGCATTTTTTTTTTTTATAGTTATGCTGATTACTTGTCAAGATTTGAAATTTTTATAATGCGTTTGTGAACGAGTTGCTTGTTCACAAAAAACTAGTTATTAGTTAGCAGTTAATTACTTCTTGAAAGTAGGCTAAGAAAATTCGTCATAGAAAAAAAACTAATAGTAAGCGTAATGACCGTGCTACTACGTATTACAAAGCCTAATGGTGCGAAAATACTTCTTTTACTTTTTTCTAAATACAGTATTTTTTTAATGATCTTCGAAACCGTCATGCTGCGGCAGTTAGCCAAGGCCTTGGTTAGACCCTCCTTGTGCTCTGGTGCATTAAATCAGATGGGTGAGCGAATGCGTGGTTTGTTTTTAAAGCAGTATTCTTAAGCTTCGATTCCAAGTCAGCTTAAACTTTATTCTCAAAAATTGATATCCAATACTAATGCTCAACCTTCAGCATTAAAATGACGATGTAAAAAACAATCTCACAGTTTATCTACTATTTTGCTGGGAAGAGCATTAATCAGCATTTTCTTATCTTTAAGTGGTAAGCAGACGGCCAGCAGCTTTTAAACGAGCTTGCAATAACGTCATAAAGATCGCTTTTTTTGATGGCGTTTTAAGCTGCTTACTGTATGGCCGATATGCAGCTTTTCCACGATAAAAGAATATGAATGCTACTAAATGATATAGAAAATGAGTTATGTCTTTCTACACACTTCTAGAATCCATTTTTAGACCCAGCTCTTAGTTTTTGGTATCTCAAATCATCGTTTTCCGTTAAGTGATTCACGATGTTTGCGTTGTATCATGTTTAACGACCATTGATTTGCTTTTAACTTTGTGTTTTTGTGTTAAGGCACATCAAGAAGCATGGAACAATCTTGATGTGACTAGAAATCAACTTAATCAAAAGGAAGCTCGGCTCACAAAGTTGAATGAACGGACTGCTCATTTGAAAAAGGAAAACGATGAACTTTTTAGCTTGGTCAAAGAACAAGATGATATTTTAGGTAAACTATTGCGTGATGTTATTTTGTTTTAACTTACGCGGTAGAAATTGCGACAAAGATTTGGTCCTGGCTGAAACCTATGTCTTTAGTTTTTATAGTTTGACGACAAGTCTCTTTCAGTGTCCTTGCGTAACTGAGGGTCTCACGGTTTAGTTTTTTCGAATGTGATGATATTGGTGGAATTTGTAAGAGTAATAATCAAGATTGCAACTCACAAACATTTTTGATCGAATTCGAATTCACTAAAAATTAGCGAGTCCAGTTGAAGTTTTTCATTTTTATTTCTGCGAGTTCAAGTTTGAGTTCAGTCATTTTTCTGAGTTTATCCTGAGTTCGAGTAGTTTTTGTCAAGTTTAGAAAAAGTTCCAAATTCTCATCAACTTTTTCGAGTTCGAGCTCAGAGGTTGTTGTTTTTGAAGTTGGAGTTCGGTAAAAAGACCGAGTTCAATGACTTGGATTTGGCAGCTCTGGCAACGACAAAGAGAATCGCTGTTTTCTCACGTAGCTCAATTGACGATTTCTCTGCTAGCATAGCATGCTGACTAAAACACTGCAGCTCCAGTCTCCACTTTAAAACCAGTCGAAAACTACCACTGCTAACACTTAATTTTTGAAAAATTTCAGCATTAAGCTGGAGTTTGTCCACATTTTACTTGCGACTGAAAATATTATTTTATATCTAAACATGAAAATAGTTTCAGATACTTTTGTGTTTGTTACGAGGGTCACCCATCAAAAGTTGCTGTTTTCGTAAAAGTACTGAAGCATTTGCTTAACCAATGCCTCGGTGCTATCTACCCCCACAACTGTGTATAGACAGTAGACACTGTTGCACTTTGAATGAAACAGATTAAATAAATAGCAAAAAGTTTATACGGAG
This sequence comes from Trididemnum miniatum, assembly GCA_964006365.1. NCBI lineage: Eukaryota > Metazoa > Chordata > Ascidiacea > Aplousobranchia > Didemnidae > Trididemnum > Trididemnum miniatum. Next base: position 14,113,684 of record OZ023248.1, on the reverse strand, counting down.
GAAATAGCTGTACTGATAAAATGTTGTACTTTCAGTATGTTTTTGGATCGATTTATTTTACTTTTTGTGACTTACAATCACTATGAATACAAACTGATGTTGTGTAATCCATGAAATATCGTTTTTTCATTAAAAAGGGCTCTTGTTATGTAATGCTCGAGCTGTAAGCGGTAGATCTATGTAATATAGGGTTATCATTATTTCATCTTTGGCTCTGTCAGGCTCTTCGTAGGTGTGCTGTATTTGAGAACCTTTTGTTTAATTCTTTTGTTATGGCTACGATAAACAGGGTGTAATACGATAGCATGTCACAATAGGCCGAGTGCTCTTCTTTGCTCTATCGTCTAGTTGTAATGCCATGAAGACATTATCAAAAAAGTAACTTCTATTTTTTAATAACGATTTGTATATATATATATATATGGGTAATATTTTGTGTCAAATTACGTGAGACAACGTGTCGAAAGTGACCTGCATGTTTCTAGACTTGTTTGGATTTTTGTATACATTTTTGTGTTTTTGGTGTCATAGGGTTCAATTTCTGTCGAGTCATTGTGATATCTTAGACTTTTGTTTCAAAGTATGATTTCATTATGCGTCATATGGAACAAAAACCATGTAGGTAATGATTAGATCGGTTCTCATTCATTTGAGTTGTTCCAAGGCTGAGTCGGTTACGCCCTAGTTTTGTCACATTGGAATATGCTGATAGCTTATCCATACATAATATGACTTTATTACAAAATAAAATCCCTAAATCATGAAAAAAACACTACAGTCTGTTTCACTGTTGCCGGCTTTTTAGATGGTTATTTGATTGAATAGAATACATGCTCTAGCTGTGGACAGTTATCAAGCACTCTGGCAGAAGAGATTGAGCCTTGCTTTAACTTGTTATGCCTTTTATAAGTTATTGATGTTGTCGCCGACGTAGTAAAGCGTTGGCGCGTGAATTTTATGACGGCACGCGATTTTAAATAATTCTTGGTCTAGCTCTTTGTTGAGTTGGATAAGATGTTCATAGTAAATTGTTTCGGCTCGACAGATTATAAGCAGCAAATTAAAAAGTGAATGAGCGACATTGGTTAAACGTTGAAAACCAGTACTACGAATCGCAATGGAATTAGAAGTGTTTTTCCACCTATCTAGTCACTTAGTTACCACCTATTCAGCGACCTGGCCTAGCTTTACCGCGCGCAGGGGACAGATTCTACGGGACGGGTTCGATTCGCGGCTGGAGCTGATGGCATGTGACATATATAACGGGTGGCTGCTGACTCGAAGAGCGCAAGCTCACTTCGCAGTCTCCCTCAATTACTGTTGAATTTTCAGTTCAATATAATTTGAAAATAATCTCAGTTATTTATTTATCACGAGAAAGCTGCCAAATTGCTATAACGAGCTTTCTGAGAAGTTGTCGACCACCTGTGTACCACTTATTGGTGGGGAATTCCGTAGGGCATTTTTAACGTCGCAGAAAATGACCTTGCCGGATTGTTTTCTTCTCTCATGCTAATTGCTAAACGTCAAGAGCCAAGCTGGTCAAATTTATGACCAAGTGTGAGTCGTTGGTTTCACCCGTCATTGCTTGGCTGGGAATCAAACCTTGATTTCTTCGCTCTGAAGACGGAAGCTCAATCCACTCAGTCGTATGATAGTTGCATCCTACGCTTTTTGCGATAAGAGGGTAGATTATGTGGTCGAAACTTCTAGTTACAAGAATCACTGCGGCTTTATTTTACTTCAAAATCACTAAATATTGGTTCATCTTAGTATTTTGGTTGACACACTTTTTGAATATCATCAAATAGTAGTATTTTTACAGTTAAAAGCGTAATTTGCACTTTTGCTATTTTGAAATGAATTTTTTCAAAGTTTAGCTTTTCTAGCTTTGTAATTTCTGTGCGTGACGTAGTGCAGTATTGCATTTTTTTGTATTCTAAGATCGTAAATAAAAACCTCTCTTTTACAGAGCGAGCATTTGGAGGAATATATGGAAGTGATCTAGAAGATGAACTGGAAGAAAAACTCGACAAATTAGTGAAAAACCAGCAGTTCATTAAATCCACCATGGATAGATGGAGAATCTCGCAGGTATGAAGCACTTTATGACAGTGATTCAAGTTTTAAAACAGCAAAATTTTACTCCCGCTTTTTAAACCAAGTGAAACATCGCCAGCGAAAGAACTATACTCAGGATTGCATGTTTTTACCCTATTCCTTTTTATCTTAACTTTTACTGATTCAACTTTATGTCGTGATTGTCAAGTGCCACCTGATTGTCACTTATATGGAAATTGGATCTTCAATAGAGCGTGATAGCTATTTTGGCATACACAAAATATTTATATGCATAACATGTAGCAATCGCATTAACACCCCTGCCTTGATAAAATACTTATTTTTAACCCCGCTGATCTTTGCGGGATCGCGGCGGTGATAGCTCGAATTGAAGTTGCACTGCATCTCCATCTTTTGCAACAAAGGATGCCTTTATGTAATTCCAAGGCGATTCCAACCAAGATCTTCAGCGTAATTCTGCCAACGGGCAGAATTGGGTAGCAGTTTGGGTCGACGTAGTAGTCGAAGGCCTAAAGCTTTTGTAATTCCATCTTTTAAAGTTTAATGAAAAGTGTATTGCTCGGATATTTGATATATACTCATGTCAATTAAACGGTGCATCGAAGGTGACTGGAAAGTGAGTTTGTGCTGTTTGAGGAGCAGGCAACCGAAAATTTGCGATTACCCCTCAGGAATCAAACCCGTAACTCACATTCAATTTAAACAGCTATAGCCGTAACGAAAAAAACTGACCAATTTTTTCAGAGTCGTTTTGCTGCAGCTGCCCAACAGCTCAACATGGCAGCACATCGTTGGAACCAGTTTGTGGTAAAAGTGCCTATCTCAACCAGGTAATATGCCTTGTGACATGCCTAATTGCACACCTACGTACCGTTTTAAACCCCAACCAGGGGAAATAAAAACAATGACATTGCTGCCTTTTATGGGTTGTATTTGGTGCTTAACTGCGACAAGCAAACATTCAAGTTATTTTATGCCATGTGTGGTGTACGCAGGGTGCTTCTACGTGTTTGCCCTCATTAGGTTTCCTTTAATACTCGTTAAAAACCATTATCGTTCAGATTTTCTTAGAAAAATTCTGTCGGTTTGAAGCAAATGTTTTTTTCGCGTCCCATCTTCAGAACGTTTTTGTGCACGCGCCTGAACAGAACATATTTATTGTAGTCGCACAGTAACAAACACGATTCAATAAAGTAAATATGTCTTCAGTTGACAAAAGTGCTCGATGACGTAGTCAGAGCGGAGTATATGATTTAATAACAGATTAAAAGCATAAAAATTATAAAAACTCACTACAGACTGTTTCCCCCTAATGGGTTCATCAGGTGAGGTTCTTATTCAAATAGAATAGAATTCTATAGAATAGAATAAAATAGAATAGAATTCTATTTGAATATGAACCTCACCTGATGAACCCACTAGGGGGAAATAGTCTGTAGTGAGTTTTTATAATTTTTATGCTTTTAATCTGTTATTAAATCATATAACACAAATTATTTGCGTAGTTTTGCGACCGGGGAGTTGCGAAGGACCGTGACTACATTATCAGGAATCTTTCTCAAGCATAATGGTTTTGCCGTTTTTTGTTTGTTACAAAAAGATAACCGTACAGAATCAATGTAATTTTAAACAAAAAAAATAGTGAATAAAGAGTTATAGGGCACTGCACAAAACAATATAGAACGTAGGGGAAATAATGGAAATTGAATCCAGAACTTGCGTATCTGTACACTACGCTCAGCGTATACGAAGAAAAGTTACCGATAATCATATTACGTCGTTCCAAAATCATCGGGAGCACGTCCAAAAGAGACTTGCGTTTACAGTAAGACTAACCAATGGTCTTCTATGATGCATTTAACAAATTTTGTTGATGCAATTGTAGTGATTTCAACTTGATTTGTGACCCTTAACCTGTTTCTTACCTTTCTAATTATTTTCTGAATGGCTGTTGATCTACTATATTTTTCTTGTTGACGTTTAGTTAGATGCCAAATTCATTGATTTCTCTGCTTTGACACGGATTATAGACACCAATGCTGTTTTTGGAGTTATCGTTGATGCTATTTGGTAGACTTGCAAGTGAAATTAACAAGCTTTTGCTTGTTTTTAGCTACGATTTCAACATGGTAAAACTTCGAGCCATTTACGATATTCGAAACATCTTGATGTCTGCGCATCAGAACCTGAGCAGTGCCCAGCATCCTCTTGTTTTCGGGCCTCATAAACTTCCTCTACCATATTGCACCCCTGATGAAGTAAGTTGGAAAATGCAGTTGTTGACCTAAGATGCGCTAGCACTCACTGAAAACGCACAATCACTCTGACTAAGACTTTAAGGACTTTTTGGTTTGTTTTATTATTGCGTCACATACGTTGCATGATGACGCAGCAATAGAACTAATAAAAAATGTCCCCTTAACATTTAGACGTCTAAGTCAGTGCGATTGCACCTAAACGTTTCAATGTCACTGGGATATTTTTTGTTTGTTTTGTTGTTACGTCATCATGCTGCAGGTGTGATGTAATAAAACAAACCAAAAAGATCTTAAAGACATTGAGAGTTTAGTGTGATTGATCTTTTTGTGTGGTTGCAATTCATGTCATGATATAGTCATTTCATAGCGTTACTTACCTTACTTGGCTTACAGTATATTTGCTAGTATTGAACAAAACATCAAATCTTCATTGGGCCTATACTTGCAGTTTTACGCCGAAGCGTGTAACGAGTGGCGGGGCCATCTCCGCGGCTTAGCGCCTGGGCAACACAGCTTCGAAGAAACATCGCAGCCATGACAGAGCTGTTTTTGCGAAACTGTGTCCAATTTGACCTGCCCGGTAATTGAACCCCAGACCTCCCACACCGATAGCAATTTCCTTAACAGTTGAGCTTACCGGTCGGTTATGAGCATTTTTTGAAATATATAACGGGTGGCTGCTGACTTTGTGACTAAGCTAAGATCAGTCATTAAGCTAAAGCAAGTTGGCGAAATTTATTGAGATGTTTGGGGATTTCCTAAATATTGCAGTTTTTTATCATTAAAAGTCTTTATCAAATTTACCCAGACTTATGTGCTAGTTTTTTACATAAAACAGGCAATTTTTCTATGCTTTACGGTTACAATATGTGTAATTTTTGAACACAAATAAGCGCATTTATTACCTCAATACACAAGATGATGGGGAAAAAGCACGACCTCTAAGACAATTTACACGAATATTTTTTAGTTGAATGCGTTGCAACGTGCTCTGAACAACGTATTGTTTGATGCGGCAGTCAGACAAAGACAGCAGGACGCTATGAACTTCTATACTCGTATGGCTGAAAGAGCCACTGGATTGAGTGACATGTTGGGAAAGGTAAGGAAACCTTTTTCCGAACACAACCTTTTTATGTCGTTTTGCATACACTGCTGATGATGCCAGTTAAATCTATGTCGTAGAAACGTTCAATTTCAAAAGTTATACTAACCGAATAAGTCGTTTTTTTATTATGCTTGTTGAATCGGTAAAGCGCTTTGCATCAAGATGTGCAAAAGGCATTCGATAGTCTTTGAAGCTACGGCTCCACCAGTGGTAATTCTAAATTGTCGCTTTCAGTGATAATTTCGTCAGTGATAATTACTTTTATCAGAAATTCTCACAGGTGGAGCAGCGCAGCTTTTTTTTGCTGAAGGGTTTGCTCCACCAGTGAAAATTTTCGGCCAAAATAATTATTACTGAAAGCGACTATTTAAAATTATTACCGGTGGAGACCGTTGCATCTCATCATTAACTTATGACTATGATGATATTTTTGCAGTAATTGTTATTGTGCTGTAGTAATTGCAGTATTGTTATTGGTGAGAAGGCAGCAGTGATGCTAGAAATAGAAGATAGGAATCCTTTTGAAATTTCAACATGCAGGGTAACAGCGGTACTTCAAGGAGCGAGGACAGTATCTAGCCTTATTAGCTTTTGCCCTACCAAAAGAAAAAGAAAACACAAAATATGGGTCAGGAGTGCATTTATTAAAAAAGAAAAAGCTGCTATAATCTTATAAACGAACTTAGAGCAGAGCAGGGCAAACTACGGCCCGCGGAGACCATTTTATTACGCGGTCCGCGGGCACTTACAGAAATATAAACTCCTACCGTGAATGAAGACTTTTTTTGCTCTTCACTGATTTTCAGAGGAAAACAGGACATCTGAGGACGTGTGGACCTTGTTTTTTTGCTCTTTCAATCAGTGCGACCCTCGGCTTCAAAGTTTTTTCAAATGTGGCCCTTCGTGTAAAAAGTTTGCCCACCCCTGACTTAGAGCATTGGTTCTTAGTTCTCACCAGATTTGTGTAACGTAACATTGCTGTTTGTGGCATCATAGCGGCCTTTTTTTCAGTGGTAATTTCGTGACAATTTCAGTGAAAAAATATCAAAACTTTTTGATACATGAGTTATTTATCCCTGAAATTATCACCATAATTCTCACTGAAATCGGAAAATGAAATTATCACTGACTGCTCCAACTTTGACAATTTATTATTCTTACTCGGTGGTAATTTTCACAGTAATGATTTTGTCACTTCCGGTAATAAATTTGAGATTCTTAGTGGTGAAATTCTCACTGCTCTGCTCCACCGTTGCAGAGTTTGAAATTCTTACCGGGTTTTAATGATAATTACGGTGATAATTTAAAATTACCTCCACCAGTGATAAATTTAAAATTATCACTGGTGGAGCCGTTTAAACTTTTATTTCCTTTATTTTTCTGGTGATGGACATGTAGCCATGAATTCGGGCATTTACACTGACTTAGTAAAACAATTTAATTAAGTAATAGTCAATGCGAACTCCAGCCACTGCATAAATGTTTCACTGCCACTTGGCTTCTTTATCAGTATTTGTAGAAAATTAATCTACTCAAAAAGACTTTTAAAAATATTGAAAAATTTATACGTTTTTCTTGCAGCAAAAATGACTACAAAATCCATTCTGGTTTAAATTGACATGTCTATTTTTTGATGACCTGTAGCTATTTTAGAATTGTTATGTTGCAGTTACTGCTGTAGTTAAAATGTTTTGAGGGTCGATTTTTTTGCAACCTTTCAGTGAATGATCGCCGCATCTTTGTTTGATTCAATTTCGCACTTACACTTCTTTATCTCTTTTGCTGACAAACACCTCTTGTGCTTTTGAATCGTTTCAAACGTGGATGTTGTGTTCAAGAATTTAAAACCTTAACCAATACACCACCAAGGTTCTTGGACGAAGGGATTCCATAGCCTATTTACATTTGACATTAACAGGACAACAAAGTCGATTTTTGCATTTTTTTACGAGTAGTACGTGCATTTATCTGAGCATAAGAGCAGTTGTTCGCTTAACACTAAAAAGATCAAAATGGATAGAAATGGAAATTTTTTAGATGAACGAGAAAATTTTGTCTGACATGAAGCAAGTAACTGGAGAATGCAACCGCGCACGAAGTCAATTACGTCATGAGAGATTAAACTTAATGAAAAAAACTGCATCTGAAGCTGGGATTGAAGTTGATATTGACGATGATGTGATTGCAGGTAAAATTTTTCCAAGTTCATTATCATAGAGGTAAAAAAGTGGACCTTTGTCACTAAGTCAATTTAACACAAAAGAATGATAATCTCTTGTTATGCGAAATGGTAGTCTGACTTTTTGTTTTGGACTAACATTTTTTTCAAATGAAAATATTTAAATGTTTTTTTTTCAAATGAACTTTTATTTTTTCTGCAACAACCGAATCTGTTTTTTCAAACAAAACTTTTGAAAACACAACTTACTTTTATAGCAAAAGCTTTTATCACTTTAGTAATAGCTAATAGTGGTGGTGTCTTTTGTTCCCGCACCGTCATGCGTTAATGAAAACGATAATTGACGATGATGCCATTATTCGGTGTTGTCCCCATTTAATGGAGGTGGCTGGATTGTCCTCATGAAAATTGCACGCACTTTCTCTATCCATTTTCTTCTGTTATGGGCATTCTTCAAATTCAGACCAGCCTTCAAGCGCTCTTCTTCTAGTTGCTTTTTCCACGTTGTTTTCGGTCGTCTTCTCTTTTTTCGTCCCTCATCGTTAAATTCTAGAGCACTCCTTACTACATCACCATCCTCATATCTCAGAACATGCCCTAATCATCTCACTCCACGTGCTTCGGCCATTTTTCTAAGATTTGATTCAAACCCAACATATCCACCATATCTTCTGTATTTTTCCTGACCGCTAGTTTGGTACCACCCGTTGCTCTCACCATTGCTCTTTTTGGTCTTCTCAAGATACCCATTTCTATAAGACAAGATAAACATAATAATGGTACAAAAAAAGAAAGATGCAACGATGTACGTTATACCATGCAAATAGGAGATTAGAAATTAAAAACAGCTGTAGCAGGCATGGTTGCGATACTTATACAGGTGTGCATTGCATACCGGATATTTTTCCAGTTTCACATTGCAGACCTACAATTTTGGTCACGTTGCTCACCAACGTAGTGGCAGCTACGTTGATCTTCTAACTATTTGAGCCGCATAACTAGGTTTTATTCTCGGTCCGCCGTGTATTCAGTAATTATTTTCCAGATTCAGACTCCTCCAGTTCAGATGACTCCTCTGATGAGGAAGTGGATGTTGCAAAAGTGGAGGAGACTGAGAGTGCGGAAGCTCTGGAGAAAGAAATTGAGGAGGCCAAGGCGCAAATAGTTCGTATTGCTTAGATTGGTGTTAAACGCAAATTGATTCCTAAAAACGTCTGACTTGCTTTTTTTCTTTCTCCTTAATTCCTGTTTTCCATAATCTTGACTTTTTACATTTATACTTGTGACGGAGGATACGGTGCTATTCTTTTTCCTTAATGTACAAGGTGTTCCAAAAATCTTGGGCACATTTTGAGATAAATACCTCGGAAACTATTAAAGATATAAAAAAGTACAAAAACTTTATGTAATCAGCTTTAAAATGGCGAAACTTTAATCTTACTACCATTCATAGTTAAGGAGATATGGGGACTTCAAATGAACTCAAGACTTCTAGAACACCCTGTATTTGGTCGTTCTCCTTTCCTTAAGGAGTAGCAAAAGCAGCAGATTAAGTTGGAGCTTCCAAGCATCTCCTTTAAGCTATTTCTTCAAATCTCTTTCAGTAAAACATTATTGCTCGTAGCCACTACATTATTGATAGTATAAATCAGGCACGATATTGGTGACCTGTAACACAACCTTTTCGCTAACCGTAAGTTAACTAGAATTGTCGCTGCGAGTAAGTCAGGCTTGGGTCATATTATTTTGGCTGCATTCCCAGTTTCTAGCTCCGTAAATAAAATCAAGAATTTTTTAATTTCAAACTCTAACCTTTTATGCTACGACGCCATTCCTAAGTTTCATCCAATAACCGGTTTCAACCAGTTAGATGCAGTATAGGAAGGTTTATTGGTTCGTAAACCGGCCGGTAAGCTCAGCGGATAAGAACATCGCTATCGGTGTGGGAGGTCTGGGGTTCGATTCCCTGGCCGGTTAAATTAGACACAGTGTCGCCAAAGGCTCGCCACCGCTGCACCGTTACGCTTCGACGTATTAACGCGACTGTAATGAAGGTTTGATTTATTTTTTGCTGTTAGAAACGGATCAAACGTGAGAGATAATTTAAAAGTCATTGTTTTTGTAGAAAGATGAAGATGTTGTGGACGCGACAGTCGTAGTAGCTCCGGAGGGAGAAGACTCAAAGAAATCTCTGGATGAACTTGCTCCTCTTCCATCCAAAAATGAATTGATTGGTGGGTAGCAAACTAGCAATTGCTTGTCTTTCGTAAAAATATTATGGTTTTATCGAAAAGTCAATGAGTTTGCTCTAAAATTCACTTCAAAATTGAAAATATCTACAGCGTGTTTTGTTCTTGATATTATATTAAGATGATGAATTGTAGATAGATTTTCGTCGTGGATTGGTATAGAAGTTGTACTTTGCAATTAAGCGAAAATTTGGTAAAAAATTCCTTAAGAAAATCAAGCTTGGTCTAACTTGAATTTTTTAAACAAACTCTTTGAGGTTAAACTAATGAAGACAATGAATCATCTTGATGACGAAAACCATCGATAACCTATCATTATCCACCCCTTGGTGGGACATTTTCGACAAGAGTTTCATCTCTTTTTTGAATTCCTATCGGTTGGATTCGTGTGCCCTTTTGCTTTTTGCCTTGTGTTTGTCCTGTGCAGCAATGTCATCACTTACGAAAGAGGACGACTAGTATGCTAAAAAATCTGTAAAGCCGAAAAACCTTAACTGACGGATAGTTGAAGTAACAATTTCTTTTAAGCGAAGGCGGATTGGTCTCCTTACAGCGCTTTTCATTGCCAATAGAGCCCGTATCACAGGGTCGGATGTAGACAATGAGAGGTCCTAGCCTGTTTAGCTTTCACATTTGCCGCGAGTGATCGATGATCGGCTCATTTCAAAAGTATATAAAGGTCTTGATGGTCAATCTCTGAAAGAAATGGTCTTCGTTGTTCGAACGAGGCCCCTAATTTCTCCGAAGCCCTAGGCTTCAGCCTGCCTAGCTTGTTGATAGATCCATTCCTGCCATGTTATTTTCACTAATCCGCGCTTATTTGCATTTCAGGATCTTTGGATACAATTATGGCAGCTTATAGAGAGCAAAAAGAATCTCACATGAAAGAACAAGAACAAGCTAAAGCGAAGCAGGAGGCGCAGATCAAGGAAAAATTGAGGAGAAAGAAGTCCATGAAGATGCGGGAAGCTCAATTAGCTCTCGAGTAAAAAGCTGGAAACTTTCTTTATTAACGTTTCTGACACTAATCCTAGTTTTTACGACAGTATAAATAATTATCTTCATCAAAGTTTTGAAAAACTAACTTATTTTAGCGCTTATTTGCATTTTTTTTGATTTTTGTCAATTGGTTCTTCGGGATTCCGAATGATTTCGAAACCTGGATATTTTTTGTGCTACGTAAATCAACACTAGAGCCATTTAACAGAAATGCTTCGCAAAATCATGGGCAATTTGATTTTTGCTCAAACTGAGACGAGAGCAACCTACTCTTATAACTTCTGTAACTCTTTTGTGTTGTAGTTGACGTTTTTGCATGATAGAAAATTAATTAATCAAAAAGAAATATTGAAAGTTAGCATAAAAAGATTTAAGAATTTGAATTTGACAAAGCGACTTACTCGATTGTTTAATATTAACATCATCCAAATGAATTTCTTATAGTTTAAGTTGTTAGGATAACATCTAGCAACGATAATTGTGCATATTTTGTTCATTTTTACGATATTTCAAACACTGTGACCAATTCCTATCTTTGAATTCTATTTTCATTGTTTTTTCGTCGTAAAAAAATATCATGACAAGGATTTACATTATTTGCACTTATTTTTGCGAAATATCTATAAATAATTGGTAAGTTCCTTAGTTCGTTTATTGCACTGTACTTATATTTAAATATTTTACGTTACGTTTTGTATGTTTGATATTTTGCAAAGAGCCTTCAAAGTTAACGTAATTTGTATACCTGTGTTAAGATGGGGCTGTGCTAAGATCAATGTCCTGAAGACTGACTGTACTGAAACTGTGATTTGTGATGCACGGCTAAGTTGCTTAATTGTAATTATGAGGTAATTTCATTTTAATTGAGTTATTACAATGCGAAATGAAGTTCTTGTACTTTACTGAGATGCTTAGTTTTCACATTTCCGATGCATTATGGTAAGATATGAATATTGCACTAGTAGTGTTTAACATTGCAAGATTATTGATTTATTGCATGCTAAATGTCAATGTGCATGAAATATGCATCGTACTGTTTAAGGCATGATTGCATTGTTAGGCTAAGCCTCGTGTGTAATGTTTGGTCCTGGATGCCATAACACTTTATGCAAGAGAAGAAATACTGTCTACTGACTTCTGCTACAAATTCATTGCTTGGGCCAAAGGATTCGTTATGAAGATGGATGAGGCTCATGTTGTTACTGCTAGGTTACATTTCGCATTATGCAAGCTTAGCAGAAAAGTTGAAGGCTACAGCAGAATAGAAGCATCTGAAGTGCTGAGAAATTGGTTTTGTTTTATAAGTTATTAGCCTTAATTTGATGTTCAGTAGCCTATACATACTTTTTGTACTCTTGGGGTATTTTTTTTCGTAAATCAGAAATATACTGTAAATGGTTCTAGCCGTGTCGACCGTAACTTTCTTGCAATAAACAGCAGTATGGCACTGCAGTCGACTGATATTTTATTTCACGAGCTTTCGAGGACGAATGCCCCCTTCTTCAGGTGATAATAACGAAGCTGCTGATGCTTAAAATGAAAAATGCAGTTATGATGAAATAGAAGATAATATTGAGTAATAAAAATTAGTATTCAGCAATAAAAATCAATAAGTAATAATTATCTTGACAGGTGGTAAGGTTTAGATATATAGAATGCGTGGCAATAGAAAAAAGACGGAAAAAAATTTTTTGAAAACGGCAAGGTAAAAAAGCAGAAAAAAATGAGGGAAGAGCGAAAGATCGAGAAAGTTTCACGGTTAGTAATTGGCAATATAGTGCGACATAAATGCATAATCTTTATAAAGTCCATTTTGAACTGTATCAAATTTTCTTATAAGTTGTTGTTCCGCAATTATTCTTTGTCTACTGTTGTCGTTGCTGAGTCGTCGTAGAACACAAACTTGCAAATCCCGAAGGCTGTGGTTGGGAAGATTGAAGTGGTCAGCCACCGGTGTGTTTTTTTTTCTTTCTGATGTCGCTTTTATGTCCGTTTAGTCTTTGTCTCAAAGTATTGCCAGTTTCTCCTATGTAAAGGCTGTTAGGACAGAGGGTACAAGTAATGGCAAAAATTAGATTAGCAGTATTGCAATTAAAAGAGCCTTTAATGTGGTATTGGGCACGATTGGGGCCGGTGACTGTGTTAGTGGGGTTGATATGAGGACAAAGAAGGCATAGAGTGCGATTGCAGGGAAATGTACCATAGGTGGTATTGGTATTCGTAAGTTTGCTGGAGGTGATAAAGATCATGCATTTATGTCGCACTATACTGCCAATTACTAACCGTGAAACTTTCTCGATCTTTCGCTCTTCCCTCATTTTTTTCTGCTTTTTTACCTTGCCGTTTTCAAAAAATTTTTTTTCCGTCTTTTTTCTATTGCCACGCATTCTATATATCTAAACCTTACCACCTGTCAAGATAATTATTACTTATTGATTTTTATTGCTGAATACTAATTTTTATTACTCAATATTATCTTCTATTTCATCATAACTGCATTTTTCATTTTAAGCATCAGCAGCTTCGTTATTATCACCTGAAGAAGGGGGCATTCGTCCTCGAAAGCTCGTGAAATAAAATATCAGTCGACTGCAGTGCCATATTGCAGAAATATACTGTTTTAGTAAGTCCTTTTTTATGATTTCGTTAAGCTTGTTTTGCAATTTTTAAAAGTATTTTTGAGAAAATTTGAAGTTGGGTTAGACGAGCGAGTTTTTCGTGACTGTGCTCTGGGAGTCCACTGCCTTCTTCCATCAGAACCTCTTGCTTACTTCTAACTATTATAATAGGGCCCAACTAATGCTATCCCAGGACCCGCATATACCGTAATACGCCCCTGACTACTATTAAGGAAGAGGGTTTGATCCCATTCCTAAGTGGCACCATTTTGTTAAATCTGGAACAGAGATTTCTTGTTTTTGAGTTAGTTTCTTTTTCAGGTTAAATGCAATGCAATGGCTAAAACATCAGCAATGCTATGAGGTATGATGCAAAGGAACTTAAGGAAGCTTAGGCCAAAGCCATTTGAAATATGGCAAATGCGATGAGCTTCATTCTTGAATCGAACACGTTTTAAATGGTCTTCTACCCACCAGCGATACTCCCAAGGCCTGAGTGGTGGGCAGTAACGAGTTACAATTGTAATTCGTTACTGTGACGAGATACTTTTTGAGTAACGGTAACGCCGTTACATTTGAAAAGAAGTAACGAATTGCGTAACGAAATTACTTTATTACCGACATTTCAAAGTTACTCGTTACTATTTTACAATGCGCTTTATTGTAGGTATTAAATGAAAAGTTAAAATAATAAAAATTAAGCAAATGTCATTTTTCTGTGGACTTTCGGAACAATTTAACTTAATGCGAATGAGTTTGAGTTGTAAACAAAACAGGTTTGTGATTGATGGACAGAAAGTCCAGACCAGACTCCAGCAGTCTAGTACCTTTTGAAAATCTTTATTCGAAGCGACCTGCTGCTGCTGGAAGTGCAAAGTTTCACACTTTGCAACGAAACGAAGAAACAAAAAATACAACAAAATGAAAAAGCGATAGAGCGCCAGATTTTTTTAATGTCATTCATGCGAAGCAGAGATGTTTTTTAAAACCCTTTCAGAGTTGCCACATGCGATACTTTTCCGCCAGATATGTTCTTTTTTGACTTCCTTCGGCGGGCGAAATGTGCTCTGTGCCGGTGAGAAAATTATTGGAAGAGTTTGAAAAAAACACTTCGCCGATTTTAAAGATTCACAATGCTTAGTTGATGAAAAATATATGATCAAGCTCATGACTTGTGTTTGCATACTGTTAATTGTTAGTTTAAAATCGTTGGGTAGATCTTTTAGATTAACACGTTATAAGCAGGGCCGTAGCCAGCCGGGGGCCAGGGGGGGCGCCGCCCCCCCTGGCAGAATTTTTGCCCCCCCTGAGAAAATCGCGATTTTATCAATAAAACCAAAAAAATTATACTTTGATACAATTTTTTTCTGTTGATCCTCGGCTGGGTGCTGATCCACAAATTCGATAACCGGGGGGGGGGCAATATACTTTAGTCCTATTGAAAATATTATTTTAATTTCTTTTGCAAATAGTATAAATTGTTGACGTTTTGGGAGAGAACGATTGCCCAAGCCCCCCCTCTCATTGAACCTTTTGGATCGGCACCCGCAGCTGTTTTAAAAACTGTCTTTCAAACCTACAACTTGCCTTTTTTGCTTGCGCTTTTTGCTCGCGATGTTCTATTATTACATAGCTCTGATTATTACGTCATAACTGAATTTACTTTGTTTTGATGAAGAGAAAGAACGGGTTTATTTTTGTTGCTCATTAAACGACACAGAACACAGCAAAACATGCAGCAGTGAGATTGTGAGACTGAGAAACAATAAAAAAAAAATCAGCAACAGGCAGCTGCTGCGAAGGGACCAACGGTCTTTGAGTCAAGCAACAGCCCTTAAAAAATAATCTTAGTGAAGAGTTATTTTTATACACAAAATACCAGTATTATTGAATCAGTTACAAGTACTTTTTGTTAATAAAAAGTGCGTTAGAATGAAGTATTTTTTGCTTAAAATTCGAAAATTCCGTCAGCAGCTGGGGGCGTAGCCCAGTTAATTTTTCAGAAAACATCTTAGGATGGCTATATCGTTGAAAAAAAGGTCATTTTTTTCGTCCCCCCTGAGATTTGTTTCGCCCCCCCCAAGCTGGTCCTGCTGGCTACGGCCCTGATTATAAGAAAAAAGCTATATGTTATTCTAGTTGGTAGAAATGGGTTTTTAAATTGCTCTTGGGATTTGTTATATATTGCAAAGACAACAATGTGGCATTTAATTTTGTGAATACAAACGTAGCTATGATATTTTCTTTTTGACTGTAAGCTTTGTTAGGCTAATTAGTGGAAACATATTAAGTTCTTAATAGCGGTATTTATTTTGGCAAAATAGCTACTAAATGAGCATTTGTATGGTTTTTCTGGTTTGAATATTTTGGGCTATAATTTTTTTGTGTGTCGGCCCACCTTGGCTGGTCTTTTGGTGAGTTTTGGTTGTGTCTTTCAAAATATGGCAACACTGAAGCCCATATGCGACCAATTTTCAGCTCAAAAAGAACATCGAAATCGTTGCATTTAAATTTTTAAACATCTGCCAAAAAAGAACCTTTTAATGTCCAAGTTTTTCTGCAGCAAAGTTAAGAGAAACTTTTATTAAGTAAAACACTGCCCTATCATATAGCGCCGCTGTGAAAGGTTAATTTCACTTGGAAAAGACGTTTTAAAACCGAAACCTTCCGGCCTGATTGACCGGCATTTCGAAACGCTGGTCCATTTATGAAGAATCGTTACGGTGTGTTGATATTTGAAAGGCTGTTGCGTAGCCTACTGGTTTTACCATTATGTGATTTACTTCAAAAAAATCTAATCTTAATTATACTCGTCATATTATGCCGAAAGGTGTAGGAGTGGCGTGGCCCATCTCCTTAAGTTAGCGCATGGGCAATACCCGCTCGTACTACGAAGAAACGTCGCAACAGCTGCGAGCCGTTGGCGACGCTGTGTCCGATCTGACCGGCTGAAGGAACAAACCCCAGACCTACTGCACCGATTGCCACTGTCGCTGTATTGTAACGTGAACCGACCGGCTCGTTATTAACTTTTCGGTTTTTAAAATTCATCCCTACTATCAGTGTATTTTTAAGGCGTTTTAAGAAACCAAAACGGTCTCTCAAATTTTTATAATGGTCTTTTCCAATACGCTTCTTTTCCATGTTTTTTAAATAGGCACACTTACTACTTATTAAATCAGAATAGTTTTTGATCTTTTAAAACTTGTAATCGGTCCGTTTTAAAGTCGAATTAAAAAAAAAAACACTGTCTGCTACTCCTAGTCTATGCTGCTACGCAATGCAGCTGCTTTGGATTTAGCGTAAACCAAATCAAACAAAAGAAATCTTTATCATACTCGCGGTTTTACGCCGAAGCGTGTAACGAATGGCGGGGCCCATCTCCCCGGCTTAGCGTCTGGCAATACAGTTCCAAAGAAATGTCGCAGCGGTGGTGAGCCGTTGGTGACTGCCGACTGTACGACCCGGGAATCGAACCCAAAACCTCCCGCACCGGAGCGATATATTTAATGACTACATCAACCGGCCGGTTTTAGCGTAAACTAAGGTTGAAAAATTTTTGAAAGTAACGAGTAACGAAAAGTTACAAGTTACAATTTCAAAAAGTAACGAGTAACAGTAACTTAGTTACAATTTTTCACAAGTATTGTAACGGTAACTTCATTACTTTAGAAGTAACGAGTGCCCAATACTGCAAGACAAAAACAGGTCTGAGTAGTTACTTCAGTCTACAGAACCATACTGGAACAAGGCAATTCCAGTTTCAGTGATATTGCTGTCCAGCTCGGAGCGTCATGACCGGAATAAAAAATGAAAGTCTTCTGGTCTAGATTCGCAAATACGGGCCCAGCCCTAATCTGTACACTGGCTCACACACTTACTCGTATGAATAGGTCTACATGTGTAATCTCGCATAGCCTGTATAATCAGCCCATCCCAATCTGAATTTGCTGCGTAAAGATGAAACGTAATCGGCTATGAATTTGTGTTACGTCACGTGGAGTTATTATTTACATTTTTTGTGTAAATAAACCTCTAGATCAGCCCTCTTGAAGAGAAACCTCGATCGAATGAATCTTTAAGCAAACAAATTGCAACAATCTAGTTAAAGTCGAGGTCGCTGAGGTTTTTCTTGAATCCATTGAATAACTTGAAGGAAGTTATAGACTACTATTTCAAAGTTTCAAATATTATATGATATTAAAACGAATTTAAGAAGCAATCCGAAAAAATAGATCGAGAAAAACTGAAGAACAATCTTTGGTAGATGGTAATTAGCCTTCTCGATTCAATTAACGTATATTATGAGTGCATGTAAAAATTGCTAGATAATCAATGCAGTATTTAACAAAAAATTGAAGGTGTAGGCTACTGCGCTTACTACTTACTTTTATTCTCAAATTTGGCATCATAGACTTTGGCAGAAGAAGCAAAGGGGTGGTAAATCGTTGATACAAAAACTAATGTTGCCTTCGTCTTTATACCACATCAAGCTGGACATAGCTGGCAAAATTGTAGTCAAATCGGACCAATAGGCAACTTAATGGGTAAATACGGTAGGTCTGAGGTAGATTATATTAGGAAAGTAAATCTAAACCCGGAAGACAATGGCTTTTTGATTTTAAAACTTAGTGATCGTTCAAAATCTGTGTGGTTGTCAACTTTTGTTCGTTGATCTCGAGATCTTTGTGGCTCTCAACTGTTTTTTTTATCAAAGAATCTTTTCACAAAATTTACATGTTGAGTTTTTTTTTTTTTTCTTGCACATGACTGTTCTTTTATTGCATATACGTGTCACTCTTGCTGCATCTGCAGTAAATCTGATTATAAAAAAGTGTAGAAACACTAGCAAACAATTTAGAACTTGTCCGAAACACTCATGCTTTGCTTGAAATAATGTTATTGAATTAATAAGATACTCTTGTTGTGAGTCAAAACCAGCTTCCTAAAAACAAAAGCATCATTGCCATATGGGCCTATAAAAAACTCCATTTTTTGTATACAGGCAGAATATTGGCAAAACAATAGCAACATTTTGAGTTTATATGTTTTTTGCGCTTCAAAAACCTCCTGCGTTTCGCAATTAACCTGTCAATTTTCACATAGGCCTATTTCACGGAAATTTGTCATTTCCCATGCTGGAAACTCAGTACTAGACCTTCATGACAAGAGTGGGACGCTAGGCTTTGATGGGTACGTTAGGTATTGTCAAACAATATAATTTGGCAACAATATTTGCTATTGTATCATTTTGTCCAAAATAAACAGATCTGGCTCCGCCATTTCATAAAACGAATTTTCTCACTGCGTGTGTCTCTAAATCACTAAAACTTTTGACTGCGCAAACACTATAAATTTAAAGCTTCACTAAAGATTGCGTAGCGTCTCCGTATTTTACTGCTTCTACAACGTTGTGGGCTGAACTTAGCTTGACAAAGACAGGTATTGACAGCAGCATATTTTTGAACACAGTATCAGTAAATAAGTTTATGAGCTTCTCAATAGGTTATTTTTTGCATGTAATTAAATCAAAGCCAATCATTTACCAACGCAAGCCAAAAAAGCAAGAAGAGACTATCAGCCTGTTGTGATGGAGTGCATTTTAGACAACAGAGCTTTTGTCAGACGCAAGTCGTTGAAAGAGAACAAACACATCTTCAGCAATAAAAAAACTTTTCTTCTAAATAAGTTCAGTTGGGCTACCAGAAAAAAACCTACTAGCCAGATTCATATAGATTTAATCCAGCAATTTACGGTAGTTTTTCTGAGTACAAACAGCAAATCTGCGATCGTTAAGTTAATCCACTTACTGAAACGTTGATTAAGCGATGTTAATTATTTAAGCTTAATTTTTTGATCGAGTATGTAACTTTTGATGTTATTTTACCATGTTTTTCTCCGTCCCATACCCTGTGTACTGATAGTAGCTGCTCCCATCCATATTACTAACGTCTAACGGCCATGATGAAGTTCCGCAACCTTGTAATCCAGATCTTTAAAAACATTGTGCTGTTATATCATTTGGCCAAGAAGACCAACTGAGCTCGTCTGAACAGCTTCTTTGTCCCGAAGAGCAAAAAGCGCTGTCCGGTTCTTAGAAATTTATTGCTAGATTGGAACTACTCTTGCAAGTGTCGGGCGATACCAGGCCAGAAACTTGTTCTTGCAGACAAAAAGGACGTTGCGTTTTACTAATCGCTTAATCAGTTAGTTTCTTTTTGTAAACCGAAGTCAAATCTATAACTTTTAAATATGGAACACTTGAACGACCTTGAAGCAAGATTTAATAAAATAAAACGTTTTCTGAATGTGCTATAGGCCTAAGGCAGTGGTTCCCAACCACCGGTCCGCGTAAATGTTTTTACCGGTATGAAAACTATTTTTTCCACGCATCATGCGAGACAACTCTATCATCTCTGGCTTTAATCAAAACAAAGCAAAGAGTTCGATTGTATGCTCCATTTGTTTCTCATATTGGCATCAAAACAACGACGAGTTTCCCACTTGCTTCTATTTGTGCAACAGCATGTCCACAAGTTAGCATTATTGTTTGAACTGATTGAAATTTTGTAGTAAGTTTTGTGTTATATTAATTGGGATTTTTTGTTGCTACTGGTATATGTTACACTAATTTCGATTTTTTGTTACCATTTCTCGAACATTTTTTGGTTTTTACCGGTCCGCCTATATGCAAAGGTTGGATATCAATGCAATAAAAGAAAACAGGCTTCTAAGGTTTTAGTTGTTTTTAATGCGAATTAGCGATTTTCTTGAGTATTAGGTATTAAGCATGAGGTTTAAGCGTATTGCTAGCAACAACCACTGTTATCAAGGAGAAAAAGAATTTACCATTGAAAAAAACATGGACTAAATTGTTTTTCGTAATACGTTATATCATGCAAAACAAATGTTGTAAACATCAACATTAATTACTTCCATTTTTAATATTTTCGTGGAAAGTAACAAGGTTAATGATTAATAAAAGCTCAATTATTAAGTTACCATTCAATTTAAAACAATAAAAGCGTATTTTGAACATTTTCCTTAAATAATTGCCATTTTTTTCTCCACAAAATCAGTTAGGTACGTTTAAACTTTGTGTATATGACGAAAACATAGGCTACAAAGATTACAAGACTTAGAGAGGACGCAAAGACTGAGTTACGAGTCTTGATAAACCTTTTTGTTAATTGCTAGACTCCAGACTAAACGCTTTTACAATTAGAGATTCAAATTTTAATGATTTGCTTTTCAAAAAGTGATAAACTTAGTTGCAATTTTAAAGAGATATGAAAAGTTATACAAGACTATTGATTGAATACGAGACTCAAATTACTGGCAAACAAGGAGTCGTCATATCCTTGTAAACAGCGCTCTTCAACCTTTTTTCTGTGGTATACCGTTTACAATTTTTCAAGAACTCGGTATACCCATTACCCAGCAATGTGTAATTGTGCACAGAAAACTTACAAGCAGAAAATTTTGATCACATGGTGTTAAGCACGCAAAAGTACAAAAAACGAAGTTTAATACTTTGTTTAATGGCTTGCTTGTTCTTGCATAATTTCGGCAATTCGGAGGTAACGCGGTGTTATTTCTTTCTCAATCCCTCCTCGCAT
Source organism: Trididemnum miniatum (assembly GCA_964006365.1). Lineage (NCBI taxonomy): Eukaryota > Metazoa > Chordata > Ascidiacea > Aplousobranchia > Didemnidae > Trididemnum > Trididemnum miniatum. The sequence continues at coordinate 14,092,572 of OZ023248.1, read as the reverse complement.
TAAAGAATCAATGTCAGGTATTGAGTTTCTTTGACTTGATTTCCACAAGACTGGAAAACCCTTCTTCACATAAATAAGTTGTAAACATCTGTACTAAGATATCAATGGCACGTTTTGCAAGATTTTTACATTCCAAAAATTCAAGAAGGTGAACCCAAAACTCTGGGTAATCCATTTCTCGGAGAGCAATCTTTTGGTTTAAATCAGCGCGGAGCTCCAGTAATTCTTCATCCTCTGTTGGTTCTTAATTAAATGGCTGAATAATCCAAGAGTTTGCTTCCAAACGTTTGTCATTGGCTTCAAGAAAGTATGCACACAAATTATCACCAAGCAAGTTTGAGTGAGCGACGATAAGTGTCGACAGGTTGTCTTCTGTGGAAGCGTCCTCAAACTCCCATTCAGACTCTTTCATGTACTGGCTCAATAAAAGAAAGTCGTTAAAGTTCCTGATGACATCAAAACTTATGATACAGAAAGCCCGCGTTTTTTCTGCCACCTAAACAGGACATGTAGACAGGGTGACTACGTAGGGGAAAAGAACACAAGAAGTTTTTAACCTACTACAGTGTCTATGATCCCTAAAGAGTTTGCAAAAACGCTGAAGAGTATTATTTACCCTGCTCACATACAATGATGGGCACGATAAACCCTTTTGTACTAAAGCAATACCGATAATGGATAGCTTCAAAAAATCCCTGGGCGATACCAATAAATCGCAATTTTTTAAAGCAATATCGGTAATCGATAAATTGTCGCTGATGAACTTTTCCGATAAATGTTGCGGTAAATTTTCAATATGTTTGACCAAGTTTTTTTTGTAAGTCAAATTGCAAAAATATTTTCATAGATTTTTCAAGAAAAGAAAGCAGTTCACGGACTCTGCCGTGGCATCAAACAGTTAGTTAGTTAGTTAGTGTCTTTTTTTTTAGTTAGAACAAAGCAAAAGAGAAATTTTTAAAGTTACAACAAGACTTTGTGGACACAGTGAAATTTTTTCATAACGCCAAACTCACTAACTTTGAACACTGTGTGCGTAAAGAATCGTTTATCGCGATAATTTATCGGCGATAACAAAATCTATTACAAAAGCGATATCGGTAATCGATAAATCCAAACTGTTTTGAGCGATAACGGTAATCGGTAATAAATTATTATCGCCGATAAATTATCTCAATAAATGCTCATCTCTGCCCACATGTCCAGGGTAAAAGGTTTCAAAAACTCACGAGCTTTCTCGTCATATTTAAATTTTTGATGTCATAATCACCATTAATTATGAGATCAAAAATGGATTATGATGCAGAAAGCCAAAGGGTTCTTACTTCTTGAAACCATTAAAAACTGGACATGATAATGGAACAATGGTACATCTGATGAAAAGTTTATAAGCTTTGTCTTTGATGACATACCTGTGATACTGCTCGTATACCCCTTGTATACCTCAGTTCAGCTGTATACCCCAAATTTGTTCTCGTATGCACTTGGGTATACCGTATACCCGGTTGAACAGCACTGCTTGTAAACATACTAGCCTAGCGTAGCCTATATCTAGTAATTTCTCTTCTGAATGAATGCAGATAACCCATGCGTTTTTTATCTAACCTGAACCATCATGAAGACCAGTGAATAAATTGTCTCATCATGCCTTGAGGTAGGACTAATTAAGACCCTATGTGAAAAAGCGTGAATCAGTGAGTTCTTTTCTATCAAATCTGCCATCTGGACTAATTTTCGAAAAAAGATCTTTCAAGTTTTTGGGTATCACGTAAAGCACATTCTTCTTTGATAGAAGTCACTTTCGAGAATCATGAATACGTTTCTTCGTTTTCCAATATGGTTCGAGACGAATTTTGTCAGTTTGATTTACTTGTACAATAGATAACTTAAATAATGACACCGCCTCATTGAAGATTAAAAACTCAATAGGATCGATCACTTAAAGGATGTCAAATGCTTAAAATAACATTAAAAAGGTTGCCTAGATATCTACTCCAAATTGACTTGAAGGTAGGATCATATATGCCAACTTCTAAGTTACTCAGTCTGCTAAGAGGCTCACATCTAAAGTTACTCAGGATGACATGATTTGGGCAAACGACTTGGAGAAAAGCCACAAATTGGTTAGAGAATTAATTTGCCTAGGCTAGGTCAAAAATACGGTACTCCACTCTAGCAACCCCCACCTTTAGCACCCACAAGGCCATCTACTCAATTGCAGCTGCAGACGCGTTTCGACCTTTTTAGGTCTTATCAGTGCAGCATAGCAACAACCCCCCTCAAAAAAAGAAAAAAACAAATTCCTACTTTCATTCTCCCAAAATTTATTGCAACCATTCCTCTAATCATGTCAACCTGAGTAACTTTAGATGTGAGCCTCTTAGCAGACTGAGTAACCTGGAAGTTGGCATATATGATCCTACCTTTAAGTCAATTTGGAGTAGATACCTAGGCAACCTTTTTAATGTTATTTTAATTTGATTTACTTGTTAAGACTCACTAATACTACTATAAAGAACAAATTAGGGAGCGCCCAGGTTCCCAAGTTTGGTAGGCTTTTGGTCAAGATAGACTATCCTCTCCTAGTCTTTTAGTCTTACATCCCGTTACTTTCGAAACTGCGTTGCTTCATGCACTGACTGTAACTCTAATTGTGTATCGTGGGAAGGCAAGATATTCTCGCTTCGAGGATTTAAGTGACGTATCATTATCACGGAATCGATGCAGAAGAGTCTATCTTAGCCAAAAGCCTACCAAACTTGGGAACCTGGGCGCTCCCTAATTTGTTCTTTATAATTAATACAAGGGTAACCGAAGTTAGCCTACCAAAGTGGTCATTGGGCAGTCCACACTCTGATGTTTTAATACTACTATGGCTTAGTACAACCTCAGTAATGCAATTGAACCTATTGTGATTGCAAAGAAAATGGGAATAGTTCTTTGTGACGTGTTTAGGGAATTCTTTGAGTCAGTCTTCATTTTTTTGCTTAATCTTTTCACGCATTAAATTTCAATATGCTTTCTCTGGTTGTAAAATGGTAGGCCATATGCTAATTACAAGTGTGATTTGGAACACCAAAGATGTTTGAAACACACAATAGGCTATCAGTTGTGTCACGCAAAATTAAAAACCCTGTTTCTTTTCCTGTAAGCTGTGAGCAAACTGAGCATAAATGCACACCATATGCGATGCACAGTAACAAAAAAAAAAAAAAAAGATGACGACAAAATACAAGGTGAATTTCTCAAGCTTTTTAGGAGAGTAGCCTGTTTGAAATAATATTTCTGCCTTAAGATTTTGCTGAACTGTAGATCAATGCAGTGATGTTAGATGAGTCTGTGAAATAATGACCTTGTGTTCAATCTGGCCTTCCAGTTTTTCAAAAAACTGATTCAACAGGAAAAGTTTGGAATTAAGTAACATAATATGGGACAGAGATCAAGCCACTTTTTGCACATTTTTTTGTCTGTTTCGTTATCGGTTGGTTGTCGTAGCGATAAAGACATCGCTATCGGCGTGAGAGGCCCTGGGATCGATTCTCGGGCCGGTCAAATTGGACCCATGCAGTGTTGTTAATGGCTCGTCACTGCTGCAACGATTCTTCGGAGCTGTGTTGCCAAGGCGCTCAGTCGCGGATGTGGACCCCGCCACTCGTTAGTCGTTGCACGCTTCTGCGTAATACAGAGTGTAATGAAGATTTGATGTTGGATCTTCAAGTCAGTTTTGTTTTTTCTCGATGACAAAGACCGCGTTGAATGTTCAGATAAATTCCATGTACAGGAAGTATGTCAATGTGATGCAGCTCATAATAATTATACTTTGTTAATGGTCGTAGTTACAACATGTTGCGCAAAAGTTCAAATCCATCGGCGGGAAGAAAAGTGGCTGTTTATGAAGCACCAAATTTATCAAGTAAGTTGAAATGACTGTGTCAAACATGCAACTTTAGGTTAGTTAGGATATTTTGCGTGACCTAGTAGCCTATGGAATAAAAAGATAGTGATCAGGACATTATTGCCCGACCCACATGCGCGATTTTCGGGGCTTTAGGCCCACGATTCTTGGTTCTATTTTGCTGTATTATAAACAATTTTTCGATGCCATAACCGCTGTTTTCATTATGACATGAATAAATTGATTATGATGCAGAAACTATAACCAACAACCGTGAGCCTACAGCCCACGAAAGTTGGACCTGTGAACAGGATACATACAATATACATGCTTTAAACCTGCGAGAGATAAATATTGCTTTGAGTGTAGAAGACTTATTCAAAATCTTTTTGATTTCTGGCCCAGTCCGCTATATTAAGTCTAGAAAAAATCACTTCATAATTACTTTGGATGGATAAAGCGGGCTTGGATTCATCTATACTGGTTGTCCAATTGCGACAAAAGAGATATAAACCCAACTCCAAAACCCCCATGACTATCTCATGAAATTGAAAACTACGGCTGCGTAGAATGGGAACCTTAGCTAAGCAAAAAACCTTGGGCTTTACTTTCTGGAAAAAGGTAGCTTGAATTGCATAAAAAAGGGGGGTGAATATTTGGGGTGCTTAGTTATATTGTGTGTTTTTATGCACTTACTTCAAGTTGTGAATTAAAAAATGTGATAGATTTCTTCCAAAATATAACCGTGCCATTTTACAAAACTTTTGTTTGTTTCATCTAGGAGGTGAGCAAATTCTTCTAGTATAATTAAACGGCCGCATGAAAGCTTAGCCGACCTAGGTCAAATTAATTATACTTGTTTAAATATTGGCTTTGTGCCACTCTGCCTCAGAGCGTGACGTTTTGGATAAAATTGTTTAATTAAAACAAAGCGAGCATCATTTTGATAAATGTGAAAAAAATCTTTGGAACAATAAAAGACTTTTATATGCTAGTCGTAGTCGTACAACTGAAAGTTTGGCAGAACACGCTTGTTTTCTTCTTGAATTTGACTTAGACTCATTTACTTTGCCAATTTTTGGAAGAAGGTAACCTTGAGAAATCTGCCTGTGAGTGCCAAGGGGTAACTACGGTACGGAATGATTTTCCGTACTATTTTCCTCTAAAAATATGCCGTACCGTAATTTCGTACCTCGAAAAATTACCGTACGTAACAGTACGGTACGGAATTTTTTCCTTATGGTAATACCGCACCTTTCCGTAACATATTTTTTCAACCAGTTTTCGTCAAGAAAAATTCAGCAGGAAACTTTTTTCATTGCATTTTTTTATATTTAGTTGCACATTTATTCTCCAATCACGATAAAGCGATCAATGCGCTATACGAGCTCGCTTAGGAGTTGCCAGCCATCTGTCTACCACACCAAGATGGGGGGATCCCGCTAAGTGCCTTTCCAAATGGCACCATAAGTAGCTTGCCGGCTTGTTCTTCACACTGTCCCTCTAATGCTAAGCGTCAAGCAGGGAAGCTGTGAATACCAATTTTAAAGTCATTGGTTTAATCCGACTCGGAATCAAACCCCGGTCTATACCGCTCCCGAGGCGAAGGCTGTTACCACTCGGTCATCTGAGCTGTAAAAGTCATGCCAAAGTCCAGATTAATCGTTCTTCTATTTAAGCTGTTGAACAAAACTTTGCTTTTATAGGCTACAAAACTTTATTGATTATCCTCCATACCAGTAGAGAAAAAAGCGAAAACTTTAGGGGGGGAGGGCAGGGCCGGTTTGATAGCCAATGATTGAGGAAATTCAGTTTCGTTTGCCCTCGAGCAGCAACCTCTACAAAGTTTCTCATCCGGAAAGGGGGGTGGGGGTGTCCCAGTGCCCCTCCTGGTTACATACCAGACGAAATCAAGAGTTTTAATACCTCAATGAATTATTAAACATAGCATCGATATTCAAACATCAGAACAATGAATCAAAGAACAATAGTTGCAGCAAAGGCCCAGGCTACAGGCCTGCAAAAATATGAGGTCTCACCCCTCCACTAAAAAGCTTTGTTCTCACAAAAAAAGGAACGCTTTGTATGCTGTTAACTGATACCTATTGGTAGAATCGTATTTTGTTTTATTGCTTCTTTTTACAATAAATAATTGTTCTTTCCATAGATCGGCATAATTTCGATAATTATAACTTAACGGCACATCATGAACTGGCTCCACTACACGCAGGATTATGATTGAACAATCGAGCTATACTTATGGCATAACAATTTTGCTTGTTCACAATATTGCTGTTTAAAATATTGTGAGGAGTGACTGGTGGTGTGAGCGGCGAGCGCAACTGACGGGGTAAAGTCATAGGCAAGAAGGAAAAGTGCAGTACTTGAAAGCGAAAGTGCAAAGCGTGCGTTACTGGAGTACCAAAAGAGTACGGTACGGTACGGAAAATATAATACCGTATTTCCGTACCGTACCGTACTTTTTCTAAAAATTCCATACGTAATTCCGTATGGTACTTTTTGCCAAAATCTAACCGTGCCGTAATTCCGTACCGAACCGTACCGTAGTAACCCCTTGGTGAGTGCATGCAACACAAATTTAAGTAAGCTGGTAACGTGGCATATGTAAAACTACACTATAAGTCTGGGGCACCGTTTGGAAAAGAGATACTTAATTTGCAGCACATATTTTCAGCTTATTTAGTTCAAAATATATCCGATTTCAGTGTTGAAAACTTACACTTACGTATTGGGCAAATTGTGCGTTCAGTCAGACCAAAAGACACCACAAAATAAGATGGAAATTTCTAATAATCAAGCGGAGCTTGCCGGCTTAATTACAGTATGCAACTTTTTCAAAGGAAATACGGGGCAAATTGTATCATAAGCATTGTTGGGAAAAATCGTTTGTAATCGCTATTCGGTTGCGATATTCTTTACTTTTTGTTCATCAAATGCACTAGAGCCTTTACTTTTTTGAATGAGTATCGCATATGGCCTTGTCTTTACTTTTGTTTCGGTGCAATTCGATATTCCATATTCGATTCTTTTTGTTCAAGTTTCTTTATCTCGCTTTAGTAAATTTAAAATAATCGTCGGTATGTCGATTACCTTGTTTTTGCGGATAATTTTTTTTTGTGCCCAAAAAACAAAAAAAAAACATCTTTAATAGCAAAGTTGCTTTGCATATACTATGTCCGTCGTTGTCAGTAAGTTATCGCATGAATGTGAGGACATCACAAAAAATGCTTGGCGTACACCTCTAAATGCTCAATGTAATATCAAATATCGATTACAATATTCTTTACTTTTTAAAACTGCCATCGAAATCAATTATTTCTTTACTTTTTTGGGTATCGATTCCCAACCCTGACCATAAGTCTAAGGCTGCGTTCGCACGTAGCGGTTTTCACCACCAAGAACAAAAACTCAGGCGAGGGTGAACGCATTTTCTCGTCGCGAAACCAGATTTCGTCCATACTCAAATTGAGCCTTCACACATAGCTATTTTCACCTCTTATGGAAGTAGGACAAGAAAGCCGCAAATAAGTCTGATACTTTCGACGTGGTTCATCGTGAATCAAGTTGGAAATGTAAGAGATATCACGTAATTTTCGTGAGACATCTCCTTCAGTTTATGACCTAATCAAAGACATGAAGCTTAATTTCTGCAAATTGTGAATAGATCATGGAAGAGAGAAGCAAATCGTTACTGTTTGGTTGCTGTGTTAGTCTGTTGAAAAATCTGTGGCAGATGATCTGAATTTAGATAACGCTGAAAATGTTGAAAAAGTGATGTTTCACAAAAAGTCCCGTGATATTTCTTTTAAATTTTCAACTTGTTTACGATGAACCATATCGAAAGTTTGCAATTTATTTTGTAGGTTATTACTTTTTCATCCTATTGAGAGCACAATTTGTCTGATGTAATAAATCGAAAAGTTTGAAATTTCCTACTTATTTTGCTAGTGTTTGTGATCTGACTTAAAATACAACTTGTTCGATAATTAAGTCGAAAATTCCAGACATTGAAATCGGACATATTTTGGACTCAATAAGTTGAAAAAATATGTGTTCCAAATTAAATAATGTTTTTCCAAGCGGCGCCCCGTACAAAACGTCGGTTTAATTATTGTCACTGTGCACAGTGTGCCGTGTCCATGGTCTGCTTCTCGACTCGAAGGCCAGCTGGTAGCTTAGTAGCGGCTTATTGCTACAAGTAACACCTGTATTAGAGTTTTCAGTTAATTTAGTTTTGTGTGTAGTAGGCCTATTTAGCAACGTTCTATACCCACAATGCCTTTGTAGTGTAAGTTGCTTTATAAATCCAGCCAATTGAACTGGATTTACTTGCATCTCGTTGTATTGTTCAATTATTTCTGTTGATCAGTATTGCTGGTTGCTGTGCTACATGTACGTTAGGGTGTTGCAAACGCCCTTATGTGGCCAAAAACAAAATTACTTTTGTTATATGGTGACCAGTCCAGAAAAAACTCCAGATATGAAGTTTTAGCAAAATTGAACATTGTTTAGGTGTTCCGCTTTTCATTTTTATGAAAACAGGCTTATCGAAGCAGGAAATTTTTCTATCTCCTTAACCACTTGTGCTAGAAAGTTGGTTGATGGTCCAAATGACTCACAAACATCAAGTTTCTATCTAACTTACAAAGGAACTATATGGCTATTGTGCTTAGTTTTCGAGTTATTGCGTTAATTACGTTTCAAAGTCAGGTTTTGGGGGATGCAATGTTATTACTCCGTCTATTTAAGCTACCTCATAATGATACAAAGCGAAATCAGATACCAACATTGCTTAGGCTGCATGACAATATAGTACCAGTATTCTAGCTCATGGGTGGACTGGAAGTCTCTTAGTTTTTTCAATTTTGTGTTTGATTTGCGTATAGATTACAAGCTGATGTGTGTAATACAGTATTGATGAGTTAAATGTTAAAAAATTATCATAGTGCTACTTGGTAAACAAATTATCCGCAAGAATACGATGACTAAACGCCATAGAGATCCCCGTTTGTTTTTGCTGGGATCTGTTCCAACTCAAGACGACATCCACATTGTTACAAGCAAACTACCAACCAACAAGCAAGTATTATTAGCATTTATTGCTAACAAAGCAGAACTCGACCAAACCAAAAACAAAAAGCCTTTTCATCACAGTCATCTGCATTTTCTGGTGCAGATGATTGTGATGAAAGTTAATCGTCAGAACTATTGGCAAGCATTGCAACTGTTGCTTCTTCATTTTTTCTCATTTCTTCTGCTTGTTCAAGTCTGACCTGAGCTTCTTTTCTGTTGTCTCACTTCCAGTTTGTACGTTTTGATATCTTTTCCAGCTATTGATGCAGTGCGATCATTCTGTATTGATAAAAAAAATGCTTTGTCTGTTGTGTTGGATAACTTGCTCCAAACATCTTTCGGCCAGCAGGCCAAGGTTTCTTGCATGCGTCAATCCTTTCTTTGGCTCTCTCTATTTCTCTTGTTTCTTTTTTGATTTTCATCAAATTTTGCATACTCCTATTATGTTGCACTATAACTTGAGCAATCTTGTTTGCTTGTTTTGTCGAAATTCTTGCTCTGGCATAAATTGGAAAAATCTGTTCAGTTGCGATTGACATGGCAGCTTTGAACATCGGGTTTTTGTTTTTGGTTTGGTCGAATTCTTCTTTTTAGCAATGAATGCTAGTAATACTTGCTTGTTGGTTGGTAGTTTGCTTGTAACAATGTGGATGTCGTCTTGAGTTGGAACAGATCCCAGCAAAAACAAACGGGGATCTGTATAACGTTTAATCATTGTATTCTTGCGGATAATTTGTTTACCAAGTAGCACTATGATAATTTTTTAACTTTTAGTTCATCAGTATTGCACACACCAGCTTGTAATCTATATGCAAACCATACACAAAATTGAAAAAACTAAGAGACTTCCAGTCCACCCATGAGCTAGAATACTGGTACTATATTGTCATGCAGCCTAAGCAATGTTGGTATCTGATTTCGCTTTGTATCATTATGAGGTAGCTTAAATAGACGGAGTAATAACATTGCATCCCCTCAAAACCTGACTTTGAAACGTAATTAACGCAATAACTCGAAAACTAAGCACAATAGCCATATAGTTCCTTTGTAAGTTAGATAGAAACTTGATGTTTGTGAGTCATTTGGACCATCAACCAACTTTCTAGCACAAGTGGTTAAGGAGATAGAAAAATTTCCTGCTTCGATAAGCCTGTTTTCATAAAAATGAAAAGCGGAACACCTAAACAATGTTCAATTTTGCTAAAACTTCATATCTGGAGTTTTTTCTGGACTGGTCACCATATATTAAAAGTAATTTGTGATCAGCACAGTTTTTCATTTTTGAGGGGCGTTTGCAACACCCTAATGTACATAAGTGATTAAAAAAATTTAAGGAATCGTTTATTAGTTCAGCATTGCTAATAAATCAAAGTACAAGGTTGCCCATATTGCCGAAGCAGTACATGGTGTTACTGATTTGTTGAATCAGGTCAAGCAGGTTTGCCCACGCAGAGTTCTCAGTGGGCCGAAAGTATTGAGCCCGACCTGACCCGAACCCTATTTGTCAAGTCCAAACCCGAACCGAACCCGAATCTTCATTTGTAAGCCAGTCTGAGCTTGATTTAAATCCGAAATCAAAAATATCACTTTAAATTTTGAAGAAGTTTTAATAATAAAAAAGAAGTTTTACCCATCCACAGCAGTCACACTGATGCGATAGATGCGATTTTCTTTTTGCTTTATTCCAGCGTTCTCTTTGCTGTATTCCAGCGATCGCAAAAACCCTATCGCTCACTGAAAATCTCGATTTTGCTCCGGCGTCTGGCCCAATTGAAACCGGACACTTTTTTAAAACTAAGCCCGAGCCCGGCCCCCCTTGACGACTCTAAGTTTGCCTGAACTTTCCTCCCCCGCCCCCCCCCTCCCAAAAAAAAAACAGCACAAAGCGCAACAGTTTGCTAATGCCTTTTCGACCTTGAAATCTCATCAACATATTTGTGCTTCTACATCTTCTGCTGTAGTTTGGCTGCAAGGATACAAGCGGAAACTTTTTGTGAAGGGCACGTAAATAGGGAATTCAAAGGCACAATTTTTGTGGGAGAATCTGAGTCGATAGCGTCTTTAAACGAGTATCAAAAGATCTGAAAAGAGAGCGCGCACAAACGAGATTTTTCTGCGTACGCCAATGTTTTCTCAAACTACGCAGGCGTGTATCTTCCGAGTCAAAGGTATTGTGATTGCCATTATTCATAACGTTAAAATCTCATTTTAAGTTTGCGCTTTTGAGCAGTATTCCAGTTTCATTTATTTTTAACACATTTCAACAGCGGAGATTGCTTGTTTTTGTGATTGATATTTCAGTAACTATAACTTTGCTGAGCCACCGTTTTCCAGTAATTTTAGCGTATTTTTTACTATGTTTTTAACTGCCAAGTTATGACAATTTGAGTTAGAACTTCTTGCTTTTTTCTCCAAGATCGTAAATTTTTTACGCAGCCAATTAAATTTGTGTGAACCGATAGTAACCCTTATGTTTTGTAGATGTATCTCGAAGCGCCGACGGAAGACGATCGTTACCAGCTAAAGGTTTGAAGAAAGGTCCGCTAAGAATCCGCGATCCTCGAGATACAAACGTAAGGAGAGATTACCTCCACCAAAAAGAAGCGAAATAATGTATTTTTCGATGAAACAGTAAAACACTGCAAAGTAGGACTTGGCTAGCATTCAAGCCATCACGGGAGATGGGGAAAGAGCCTTTTAAATTTAGGCCCATTTATTCAAACTTTGTAAAAACTGATTTTAACCGAGGTTTTTCACATAGGACTTCATGTCGAAAAAATTTTGTTGGACGTGAGATTATTACTTAGACCAGCATCGCATTTTCTTTGTTTGAGCTGCTGTTTTTCTTACCTTCGTCTCGCTTATGGTCTCAAGCAAATAGTATTTGCTTGGAGTGTAATTTCTAGTGTGCTCGAATGGAAATTTGGTTCGATTCTTAGGTCAGTTAAATCAAATCACGAATAATACTACCGGTGACTTATAACACTGCAACGATTCTCTATGCTTGTAGATTTGATGTTCGGCTCTCTAGTTGTAAAGACTATGGACTTGGGTTTAATTCCGAGTTGGGTGAAACCAATGACTCTGAAATTGGTATTTACGACTTCCTGCTTGACGCTCAGCATTGAAGAGACAGTGTGGAAAACAAACCGGCTAGTTTACTTGTTGTGTCGTCGGGAAAGACACTTAGCGTAATTGGAGGATAACTATAGTGTACAACTAAAAAGACTAATGAATCCTTTAACCTCGTGACGGACAACGCTTTTGAAAAGTTTAAATTCGACTTTAAGCCAAATGAATTGAACCAAATCAGCATTCTTGATTGTGTATGCATTAATCAAGCTAGAGTTTTAATAAACTTGGTGAAATTTATATTAATATTGTGTAATTAACTTCGGTTATGATTTATAGGACAGAAGTGAACGAAGTAGTATCAATAATGAACAAACAAGAAGATATTCCGTAAATCACATGGCGCACTCTGGCGGACAACGAAGAATATGCGAGAGACAAGATGCTCCACACCGACGTAAATCGGCACCCGCAATGCCGACAAAAACCACAGACTTAAGTGATGAAGAAAGACTAATAATTGCAAGACACAGAGTGCAGCATATGAACGGAATGAAAAATTCACCTGATTTAAACGTGCAAAAAAAAACAAGTCAACCCAAGAAAAAAGTTTCATTTATTACTCCAGCCGAAGAACTTGCTCTATCTCCCCTAGCGGAAGAAGACGAGTACTAAGCAATTTTTTATTTATCCGAAAATTGACTCTTACTTTTTCTCTTTTTCAACGATCACACTAAACACCGCAAAAGACTGAAACACAGCAAAGGACGACAAAGGACCTCAAATTGATGTACTAAACACCGCAAAAAACGACATAGTACCTTAAATTAATCTACTAAACACCGCAAAGAACAGCAAAAGACTTGGAATCATATCATAACAAAGAACTACAAAGGACTTTAAATTAAGGTTAGGGTTAGGGTTAGGTTAGGGCTAGGGTTAGATTAGGGTTAGGGTCCTTTGTCGTACTTTGCGGTGTTTAGTACATCAATTCGAGATCTGAAGAATTTGCAAGGGACAAATTAATGTTTCGACTATAACAAAAGTCTCGTCAGCCTTGCTACGCACAACCAATCCAGGCTAAACTCATTCCAGACTGTAAAGACTCTTTTTTTGCATTGCTTTACCTGTACATCTCGACTTCACCTCTTTTCTAGGTTGTGCCCTATTTTTAGCAGGCGACTGGCCCCAAACAACGATACCCAATGAAAGAACCTATAACCACTAACCCACAACTAAGTTACCGGTAGCCTAACTAGCCCACATGGGGGCTTCTAGTGATGTGGGCTAGTTAGGCTACCGGTAACTTAGTTTCTAGTTAACTAGCCCACATGGGGGTAACTTAGTTAACTAGCCCACATGGGGGCTTCTAGTGATGTGGGCTAGTTAGGCTACCGGTAACTTAGTTGTGGGTTAGTGGTTATAGGTTCTTTCATTGGGTATCGTTGTTTGGGGCCAGTCGCCTGCCAAAAATAGGGCACAACCTAGAAAAGAGGTGAAGTCAAGATGTCCAGGTAAAGCAATGCAAAAAAAGAGTCTTTATGGTCTGGAATGAGTTTAGCCTGGATTGGCTGTGCGTAGCAAGGCTGACGAGACTTTGGTTAAATTCGAGATCTTTTGTCGTACTTTGCGGTGTTTCAGTCCTTTGCGGTGTTTAGTAGGACCCTTTTCTCAATTCAAAAAAATCTGCCGTTTTAAATTCAACGCGTTGCTAAATGTTCAATTCAGAGGCGTAGCGAGGAATTTCCAAAGAGGGGGCCATAATTTTCATTAATTTTTTCAAACGTATTTTTTTCGGCAGAACTTATTTGAAGCTGATTGTGAAACAAGAAAGGCTCTAGGGAGGTTCGGGGGCATGCTCCCCGGAAAAAGTTTGAAAATTTACATGTTGTAATGGCTATTTTATAGTGCTTTTTGAATAGTTTTCAGGCAAATTTTGTTTATATTTTTTGACCCTAATTCTAAGTGCTTCGCCAATATGATGCATTTTGTTCGCACATTTTCGATTATGCGTGCTTAAGGCGTAAGGCTTATCGCTATCGAAGAAGTTCGAAATTATGGAAAAATTGTACTGGCCTACATTAAAAACATTTTTGAAAATGGCTGGTGGGAGGATGCATAACCCTCATTTAAGCTCCCTGAATCCACTCCGGCCATAAGCTACAGAAACCATCAAAAGAGTCTGGCATGCAGTATTTCAGTCAATCGGCACCATTAGTTTTGTTCTATTTCACTAAAAAGCAGAGTCAAAAAAGGGGGGAGCATGGCACAATGCCCCCCCCCCTCTTACTTACGCTCCTAGTTCAATCTACAGCAAGTTAAAAGGCAAAAATCCAAGCTCTTAATGAGCTTTACTATAATTACAAACAACTCCAAACTTTTATATGATTTTCATCGAAATCGGTTGAATGTACTGTTCTTGTAAGTGTCAGATGTGTGTTTTTTGAATGTTTGTTCATATTGTTAATGTTTTTCTTTTGTTTTTGTGTACTAACGTTGCTGACAGGTTGTCGAAAAGAACTCGAACCTTTACATTTGCCTTGCCAAAATCAAACCGTCACTGAACCAAATAGCTTAACGTTTTAAGACAGCGTATTTGTAATGAAAATCACCCACAAAACAAATAGAAAAAGTTTTTAAATTCGCTTCAATTTCTATGAAGATTTTAAGACAGAGCATGACTCATTTTCTAAAACTTGATCGATGATGTTTGAAAGGTTATGGCCAGGGGTGGGATTCAACTTTTTTGTGAGCTGGTTTTATTATAAAAATTACATTTTTTGTCAGTTCTGTTTTAGCTAATGGTACAAGTACAAACAGCAATGCTGACAGGTTCGCTGATCTAGTGAAATTACGCGAGACGCTTCAATCGTACCAGTGCCAACCTGCTCAGAGTCTCATCACTGGTTGGCCCCGGCTTGCTTTGTCTGAGTCAAGCTTGATAGTTTATGCAACTTTTTGCAATATTTAGTTTTAGAAATTCTGACATCATGTAGAATCTTCTTTACGAACCATTTAAACTTTTCGCTCACTTTTATCAAAGCAATATATAATTGATTATACAGGTCAGATATCCAGGTACGGCAGTAAATCAAATGCAGTTGGGAAATTAAATGTTAACTTTTAATAACCTTCAGTTTATACAGTATAAGCTGGAATGTTTCAAATATTTTAATCCAAACACATCTACAACGCACAGGCTAATCGGTTTATTTTCCGCTTTGCAGGGTGTTAGACCTATCTTTTTTCTTGTATTTCCTTTTCAGATTATGCAGTAGTCTGCCGGCACTAGCAATTTTGTCTATTGAAAACGATTTTGTCGATACCCTCTCTTTTGATGACACATTTTCGAAGTTAGCTTCAGCGAAAGCGACCTCATGATGAGAAATTACACCTTCGGTTTTTGTGTAGTGTGAGTTTTTTGATTGAATAATTCATATCCCAACATTCTTCTGTCACCAGAAAACAATGAAGCGTTATGCATAAGACAATCCAGACTTGTTTCCGTGTTTTGGGTGAACGATTGCTTCTTAGTTCTAATTCGCTGCTTGTTAAAACTGCCCAGCAGATTGCAAAGGCATCATTGTAAAGCATCTGATGCAAGGACGCAATAATGAAGCCTAGGCGAGAGTCGAACCACGGTTAGGCTGTTCATAGTTGTGGTAATGTAAAGCACTGCGTCGCAAGGCGTCACTCTTTCGATGTTGATCATGGATGCCATTATATATTTTTAGGGAAACAAGCTGCGTTGCTACGCCACAGCGCCGGTAGGCTTAAAAGGGAACTGTAACGAATTTCATTGATGGGTGCACACAGCAGTAAGATGATACAAAGCCTTTTGAGAAAACCTGGTGTTACTTTGCGATTTAGTTTAAGAGAAATCACTTAAAATCCGTCTACCTCCGCTAATCCGCTTTTTGGCTGATAACGTCATTGGTCGTGTAGAACTGAAACTGCGTATTGGAGAAGCAGTGTAATCACATACATTATGTGAGCGTGTTGTGCTTAGTAGAATGCAGATAGAATGTGTTTTGCTGAGTTTGTGTTTGCACGATAGTTAGTTGAGTTTAATACATTCTAAAAAGCCTACTTTAAAAGACTAGACTTACTTATGTAGCCTAGGTTGCTGGAGGAAATACGGGTTATCCACGTATAATCTGGTAATGTAACTATACCACTTCTATACTGTTACCAGCATAAGCTTGCTGAAAAGATACTGTCACCGGAGTAGGCTCATTAAGTCAGACTCATAACTCAGTAATGCAGGCCAAAGCCATTCAACCAAGTGCAAGCCACTGGCTTATTTCTTTGGCTAGGCAACTTGTGCCGGTACTGTGGTACTGGTACCTCGTTTCTGTAGCAATGTAAGTGATGTGGGCTAGTTAGGCTACTGGTAACTTAGTTGTGGGTTAGTGGTTATAGGTTCTTTCATTGGATATGGTTGTTTGGGGCCAGTCGCCTGCTAAAAATAGGGCACAACCTAGAAAAGAGGTGAAGTCGAGATGTTCAGGAAAGCAATGCAAAAAAGAGTCTTTACGGTCTGGAATGAGTTTAGCCTGGATTGGCTGTGCGTAGCAAGGCTGACGAGACTTTTGTTATAGTCGAAACATTAATTTGTCCCTTGCAAATTTCTCATACATTGAAACACTTTGTCCAAGACGGAGTTATTAATAAAACTCTGCTGCAAATACCGGTACCGGTACCTCGTTAACTAGAAGCTAAACAAGTCTTAGGAAAAAACTATTTGCTAAATTAGGCTACATAGCCTATCCTAGTCCCTACCGCATTTCGAGGGCACCTTGATAGTAATCTTTTTTAAACAAAAATTTCTAGCTTCTAAATAGGTTGATAAACCAATTTTGAAGTTTCCTGGAAACTTGATCCTGTCCTCCACTACTAGGTTCGGAAAACCAACTACTAAAAAGTCAAGAAGAAAACTATCTGGTAAAACGACCAAACTGTCCTCACACCTGTATCATTTCGAAGCCTCTGGAAAATGTTTCTTTTTATCTAATTGAAAAGCTAAAAAAATTCTCTCCTCTAAAACATCTCCGAATTCTAAGCCTCCTCCGATACTAAAAAAAAGTAATGTCGATTTTTAAACGAACTATTTATCTCCGTAATAATTAAGGTAAAGTGACCACCAAAACAACTCCTTCGAAGCGTCATAAAGAAATGAAATGTCATAATGCAACAACAATTATCACTAATAACAAACTATGCAATCCATTTTTATGATCATTTCGTACTTGCCCTCGACATCATGAATGAAAACAATAATGTAATTATGATGACATAAATGACAATTATTCAATGAAGATGGTAGACGCGGGCTAGGAACGCAGGCATGCACATAAAACAAGTCAGCATGTAGTCGCGCATGATGATCTTCAGAAGGAAACCGTTGGCAACTAAGGAAAGAACCCATTGACCAATCAATTCCGCTCTCGCTGTTGACCAATCACATCCGCCCGATGTTGATCAGTCAGCAGTGACTAGTCTCGATGCATGCTCTTTCTATAAATTCGCGTGCAATGCCTTCTTTCCTCAGTTGCCAACGGTTTCCTTCTGAAGAGAGTTGGCCGAAAAGATCTTCAAGGAAATAAACAGTCGTTTTCAAGACTACTCAGTCTTAAAAGAGAAAAAACAGCCTTTTTCAAGACTTTTACTTTAACCAGTCTTTTTCAAGACTTAACTTTTAAAGAGATGAACCCGTCTATCGCCCATGCTGTTTTAAGATTTTGTACCACTAAAAACCTATTCAAATAAACTACTGTCCTGGGATCGGTATACCGTATGAATTTTCAGTTTATTGCTTGACTACGCTTTGGTGAGTGTTGAGTTTGTCAGTCACTTTCATCATTGTATTGATAACGCATTGCCATCAGTTGGCTTTTTATTTATCGCACTTACGTCGTAAAGTACCCATTATTAGTCACAATGTTTTAGAGAGGCAATTTATATGTCTTCATTCTTTCGTCATCCCGCTGTAAGTTAGCACCACAATACAAGGTTACAGGAGCGTATTTAGGGGGGCATTGTGCCATGCCCCCCTCCTTTTGACTTTTTCTTTTAGTAATAAAGAACAAAACTAATGGTGCCAAGTGACTGAAATATGCCAGACTTTTTTGATGGTTTGTGTAGCTTATGGCCAGGGACGGATCCAGGGGGTATAAACCGAGAGTATGCATCCTCTCACCTACCACTTTCAAAAATGTTTTTGATGTATACAGCTTTTCCATAATTTTGAAACTCTCCGACAGCAGTAAGCCTTACGCCTAGTACGCATAATCGAAAATGTGCGAACAAAATACATCATATTTGGCGAAGCACTCAGAATTAGGGTAAAAAAATTTAAACAAACTTTGACTGAAAATTATTCAAAAAGCACTAAAATAGCCATTGGAGCATGTACATTTTCAAAATTTTTCCGGGGTAGCATGCCCTCGGATTCCCCCTAAAACCTTTCTTGTTTCCCAATCAGCTTCAAATTTGTTCAGCCGAAAAAAAAATCCGCTTGAAAAAAAAGGGGAAATCATAGAAATTACAGTATGCTAGGTTCGTATAATAACATGTTTTATTAAGCTTCAATTCTTGGCGGTTAAGGTTGATTTAAGAGTCAGCACCCTTAATTTTAGTTTTTCCTATTTTTACCCATTTTATTATTGGAATGCAAGTTCAGAGGTCAGGTAGTATTATTATATACCAGAGCACAGTTTAGTTTCTAGTCAAAACGGAAGTTCTGTAGTTTACTTTGAATTTTGCTTAAGCTTAGGTCTGTAGCGTATCGAACTTTAATCCTTAGTTATACAACGGTTCAGAGATTTACTGTTAAACATTTTGATGTAATGTTTCACATTATTTACAAATACTGTATTGCCATGGCCTACTTTTCATAGTCGCAACGATAACACATCATCCGATCGTTTCCGCTCAAACCTGTTTCTATTGAATGCGTAAAATGTTAAATTAGATTAGCGATGAAACTGTAAAGTAAACAGTCAAAAGTTTATACTTTAATTATGCTAATTATATTTTAATTATGCATAATGAATTATATTTTAATTATGCATAATTATATTTCGAATTTCTTATGTTTTAATTATAATTTAATTATGCATAATGTATTTAAATCCAAATTATTTTATGTGTTTTTATATTCTATTCGAATCAGATTAATGGTCAAACTGTGAGTTGTGAGTATTAGAAGTTTGAACGAACGCAAGTATTGAGTTTCGACGTGCCAATGCCTCCATGCCTATTCCTTTTTTCGGCTGCAGCTTTTTTCACTTTTATCCCGTCTTCCCCAGAAACTCTTGTTTTACACTCCCCGTAATGATAAGTCTCCTTGGCTCATTGAGATAAATTTGCTTAAACTTAGCGTCATTTTGTTATGCTGGGGAGGGGGGCGACGATGATATGCAGTAACGTAAGGAGGCAATGGCACAAAAAAGTGTGAGAACCACTGGTCTACAGTACACCGCTATTTCTTCAATTGAAAGTACTCAAAATCGATGATGTGTACAAATTCCAAGTTGTTAAAATGATGCATAACATAAAGTTTAATAAACAGCGGCACAGAGCCACTTGATAGTTCTGTAAAATTGGAAAAATTACGCAATCATGATATACGGGAGCATCAACCAAATCTAATTTCTTTTTGTCAAAAATTCGCTCAAACTTACAGTAGGAAAACCCTTGTTTACATTTGCAGGAGCTCAAATATGGCATAAAGTTCCACATAATTTGAAGTCTTTGTCTAAAAGCAAGTTCAAGAAGTCATGTTTTAATTTTTGTTGCAACAATATGAAGCGAATTGATAGCTTGTGTTAAAAAATTGCTAATAAACATTTACGTATACTTTGATGATAATTTGAAGGCAAGTAAGTATTTATTCGTTATCTCTCTTTTTTTGTTTTGTTTATTTTATTTTGTTTAGGTTTTATAATGTAGAATTATTTCCCAAGTTGTACGTATACTTTTGCATAGCTTGCGTGCGCTTTTGTGTTTTCCAAGTGTGTTCTTTCTTTACCCTGTAAACATGTATTAATTTGAAACGACCTAAGAGGCGGCCGCAGACTCGATGACCGTATGGTCTTTCGCTGTCTCCTCATCAAGAGATTGATTGCTGGTTCTCATAAACAATTGAATGCATGATTTGGAAAACGTCACAATTCAAAAAAACAAGTTTTGAGAAAATCAGAAAAAACTTTCAATATTTTTGTGTGATGATTGCATAGAGTAGTCACGTTTATTAAAAATACTTACTAACCTAGAGGTTCCAAAGCAATGAAACCCATTGCACCATTATGTTTAGTTCACACGCAAGAAGTGTTTAAAATTTGAAAACTTGGGTCGTTTTTGGTACATATTTTGAAAACGAAAAAAATAGCAACAAACCAAACGGTTTGCGATGATGGAATTTCACTTCAGTTATCAACAAAAAGTGGTTGATTGGGAGCTTGACATATTTAACCAAGTGTTGGTGAAAAGAAAACAATCAGGAAGTTTACAATACTATTATTACTCTGCTTCTTGTTTGAAAAGTATATTGCAATAAAAAGAGACTCACCAAAATAATGGGGTGTCCCGCTTTTACACAATTTTTCGAAAACTCTTAGTTTACACGATTTACAGGGTACAAATCGGCACAGAAACCCATTACAAAAATTTATTTTGAAAAATTATGAATCACTTTTTTTCGGGGTAGGGGTAAATGACGTAACTCGAAAAGTGCACATGCTACACCGCTGAATTTGGTGTCAAACGACTCGGCAAACATGATTTCCTATCTGTCTGTAATACATTTTGATGCTCTATCTCAATCAGAAAACAACTTATTCAAAAAAATTAAAATTAAGAAACCATAGTTTATTATGGTACATGAAATCAAAAAAGGCCCAAATGCTGTGCTTGGTTCCTTTCATTTTCACAACAATGTTCTTAACGTTAATTTTTGAACTTGCAGAAAAAACTTGGTTTTGCTTTTTACACACATGATAGCCAATGTCGCTAGAAACGTAATGATGCAATAAAAGTGAAATGACGAAATGGTGAATTATTGTCTTTTCGTAATCGTGTATTCAATTCGTTGTGTTTAATATGTCGCCACTTGATAAATGAATAGACTGAACTGAACAGACTGCAAAGTGAGTTTGTGCTTTTTGAGTTAGCAGCCACCTGTAAAACGTGTCGATCTGACTGGCTTGGCTCGAACTGGCTCGAATATTACTTGGCTCGAACTGGGCATCCAATCCACCAACAGGATCTGCAATCATCGACCTCTCGCACCGACAAAGGTATTATTAACCACTACGACGCTGATATCGTTAAATAATTCGCATTATTCGCGACAAGCTGTTCATTTTATCTCATTAGATAGTTGTAAAATCGAAAACCACTACCGGTGCGATCCTGATGTGAAATGTGAAGTTTTGCTGACGCCAAATCAACGCAAACAGTGACCTCTTTTCAACTAAATCTATATCTAGTCAGTTGTTTCTTGAATTTCTTGAATTTTTTGCTTTTTTTTGTTTCTGAATCTTTTAATAAAACACTCTTCTGTTCAACGCCCAGGGCGGGAATAAAAGTTCGATGGGCTTGCGACTGTGGTCATTGGAGACCTACATATTTCAGCACGTCAATATGTTTCAGCCTTCAATGGATAACTAAGCACATACCCGCAAAACGAAAGAAAAATGTAACATACACTAATACAATCTACTTAAACACATTGAAATGTTAGTATCTAATGGATTTCGACGGAGACAGAGCAAAGATGTTAATAACACCACTGGCGTCTGTCTCAGCTTATCTCCAAAACTTTACTATAAACGCAAGGATGTAATGCATGCTACAACTAAACATTTCAGTGTCTTCTAGTCAATTGGCAAACAGTGTCTTCTAGTCAATTGGCAAAAGGCTGCAAAGGCTGAAGCCTACCCAGTTTATCACCTCCTTATTATTTTTTTAAGAAGCAAAATTTTTTTACCTATTCTTGTCTTTCATACAACTATCGACAATATTTTTTTTGAAAAAAATAATTTTTGTACAAAAAATGGCAACACGTAAAGACAGCCACAGCCTTTCGTAGCAAGAACTAACCCTGTAGTGTTACGTCATCAATGCTTTATGGAAGTTTGAATTACGTTCAATGAGACGTGTTAAGGCTGTGTCAAAGCAGCCTTTTTGGTGGTTATTGAGGTGTAAAGCTTAGAGATTGGCTCTATTTAGTTGCAATCACATAGAGATACTGGGTTTAATGAAAGATATGGGATGTTACGGGTTGCATACAGCTTAAGCTTGTAATACAGTGGTAAAGGCCAGTAGACTTTAGTTATACCTTATTTGAACTAATAGATTACGTAAAAAGAAAAACTTTTAAGCTGTTGATTGACCGGTACCGCAGCTTAGCTAGATTTGTAGACTAGTGGTAGCTTTTTTGTAGCCCACTAGATGTAGTCGACTAGGTACAATAGCAGAGTACCGGTAGTGTACTTAAATAGAAAAATTTGTTTAGGCCAAACTTGTGTTTATTCATGTAGACTACAGGTGCAGGTTACCTAGGCTACAGGCACGCACAGAATCAGCTATTGGTACAGTGGCGTGATAAAAAAAAATTGTAGAGTATTATTATTATTATTAGTGGGCGGTGGTGCCAAAGAGTAACAACAACGTTTAAACCTCTCTGGCACATTGTGTAGGCCATCAATTAGGCCCATTACAATTTTTCACCGCTTTTTTTGTTTTTGTTTTATTCAGATTAGTCTACTGGCCGTATTCAGCAAGCCTTCCGGCCTGCTGCAAATACTTAGCCAGTAGATTTATATTTAGCTTTTGTACCACAGATTTTATTGTGGTTTTTTCTTTACCAAACACCTTTCTTCGAAGGGCTTGGTAATAAGTGCATGCTCCAATATGGTGATTTGGAGTTTCTTCTTCCAGGTTACATTTTGGACATGTCGGTGACTCGTCACGTCCAGTGGTCTTCCTGTGTTTCTGTAAGTTGCAGTGACCAGTGAGGACTTGCAACACTTCATTTAATCTAGATCTGTTGAGACTCAAAAGTCGACGAGTTAATTGGGGCGAGGCCCACTCCACGTTTTCTTTTGTGCTCAGGCAGTCCTTTCGTTCTATCCAAGATGTTTTCCATCTTTCAACACTCCAATCCTTTATTGCAGCGCGACAGCTCGCATATGGGATTGGAACAAAAGGCTCAGGGCCGAAGCAATTAAATGCTGATCCTGATTTAGCTAGTGTATCCGCCTTCTCATTACCGTGGATGCCGGTGTGGCCCGGCGTCCATGCAACAGTGACGTGATTGTCTTCACCCAATTTATTTAGGTGTTTAATACATGATAATACTGTACTAGATTTTACAGTATTATTTTGGATTGCCAGTATCGCTGCTTGGCTATCCACTAAAATTATTATTTCTTCATTTAGAGTTTTTTCCATGGTCAGTTTCTTCGCTACTTCAGCTATAGCGAAGACCTCTGCCTGAAAGACTGTACTATATCTTCCCAAATGGAAAAAACTTTGGTCTGTGTGAGATCCTGATGGGTATTCTATATAGAAACTCGCACCGGCTCTTCCATTCAATTTGGACCCGTCAGTGTAGCATCTGATTATGCTTTGTTCTAAAGCACGTTCAAACTGCACTGCGTCCTTGCGTTCTAAAACAAGGCAATTGTACTGTTTTCCAAATACCTTTGTTTTGTTTATCAAATCTGCGGGCATGCTCAACAAAGACAAGTTTTCCTTTGCTTCATTGCATACGTCAACATGACTTTTAGTTTTCCCTGTTGATCCGATTGTCATGGCTGACCAAAGGCCCACACGGGATAACCTGTATGAACCTTTTAGCGCCTCTGACAATATGAATTCATTAATTGGCATGATATTCAACAGCACTTCCAGAGCACCTGTGGGGGTACTGGGGAATGCTGAAGAAATCATGAGACAAGCTAGTCTTTGTACTCTAGCAAGCTTTTTCACTAGATATTTTTTATTTAGTCCACCAACCCAGGATGTACACGCATATGTGATAACAGGTCGTATCACTGCAGTGTATATCCATCGCATGTTGGTGGGATTTAATCCCCACGCTTTGCCCACTATTTGTCTGCATTGTAATAACGCCGCAGTCGCCTTGCGAGCAATACGTGTTATGTGAGGTTTCCAGGTAAGCTTACTATCAAGGGTTACACCTAGTAGTGTTGCTTCTTTGGAAATTTCTAGCTGGCGTCCGTTTAAACGCAAGGTTCCGAAATCCGGCTTCCTTTTGTTAGTAAACAGAACTATTTCAGTCTTTTTACTGCTGAATTGAAGCTCTTGATTATGAGCCCAATTTCTTGCAATATTTAGCGCTTTTTGAGCCCTACCTTTGATCCACAGCATGTTGGTGCCAGTGACCAAAATTGCTACATCATCGGCATAGGCTTGTACATGAAAACCCCTGTTGCGTAGGTCTACCAACAAGGAGTTTAATACACAGTTCCATAGAAAAGGGGACAAAATACCACCTTGGGGATTCCCTTTTACTACTTCTCTTTTAATCTTTTCACCATTTAGCTCTACTTGAACTGTGCGGTGTCTCAGTAAATTCTCAATCCAATGGACGAGAAAAGGCGACACCTTCAATTCTCGCAGAGCATCGGCAATGCCACTATGTGTGATATTATCAAAAGCACCAACAATATCCAGAAATATTCCTAGTGCTGTTCTTTTCTTTGCCAAGCTTAGTTCTATGCGTCGTACAAATTCATGCAGTGCAGTTTCAGTTGAAACTCCTGCTCTGAATCCATACTGGAATGCAGAAAACCTTGCTTGCAAATTAGAATCATCATTAAAATGATACAGTACTAACCTTTCCAACCATTTAAGTTGAAAGGAAGTTAAAGTGATCATCCGGAAAGACTTAACTTCATGATAGTTTTCTTTACCGGGTTTAGGGATGAAGATACCAGTCCCTTCCTTCCATACTTTCGGCACATAGCTGTACTTCAAGCACATTTGGAAAATGGTTTGGTATATATTTCTAATACTATTCCAGCCTTTTTGTAGTAGGACCGGGTAAATACCGTCTGGTCCCGGCGCCTTAAATGGCAGAAATTCGTTTATTGCTCTTTCCATCTTTTCAAGTGAACAGATGGAGCTAACAATTTCGTCGTGCGTTGGTAACACAGCAGTGTTATCATTTGGTTCTTCTGCTGCTTTACTATAGTTTACCTCCCGACTTCCCGGTGCTAGGGTGTCTAAAAGGCAATTCATAGTCTCAACAGAAGATTCGGTGAATTGACCATTAGGTCTTAAAACGTTGCTTAGTTGCACCGTTTCGTTTCGACGCATAATTTTAGCCAGCCGAGCGGTTGCACAGTGGCTACTCATCGATTCCGTAAAAAGACGCCAAGAATCTCTCTTGGCTTTTCTTACGGCATTTTTAAAAATCAATTGGGCCTGCTTAAAAGCTTCCCAATCGCTTCCAAGTTTTGATTTGATGGCTTTACGTTGGGCTTTACGAGCCTCTCTGCGGAGACAGGTTAGCTCTGTATTCCACCAAATATTTTCAGTTTTACGACGGATCTTACGCTGAGGGCAAGATACATTGTAAGATTTTATTATCTGTGATTGAACAGTTGATGCCAGTTTTTCTATATCATCTACTGATGATACGCTAACTGGTGTACTATTCAAATCATGTAACCTGTGATCAAGTTCGTTTGCATACTTATTCCAGCAAGTACGTCTAACGTTCCTGATCATTTTTGTTCTTTTGGTGCCACTTTGAACTCTAAACCTAATATACATGTGATCTGAAAAGGATGGCACATCACTGACATGCCAGTCACTTATACAGTTCTCAGCATTTCGGTTTATTAGAGTCAGATCTAGCACTTCTTCTCTTTTTCTCGTTCTGAAGGTGGGTTTACTGCCCACATTACAGATGTGCAAGTTCGCACTAGCACAGAACATAAGCAAATCCATACCTCTTGTATTGACGTTGGAGGAGCCCCATACTGTGTGATGTGCGTTTGCATCAGTTCCTATAACGGTAGGAATTTTATCTCTGTCACTGAATAACAGCAGCTCTTTCAGAATTACTGGTGGAGCTGGTTCTTCCAAAGCCATGTAAGCCGATACAAAGACAAAGCTATCTCCTTCTCGTCTTACATTTTTAACTCTCACTGCTACCACATCTTCGCTAGAAAATTGTGGTATGAGAGAGCATGTCATATCAGAAGTGACATAAACACATGCTCGGGGACGTTTATCTTTTTTATTACCTTGAAAAAGTTTCCATCCCCGGAGTTTACTTCTGATTGCACCTCCATAAGTCCAGGGTTCCTGAATTAGGACTATACCTGAACGAATGTTTTTTGTTACTTCACATAAGTTATAGCTAGCGGCCTTACTTCTGTGAAGATTAATCTGCCAGCATTCAAATCCATTCGACTTGGTTTTTCGTGCTGGAATTTGTTTTTGATTACTTAAAGCGTTTGTTGCAGATCTATTACTCATACACGGTATGAATTTTGAAAATACAACAATTTTGCTCTAAGGTATTGATTGTCAGTCTACTTTAGTAGGAACTGGTTGCCTTCGAACCCTGATCAAGGTTCTGAGGCTCCTCAGCTCCTTCCGAAGCATCTCTGACGTTCTCGATTGAGTGCTAGAAGACTCCATCGACCTTTTCGTTGATGCAGAGTTGCAGGCAGTTTGAGGATTATCTCCAGGGTTAGTGATGTTCAAACCCTCTAACCCCTTCCACAACCATTCTCGCTGCTTCCGCTTCTGATTTCTTTCATAATTTTTTCCTCGACGCCACTCAGACGTGCTACCAACGTCCAGAGACATTGATGGATTCTGAGTGAGCGAACCGGATATTTGAGCGGTATTCGACTTTTCAATCGACAATGCCGCTGAAACTGTTGCCTCTTGATTTGCCAGAGGCTTCTCCTCCAACAGAAGAAAAGTCCAGGCTGAAGGCAATTTTTTCGCACTTGTCTCCACCTCAACCCTTGCAGGAGTAGAGGTTTTGACTAGCTGTGTACTCTCACTGCCGCTTAATAGTTCAAGAACTGTTCGCTGCGACAGTGGTTCTTTCCTTGTTAGGGGGACAAACCGTACTGTTTTCTTTTTTCGTTTGTTTTTCATTCATAAAGTTTGGTTTTTCTTTATAACTGGGAAAAACCTAAAGACCAGATTTAAAAAAAAAAAAAAAAAAAAAAAAAAAAAAAATTGTTATTAGGCCACGTCAAGTCCCGCAGCTGGACCCAGGCGACTATGTGCAATGGACTTGTCATTCTGTGCAGTGGCCTCAGGAATGCCCCCCCAATACAACTGCAGGCCCCCTCCCAGTCGCCAACTGGAGCTACAATTGCATGGAGATTTCCACAAGCTGACGGAGGCAGCCCCCCCAATTGGCTAGATCAGGGGCGGGCCTCTGAACTATCTTGCGGCCGCGGTACGGAGCGCGTTTTAGACCGGTACCCTCTACAACTATGAGATTCCATTGCAATCATCTGAGTTCCAGTCACGCAATCCTGACATGTCCCATATAAACAATTTTTGGTGCCTACCACCCGCATCCTCGCTAATGCCAAACCTGATTTATCCACTCCCTCCTTCACAGCTCGACTTCTCATCCGCCAGGAAAAGAAGCCGAAATGCTTCAAGGAGCGAATTCAACAGGTAAGGCCGTTGCTAAGACTAAGTTGGCAAACATAAAAAGTAAAAATGCCAGAGCCTCTTTAGCCAACATTACAATGTTGTTTCCACCGGACACCACGTGGAGGCGAGGTTGGTCTTATGTCCAGCAAATTGTAGAGTAATAATAATTCATGGGAAACCTGCCAGTGTTCCTGCAGTTGTGTATAGCCCAAAGCCTACCGCCTTGCTAGTGAAATAAAGAGTTTTTTTCATTTCAGAGCGAGTATTTATTCTGGCCAGCTTTTCTAATCATGTAGCCTACCTGTTTAAAATAGTCACGAGCCGCCACTGGTGGCATTAATTTATTATCAAAGGGATCGAGTTTTTACCAAAAAAATATTACTTGCTGTTTATTTCTGTTTTATCACTTGCCCCCAGTGCCCGCCTTCGATGGTCCTCTGATTTTTACTAAAGAATTAAAAATCGTTTGAAGACTGTTAGACAAGCACAAGCTTTCCTACAGCAGAACAATAGCCAGAAGCTCGTACAAAAACGAAAACGTAATTAAATCTAATGTTCATTATACTCACGGTGTTACGCTGAAGCAAATAGCAAGTAACACTGCAGCTTAGCATCTGGGCAGCACAGCTTTGAACTTCGAAGAAATCTCACTATGTAGTAGTAATAGTAGTAGTTTAATTTTTTTCTTTCCACAAAGTAACGCACAAAAAACAAATCCTTACATTCGGAAAGAAACAAGGAGCGTCGAATAACCCTAAGGTTTTGTAGTCGTGATGCCCCTTGTTCAAAGACACGAAGCATTAACACATGTTAATAGCTGTAAAATAATTTGCACACATATAAACATGGAGCGCACAGTATAAGCAATGTTGATCAGTGTTAACAATATAGTCAGCACTCTTTTATCAAATTTTCTTTAAACTGCTTTTTAAAAGAATTGAAAAGTTTATTTTTTAAGTTTTCGCTAATTTCGTTCCACAGTTTAACACCCGGAATTCAACCTTCTCTTGCCCTGCAGATTTAGAAATTCGAGGTAAAAAATAATTAGATCTGCTTGGTCTCCTGGTTTCATAATCATGAATTTTTGCAATCGTGGAGAAATCATAATTGCATCAATTAGGGTCAAACCAAAGACTTTAAAACTGGTATCTGCTGCTACACTTGCTAAACGCTCAGCAATTAAGTGTAGCGCGAAGGATGAAATGAACAGAGAATAAAATACGCTAGTGAATTTTTCACAAAAACTTAGTCGCGGCGCTAAAGGACCTTGGTAGTTATAAAGCGCCATAAATCCACACAACATTTCATTTCAACAGGTAGCTTGTTTTTGAAAAGCTTATGCTTGAATTCAGCAAGCTCTAATTTGTACACATCATGTGATTTTAGAAAGTCTAATTTCTTGTACAGCTTAGTAACATGAGAAAATGTTGTGTTCCAGGTTAAAGTACGCACAATATTATTCAACTTTACTTCAATTTCGTGAAGTTGGTTTGGGGCTGCTGTACCCCAAGCAGTTATTCCATAAGTTTAACGGCTATAAGCAAAACTATGATAAAGCATAACAAGTGTTTGATCATTCACAAAGTCACGTATATGATACAACATATTACACCTGTACTACACCTTACCAATTAAAGCGAAAGTTTTTGGCTATGAGTGGACCAATTCAGTTTATCGTCAAACCACACACCCAAATGTTTTACCGAATCGCTTTTGAAAATTTCTGTTTGGTTTATAAATAACGAAAATTTTGAGCTTATAGGGACATTCGGTTGTTTGTTAAAAAGTAAGTATGTTGTTTTGGAATGAGTTAGTGACAGTTTGTTGTGAATTATACCAGTGATCAATATAACGCAACTGCGTATTTACTCTTTTTTCCAGTCTAGACAAGTTTGCATCAGACAAGGGCAGTAGCGTATGATCCGCAAATAGGGTTGTCGAAAATTGTGACATTAACGGCAAATCATTTGCGTAAAGTAAAAACAAAAGTGGACTTAGTGACGATCCTTGAGGAACGCCGCAATTAATTTGTCGTTGTCTTGATTATTATGAGTTACAGGTTTTGGTGTATTGATAACTGTTAATCAAGTAGCTTTTCATCAGACTTAATGCACTTCCACAAAATCCATACATTTTTTCAAGTTTTTGCAGTAGAATTGAACGATTAACCGTATCAAAAGCCTTGCTGAGATCTAAAAAGATACAGCAAGTGTATACATTTTGATCAATGTTGTTGAGAAGGTCATTATATATTTTATTGATGGCAAAGACTGTAGAGCAATTTTTCCTTAAACCAAATTGGCAATCACTTAACATATTATACCTAACTAAATAAAAATAAATTCTAGAATACAATAGTTTTTCAAAAAATTTGTTAAATTGAGATAGACGTGAAAGCCACACACCTGAAACCACCGATATAGTTACATCGTTTGTGTATAAATGATCAATCAACGTGCTAGAAGTTGGGCCTATGTGAGAGTCATTATTGTGAATCGAACTTTTGGATAAAGGTAGTCTAAGGGTGGACAAAATTTCCATTGAAAGAGCCATTTGCGGAAAAGTA
Source organism: Trididemnum miniatum (assembly GCA_964006365.1). Taxonomy (NCBI): domain Eukaryota; kingdom Metazoa; phylum Chordata; class Ascidiacea; order Aplousobranchia; family Didemnidae; genus Trididemnum; species Trididemnum miniatum. The sequence goes on along the minus strand of OZ023248.1, from coordinate 14,062,276 downwards.
GAACAACCGAAGAGTTGCCACCGGTGAGTCAAAAAGCAAAAAAAATTCTTCAAACCCACAGGAGATGCAAATGGGGGATAAAAGAGCAAAAAAAGTCTTCAACCACACAAGAGCTGCAAATGGGGGTGTAAGTGCAATTGCAAAACAAAAAAGGTCTTCGGTGTTCCTCACAAAGAGCTAAAGAGCCACGTCTCGAGGGTTAAAAAGCTGCTTGTGGCCAGCGAGCTGCACTTTGTCCACCCTTGATGTTGTCGATTTGATTGCAAAATCAACAATGTTGCTCCCAGGCTCCTGAAGATAACAGTTGCAGTGATTCATTACTCCCAAAATATCTGACTAATAAGAAAGGTGAAGAATAAAGTTTATGCCTTCGAAAATTGTCTAATTTTGTACTCTTTTGTTTGGAACAACTGAAGCAGCTTCTTTGGCAACACGAAAATACGCATCCATAAGGGTATTCCCTCGAGACCTCACTTCCGCATAAAGCAGCAATGACGTGTATTCTGATCTACAGTATATGGTGCAGCTTCGCATGTAACTCTGCGAGGTCGTTGCTTCTGAGATGTCCAAGGGTGCCAAGTTTAAAAAAATAGGATGGCAACTGGCAACGCACAATTTTAAAGCGAAAACCTCCCCAAAATGGGCGCTTTTGACTGCAAAATTTTGGGTAGGTTTTGGCTTCGGCCTGAATGATAAATCAAAAGATGCATAAATGCACAAGTTTACAAAAAGTTTTACAACCGGTCTACGTTTATTGCTGACTGTGTTTGAAATATAGAACGTTTTGCAAAACTAGCGCGAAGCGCAGTTTGTATGCGTTCCTACTTCACTACACCCAGGGATGTTAGCTAGAACTGTGAAACTCAAGCAAGGAGTAATTTTAAACTCTGAGTTTTACTATTTCGAGCACAGAATCGTGCCTGTTAAAAGTTTTTTTATCGGTTAGATTGATCTATAGATTCACCTCACCATTCCAATTATGTCAGCTATAATATTTCATGGTGTTGCAGCTTGCTGCTGCCAGAAAAAAAGGCCCGCAAGCAAGCGAGCTATTGGCAATGTCCATATAAGGGTATGCTACGTCATACCATAGTCTCCGCACATGATTATACACATATCTCTAGCTAACCCATTTCACGTATCTTATTTCAGTCGTAATGAAAAAAAATTTTCGTGAAGATTCCGGAAAACAATTTTTTTATTGCGTTTTTGGAAAATATCTCGCGTACCACTGGAAAAGCTTCCACGTACCACCAGTGGTACGCGTATCACAGGTTGAGAACCCCTGGCCTAGGAGCTAGGGCTGCAAACAGTCGTTCCTGCAAAACTATCAGGTCCGTGGCGATCCGTTGACAAGACTGCATCTGATCTGACCGGCCCGAAAATCAAATCCGAGGGCCTACAGACTTACTGCAGAGCAAAAATTGCATATTTGTACTTACGGTACCGGTACATAAAAAGCACAATCAGTGGTAAACCTACTTAAATCGTGCAATATGATAAATAGCACAAAAACCGAGAACTGCAAGTTTTGCTTCACGTAGTGCCAGTGGCGCAACCAGGATTTTCGTAAGGGGGGGGGGGGCTGATACATGTTTGTGATTACGATTAGTTCCTTATTGCTCGTAATTTTCTAGTATCATGTCTGACTGTCTCGCGAGATGACGTAGGTTTATCGTTTATTTCAACAAGGAAAAGCCACGGCTAGTTTTTTTGCTCAAATCAATATCTGTGCATTAAAACAGAAGAGAGCTAAGCGTTATGTCCGAAACTAGTTTCACTAGGCATTAGGCAAGCGAAGTTTTTGTGAAATTTAGTTTATAATCTATCCCAAAGCGGCATATGAAGAGTCTTTTAACATTTTTTCAACCAAGGCATGCTTATCTTGCTATCTATTTCAACGAAGAAAAATTATGCAAATTACTTGAAAAAACTTGCGCGACAATGTTCAACTTGCAAAGTTTCAATTAGGAAGAGAGAGGTCTTGGTACTGCAGCAATCTTGGACTCGGTGCTTGTTGTCAACGTCATGGAAGCAAATTTAAACAATAAAATGAGATCTTTCACTGGCACTTGCGGCATATTTATTTAAAACACTTTCTTTATCAACTGATCGTTCTCGGTGAATCGGTTGCAAAGCGAGACCGGTTAACCGTTGCTCTGACCGGTTAACGATTTTAATTCACGAATGATTTTAATTTACAGATACCGGTATCAGCTTAAAAGATTACATTTTTGTTGTTTTAACCTTGCTCGTAACCGCAGTTAACAATATTCTTGGACATAGAAATTCATTAATTGTTAAAAATGCCTTAGTAAAGCTTAAATTTATATTATTTGTCAGGAGCGGATCAATAAAATTTTGGCGGGGGGATGCAGTTTTCAATTAGGTTGAATGCTTACTACGTACAAATTCGTTAGACGTTTAGACCCAAAAACGGGCCTAAATAACATAAGCCCTTTGAAAATGTTTCATGTCAAAGGCGTATTCAGAAATTTTTTCAAGGACCAGAGCATTAAATTTTGACATTTTAATCAAGCGTATTTTTTCTGGCAGAATTTGATGCAAATTGAGGAACGAATCTAGGGGGTCCGGGGGCATGCTCCCCCGGAAACTTTTTGCAAATCTACACACTGCAATGGCCATTTTAGTGCTTTTTGAACATTTTTGAGGTAAATTTTATTTAAATTTTTGCCCCAATATGTGCGTGTCTCACCAAGTATGATGCACGTGCTCGCACATTTTCGATTACGCGTGCTTAAGGCGTAAGAATTATTGTTATCAAAAAGTTTCGAAATTATGAAAAAAAATTGTATTTTTTCTAAAACAGTTTTAAAATCGGATTTTAGGGAGATGCATCCCCCCAATCACCCCTGGATTCATCCCTATTGCCTGTTGAATATTGACAAATTACGACGAGTACTGGTACTTATAATTTTTTACAGCTGTTTTATCCACTGTCGTTCATGAGGCTAAGGGGGGGGGGGCTTCAGCCCCCTTAGTCCCCCCCTAGTTGCGCCTATGCGTAGTGCACGAAAAATGGTTACCGATAATCACCTTTTTTGTTTTTCCGGACTCGTCAGGTGCACAATGCCATAAGATTTATAGCCTCTCAAGGCTGCCAAAAAACATCATAGAGAGCAGTGTTTATATAAAGTTTAAACGTTTAACCACAGCGACAAGATGACCAAACGCGGCGAGGCAATCACACAATGAATATCAACCATAGGCATTGCATCTAAAGCATATATATGTATAGTTGTTACAAAACTCACAGCAAAACAAAAGCCCGTAGGAATTCCTAAGGCCTTACTGACGAAGCTTCCACTCAAATCTATCTTAAATTTATTTCCAATCCCACTAACGACTGGGGAATTTTTGTTTCAAAATAAAGTATGACTTTTCGAACCAAACACTTTGATAAAATGCATATAAAACACTTGCCATACCAGGCCTCGCCGTGAATGAAACTGAGGTTTCTCTTCTAAAATCGCTACTCAAAGAATGAACTGAATTTTCGTTTGAATCATATGTCAAAAGAAGACAGCATATCAAGTGTGATTGAAAATATTTTTTGCTGCAACATGAAATACAATAATTGCAGCTTTGGTTTATATTAGCGACGTAGCATGCGTCATGGAAAATGACCTAGTTGGGTATTGAACCCAAAAAGCCACCTGTGAGGTCAATGCGCAAGCCACCTGACCGACCCGGCCAACTCAGTGTGCTGATCGGACCTTCTAGTCACCCCAGCCCGATCAAGTGGTATCAATTCTTAGAACCCAAACGACGCAATAACACTTGCAAATACTTTTCGTTTCCAGCTGAAAAGTTGTTAAGCATTTATCATATTACAAATTGAATAAACAAATGTTGATTGAGTTGGCTCCAGCTGAAACGCGCTGTAACTCTGAATAAAGTTAATAATTACAGAATTTTGAAACTTCCAGCTTTCTGTAGTCTGTTATCAGTGTTTGTATGTTTTTATTGGTAAATATTTGTTGAAGTATTTGCCAAGTTTTCCCTGGTATATGATTGTGCAAAGCAATGAACGTTCATAGATATTTCTTGGCGCCAATAAGTCATCAACGTTAAACTGAGCGGATTCATTTATTTACAATTCAAGAGTAGACTTTTCAAAAAGTGATGCAGATAAATAATTAGATAGGAAGAAATTGTGATAATTTCTAAAAGATGATATATTAAAATATCCGTTTGAATAGGTACCGTATCAAAATTAAGTTTTGTGTGATAGAAGACGAGTGAAATGTTATGGATTTTAGTAGGATGATTGCGATATGCAAGCACCTGAAACAGAAAACAAACTTGCACAAAGTTTAAGAGATTGTTGCGATGAATCAGGGCGAGAAATAAATGTGGCCAAATCTGCTTCTATGTTACATAAACTGGGACTGATTTATAGGAAACGAAGCCCTGATAAAATATCATTGATACAAAGCGTTGGATTGCTGAATGCTGCTCTTGTACGGGATCCGACTAATCCACTGCAAATTCAATCCGATTTATCCGAAGTTTGCTTAAATATTTTGAAACTATCCGATGCAAAACAACAAACAGTTGATTTGATTTATAAAGCGAAAGATGTTAAAAAATCGATAAAAGATTTACGAAGTAAAGTAGTCGAGTTCTTCTACAGTGTCGAAGTAGATCAGATTCCCCCCAATGCCAAGCGGCAAAACCTACACGAACGGGAAGAGCGAAAAATATTGGCGATTCAAAATGTAAGTGTCTTAATCTGCAATGAATACAAAAGCATCATGGCCCAGTTGTGCAAATACTGCGAAAATGTAATGGGACCACCTCCATGTGAGTACAGCGTAGCAGGAATGGGATCTCTGGCTAGAAAAGAAATTACACCTTACTCTGATTTTGAGCACATTTTGTTATTGGAGGACCATGAAAACTACGCAACAAATGTCGAATACTTCAGATGGATGTCAGTCATTTTTCATGTCATTGTACTTAATTTACAAGAAACTATTGTTCCAAGTTTAAACATACTAAGTTTAAGTCCTTGGTTCTTTGATGCAATCACACCTAGGGGAATATCTTTCGATGGAATGATGCCCCATGCGTGCAAATTTCCCTTGGGCAGACAAAAACCGACCGACAAAAAACCGTGGACCACCGAACTTATTCTACCGGTAAGTAAGATGCTGAAGTATCTCAGTTCTGAAGAAGACTTAAAAAATGGTTATCATTTGAAGGATATTCTTACGAAAACGTGCCATGTTTTTGGCAACGAAAAAATTTACGATCAATTTGCAAATGGTGCTCGACTCTTCCTAAAAAACAAGACTCAACAGGAAAGAACAGAAGATGTGACACAACAAGTAAAAGATGACCTGGATCAATTTTCGGCTCGATTTCGACTCACTAATTTGCGTTCAATCGACACCATTAACATTAAGCAGATGATCTATCGCAGCTCGACGTTGTTCATTTCAGCTTTGGCAACAATTCATGGCATTTCTGCCAACTCTTGTTTTGAAGTGATCAGTGAAATGGCGCATAAAAAAATCGTTACACAAAAAACAAAACACAAACTTTTGTATGCTGTCGCAATTGCATGTGAAGTGAGATTGAGAGTGTATGTTTCAAATCAATCACAATGTGACAACGCCATTCACTTGAAAGAAGAGAGAACATCAAGCATCAAAAAGTTTTTGAACATTGTGGGCGAAACAAGCATGTTAAGCTACTTTCAGATCACATATTGTTTACAGTGTGAAATAGCCAAGCAGTTAAAGTTTACAAAGCTTCATTTTTATTCCAACCCTCAACTAATCAATCTTGCGTTAAGTTCAGCATTTGAAATGCAAAAATACAACATAAATAAATTGTTACAAAGTTCATCAGGTGTGTGGAACATAAACGATTTTGATTTTGATTCTTGTTTGGAAAACATTTCATCAAATTTTACGTTGGCGCCAAAACTTACGCGAGATGCAAACTCAGCAAGTCCAGAGCAAATTTGTTCAATTGCAAATCAATTGCAATCACTTACAATGTATGACGAAGCGTTGGAATTGTACAAGTATGTCGCCTCTGAACTGGATAGCCAACCCAAGAACGAAAGCAGGGATAGATATATTGCAGAAGTGCTTTGTCACATAGGATGGTGTTTTTTAAGAATGCATCGTTACAATGATTCCTTGTTCCATTTTAAGAAATCTTTAAAAATATATCAAAGTTTTTCTGAAGACGAAAGTAACGACGTAGACATTTCTCATGTTTTAAATGTGATTGGAATTGCTCTGTACAACTTGCAAGATTACGAATCATCTTTGGAATATTATAACCGATCTCTCAAAGTAGAGCTAAGCACTAGCCGAAACGTTGACTTTGATGCAAACGTTTCTGCGCGGTATAACAACATCGGTTTAGTTTTACAAGACTTGCATCGATATGGAGAATCGCTGATCTATCTGAAGAAAGGTCTCCAAATAGATGAAAGGTTAACTCTGGACAAAGACACTGATCGCTCAATTGCGTATGCATCTGGCAACCTTGGTCTATGTTATCAAAGTTTAAAACAGTATGATAAATCTCTCACTTGCTTTAAACGCACTTTAAACATTTTTCAAAATGTTACTGTTGATGAAGAGAAAGATCCTTTTATAGCTGAAGTGCACAGAGATATGGGTCTCTTATTTATTGATACGAGTCGACTCAATGACGCTTACAATCAACTTCACAAATCGCTAAAAATTTACCGAAACAAGTCTCTGGATGAAAGCAAGGACCGTAATGTTGCTGAAGCACTTTATAACCTTGCAATTTGTTTACATGATATGCAACAAACGGACGAAGCAGTGGAGAGCTTCAAAACAGCTTCAAATATATATGAAGCTCTAAAACTGTTGGATGTTGAAGGTAAAGATATCGATTTGAAAGAAAGACTGCGTAAAATCGATCGATTTCTCCACAAGTTGCAAAGCAAACATTATTCAAAGAATTCGCAAAGCTAATGCGATTGACGAAACAGTTTCATTTTGCAGTGAAATACTCAATGAAATGACTTATCCAGCAATTAACTGAAAAAGTGCAAAATTGGACTTGGCTCGTTCTGTCATTTACCCTCAATTGTTTTCAAAACCTTTGTACAGAATACATGGATCACAAATCGGACAATTTTTTCGCAGTTAAAAGTTAACTAAAAATGTAACAGTAAAATGAGAGTGGATATGTAATTCAGCAAGAGATGTCTAATCGAGTTGGGGATCACCTATACTGCTCAAAGAAAATAAGTAGGATTCCAATTTATAAGGCTAAAGAAAATAAGAAACTTGAAATTTGAGCGCTTCTGCAGTTGCAAAAGTTTCAGAAATGCAAAATGCTGAAAACGTTGCACGAAAAGTGGTTTAAACGGTTAAGGCCAGTGCGAAGAAAACAGCGTTGTTGAAGTGCTGCATCCAAGCAGATGTCTCTATTTAAAGAGAAAAAACGTTATCTTGTCGGCTTACGTAAAACCCGCTTTGTAGAATACCATGTATCGATACCGGCATTGGTGGCGGAAGCAGGGGGGAAGGGGGCTGACCCCCCACTTTTTTTTTAAGGGGGGCCCTAATTTACGTGTTTATTTGTACAATAATACCTCTGCATGAATGTATTTGAAACCTAATAGGTAGGCTTACCATACGCTAAAAAAAGCCCAAATGTCTTCCATTTCGGTATTTTGAACAGTGAAGACTTGTCAAAACATACTTACGCAGTTCAAACTATGGCATCCAGACGTAGTGGCTTTTTTGCTCTTCTTTTGATTTTGGGCGAAAAATTAGGCTTTTGGGCCCCCCACTTTGGAAATGCTTCCGCCATCGCTGGGTACCGGTGATGCACTCAAAATTAGGGGTAAAAAATTTCAATAAAGTTTGCTCGAAAACTGTTCAAAATGCACTAAAATGGCCATTACAGTACGTGAATTTTCAAAAAATTTCCGGGGAGCACGCCCCCGACCCTTCAAAACCTTTTTTTGTTCTTCAACTTGCTTCAAATTATTTCTGCCAGAAAAAAATACACTTAAAAAGATGTCGAAATTTGGGGCCCCTTCCTTAAAAAATTTCTGATTACGCCTCAGATATGAAACACTTTCAAAGGGCTTATTTACGCCCTTTTCTGCGACTAGACGTCTACCGTTTTTGTATTCACAGTAGTAAACATTTAACCTAATTCAAAATTGCATCCCCCCACCAAACTTTTCTGGATCCACTCCTGGCCTGAAGTAAGCACGCATAAATCGAAAATGTACGAACAATGTGCATCATATGTGGTGAAGGACTCCGAATGATGGGCAAAAAGTTTGATCAAAATTTGTTCAAAAAGCACTAAAAATGCCACTGCACCATGGCATGTAAAATTTCAAAGTTTTTCCGGGAGAGCATGCCCCCGGACTCCCTAAAGCCGTTTTTTCCTCAATTTACTTCAAATTTGCTCTGCCGGAAAAACATACGCTTATAAAAAGATGTCATAATTTCATGCCCTTCCTAAAAAAATTTTGAATGCATCTCTGACATGAAACATTGACGCCCTATTTCGGGTCTAAACGTCTGACATCTTTAAATCTAGTTAACACTCAACCTAATTCAAATCTGCATCCCCCACCAAAATTTTCCGGATCCGTTCCTGCTGTTGGGTAAGATTTGTTAAACTTTAGCCCCCCTCCAATTGAAGATCCTGGCTTCGCCTATGTGGGAGCATGCCTCGCAGAATCATTTTTGTTCTTTCATTTGCTTCAAATTAACTCTTCCGGAAAAACCTACGCATAAAAAATGTCAAAATTTGGTACCTCCCGAAAAACAAATCTGAATACGCCCTTGACTTGAAACATTTTCAAAGGGCTAGTTTGGCCATTTTTGAATCTACACGTTGACACAGTAGTTCTTAAAGTTGTCGGAGGTACCGAACCCTGCAGGTGCCTTGTAGGTATGCACCGAGCCCTTTGTTAAAACTAAAAAAAAAATCTGTGTCGACTAACTTGAGCCCACGCTGAACTACGCAGCATTTGCCGCATTGAAATATTTTTATTAAAGGAAACAAAAACCAACAAAACGTGACTAACTCCAATATTTGAACAACATCGGAACCATTTTTATAATTTGGGTGGTTTTGAAAAAGACTGATTTTGTCTCGCTAACTACAGGGCTAAACACAAGAGTAGTGTGAGGAAGAAACAACTGGTCATGTATAATTATGTCGATCAGCTACATGGAAAAAGCCTGCAACAAAAAATGAAAAAAGACTGATTGGTTAAAAAATAAAGAAGATTGGGATTGGTTGAAAAAGAAAAACTAAGGTTGGTTGCTGGATGTTATGAACTCATGGGCGCCAACCAGTGAAGAATTTGAAGCGAGTAGACAAACACTTTTTGACAACACAAAAAGGTTTTATCGTTTTGATAAAAGTTGCTTCCGGTGCCGCCAAGTAAAATTGCGTTCTCGCTTCAGCTGAAATAAAAAAATTTATTGGTTAACATTATAATGTAATTCCTTCAGAACGCAATTCCACGTGGCAGCGCTGGAAGTAGCTGTCATCAAAACGATAAAACCTTTTTTGTGTCGTCAAGAAGAGTTTGTCTACTCGCTTCAAATTCTTCACTAATTGGCGCCCATGAGTCCATAGCATCCAGCAACCAACCTTAATTTTTCTTTTTCAACCAATCTCAATCTTCTTCATTTTTTAACTAATCAGAGTCTTTTTCATTTTTTGCTGCAGGCTTTTTCGATGAAGCTGATCGACAAAATTACATGACTAGTTGTTTCTTCCTCACTTTACCATCGCGTTTAGCCCTGAAGAGAGCGAGACAAAAACAGTTTGGGTTAAAACAGTCTTTTTCAAGACTACCCAAATTATAAAGATGGTTCCGATGTTGTTTAAACCGGAGTTAAAATTCTGTACCACCAAAAGTCTTTTTACTTAGAACCATAGGCGTAGCCAGGATCTTCAATTGGAGAGGGGACTAAAGTTTAACAAATCTTACCCAACAGCAGGAACGGATCCGGAAAATTTTGGTGGGGGATGCAGATTTGAATTAGGTTGAGTGTTAACTAGATTTAAAGATGTCAGACGTTTAGACCCGAAATAGGGCGTCAATGCTTTATATCAGAGCATGGATTCAAAGTTTTTTTAGAGAAGGCACGAAATTGTGACATCTTTTTATAAGCGTACGTTTTTCTGGCAGAGCAAATTTGAAGTAAATTGAGGAAAAAACGGCTTTAGGGAGTCCGGGGGCATGCTTTCCCGGAAAAACTTTGAAATTTTACATGCCATGGTGCAGTGGCATTTTTAGTGCTTTTTGAACAAATTTTGATCAAACTTTTCATGTCTCGGGCGTAATCAGAATTTTTTTTAAGGAAGGGGCTCCAATTTTTGACATCTTTTCAAGCGTAGTTTTTTCTGGCAGAATTAATTTAAAGCAAGTTGAGGACATTTCCTAACCCCTAATTTGGAGTGCTTCACCGGTATCGATACATGACGTTCTACAAACCGGGTTTCACATAAGCCGACAAGATAACGTTTTTTTCGCTTTGACTAGAGACATCTGCTTTGATGCAGGATTTCAACCACGTTGTTTTCTTCTCACTGGTCTACATTTTAACCACTTTTCGTGCAACGTTTTCAGCATTTTGCATTGCTGAAACTTTTTCAGCTGCAGAAGCGCTAAAATTGAAGCAATGCATAGCACAGTGAAAATAATGTGCCAACAGAGATTCGTTTTAAACAATTGAAGTGACACCTGACTCTTCGCTGGCCATTGCGGCTGCGCCATCATAACTCTAACCTACGCAAAAAGCGAAGTTGTATAGTATTTCTTCTATGTAGCCTAAGCCCACTTAGGAAAAGCCCAGCAAGAAAACAACACGCAATAGCAAGTATTTATCGTAATTACCAATATCCAGAGCCAGCAGCAGAGCAGTCGACTTATGGGAGCCAAGCGTTCATCAGGGGGGGGGGGGGGAAGTTTGAAATTAAGCACAAAAGCCGCTGTTTTCAAAAGAGTAAGCTTTTTGATTGGGGAGACCAGACCCCCCTGAGCCTCCTTGGCGCCGGCTCGGCCGAGATCCTTGTTTTTGTCTAGGATGGATTGGGGGGGCCATGGTCTCCGTGGCCCCCCTGCTACGCCTATGCTTAAAACATGAATTCCACACAAATATACTATTTACTACAGTTTAATGCCCCTCTGGTAGCAGGGGGTCCAAAAGTATTTGGTGCGGGGAGACAGATTTTGAATTAGGTTGCATGTTAACTAGATACAAAAAGACGTCAGACGTTTCGACCCGGAAAAGAGCGTAAATGTTTCATGTTAGAGGCGTATTCAGATTTGTTTTTAGAGGGGGGTACCAAATTCTGACCTCATTTAAGTGTACTGGTACTGTTTTTCCGGTAGAGTTAATGTATAGCAAATTAAGGAAAAAATGCTCTTGGAGAGTCCGGGGACATTTTCTGCCGAAAAAATTTTGAAATTTTTTATGGTGAATAACGGCCATTTTAGTGCTTTTTCAACGAATTTTGTTTAATTTTTGCCCCTAATTCGTAGTCCTTCACGAAAATACGATGCATTTTGTTCGCATATTTTCAATTTGTATGTACGTGGTTAGGGCGATAAAAATTATTGTTGGCGAAGAGGTTAGAAATTACGGAAAAAATGATATTTACAGGTATTAGAAACATTGTTGAAAAATAGCTGGTGGGAGAGTACATTCCCACATTCCCAGTCTGAACTGTGTACTCAAGGCACAAAATAATTTTTGAACGCAAAATGACCTAAGCTACTAAACAGTAAGAGGCTATGACGAGGCCTACGTCAAACTTACATGCTGGCTTTGTAGGAAGCAATCCTATGATGCTCTACAAAACAACCAGTTTAATTAATAGGATAACCTGTAGAACAGTACTTCTCAACGTTTGTTTGAAATTCCTCTCTTTCAGACTCCAAAGTTTTCAAATCCTCCCCTAATGCCCAAAAAAAGGATGTAGGCTATAATTTTAAGGCAAAATTTTTTACTCCATATTAATGGACTCGCTGAAATGCGTTTGAAACATAGAGCCTAGAACAGAAAAGAATCAAACCACAAAAACGAATGCTCAAAAAATATCAAAAAAAATTTATTTCACTCGTAACCTTCACACCAGCAGTTTCAAAGTTTCATGGGTCCCGTTTAGTCTTGATGTCAATGTTAATGAGACCCCTGTGAGGCTGCGCCTGATGTTTGGTAACAAGCAAAAAATGCAGGAAAACAAGCATGTTCACTTCGTTCGTAGATTGCCACACGTACGCTAATGTCAAGCGATCCCCACGTACGCTAATGTCAACGCAGTGCCGGCGCTAGACCAACTGAGCCCCCCGGAAAACTTCACGTGGGGCCCCCTTCATACGCAAGCAAAATGGAAGGTAAAGGTGGTTTTACACGGAATGCGATTTTCATTCGATTTTGCATTTCATGCATATTAGTGCGATTTTTGATGAACGAACCTGACGGATATGTCTTTACACAATATGCGATTGCGTTCGATTTTGCATCTATGTAGGCCTACCCTAGTTTAAAATCTACGCATGTATTTTGATGCATTTTTGTGCGTAATTTACTTACGTAAACTGCATCGTATTCTGTGTAAAGCCTTCTTAAAGCAATAATGGTCGATGAAGAAACTGAGTCCTCTCAATGCAAACAAATTTCTATGCAATTAATTCTTTACAGTAATCCACAAAACAAAGAAACGATCAATTATATTGAACACAGGTTGCAAAATATTTTTCGGCGAGCTTTTTCCGCAGAAAGCACATCGATTGTGCGGTCGAGGTCTAAATCTCGTGCACAAGAGCTTTCTGTTGAGATTGTTGCTAAAGATATTATGTTAGTCTCGCGTCCATCATGGTAGATCGATGAAATGTTTTATAGTATGTTATTAAGTTGAAGCGGCAGCACCATAACTCATAAAAACTTATTTAAGTTGGCTTCTAAAACTAGCTGACCGTCTGACGTATAACTTCGAAAGAGGTTCGAAATTATAGAAAAACTTTATTTATCCAAAGCATTGTTGAAAATGGCTGGTGGGGGGGAGTGCATGCCCCACACCCCCCCTGGATCCGCCCCTGGCCCTTGGTATGCTACTAAACGTTTGTTTGCTAGTTTTGCGACTGCTATTTTTCGAAAAATTTGCAGGGGCCCCCCATGGCCAAAAGCATAAATATGGTATGGAGGCCCCCACATCGCGCGAGTCAAAACAAAAAATATGTTGAATCTTAGATTAGCTTATTTAAGGCACCCTTATCATACGTTGATTAATTAGTACTACGTACTGACTATTTACGGGGCCCCCTTTATGTGCGGGGCCCGCCCGGTTGGGGGGTTCGGGGGGCGCTAGTTTCGGCACTGTATTCGAAACATTAATTTCCTTGCAAATTTCTCAACTGACGGATATGTTTTTACGCAAAATACATTTGCGTTCGATTTTGCATCTACGTTCCCCAGTTTAAAATCTAAGCAAGACAGCCTGAAGTGCTAACAATGCTTTATGCATGCCTAATTTGCCTATTGCCTTCATGCCTTGCTTCTTTGTGTTCCAAATTAAATTGTGTTGCTTTTATGATGTCACAATAAAGCTTTGACAGTAAGACAAAAAATAAGGCAAGACAAATAACATAAAGCTTGGTTTAATATGAAGTCCGAATAAGACAAAGTAAGGACGCAAGCCGAAATTGAGGACAATAGTATTTTCCAAGATGTAGAGTGTAAACTCTCAAAATAAGGGCAAATCTTTGAAATAAGAACGGTATAGAAAATCTTTGTTATAAGAACGATATACCTGGTTCGAGAAGAATGCTCATTTTTATTAAATTCCAATTCTTAAGAACACGATCTCTGGTTCCAGTAGCCAGGACTTTGCAATGAGAGGGGTTAAATGTTAGCGATTCACTTCTTTTTTGAGCAACGTAAATCATTTTCGCTTGAAATCGCTTAGCATGTTTTTTACGGAAGGTCTGATACACCAATTGATCTATTAGATCACTCAGAAAACAGCTGGCACTGCTGCGTGAAGTGACGGATCCAGGGTTGGGAGGTGAGAACAATCACCCCTATCCCTCTCGTCTTAAGATGTTACAGTAGCATTTCTAATTTTCCTGAAAAATTTGGTTTATTTTGAATTATAACGATATACCACTTTTTTGCTCATATTCTTAGTAAATTTGTGCCTGTTTTCGTGCGCTGTTATTAACCCCTAAATCGAGTGTAACGATATAACTGTTTAATATGTTTTGTTTTATAATGCTTTGTATACTGCAGTAGGTTTTGGACCGATGCGTTGCTTTCCGAAGTTTTTTTCGTGGGATTGTTTCGTAAGGTTGCATTATGAAGTCATAGTTTCTACTGACATAATTTCTTTCTTGAACATTCTGGACAGATCTCTCCGTTACGTAATTTCACTGAGTCAAAATTTGTGCTTGTGACGTCACAATTGTGTTTACTGCGGTTTGGTGTGAATTTTTGCATGTCATATGATTTTTCTTGACGTCACAATCGTGTTTACTGTGAATTGGTGTGAGTTTTTGCATGTCATGTGATTTCTCTTTTTGTTTCTTTTTGAGAATCTTGTAGGGCGTTCTCGAGCTGGAGTTTAGAGTATAAATAGGCGTGAATTTTCGAGTGTTATTATTCGAGTGTAGATTTAGTGTGCGTAAAGTAAGCAATATTGTTGTATGCTGAAGGGTATAGCCCTTGTTGTATGGTGTTACTGAAGTGAGCAGTGGTACTTGTGTTTATTGAAAATTAGTACGATGAGTACCGTAACTAAGTGAGTTAAGTTGGGTCGTTTATTATATTCGTTTGGTGAAGAAGGTCTTGGTTTTTTCGTGAGGTCAGATCTAAGAACGAATTAATTCCTACGGTTTGTCATACAATTCTTATCAATCGTCCTGTCAGCGAAGTAATACCATTCCCTATTTCGCGTCATCGAGTTCTTGGAATCCGCCTCTGGCTGCGCGTCCAATTATGTCAGGCTACGCGTCCAATTATGCCAAGTCAGGAAGAGACCTAAGTATGACGTCACTTGAGGCTCAATGAGGGAGGGGGTTGTAACTTGTAACCCCTAATACCCCCCCCGTTGCTACGCCACTGTCTGGTTCCACGGAGCAAGCGTTAACCGGATTACCGGCAAATGTTTTACGTGAAATCGTCTTAAGTGCGCTATTAAGCGTCACAATAATAAATTAAAATTCAATGACAAACCGCCCAGCACAGTGAGACATGACATGGGAAAACGCAGGAGAAAAGTATCCAAGAAAATCAACCGGTACTTAAAAGAACAATTCAAGGTTAAAGTAGGCCTTGGCCCTTAGTTAAAGCTACAATTAGCCTGTGTACATGTCTCATTTATGTGGGCTTTTGGCCCACATTGATATGGGCTTGTTGCTGTGGGTTTGATGTCATAATCACTTTTTTAAATTATGACATCAAAAATTTAAGTGTGGTGCTGAAAGCCCACAGCAACAAACCCACATGTATGTGCGCCAAAAGCCCACCTAAATTGGACATGTGGACAAGCTAAATATGTCATAAATTCAAACCTTTTGCAATCCGTTGGACGAACCAATTTTGATCCACTTTGCTTGCGGAGTCGCACACCTCTAATGCTTTTGTGCAAAAACCATGGTAAACCTGTAAAACCTACAAGCTTCTAAGCACCTATCATGTACAACCTCATTCGAAGCAAGGTGCATGAAATAAGAAGTTAATAATGTTGCTATAACTTATATTTCGTACAATGTGTATTTTGACAGAAGAAAATTATGCTTATGTTCATTCAGCCAGATCAAAAAAATCGTTTACTTACTAGCGATTTTGACTGCAGTAACTTACATTTCAAACAAGAGCGGCGCAATTGGAGTCCAACATTCTTTTCAACTCCCCCCCACCCGTCAGCACTTTTCTACACACATGCACACAAACAAACTAATGTTGCATCGTAACAGGCAATAAAACCATTTTCAAGTAAAACAAACCGCGGTGTTCAGGGCGGGGCCCCTGACCAGGCTTGGTCCCCCCGGCCGGGGGGTTTGAGGGGCGGTTCCGCCGGCCCTGTTTTCAAGCCCCCTTCATTGCAAAATCCTGGCTACGCTAGTGGTTTGTCTGTAAACGATTTTTCTGATCTGTTGAGTGAACGAAAGCATAATTTTTTTTTTGTCAAAAATACACATTTAATGAAATTCAAGTTAAAGCAACAATATCAACTGTCTGTTTAATGCGCCTTACTTCGAATGAGGTCGTACATGGTAAGTGTTTAGAAGATTGTAGGTTTATCATGGTTTTTGCACAAAAGCACCAAGGGTGTGCGACTCCGCAAGCAAAGTGGATCAAAATTGGTTCGTCAAACGGATGGCTGAACCTAAAAGTTCAAATTTATGACATATTATAACTTTAAGTAAGGCCTACTTTAAACTTCAATTGTTCTTTGAAGTACCGGTTATTGCCGAATGTATTGATGATTTTCTTGGCGAAAGTGACGAAAGTGTACTGTAGGCTAACGCTTACAGTACACTTTCGTCAACACGAAAAGGCAAAAGAACTGTGCCAAAATCCCATCTGCTCATCTGAGATCAAAAAGATTATTTTCAATCTCCTACATAGCCAGGAATCCTTTTTCAAACTTTGATCACCAGCAGTGTAACTTTAAACTCGCTTTCTCTCATTTGCCAACTCCGCAATTCACGCAGTTGCTGTTCATCAATGCAGTCGTAATGGGCTTTAAAGATGATATCTCAAAAGGAGTTCGAACCCAGTTTTTAGTAGTTGCAAGATAGTGGGAAGGATTATGCTCTTTAAAATCAAAAACAAAGGTACAAAGGTGCTGGAAAAAGATGGTACGAACAACGTGCAAAATATTGCCCCACTTTTACAAGCATGTTCAATTTGGAAACCACAGCTGACCACCCACTTTCAATTCAATATGCTCTGAATCTATTTCAGGTTTTATGCATAAAAACTGTCCAAAACTTTTGAAGTATTTTCTCCTTGTAAAGCATGGGTTACAAACCGGTGGGGAAGTATCCACTAGTTGAGATTTCAGGATTTTAGGTGGGGAATAAACCACCACCTGAAAGTCAAATCAAATCTACATTATACTGACGGTACTACGTCGAAGCGTGGAATCAGGGGTCCATCTCCGTGATATAGCGCCAGAGCAACAGAGTTTCAAAGAGACGCCAAAGCGGTGGCAAGCCGTTGGCGACATTGTGTCAATTTGACCGGTAAGGGATTCAAACCCGAGACCTCCCGCGACAATAGCAAAGGCTTTAACCACTGCACCAATCGATCAGTTATTAAATAAGAAGCAATCAATCAATCAATCAATTTTCTGGACCCGCTTATCCTTGGGGGGTCGCGGGGGCAGCAGCTCAAGTTGGAGCCTCCAAGCATCTCGATCCTCTGCAACAAAGGATAGATGCTCTGCTGGGATGCCAAGGCGAGACCAACTAAGATCTTCTACGTAATCTCGCCATCGAGTTCTGGGACGGCCTCTAGGTCTTCGACCAATCGGTGTTGAACAGAGCAGTTTTTTGGCTGTTCTTTCCTGGGGCATTCGTGTCACATGTCCATACCAACGCAGTTGCGATTTTTCTAGTCGGAGAAGCAGCGATTCGATGTTTAGAGATTCACGAATATCTGCACTTTTAACCTTGTCCAACAAGATCAAACCGCTAATTCTTCGCAAGAATCCCATTTCGGCTGCTTGAACTCGAGACCTCACTTTCTCATTCATGATCCAACACTCATGGCCATAAGTCAAAATAGGAACATAGACCGATCTGAAAATGGATAGCTTTGCCTTCGTGCAAAGCTCCCGTTTCAGTACCACAGATCGGTGGAGCTGGCGCATTACTGCACTTGCTTTTCCGATGCGGATATCCAATTCGCTATTTTGTCTGCCGTCACTTGTGAATGAGACGCCGAGGTACTTGAATTTCTCTGACTGTTTTAGTGGTACTCCATCAATTTGGAGAGAGCAGTGCTTTGGTTGTCTGGACAGGCACATGGTTTCTGTTTTTGTTGTACTGATTTTCATTCCGGCAACAGAGCATGCATCCGAAAACCTGTCAAGAGCTTGCTGGAGACCATTTTGGGTAGAGTCGAGTAGCACGAGATCATCTGCAAATAACAGACGTTGTACAGTGCATTCACCGATCTTTACTCCGCCACAAGACTCACTGTTCTTAACTATTCTATCCATATAAATAAGGAACAGAATAGGTGAAAGAGAGCAGCCTTGCCGTAGTCCCACACTTACTCTGAAAGGTTTCGTCGTTGCACTGTTAACACGAACACAGATCTCGGAATGCATGTACAGCGACTTAATGGCAGTTAGTAACTGGCCATCAATGCCATACTGCAACAGCACCACCCAAAGCTTGTCTCTAGGAATGCGATCATATGCTTTTTCAAGATCAACAAAACATGCATTGACCTCTTTTGCATATTCCCACGACTTCTCAAAGATTTGCTGCAAGGCAAAGATCTGATCCATTGTGCTTCGGCCAGGACGAAAGCCACACTGAGCATCTGTTAGCTTAGGCTCGACTATTTCACGGCATTTCTTTTCAAGGCATTTGGCATAGACCTTACCCGGGACACTGATGAGAGATATGCCCCTATAATTGGTGCATTTTCTCTTGTCTCCTTTCTTGTGGATAGGTATTATCACACTAGTTTGCCATTGCTTTGGTGCTTGCCCAGTACTACACGCCACCTTACAAACACGAGTCAGCCAACGAACACCATGTATGTTCATTGCTTTTAACATTTCAGGTCTGATATCATCCTCACCAGGTGCTTTTCCAGTTTTCAATGATTTGATTACTGCATTCACATCTGCTTCGGTTATCTGAATATCTTCCCCAACCTGTTCTTCGTCAATTTGTATCGGTGTAGCATCAACTGGGTTTAAAAGATCACTAAAGTACTCTCTCCACCGATTCAAAATAGCATCTTGATCTTTCAGAGTCACACCATTTGAATCTTCGATAAAAAGAGCAGCTCGAGATCTTTTTCCACGCAAACGGCGAATGGTCTGCCAGAACACTTTGTTTGCCGTTTTGAAATCATCGTCTAACCTTTCTCCAAATTCCTTCCAGGCCCTTTCCTTAGACAGTTTAACTTTTGTGGCTGCCGTCTTACGTGCTTCAGAGTACTGCGAACGAAGTTCAAGTGATGACTTATTTGCAAGCCAGGCCTTATAGGCCACTTTTTTCGCACGAATAGCTTCTTTAACTTCTTGGTTCCACCAAGGAGTTCTTTTCTCGCTACTCTTCGTCCCTCCAACACGCTTACGTCCACAACAGTTAGTAGCGGACGTAATGACTGCTGTTCGAAACAAACACCACTCAGTTTCAATGTCTTCAGTAGAGGTCGGAAGTTCTTTGAACTTAGATGCAATGTTGTCTGCAAATGCAGTTCGTACCTCTTTGTCAGCCAATGATTCCCATTTGATTCGATAAGTTTTTCGTGGTCGAAAAGTCTTTCGTTTTTTCAAGGGTTTCAAAGCTTTCAAAGTGCAGACAACTAGGTGGTGATCAGTTGACAACTCAGCCCCTCTTTTAACACGGACATCAGACACGGTAGAAAACAAGTCCGCCGAAACGATACAGAAATCAATCAGGGAGCGTTGTCCCAGAGAGTCTCTGTACCAGGTGTACTTATGAATTCTTTTGTGCTGAAAAAATGTGTTCATTATGCACAGCCCATTGGTGGCACAGAACTGCAATAAACACCTTCCGTTCTTGTTAATGTCAGGGTCACCATGTTGCCCAATAACACCTTTCCAGGTTGCATTGTCGATGCCCACATGTGCATTGAAATCGCCCAAAAGGACAAGGGATTCTGATGAAGTTGTTTTTCCCAATGCAACCTCAACTTCCTCCAGAAAGGCTTCGTACTGTGATTCTATGTTAGGTGCGTACACCTGCAATATACACAGAGATCGCTCCTGCAGCCTTAGCTTTAGAAGACAAACCCTTCCTCCTAGTGGTACCCAGTCAACGACACATTCAGCTATGTTGGGGCTCACAAGTAAGCCAACACCAGCTTGAGCAGACATTGCTGCATCAACACCTGAGTAGAAAATTTTCCACCCATCGTTCAACTCGACAGTTCCAGAACCCCGGCGCTTTGTTGATGAAATTCCCACAACATCAAGGCGATACTGTTGGGCTTCGCAAACAAGCTCCTGCTCTTTTCCTGTCAGTGACGAAACGTTCCAGTTCCCGATAGCTAGATCCCGGCAGTTTGGTCCAACTCGAGTACGTTTTCTGTGCGCTGCCCCCATTTGCCTCCCCAAACGCTTAGCGACTGCGTTGGTGGGTTTCCGGTGACGGTCAGCTTGTGGGGGAGACTGTAGCTTATTTTTCGAACGAGTCCCTCTGCCTAAAACTCGAACGCGGACCTTTTTATCCTGCGCGCCGTCCGATGCAGCATGAATATTGTTATTACAATTTTCCATTTAGCTACAGCATTGGATTGCTACTTGGTCTGTTTCTCTCCTTCGACCTTACCGCCATGGGTGACCCTGATGGAAGTGATTAAACACTACCGACGGCGTTGCTCTAAGGATCATTGAAAACTCAAACCTCCCCACCACGTTAAGGTGGCAATCCATAGGAGAGGTAAATAAGAAGCAGTATATTAATTATTGGAAGGCTACTGATTATGATTGGATGGTACTTAAGACGTATGTACCAATAGCTATACCGTCTTAACAAAGAAAACAATAGCTTTTGTTAAGATAATGTTTAATAATTATATCATCATCTGTATGAGTACGAACTGTATCCGGTTGCGAGCTTGCATTAAAGACAAGTGTGGGTAATTGAGCTACTCAATCACACCTCTTTTCTGGAAACCCTTGGGCAAGGTTTAGCTGTGTTACCCAATGCCCAGGAGCAGCGATGGCGGAAGAATTTCTAAAGTGGGGGGACCCAAAACCAACGACCAGATTTTCTTCACCTACCACCAGGGCCGGTAGTGGCGTAGCGAGAAATTTTAAAAGGGGTAGGGCATAATTTCCCCATTTTTTCCAGCGTATTTTTTTCGGCAGAACTAATTTGAAGCTGATTAAGAAACTAGAAAACTTTTAGGGTGTCCGGGGGCATGCTCACCCGGGAAATTTTCGAAAATTTACATGCTGTAACGGCTATTTTAGTGCTTTTTGAATAATTTTCAGGCAAATCGTGTTTAAATCGTTTTACTTAAATTCTGAGTGCTTCGCCAAATATGATACATTTTGTTTGCTCATTTTTAATTATATACGTGCTTAAGGCGTAAGGCTTATAGCTATCGAAAAGGTTCGAAATGGAAAAATTGTATGCATCAAAAACATTTTTGAAAATGGCTGGTGGGAGGATGCATATTCCTCAACCGACCCCTCTGAATTCGCTTCTGGCCATAAGCAACAGAAACCATCAAAAGAATCTGGCATATTTCGGTCATTAGTATTGTTCTTGTGTACTAAAAGGCAGAGTCAAATGGAGGGGGGGGGCATGGCACATTGACACCGCTCCTAAATACGCTCCTGATCGAGGGCCGTATTTGGACAATGAGAAGCCCTAGGCTATTTGATCACACTGATTGGAAGAGCAAAAAAAGGTCTTCACGTCCTCAGACGTCACTGTTTTCACTGAAAATATCGGTGTAGTGAAGAGCAAAAAAAGATATAGGCCTGCACGTCCTCAGATGTTCTGTTTTCCGCTGAAAGCATCGGTAAAGAAAAAAAAAAGGTCGTCATTGTTCGTGATGAAGCCCTCCATTTTCTCCGAGTCTAAGTTTCAGCCTGATTAGCCTATACGCAAGGTTATCACCGGTCCACACCGAAAAATAATCACGCTGCTGTTACGAGGACGAAACAGCGAGTTACCAAAACGTCCGCAGGTTCCTATTTTTTCCGCTAGAAATTGGTGAAGACCAAAAAAAAAAGATCTTCACGTCCGCAGATTCCTATTTTTCCGGTGGTTCAACAACTTTTGAAGTGAACGTCATGACATGATTAAGGAACGCTTTTGTTGTTTTCCGGTCAAGCTTTGCAGCCCTCTGAAAACAGTCCCGTGCTGGCCCATGGCCCTCAAGTTTGGGAACCACTGGATTGAGAAATAAAAACAAATTTCAAAATGCTGAAATTAACTACGGAACAAAAAACAAACATATTTTTTTTCGATTTTTTGTTCATTTAAAGAAAAAAGCATTTGAACTAAGACATGAAGCACGAGATTCAAAAATAAGCACGTTTAATAAGCACATTCACGTTTTGTAAGACATTGCCCTTGAAAATAAACACAAATCTTAGAAATAAGCACGAAATGGTAACCCTGCCTATACGTAAATCCGGCCCTATGCCTACAATCCATATTTAGCCTGTCCACATGTGACATGTCCAATTTATGTGGGCTTCAGACCCACGGTTCTTGCTTCTAGTTTCTGTTCCCCCAACTCCACAAACAAAATTTTAAAGAAAACGTCTCTGGATATAAGCTCTTTTCTGGGTTTTAATTTTGATGGTAGGCCTATTAAGTCTCAAACACATTCATGCAGAGGCAATATTGTAGAAATAAACGAGTAAATTAGGGCTCCCCAGGGCCCCCCCTGAAAAAAAGTGGGAGGGCCAGGGCCCCCCCGGTTCCGCCACCTATGCCCAGGAGCAAAGCCGCATGGATTGGCCCTGCCACTCGTTACACGGTTCGGCGTAATACCGCGAGTTTCATAAAGATTTGATTTGATCTTCAGGTGGTGGTTAATTCCACATCTGAAAACTTTAAATTCCCCGCTGGTGGGTAATCCCCAACCGGTGGGGAACCCATGCTCTACCGTAAATCAAACAAATTTGAAATACAAAGTTTTAATTCCAATTCTCCAATCATTTATTTCCATTACAGACTTTGAAGATAATGACGTCATAATAAAACGGTATTGTTTTCAAAATTATTGTACAAATACATGGATCACAAATTTGGCAAATTTTTTGTTGTAGTTAAGAGTTAAGTAAAATATAGACCTGTTCGTAAAATAAGAATGGATACCAAATTCAGCAAGAGATTGCCGATTTTTGCGATCGCCTTTTGGCTCAATACTGATTTATAAAATCATTAAACGATAAATAGGATTCCAGTTTGAGAGCAGAGAAAATCGGAAGTTTGGTAAGTTCGTTTCATTCTCTGTAGAGTGTAGATAAAAAATCTTACCGCATGGAAATCTTTCCTTTGGTCTCGTAAACTAGTCTAGAATCCTGTTTATCATTTGTATTAAAATGATAACGAAGATCAGCAGCCTGATGCTAAAAACAATCAAAAAGGTAATCAGTATTAATGTTTGATTTTAGCTATAAGAATCTATGACAAAATAGTTCATCAGTAGAGATTTTATTATAACGCAGCAACGCCGTATACACAGCTGTTTTTACATGACTAAGGTGTTTTTCATTCTTGACGAAACTGATTTAAGCAAAAGCTTATCCTACGTTTGCTGGATGACTGATTTTATCAGCAAATTGCAGAGTTCTACAGCTTTAAGATCCAAACCCAAATTAGCCAAAATAAAAAAATCAGAATACAACAAATATGGACTATAACACAAAATACAAACAAGAAATCAATACTACAATAATAATAATTGAATTCCCATTACCGCAACATAAAAATAAAAATTTATGTCATTAGAATGATCAAATATACCTTTGCACTACAACAAAATACAAGTTAAAAATTCGGTAGGATAATGATGATTGAATAAACTGGCCTATTATGTCGGGTTTTATAACAGATTTTAGCCTATATAGTTACATTGAATAATTCATAAAACGCTAGCGTTAACAAAAGTTTATTTTAGAGGCTGAATAAAAAAATTGTAAAAAAGTAAATGTTTTGCGAAAAACATTTCAAGTGTATTGTGGAAATGAATCGAATTTTCAAACTACGTAGATGTTTTGGAAAGTATTTGAATCTAAAATGCATACTTCTAGTAGCATTTGGGAGCTTCATAATTTTCCAGCATAAAATTCAAATTAACAATGTGAAAGCAATAGCGAAACCAAAATCAGTCTTGCAAAGCTCTTTACGAAATGAAAGTGATGACGAGTCAATTCTGAAAGAACGAGGACCACTACTTTTGAATGAATCCGTAATCCTGCGGGTAAATTCAGAAGGTTCGCTGCAACAAAAGCCATCCGAAAATGTTCAAGATCATTTTATGAAAACAATGAAGTTGCGAATGGAAAAGCGACGCAAACATTTGAGGAAAACTTGCCGAAAACTAGGTAAAACACGTAGGTAGCGTCACCAGGACTTTGTAAGCGATGTCATCGATTAAGAATATTATTCTCAATTGGGTGATGTCCCACAAATTTTTGAAAAGTGAAGCAAGTCACAAGATAGGTCTATTGGGGCGAAAGCTGATAAAGACCTTTCCTACTAAAGTTTTATTATGCATTACATAATTATGAATAGATTTGTGGTTTGATACTTTTAGACACTTCAAACTGTAAGGTGTGCATACAAGCATTATTTTGATTTTTATACCCTCCTTGTATAAGATTCGCCCTTGTGCGTACGCTCTTCAAAAATTTCATGATTTTGTAGGTAAAAACTCATCAAATAAAATGCTTGATGTTTGGGATGAAAAAGTACCAAGACCGCAACCTTGGATGTATGCTTCCGAGCATCACGGACTACTATACATGGAGATTCCAAAATGTGGAAGTAGTAATTGGAAAAAGCTGTTAATGGTTTTGAACAATATGGCCAACTTTAACGATTTTGCAGACGACGTAAGAAATTACTGCTAGGCTCCTGATTTAAGCATCTTTTTTTCTGTGCAACATGGTGCAAAGTGATTCTAATGCTACTTTGAGAGTTTGCATATTCACTACAATGTGACAAGGAAATAATACCACCAACTAGGATTTTTCATAACTTTGGTCCTGATATATTGTGTGTGCACCAGTGATGAAGGACTTGAGACCGGTTTTGGTTTTGAGATCGGACTTAAGATCATTTTTTTAAGGTCTTGAACTTGGCCAAGACGGTCTTAGTCTTGACCATTTGCGGTCTTGGGTTTTGCATTTTAGTTTGGTCTTAAGACCGAAAGAACTAAAAAGCATCTAGTAAAAATTTAAGTGATCCCGCCCAGCTAGAAAAAGTATCCAACAGCGTTTACTCTAAACCGCCCAGATCCCCCATGTTTTTCTAATATTCAGTCATTCCGTGACTTTTCTGATGTAGTTTTTGGCGCTGAATTCGAAAATATGCTTAAAATTCAGTTTTGATAATCATCCACGGTGTAACGCGGCCTTTTTTGAAGCCCATTTCACAAAAAATGGGTATAATTCCAGTTAACTTCCAAAACCCATTTTGCTTTTTTTCTTTGTTGTCTAAAACAAGCTCATATCGCTGATGAGCTTAAAAAATCTTTTTTGAAATTAAGCCAGTAGTTCCCAAGATAGCCTCGATCAAACATTTTTTATGAGGCTACGCATGACTGATTTGGTGAAGTTTTTCACTCTAAGACGGGCGTAGATGTTGCAAATGAATTGTTTAACGTGATTTTGCAATAAGAAAATTGCTAAGCTGCCTTGCGAAGACTACAAACAGCGTATTTTATAGTTATATTTTTACTGGTTGTTTTTATATTGTATGTAGTAGAAATGTCATGCATGAGTGATTTTGTGACATTTTTCATTCTGTGCTGCATGTAATTGTGACAGAATGTTGCATGGTGTTACGTCATTTCGTTTTGTAGGCTTTTGATGCCATGCTTAAGTTTCTTTTTTTATGATAGTACGATGAAAAATTGAAACAGACTGGAATATCATACCAAACCATACACTACATAATAATGCTTTAGCAAAATATTTTCAACATCGCCATTGAAACACAGCAAATCACATAGTTACATCAGCATTAAATCACGTTTTAGTTTTTGAAAAACAAAGTTTTGTTACTTCTGGATACATTCTTCGGTTCAGTTCCACTTGTTGAAGAATGTCTTTTCTTTGCAATTCGTTTTTGGTGATAACCCTTCCAAAATTGCTGCCAAACTTGACAATACGTTCAGCTGCATCATTGATAACCTTTAAAGAGGTTACAATGGGCTTCAATTAAACAAAAGAATGATCATCACCCCAAGTGCTTGTTGGCTTGCACAAAAACGTTGGCTCAATTCCCACCAGCTTGAAGACTAACCAGGATTCACCAGTTACAAAACTTGATACAGCGCTGTCTTCGTAAATGCGTGGTCGGTCAGGCTTTCCCAAGTGAGCTGGGCAGTATAGGTTTTGTAATAATGCTCTAGCTATGTCTGATTTCATATCTTCCTCAACCAGATCAGAAAACATAGCAGGCGGGATATGTCGTGGTGACAAATACCAAAGAAAACCAAGTATGCATATCAAGTTTTTCGATGCAAACAGATGAGAGGGCTGGATCTCGAACTGCCCATCGCTTCAAATCTTTCCAAAGCATTAATGTTGGAGAAAGAACTTCAGCTGACACTGGAATGGCAAACCAGTAATACGAGTAAATATATACAATGAAAAAAGCAAGATCTGTTACACCGTGTTGCTGTGTAGCACCCATATCATAGAGATCGTCATCAACAAGTACCATTTTCAAGATGTCTATTATGGCCCCCATCGACCTTGCGTGATCTACTGTTTCGAATTTCTTGGACCATTCAAGCTTTGTACGATTTCCAATAAAAACTGAAAATATTCAATGGAAATGTAATCGTGCTATGATTGCTTCTATATATTTGAAGCGATGGGCAGTTCCAGCCCTCTCATCTGTTCGCATTAAAACACTTGATATGCATACTTGGTACTTGTCACCACGACATATTCCGATTGCTATGTTTTCTGACCTGGTTGAGGAAGATATGAAATCAGACATAGCTAGAGCATTGTTACAAAACCTATACTGCCCAGCTCACATGGGAAAGCCTGACCGACCACGAGTTTACGAAGACAGCACTGTACCAAGTTTTGTAGCTGGTGAATCCTGGTTAGTCTTCAAGCTGGTGGGAATTGAGCCAACATTTTTGTGCAAGCCAGCAAGCACTTGGGGTGATGATCATTCTTTTGTTTAATTGAAGCCTATTATAACCTCTTTAAAGGTTATCAATAAGGCCATTTTTTTTGACCTAAAAAAATATATTTTTGACTTTATTTTAGTAAAATTTTGACTTTGTTTTGACTTAACCGCTTCCGCGCATTATTTATGTCTTGTTGCACTTTATTAATTAAATATGTTTTATAATCTGCAATTTACATAAGTTTTTAAAGAAAAAGGTAGCCTACTTCGAACATTTTCTCAATTACTTAGTGTTGAAGCTAATGCAACAAAGCGACGCATGACGTTAAAACCTAGGATAACGAGCCGTTGTGTGTACCGGTATCAATTAGTGTGTAGTACAAAAATTGCGTTGCTATCGCAACTGTACTGTACACTAACAGTATGTCTATGATTTTTTTAACGAAAGCCACGCAGTATAATTACAAGGACGTTTTATTGTAATACAGCATCATATATTTTTTTACGTTCTTAACATCAAAATTTCTGTCCTTTCTCAGTAATTTATTGAGCATAGAAAACGACCTCTCAACAGCTGCAGCAGAGGTTGGTTGGGCTTTTTGCATTAGTGCGTAGCTTGTTGGGTCAATTGTCAAGTTGGTACAGTTTATTATTGTTTCTAAATCAGAGTTGGATAGTCGTTTGTTAATGTAGTCTTTAATTGCGCAAGGATCATCATCGAATTGCATATTCTTCAGCAGTCCGTATGTTTTGGTTATTGTGCAGGCACTTCCTTTTAAGAACTCTACGTTGGCTGCTAGAGTCCGGTATTGATTTATTTTAACCAAGTCCGATACCAAACCTTCCACATTGATAGCGTCTTTTGCTCTGCTGACTAAGAGGCCTGCACTTTTCTAATTGTTGACAATGGTACGAACAGCTGGAAGGTTCTCACTATAATATAAGGCAGCTCTAAGCCAAGTTGCCCATCGTGTAATTACAGGGTCAGGAGGAGATGGCAGACCAGCATCATGAAAATCTTTCTTGCGATCTTTGTTTTTGATTGTTGCTGCCTTGATCGTTGCTATTACTTCATCAATATTTTTAAAATGAGCACGCACACGCATAGCGCAGTTATCTAGTAAGTGCGCAACGCAGGTGACATGCATCAAAGAAGGGTATAATTCCTTCAATGTCTTTCCAGCCGAAAACATGTACCGAGCAGCATCAGTCAAGAACAATGAAAAATTCTCGCGTTTTTTTTTAAGTTGTCGCAATATGTCATCCACAGTGTGCAGAATAATACTGCTATTAACATTGCGACCGCTGTCAAGTGGATGGCAATTAATAAGGAATGTCTGATCTGGAGCATCTAAGCAGCCCACAAGCACACTAATATATTTTCGTTTAACAACCTCTGCCTCTTCCACAATCAAAAAAATTTTTTGTCACGAAGTAATTCTTGAATTTGTTCCTCTTTTTGGGTTGCCAATTTAGCAACACATGCCCAGGCTGCAGTCTCCGAAGGCAATACTTTTCCCATTCTAGCAAACAGAGACTTTAAAGAAGGATGGTTCAGTTTATGAAGTGGGATATCTGCAGCTAAGAATGAAGAAACAACCTGTTCCTTGAAGTTTACTTGATCTAAATGTAAAAAAGGTTTGCTTACTTTGAGATTTGCTCTTCGTCTCCAATTTTCCTTGGTGTTGCTTACTTTTTCGGTGGCTTTCCACAAAAACCTTTTTGTCGCATTTGACTAACACGTCGCAAAGGTTGCATCGCAAGTCGCCGGCAGGAGTTGCCGAAAACTCATCCGGATATTCCTGGCAAGTTTGCCTAACTTTCGCTATAGAAGATTTGGCTTGTTTTGGCATTTTTTGCTTTGCAAGCTACAACTTAAAAAACCACGTGTAAAGAGCGCAAGACTTTTATAGGATTAGATTAATTGTCTAACAATTATGTATTTATGCACCAACAATGACGTTTCATGCATAATAAGTGCTATTTCTTTCTCAATTACCGCACGCATTATTGTGACGATAGTGCAAATATTGCAACTATTTCAAAAGTTTAAAATCAAATAAAACTGCGCATAAAATTTTAATAGCAGCTCAATTTTTCAAAAAAAAGATTTAAAAATATAAATTTGTTCGTTTTTGTAAGGAAATTTTTGATAAAGACAATTTTGACAAATTTTGACTTGATGCAAAATTTTGACTTTATTTTGACTTATAAAATCTACCAAAACAGACTCCTAAACACCTGAAACGAACGTTAGTACACATTTGATCATGTAACAAGGTCTTGAAAAAATTTTGACTTTATTGACTTTAGCGGGCCCTAGTTATCAATGATGCAGCTGAACGTATTGTCAAGTCTGGCCGCGATTTTGGAAAGGTTATCACTAGGGCGATTTTTGGTTACAAAAGTTTTTTTTTTTACTTGCTCCAATTAACGTAAAAAGCGTTTAACCAAAATTTCACAGCTATAGGGTCAGTATTTAAAAAGTTATCAGGTTACAAAAAGTTACTTTTTGTCTTTTAGGTTACATTTTGGTTTTCGTGCTTTTTTGCATAATTTTTCTAGTTTTTTGTCTTGGATTGATGCAAGAAAGATAAATTTACAATCTACAAACACTAAGGTGCCTCTTTGCATCTTCCAGTAATGCTTAAATGTTTTGTGACGTAATAATTGTTCATTCGTGAACATGCTCATAATCGCTAACGAATACAACATAAACTAAGACAGATCTTGTATGGTTAGCTGTCAGTCTGTCACAGAATAGGATAAATAGACGAAGTCTATGGCCATTGCGGTCAACTGTGGTATTTTGTTATATTTTTCAGAAAGTAAGTGCCATTAAGCTTGCAATTATTCACTATTTTCGGAATATGCAAAGGACAGAAACTTTCTACCACAAAATGTAAAACACTACATGTGTGTTCACTATAACTTAAGCACGAGGTAGAACTGGGCCTTCTTCACGTCTTTCATGTTTGGCTGCAATTATTTTCGTTTTACTTTTATTCGTTTAATAAAGTTACTTTTTGGTTACTTTTTTACAAAAATAAAGTTGCATTTTAAAGTTTTTTAGGTTACAAAAAAATCGTCCTAGTTATCACCAAAAACGAAATGCAAAGAAAAGACATTCTACAACAAGTGGAACTGAACAGAAGAATGTATCCAGAAGTAACAAAACTTTGTTTTTCAAAAACTAAAACGTGATTTAATGCTGATGTAACTATGTGATTTGCTGTGTTTTAATGGCGATGTTGAAAATATTTTGCTAAAGCTAAATATTTTGCTAATGGCGATGTTAAAAATATTTTGCTATTTTTCAATGGCGATGATGAAAAACAAAATAAATATTTTGCTAAAACTAAGAGAGTAATTATGTAGTGTATGGTTTGGTATGATATTCCAGTCTGTTTCAATTTTTCATTGTACTAAGCATAAAAAAAAAACTTAAGCACGAAACACGAGATTTGGGCGCAGACATTTGGGCGCGAGACATCTGGGCGCAGACATTTGGGTGCGAGAGCATTTGGGCGCAGTGTCATATGGGCGCGAGACATTTGGGCGTTGTGTCATTTGGGCGCAAGGGCATTTGGGCGCGAAAAGGCGCAAAGGCATTTGGGCGTGAAATACGTGCAAACGCACTTTTGATCAGCTTTTTGTTCCTTTTTTTAAATCAATAAAAACTATTTTTTGTTTGCAACGATCTTATCCAATACTTAATTTTGTGTTTGTAATGATCTCATAGAAGAAATTAAGATGAGTTAATTAAAGGTAAAGGTACGGGACAGCGGGTGCAAGCACACATTGTTTAGGCCATTTTCAATTGTCGGCCCATTACAATTTTCAATCACGAATGATTGAACGCTGTTAAGGGACATAACATGACGAACAACACATACACAAAACCCTTCGCACTTCCGCTTGTGCCGAGCGCCTGGCGCGAAAGCTGCGAATACTATTGTTAAAGTCTTTAGTATGACCCGACTGGGAATAAAACCCCAGTCTGCCGGCTACCAAGTGGACGCTCTTAACCGATACACCAAGCGCCGGTACAGATGAGTTAATTAACGGTAACGTAAATCAAAAAAGATGGAGCAAAGTAAAGATCAAGTTAGCGTTAGATAAAGACTCATTTTTTTGATCAATTGTCTAGCAAACTAAGAGAGTAATTGAAAGTTTTACATCAAGGAAAATGTCCGCGCAATATAAGATAGCAAAATAAAAAAAATTAATAAGATGCTTAATGCAGTTGTGAATTGTAAATACTTTAAAATGGAATTATGCTTGATAAAATAGATTATGAGTCAACTGACATTTACACACAAAAATTATGATCCATTTCATTTGTATATTAGATTGATCAAGTACCTTTTCAAAATCAAGTTGTTTTTTTAAACGAGAACTTACTTTTCTTACGTTTTCATTCAAAATTTGCTACGTATTAATCACGCATTACCGTGTCGTTGCAATTGTCTGATTCTCACGCGTTTCCGTCGTTCGAGAACATTGCAACAGAAGTGTTCTAACTTTGAGATCTTTTGTTTTCTTTGTGAATTTTAGAGCTTAGAATTTAACACCTTGCGAGCGCCCGATTTTAATCTTGAATCTCGACGGGTGATTTTTCAAAAACAATGGTTCTCTAACTCTGCAAAAGCGATTGCGCTACAACTTTTAGACCCATCAAGGTGGGCACGCGATTCCCATCATCAGAAGTGACGATTACACATTCTAAAAAAAAGTGAACTTGATCTTTACTTTGCTCCATCTTTTTTGATGTACGTTACCGTTAATTAACACATCTTAATTTCTTCTGTGAGATCATTGCAAACAGAAAATTAAGTATTGAATAAGATCGTAGCAAACAGAAAATAGTTTTTATTAATTTAAAAAAACTAACGAAAAGTTGATCAAAAGTGCGTTTGCACATATTTCGCGCCCAAATGTCCTCGCGCTCATATGACACCGCCCCCAAATGTCAGCGCCCAAATGTCGTGTACCGCTTAAGCATGGCATCAAAAGCCTACAAAACGTCTTAATGTATTCATTATGTTTTTAGAATTTAAATGACGTAACACCATGCAACATTCTGTCACAATTACGTGCAGCACAGAATGAAAAATGTCACAAAATCACTCATGCATGACATTTCTACTATATACAATATAAAAACAACCAGTAAAAATATAACTATAAAATACGCTGTTTGTAGTCTTCGCAAGGCAGCTTAGCAATTTTCTTACTGCAAAATCACGTTAAACAATTCATTTGCAACATCTACGCCCGTCTTAGAGTGAAAAACGTCACAAAATCAGTCATGCGTAGCCTCATAAAAAATGTTTGATCGAGGCTATCTTGGGAACTACTGGCTTAATTTCAAAAAAGATTTTTTAAGCTCATCAGCGATATGAGCTTGTTTTAGACAACAAAGAAAAAAAGCAAAATGGGTTTTGGAAAAACCTGTAAACTGGAATTATACCAATTTTTTGCAAAAATGGGCTTCAAAAAAGGCCGCGTTACACCGTGAACGATTATCGAAACTGAATTTTAAGCACATTTTCGAATTCAGCGCCAAAAACTACGTAAGAGAAGTCACAGAATAACTGAATATTAGAGAAACATGGAGGATCTGGGCGGTCTAGTGTACACGGTGTAGAGGTCAAAATTGCGACGCAGAAAATTTCTAGCTTTGACATCGAAAATACAGGAAAATAGCGATTAGTGATAAACTGTTAATACTCATCCCATTTTTATGGTCTTGAAAAAAATCAAAGGCCTTGGTCTTGACAAAGACGGTCTTGGTCATGAAAATTTTCAAGGTCTTGGCCTTGGTGTTGTAGATGATGGTCTTAACTACACCACTGGTGTGCACCAATGTTAGTTTAAAGTTTTTCATGTGCAACCAGCCTTTCAGTGTTTTTTTGTAATCATGCTTTCTTATTGAGGAGCCCTTATCCTCAAGGGGTGGGAGTAGCTCTTGCTGGGATTGCAAAAATCCACCGAGAGTGCATAAAATTATATCGCATTGCATTGCATACTCAATCCACTGACATCTATTTTAATCCTCATTTTTATTTTCTTCACCTTAGTGTGCTCACCAGACAAAGTACCATTGGAGGTGCTCAGAGAAGTATGTGGTGGATATATTCAAAATCAATTCAAAAACCTTTAAAGATATTTTGTTTGTGTATCACAATGCAAAAAACTCTACCCCTTTTACGAAAGTGGGGTGCCAAATTAGTTTCATCACTTTAATAAAGGGCAAATGAAAACCAAATGTGGAGGCATTGCTCTGTAATATACTCGCTCAGTTACTAACAAACTTTAAGCCTTTGATTTTGCCCCAAACCTGTTGTGATCTAAATTTTTGGTTTTCGACTTCTATGTTTATCTTCTGCATTGTATATATTTCATATCTTTTCTTGACAGTTTATGATCCTTGCTCAATACACCACAATCCTTCTTACAACATTGATTTCAAATAAAATAAGTGTAGCCTACAGCATTATCCAAAATCGATTTCCTTTATAAAGTAATCACATTGGCGGATTCGGAGTGGGAGGGCTGAGAGAGAAATCGAGTCGTCTCTAAATTTTTAACTATGTATTTTAATGCATAAGTTCTTCTGTACTTTAGACGAATGAGATTGCAGACTGACAATATTCTGATTCGTATAGTCCCCATCCCCTAAACAAATTTTTGGACTTCTGCATCATCAATATGATGTCGAAATAAAAAGTAGTTTATATTTTGATGCATGCAATTAATGTAATTTTAGGGTAAAGTATACTGTAAGACCCAAAAACTTGAGTTTAGTCGATTTTGTTTATTTTTTCGTAATTTCCCAGGCTGAAATATCTGCTCATTACCCCTCTTTTCAATTCCAAATTAGGCCTAACTCTGACTAAACAAAAACTGCAATTAACTCAATAATAATTTCAAATATGGCTCATGTTCTTTTGCTGTAAACAAACTTGATTCGCCTAATCTAAAAATTGAAATCGTAACTAGTTTTTGGTGAAGTATAAAACAGAATATTATTTGTTCACAATTGGAAACTCGGTTTTAATACTTTTGAGCAGAATTCTTAACTTGACCTGAAACGTCACATGAGGGTTCATGAAGCGAGACGAAGGGGGACTCGGGCTTACCCCTAAATTTTAATTATACATATTAACATAGGGGTGCTTCGATAGAAACACATAGCTGCAAGCATTTTTTCGAGTTTTAGCCCTCCGAAAAAATCCCGAATCTGCCTTTGGAGTCGGGTTCCACAGTGTTTTTGTATTTCAGTACGAAGTCAATCCTCACTCCCAATTACATCCAACCGATTACTATTATGCCACAGACAAGCAAAAAGAAAGTTATCGCAAAGCAACAAAGTTTATTGTTGTACGAGAACCAATGGAAAGGTTAGTCTCGGTCTACAAAAACAAAATGGCTCTAAAGCCGAATTTTGGTTATAATTACTCAGTATTTGGATTGCTCTCCTGGGAAATTACAAAAAGATATGGAACCAGATGGAAAGATCCGACAACATGTAAGATCACAGTGATGTTACTCTTAGTCTTAAAGCACTTTTGAAACCACAGATAGAATATACTTTTCCTACTTTGAAAAGCTGCTACTCAGCTTATCACTCACTAACGTACATACTGTACAATGAATAAGCTACCTGTACCCGCACTAACGTACATATAGGCTAATAGTAATTGATCGACATTTGCTATTTAAAAAAATCAAGTTTTAAGAGAAAAAGCACAACAACA
This sequence comes from Trididemnum miniatum, assembly GCA_964006365.1. NCBI lineage: Eukaryota > Metazoa > Chordata > Ascidiacea > Aplousobranchia > Didemnidae > Trididemnum > Trididemnum miniatum. Next base: position 14,027,437 of record OZ023248.1, on the reverse strand, counting down.
GTCTATTTATTTTTTCTATTTGTTATTCACTGTTTTTTTTTTGTCAAGTCGAGAAAGTGTTCCCTCCTTAAACTCAAACACTCTGTACACTTAAATTTTTGATCTTACAGAGGTGTAGCCAAAGTGATTTACTGTAAAAAACCGACTCAAAAGCAGCCGGGTAAGCTCAGTAGTGAGCATGTCCCTTCTTGCCAAAAGAGGGAATTAAGCGTTAGCAAACTTGCCGTTTTGTACTGCGGACAAACACTGCTCATGTGCCAGCTGATTCAATATCCTCGAAGTGTCCAGCCACAAACTTTGGCTTTATTTCCTCCTTAAGCTGTTTTCGTCTCGTTCTACTGTCTTTAAAAGAGGTTATACGCAGATTGAGGTAAACTTGTATACACTTTATTGCTTTCTTGATTCAGATTTAAGAAACGGACTTCGTGAAATCAAATCGTGTAGAAAAATTGTCACTGAGCTGACATGTACAGGACAAAATAAAGTGATCAAAGTCGTCAGTGCCTCTTTTGGTCGATTTAACAACAAAAGGTACGAGGTATTGTTATTATGTTTGTGATACGTTTCGTTGAATGATGCGTATTGCGTAGGCTAAGTATAACGTAGAACATCCTTGGCAATCACTGGAGAAGAAACATCTCCCACAGGTCATACCTTTTTCACTCAAAGCCATGAACCTGTTGAAGAGGGACTCTTACGCGCGCACCCCTCTTAACTGTACTATTGTTAGGGGGGGGGGGGGGGATAAATAAAAAATTGTGAATATCGCTTATAAAACCTTCCTTAAAATATGCTATCCTGTGACAGAATGATGATACAAAATTTTTTTTGATCATCTGTGTTGCTAACCCCCCTGTGCGTACCCTTTGAAGTTTGCGAGTTCCCCCAAATAGCAAAATTAACATATCTTACTTATTGTATTACTAAAATACGAGGTGTGACCATTCATTTTTAATGATTTTTCATCAGGAAGATGATTATGTCTCTTAATACGTTATTTTATGTAAAACAATTTATAATGTTTTTTTTTTTCTAAAGCTGCACGAAAATTCAGTATCATGCAATTTGAACATTTGTCTATTAAATATAGCAAAAAAAATGAACGTCAGATTGAAAAGGGATATTGCTGCCATACGAAACTACTGTGTAATTTCCAGACTTAACAGAAAGCAGAGCAGCAAAGGACCAATTACCACTCAAACGAAGGCTTTAGTTGAAATATTTCGCTACAATTGGGCGTTGAAAGGCAAGTGTCACGCGCGCACCAAACTTCGTAGTAAAGTCGGATGAACTTCATTAAAGTCAATATCAGTGCGAGCCATGTATATATATGATATATGTTAATTCTGCAGCACAAACAAAGAGTCCACCAATGCTTTTCAAACAAGTTAGATTTTCATTACGACGTTGGTCAGTTCTCATCAGCTTTCTCCGAGGTTTCGTCTGGTTAAAGCTAACGCCGATACACATTCCAAACCTTAAGCAATGCACTTGTGGTGGTAGAAACCTTGCTATGATCTTAACTCTGATTGGTCTGCTAAATTGAAGCTTTTGAGCTTTGACATTTGATGAAGACGCACAGTCAAGACTTTGGTTGCTTGTATTTTTCAGTTCGTAATTAATACACCCCTATTTGACTTTCGGCAGCCATGTCGTTTATTGGAGCGTTTTCACGAAGGCCTAGATTCAAATTGATAAATAATTTTTCTCGAGCAGGATCAAAATTTCCGAATTCAGATATTGTTCCACATTGTCAGAACCATTCTTCTGCCAGTTTTGGAAGTACAGTATTATTTTGAAAGATTTTCATCAACTTTATTGTTTGACAACTATAATTTTGCCAAAGTCGAACTACAAACTGATCTTATTTCACAAATTCGAAAGCTGGTTTTGAGACACTGTTATCCAGAAGTTTTTTAGCTTCAGGATTGGTGAGATTATCACCAATAGCGCTTTGGCATAAAAAGTATTAACTTTTGGTATGATGTGTTGTTCTTGTATTTCATAGCAAGTAAAGGTTAAACTACATGGTTGCCGAGATAGAGTAAACGAGCAGGAGTGTGACCAAACAATCTACAGTATATCTTAAAAAGTACGCAAAACACATGCAAGATTATCATTTTGTAACATGCTCATATTTATACCAAACATCAAAAGTATTCAATGTGGTAAACGCCACATCATCACGTGCACACGCATAGACAGATCTATGTATTAAAATATTCTTTTCTTTATTACACTGCTTCATTTTTTTTATAGAAGCAATACGAGCAGCAATTTTTTCAGAATAATTTTAAGGCTTTTGATGAAAGTCCTTGCTGATAAAATTACATCATGATGCCTAGAAACTCTTTTGTTACAGTGTCACTTGTTTTTTTATTTTATTTGTTGGAATCTTATCCGCTTATCACGAGAAAGCGACTATACGAGCTCGCTTAGTGTTTGCCAGCCATCTGTATCCCACAGCAAGATGGGGGAGTCTCGTTAAGTGCCTTTTCAATGGCACAACAAGCAAACTTTCCGACTTGCTCCACACTATCCCTTTGATGCTTACCATCAAGAAGGGAAACTGTAAATACCAATTTTTAAGTCATTTGTTTGACGGGATTCAGAATCAAACTCCTAGTCTACCGATCCCAAAGTAGACGCTCTATCCACTCGGTCATCTGCTTGTCGTGGCATGCGCAATTGGGCATTTACCTTAAATTGGGCTTGCAACTTGTCTTTACCAATTGCTAGTTCAACGCTGCATAAGCGTTAGTGATTTGTTTGTCAAGCATCAACACTAAACGAGTGGAACATAGCGCTTTACCTAGTGCATGATCTGTGCCAACTACCAAGTCATTGTTAAGAGTCCATAAAACAAAACAAGTTTTCAAATAATAATTACTGTTAGTTTTCATTCGGCGGGTTAAACTACGGGTTAAACTACTACCAGTACCAGCAAAAGTTGTATTAGAATTCCACGTTCAGTTTGATTAAACTGTCATTAGGATTGGATTGCCTACTGGTAAAAAGCATGCAATGAACCTTTGCTGGAAATTCATCAAAAAGTCAATTTACTATACACTATAAAAAGGGGTGACGTTTGATTTTTATCAAAAAGGTTATTTAAGCGCATAAACGTACTCCTGGTTAAAAAACATCAAAAATGAATGGTCACATCATTTATTTATCTCAAAAAATAACCGAAATACGCGATTTTGAAATATAGAGAAGTTTGTAAATTTTCAAGGGGGAAGTAGGCTACGAGGGTAAGCAACATCCCAGACAAAAAAAACTTTTGCATCAGGATTCCGTTATGGGATAGCATATTTTACGAGGGGCTTTGAAAAAAAAAGTATTTATCCCCCCCCCCCCTACATTAGGTATTTATACACGTTAAGCTGGTATCGCTCAGATTTTCATAGAAAAATTGTCTTTTTGAGGTGTTTCTCCGATCAGCTGACTATCACAATGCAACGGACAACAATTTAGCTCTTTTATTCATAACTAAGTTTAAGACCTATTTAAACTAATTTTTAAAACTTGGTCTTTTTACTGTCAAACTTCAAGCTAAAGAAGCATTTACCGATACGCGTCAAGGGGCAACGCGTCGAGCGACTCGCAAGATTTTTTTCGTATCCTCGCAGTTTGCTTTATTTTCCTGTTCACCATCCAAGGGTAACGCTGCTACATTGAGTTAATAGCAATATAGTCGTTGCCTCGTGCAACACGTCTCGTCTCGTTTCGGTAAACGCACCTGACCGTAATTTGAGTTCCAGTTGTGGCGAAGATAGGTGGTGGAACGGTACGTCATGCTTTGCGAAATCAGCGTATACTATCACATCCCATTTGTGTAATGGAAAATCTCACTGCAAAGTTCCGTATCTTTTTCGATATAATCTGTTGAAGGAATTGCACACCTGCGTATTTTCGGACAAGCTTGTGTTAACTGTTTTGTACAAATGTATCTGTAAGTAACTACGATGTATTGTTTTTCATGGTTTGGCTGAAGCTATTGTTTTTGTATCAATTGTGTGATGTATCTATTCTACATGGACGCGTCTGCAAAAATTTTTACAAAAAAGTGCAAAGAGATGATCACAAAAAAAATATTCAAACAATATCTTGCCTTGGGATCGTAAGCCAGTAAGAGCAACTTAGGTCTTCTCAGCAGCACTACCCGTTGCAGCCTACAGGGGCACACCCAGCATATTTCAAGGGGGGGGGGGTCTAAAAAAACTCGATCCCGCACTCAGGAGCAGATCCAGCAATTTTTGGTGGGGGAATGAAATTTTGAATTAGGTTGAATGTTCAATAAATACAAAGACGTTAGACCCAAAAAAGGTGAAAAAGCCCTTTGAAAAATGTTTTCATGTCTGCGGCGTATCCGGATTTTTTTTCAGGAAGTGGGCACCAAATTTCGACAAATTTTCAAGCGTAGTTTTTTCCAGCAGAATTATTTTGAAGTACATTGAAAATAAAAAAGTTCTATGGGGGTCCGAGGGCATTCTACCCCGAAAATTTTTTGAAAATTTACATAGTGTAGTGGCCATTTTAGTACTTTTTGAACAATTTTTAGGCAATTTTTTTGCCCCTAAATCTGAGTGTTTCACGAAATATGATGCATTTTGTTCGTACATTTTCGATTATACGTGCTTAGGGCGTAAGGCTTATTGTTATCGAAAAGGTTCAAAATTATAGAAAAATTGTATTCATCAAAAACATGTTTGAAAATGTGGGGGGATGCATCCCCCCATCCCCCTCTGGATCCGTCCCTGCCCGTGCTGATAACAATGTCTTTTCACTGCTCCAACCAGCTGGTTTGGCTTCAGCATGATGTGGGGCAAATTCTGTTGCAGCTGTTTTGAAATGACAGAACGTACGGCACTTGCACAGTTTAGACACTTCACTGTAAAAACAAGGGTTCGGTTTCAAAGGGGGGGGGGGGAGGGTCGACCCCCAACTCCCCTTGGGTGCGCCACTGGGAGCCTATACCATAACAGTAAAGCACTTTATGCAAAAATGCTCTTTTGTCGAGTGGCTGAGATCTACAAAAATGTTTACCAACAACTACGCATTGCTGTTTGCTAAATTCCGGCGTGTATAACGGCTGCTACGCATGGACAAAGCATTCAAAACAGAATAGGTTATGGCCAGATGAAGAAACCAAAACATCACGAGTTTGTACGAAATAAGACAGTAGACCTACTACTTGAGTTTTAATGAATCAAAGTTACTTTATTGTTGGGGTAATTAACGCCGAGTGAGACTGATGCCACTCTGATGAGATACCATCTTATTATGTTAAAGGGATTGCCTGCTAACGCACCGGTACATATAAAGTCCTTGATTCATTTCAAATCACCGATTCGCAACTTTTTTTATTGGATCTCACAACTAATTGGCAGTAATTGCGTAGGCCTGTGCTTTTGATTAATTTGGTTGTCCTCGTGCAGCTTTTAAAAAATCAAGTCTCGTTACGGTGTGCTCGTCAAGCTCTCAAAAAATAACGTGTTCTTCTGGAAAAGTTATTTCAATTGCAAAAGTATTTTATGGAAGAAAGGATCTCAAAACGTAAGTTGGATTAGAACGCTTGCATATTTTGTCCAGCTGACCATCATTTTTGTGTATTTGATCTCGAAAAGCTCACAGTGTAGAGCTATTGGCTCTATTGGCAAATCTTTTTTAAAATGAGCTACTAGAGCGGATAGACTGCATGCTCCACCGGAAAATTACTCCCTGTTTTACTTGAAAACTGTGGTTGTTGATTAACGCCTATAGATAGAATGAAAATAGCTTAGAGATGAAAAATATTGTGGCTTTTTATTATTATTTTTATTTATTAGCATATTTATCCTCCTATCACGAGAAAGCGATCAATGCGCTACACAAGCTCGCTTAGGAGTTGCCAGCCATCTGTCTACCACACCAAGATGGGGAAATCCCGCTAAGTGCCTTTCCCAACGGCACAACAAGTAAACTTGCCGGATTGTTCTCCCCACTGTCCCTTTAATGCTGAGCGTCAAGCAGGGAAGCTGTAAATACCAATTTTAAAGTCATTGGTTTGACCCGATTTGGAATCAAACCCGAGTCTACAGCTCAAGAGACAGACGCTCTATACCACTCGGCCATCTGAGCTTTATTTTTGTACATAGCAGTACTTTTACGTGTACACAATTTTATACTACAATCTATACACAACTTAGTATTTTTCAGGTGTTTAGTAAACGCAAAAATATATCATACTCATTGCGTTGATCCTGGTGCAACTGCAACGGTGATTGCTGCTTGTGATCATAAAAAATCGTGTATCGTATATTCTAGCGACGACTGGCTTTCAAGTAATGTCTGCCCGCCTACCACCAAATATCTCCAAGTCTGGTATTCTTGTATAGGTAGCCTACGTGTTTTTATTTTACTTTAGAAAAAACAATCTGCAGATAAAAGTGCAGAAACGGAAGAAAAATTGAATAAAAAAATTCGAATGATTTACTGTATTAAAATATCAAGCTCAGTTGATCCACGTTGCAGAAGTTGCTTGCGTCAGGCGGTGTCGGTTTAGAACGTGTATTTGGTCACTTGAATCATTTTACGCAGTGATTCGAATCATTTCATAAAATTTACAGGAGCAAAAATTTAGCGAAAAAGCAAACTTTTTTATATAGCTTACTTACAAACTTTGATCAAGTATTTTTATATTAGTTGTATTTTTCTTCACCTGCCTGGAGAAAGCGTCGGAGACACTCTGACCAACTCTTTTAGGAGTTGCCGACCACCTGTCTACCACGTAAAGGCGGGGGAACCAGTTAAGTGCTCTTCCAAATGGATCAACAAGTGAACTTCGTGACTTGTTTCACACTTTATCCCTTTAATGTCAAGCAAGGTTACATAGGCCTACGAACGTCAAGCAGGAAAATTGTTAATCTTTAAGCAAACAAAAAGCTAACTTTTAGAGTCTTTGGAGGCAGACAGAGAATACACTGTGCAAGAATTCATGCTGTCTGAGGAAGATCAAAAAGCTGAATACGAGCCACTGCGCAAAAGAATTCAGCAAGGCTTAATCGAGATGAAGAAAGAAATGACTGTCCTAGATGAAACAGAACACAGTTAGTTTTGTAGATGTGTTTCCTGTGTAATTGATTTCTTCATTTTCATCCTCTTGTCACGAAAAAGGACGTGCTATGCGTAGGACAAATCCAGGCATGCTTAATAGAAGTTGCTTTTCCGAATTTTCTGCTTGAGTTTTGCTTCTGATTTCTTTAATTTTCTGCTTGCCAGATTCCACCAAGCAAGTATAATTGTCGCAAATTAAGCATCTTATCTAAGGACGCAACAACGAAGCTTGGATGGGAGTTGAGCCATCAACCTTGCAATCATAGCCGTCGTAAACACGACGCTCCGAACCACTCAGAGTAGAGATGGCACGGGCTGACTTTTTTGCAACCAGGACCGCCCATGGCCCGAAGCCTCTTGCCCTGTAGCGGTAACCAACCCAGCTACTCATCCCAAAAATAAAACCCGGCCCGCCTAAAGCCCATTCTTTTATGAATCTTCAATCACATTTAAAGAAAAAATGAAAGTTCAAAGGGATTCAAAAATTAGTAGCGGCTCGTTGACGGCCCGGTTAAAAACAGAAGACAGAACTGGGGCCTGGGCCGTAAGCGGACCAATAAAAAGACCGGTTAACGGCTCGTTAGCGGGACTCTTAGGGGCCCATGCCGTCTCTCACTCAGAGCCACGCTGCCGACTGTTTCGGAGCGTCTTGTTTATCAGAACTGTGAGCGGTTGGAACCTTTTAGACCAGCAAGTAGCAATTGCAATCAGTGTTTGGGTATCGCTTCTTTAGAACGAGTTTCCACTGAGAGACTGAGGGGCTACTGCTAAGTAGTTGATCAAAAACTGGTAAGATTGACATTAAAGTTAATTGGGTGAAAAATGCTGCTTACTGATCAATATGGTATGCATCCGCATTAACAAATTTTCTTCAAAAGAATTTTTTGAAAAAAAATGACATTTTTGCTGTTACTTTAAATACAGCTCCGTCAGAAAAAGCAACCAGAACACATCACTGTATGCCTGATGATACTTTTTTTTCACCGATACTTTTGCTTTTGATTAAGCTTACATAAAATATTATTCGACTTTTGAGTTTTGGTACCTGTGTAGTAATGTGCTAATCCTTGCAAAGTAATTATGCATTTTATTTGTGAGCAAACAAAGAAAAAAAATAAGTTTTGGGCACGGCTACATGTTGAATATTTTAGTTCGCATCGCATAGTGGATATTTTGAATTTGGAGTATAATAAAAAGTAGTACGTACAAACAACTGCTTTCTACTTTTGATTGACGTTGCAAGCTGGTTTAATGTCTATTCTGTTTGATTGTACGGTAACACTTTCGAATAGAATTTTCAGACTCCGAAGATCAAACTTTTTCTCCAGTTTATCGACCACAAGTCATAAAGTGAGATACAGTACTTTTTATCAACAATGGTTGTGCTATACTAAATCATCAAGTGGGTCGTACGCTTAAAATATAATACTTTCCTAAAGTTCTTAGAAAATCTGTCCATTGCCTACAGTAGATATACCAAACACAGCGAACGTGTTTTGGCATTTAAACAAAAATAGCAACGTGTGGTGTCACTGACTGTTGCTACCACCATTTACAATTCATTAAAAACTAACCAGCGCATTCCAATGCGATTAGGTAGAAAAGCGCAGTTTAAAACTTTAAAAATACAAACGTTTGAAACTGATAAGTTAAAATAAAATTAATTTGCCTTGTTACTGTCGTTCTGATTAAAAACAATTGCAACACAAGCTAATTCAAACTGAAAATCTTTCAACGTGATGTGCAAAAATACATGTCAATTATAAGCTTTGGAAAAGTATTATTCTACAAATGGAGGATGGTCGCAAAAAAAACTGATCTAACCAGCTTGTCTTTGACAGCTGTATGAGTCTTTGACAGCTGTACGCTGCAACTTGCCTATATGAAGGAAAAACGCAGACCTGGTTTAGAAGCTCAAATGACACTAAAATCATAAGTTGCGTTTATCGCAGTGATTCTCAACCTTGTTTGGGCCGCTGGCCCCTAAAACAATCCAATGAAACCTACGAGCTTCTTAAAAAGAAACATGTAGGCTAACTGCCATCATTAAATAATCGTACAAGCAGATGCTGTATTCATATTTGCATACAGTATATTGAACTCCTTGAAGCACTTTGATTTTCCCTTTAGGTTTAGGAGAGCATGAATATCAGGATAAGAACACATGATTTATCGTACTACTACAGACGTTGTGTAACTACAGCATTTTCGCGTTTTTAGAAATTTCCCCCTCTCTGCTACCTTCCAAGAATTTGTGTCGTATTTGCTAGACCCGGCTAAGGCGAGGCTCCATGATGACGTCATGAATTACGAATTAGAGGAGGAAAAAATCACAAACGCTCGTCACTGGTCAACTTACTACAACCTCACTCATCCGTGTCATGTTGATTATGACGTCATCATTCACATGGAAACGATGGATGACGACGCTAGGTAGGAAAGACGTCATTTATGTTACAAAATTTTAAAGCAATATCTTAGGTTTGTGGGGGAAAAAGTAGCTTCAGCTTTCGTAAAAACGTTTCAAAATTAGCGTCAGTCGTTTGACTCCGAGGTTAATTTTTGACACAGGACAAGTTGTGGTGGTTTTGCCTGGCTGCTGTTATGAGAGGAAAACAGCTCCTTGACGTGCAGAAAACTGAGGACATATTTTTTTTAGGCCCCTATATTAATTCAATGAGAACACTTAACGTTTTTCTTAAAAATAACTGATTGCATTGTAGTAAAGACTAACGTAAAAGTTACAGTTAATACCAAATCATCACACCATCTATGAGTCGAAAAACATGACAAGAACTGTTGCTGTAAATGTGCATCATACCAAATTCTTTCAAATGCGAGTAATTGTAGATATCTTTTGAATCTGGTTGGCGTGCCTCCTTCCATCCAGTTACCGAAATCCAGTGTTGACGAAACCGGTGAAACATTAACACCCACATCGCAGGAAGAAGTAAAGGAACTGTTTGCTCCTCTCAGCAAAGAACAAACTAAGAAGTTACTCGATATGTATTCAATCGATTATAGATTGTTTGGCTACAAGTTCCCGAAATTTGAATAAAAATTTACTATTTATGTTGTTTTTGTAAATGAACTTACAAGCCCAGACTGTGTGAACTCACAATATTTCGAATGCCAATAAAAAATCATTTGCTAACTCTGTAGCCCTTGTTTTTCAGCAAGACAATTTAACAACAAAATCTTAAGCTTCATTTCTGTATCTTTGGATAGTGCGGGACACATTTGCAAACTCGCAAACAACCACAAGATTAAAGAGGGTTTACACTGACTTTAAAAAGTAGGAACTGCCTGCGTTGATTGTATTACAAAATTTTACACATCTTAGTCGCATTCGATCTTTTTTTTCGCAAAACGAAAGTAAAAATGCAACAACGTTAAACAATCTTGGTCATTCAACAATTCACTACAAATTTGCTCAAGTGATATAAATTTGAAACTAGCCTACCTCAAAGCTAGTAAACGTAGGTGGAGCTATATTAAATGACCTCTGCACTTCTTCAACTCCTTTTAGCTCCGCTCAGTTTGCGTTTATTTAAAGGAAACCCTCCATTAAACGAGTTGGGATTATAATTTTCATGACACTTAATGTCATTATTTTGTAAAAAAGAAAGTGTCGTCAGCGGCATGCCCCAGCGGTACCGCACGCAGGTTGCAGATCCTACGTGACGGGTTCGATTCACGGCTGGAACCGATCGCATTTGACTTGAAGAGCGCGAGCTCACTTCGAAGCAGTCTCCCTCAATTACAGTTGAATTATCGGTTCAATGTAATTTGAAAATAACCTCAGTTATTCATTTAATAAAAGTAATGATTTCATCAATCAATCAATCAAGGTGGAATTCGTCCCACTCATCGCGTTTCCGTCGCTTTCTAGTAGCAGCAGCAAACTGTAAAAATCATTCGTTACACAGTTAACGCAACATTGCTCATCTGTTCAAGTTCACGCTCGAAGTAAATTAGTTTATTGTCAATAGGTTTTTCTGTCATATTCTCCTTAATATCAAATCTTGAAAACTACACGTCGTTACACCATGAATAAAAACTTCTCTAAAAGTCACGTTTATTTGAATAAATTCACATTTTTTTCGAATATACGATCATAACATTAAGTTTTAATTCATAACGATGTCAAAATGGCCAAATTTGTCGCAAAAATCTATACCAGCCTGAGGCAAAAAATGCACGGAGCAGCAGCTCCGCAAGTAACGATGGAAATTTTGTTAGTCTTTTTACAAATATGTTATTGTTTACGACGATTTCATTAGGTGATATTTTTCGATGAGCAAGTTCTAACACGTCTAGTTAATTGTAGAGTATAAAGAGAAACGAAAACTTTTTTTTTTTTTTTGTTATTTCAAGCCACTTAATTGCAGCTTAGGATTGTTGTGGTAGTGATGTACATGCATCATGGAGACGACCTAGTTGAGCATCGAACCCGAAAAGCCAGCTTCGGAGCCCAATGCATCAACCACTCGGCCAACTCCATGTGCTTTTTTCAACTTGACTCCAATGCAAGCTGCAAGAAAATCAAGCAATGCCACAAGAAAAATGCAACATATGAAAAAAACAAAACAGATTAAAATGCACAGCAAACAGCTTGATATGCTGATTGCAAAACTTGACAGATCGACAGCACAAAATCCATTGATTTCGTGTTGTTTTAGTTTGCTTATACGTCAGTACAGTATTTGTATTGACGAAATACGAAGAGTAATTTGAGGCTACACGCGAACAGGCGAAACACTCCTATTTGCTGAATAAAATAGGTAATGGGTAATGGCTATAAAGTATTTTAACCGAAACGTCTAATTTGAATATGTTTTAAGTTGTTCTTTCTCACCGACCGGTTAGTTCAGTTGCTAAACACACGCTATCGGTGAGGAAGGTCTGGGGTTCGATTCCCGGGCCGGTCAAATTGGCACAGTGTCCGCAATGGCTCGCCACCCTTGCGACGAATCTTCGGAGCTGCATGTATTGCCCAGGCGCTAAGCCGCAAAGATGAACCCCACCACTCGTTACACGCTAGAGCGTAATACCGCGAGTATAATAAAGATTGATTTTTCATTTGTTCTCTCCCTTTAATTTGAATGAAACCTTCAGAAATTTCCATTTACCATACTGTACTCTGAATGGTTGACCAGCCGCTAGTCAATAATAATCGGAAAGAGATGCATCATATCGTGATAAATGTAATTTCAAAACATGATGGTGGTCTGTAAATAAATGGATATATCTTGTTTATATCGTTTTTAGCAAATGTACTCGTTGTATCACTTTATGAAATCACCTTGTTCTTTAAATTTAAAGTGGTTGGCACAACTTATTTTGCTACCTTCATTCATTACTTAAAGAAATGGCGTTTACAGAAAAAAATCAAAAAAGGAAACGATAAGCACAGCAACAATTCGATACAATCTTCACATTCTTCAGGTTCACTTAATATTGTCACTTTTTCAGGCCTCTTGCGGCACAAACGCCGAACATTGCAAAAACATGCAAGAAAAATTGCAAATCTGTGCGATTGGAGATGAAAGTTGACAGATCCTCGTACATCTTTGTATGTCCTTGAATGTGACGTAAAATGTTCTTAATTGCGTTGGATCAACCTTTATAAGATTGTTTGCTAAGATAAAAAGAAGGAAAGTTGAGCACAAGTGTTTCTGCATCGATGGCAAACTTTGGCGATGAGATGGCTTCGTACTGAAACAAAAAATATTAAAAATATTCAGAGATGAAGCATAGTTACACAAATAAGTTATTACTTAAGTATATTTGCTGGGAGTATAGCATTACTTTTCTAAATTCCTAAGTAACGGTACAGTGATCGCCCCCTTCTCCCCTCCGCGGGCCTTTAAGAAATAAAGACTATAATGAATGAGGGATTAACTGCTTTTCTATTGCACTTCAATGAGCTCTCCGGTTTAAACGTGGAAAGTATTACTAAGTACGCACTACTTGCAGTCAATCGGATCAATACACCCAAATCGGCCGGATTAAAATTACAGGAAACTTGGGACAAAAAAGTATGCAACGTTGTTAGTCGATTACACAATTTGAATTGATATTACTTTGCTGATATATTGCGCAATGATTAATCAATTAATTTTTTTACTGCAAATTTTCTTCGATTTCCTTACCCCCGTCAACTTTTGATTGCTGAACTACAAACTGCAGAGTAGGCAGTGTGAATTCCTTTTTGGAAGTTTTCAACATAGCTTCCTCATGAGTTAAACCGAGCTTGTATTGCAATGTGAATGTTTCGACTGCGTGGTCAAATAACTGATGAAATGAATAAAGAAGCAAGCATGTTTGGTAAAAGTCAGCCATGGCTGACCTTCAAACAAATCTATCATAATATGTGCTTGCTGTTTCTGGTAATGATGTTGAGAGCAGAAATTTTTCTTAAACAAAAAATGTTAGAAATGCTAGAATTGTTGAAAAGTTTAGCTGTTTGAAGAAGTATAGCTTTGCTCCACAGGGTCTTCCAAAGTAATCCGTTTGAAATTACAATGCAATTAGTGTACGAGCACATGAAGAAGAAGGAGAATTACAACGTTAATTCATCTTCTAAAGAACGGCAATCTTTTGGCAGTTCAAAGTTATTCAGTAGGGCAAGACGCTTAAATCTTGCATTGCGAGTGGCTTACTTCTTAAAAACAAAACCAATTCGAAGAAAATATACTACATAAAAACATCTCCACCACAAAGCTATATGAAAAAACTTTGGTTTATTTGTTTATACATTGAAAGTATTCGCAACTTTTCTGAGCAAAATACTATAAAAATTTACGAATGATAGGAAGGTATTGACCAGGATCAAGAAAGGTTAAGCTTTTATTGAGCAATGACGCTAGCCCTTGTTCCTGCAGCGATACTGTAAAAAAGTAATATTGTAAAAGAAAAGCATTCAAGTAATTAATTATTACTCGCATATTGAAAATAGCCATTTTATTGGCACTACTTTCGACATAAATGCTTACGAGGGTCTTACTGGTTGTTTCGTATCATTGTCAGCTACATGGTTATCATTGTCAGCTACATAACTTAGCGGTACCGCACGCAGGTGAGAGATCCTAAGTGACGGGTTCGATTCGCGTCTGGAGCCAATTTCATTTGACATATTTTATCAGGTGGCTGCAGACTCGAAGAGCGCAAGCTCACTTCGCAATCTCCCCCAAATACTCTTGAATTTTCAGTTCACTATAATTATTATTATCAACGATTTTATAATTCTGATAGTAAAGCTTGCTCTCGACATTTTACTCGTCACAAATCAATGGACAAAGAATTATTGAGCTGTTTCGAATAATACTGAAAGTGAAAATGACGCATGCTAATGCGCAAGAATGAAAAATATCCCTGAAGCACTTTCATTTTTGAGAAGGGACGTTTTGAGAAAGTTAGCTTATGGTTTGAGTTAATTGGATTGCACCCGCCAAATACTGATTTGTTGTGAAAGTAATGACGTAGTAGGCAGTTTGCAGAAGATATTTTCAGGTTTTAACTTTCAAAGACAACGAGCAAAAATCTGACGGTTCTTCTCATCGATAAGTTTCACGTAAACAGTGGCAAAAAGTCAAAAATAGCGTTGGAATAAACCCAGCAATATCAAGAATACAAATCATTACAATGTTAAAAGATTCATTCACATTACTTTGAATTTTGAGTTTTGAATTATTGCACACACTATGTCTCGTCAACCTCGCCCCACAGGGAAAATTGTTCCGAGGGACATGCTAAACATATTGAGATCATGACATCTTTATTTTGCAATATCACTAGCACTAAGCTGAGAGACTAGGACAGGGGCTCCCTACCGGGAGCCAATGACCCCTTAGGGGGCCACGGAACATTTATCCGGGGACCACAAGTTGGCTACAAGCACTAACGTACCTTGTCTGGCCTATCGGCGTGAATATACAGACAGAGAATTTTTTTCTGAGCAGGGGGACCGCGGGTGTTGAGAGTTTTTAAAAGAGGGCCACAAACAATAAAAGGTTGGGAACCACTGGACTAGGACATTGGACAGCAGCTGCGGTATCGATGCTCTATGTATAGGATTCTCTTGATGCATGCACAATTTACATAAAACATTTTAACACATTTTGGCGCTATTCACAAATAGTAGATGGCAACATGCATCGCCAGTATTCCTTTTAGTACCACCGATGCATCTACTGGCAGATGTCTTCTGTTGAAGATCAGTTTAAAATTGTAATGCTTATAACTGGGGCAAGTTTTTGTTGCACTAAAAAAGTTGCGTTTACTTCTAACAAAAGTTGCCATTATTTTTAACGAAAGTTGTGAAGTTGCATGAAAGAATATAACAAGCGATGAAATCAGTTAGTTTTTGTCTGTTATTGACATTTACATGATTTATTTAAATGCCGATACACTGCTAAACATTTCCAAACATCGTCTTGAGCAAGGTGACGGTCTTTAGCTAACAGCTGCTGCTTTGCCCAGCATGCTGAAGCTCATAATTACAGAATATAGCGAGCGTATTGTTACAGAATAAATGACGCTGAAAGACCTCATTCATTACGCATTCTGTGACAATTACTACTAGCATTAATACAAAGTAGACGTAACGCAGACTTACCTAGAAAATTATTAGTAAAATTACACATGGCTGTTCATACTTTTTTGCGAGATTTTGCAAAAATATTTCGCAAAAGTTGAACAAAAAGCTGCCTCTGAACACCAAAAAAGTTGCAAAAAGTTGCGTAATAAAATTTAGGCAAACAGCTTCATACATACTGTAATGAAGGTTTTCGTTACTTAGGAAGCTTCCCGGAGCTGTAAAAATAAGTTGCAAAAGTTGCAGAAACTTGCCCTACTCATAACTTATCGTATACAACCGTACCAGCAAAATTAACCTGAAGTAAAATAAATTGCGATACGTTTTCAGGTCATCTCTAAAGCCTTCAAATTAAGGCTATAAAACAAATCAATTAGAGCTCGTCTTTGAAACTTAAGTTTCGGTTTATACAAATGGCGGGAAGAGCCAGCTATTATCGTCACCACACCTTATAGTAAACTTGTTGGTGAAAAAAAAAAAAACTTCTTGAAGCTTCCGTTTTACAGTTTGATAGCAACGAGAATTTCTATAACATTTATTAAGATAAAAATAAAAGAGCAAATATTTACCATCTCTCCCGTATCTTGCATGTTGGCAGCGCACGCACAAAGTTTTTCTGCAATGGAATCTTTTTATAGTTCTTGCTTCAGCGATTTCTACCGTAAACAGTTCAACGGCCAGCAACACCGCGAAAATAACACACACTAATTTTGTATTTCGCATCATTTCTTTCTGCTTCGTAGACTGTTCGTTTGTCTTTTGTATTTTCTTTTTCGCCTCAGACAATTTGATGTAACTTCTCAAATATCTTGCTGGCAGTAGCAAACGTTTGATAATGTTTAAAGATTCTTTAGATTTTCACACTCTATGCAAACAAGCTGATACATTTGATAATACAAGTACAAATCTGAAAATAAGCAATGTTACTGGCTTCAAGTGATGTAGAAGGCAAGTATTTGAGACCAGCCTGCATAGCCTCAACTAACTTTAACACAAAACGTTTCGATTTGAATGATTGGTCAAGTGTTTATAAACAATCGCTTTTGAGTTGAAAGACCTGGATCGATGATCAAACAAATCGTAGTAAAAACTCCTGAAAATAGGCGACTAATTTTAAAGCTGCCGGCAACTTATCATTGTGGCAGCAGATTTCTGCTCTCGCAGCCAGGAACGGACCCAGAAAATTTTGGTGGTGGGGGGATGCAGTTTTGAATTAGGTTGAATATTAACTGAATACAAAGATGTTAGACTCGGAAAAGGATGTGAATAAGCCCTTTTTTGAAAATGTGTCCATGTGAGGGGAGTATGTACTATGTTCAGAACTTTTTAGCACCAATTTTTGACATTGACATTTTTTTAAGCGTATTTTTTCTGGCAAAGTTAAATTTGAAGCAAATTGGGGAACAAAATTGATTCTAGGGAGTCCAGGGGCATGCTCCCACGGAAATTTTTTGAAAATTTACGCACTGTAATGGGCGTTTCAGTGGTTTTCGAACAATTGGTAACGCAAATTTTGTCCTTTAATTTGCCCTGTGCCCCTAATTGGTCCATCACCAAATATGTTGCATTTTATTCGCACAAACATTTGTGGTTTATGCGTGGTTATGGTGTAAGCATTATTGTTAAATCGAAAAAGCTTAAAACTGTGGAAACATTCTTTTCATCAAAAACATTGTTGAAATTGGCTGGTAAGGAGATGCATCCTCCCTGGATTCGCGCCTGCTCGCAGCTGTGCTAAGTGATATGTGGCTATGGAATCTAAAATCTCGATTGACCCCGCGCACCCGCAACACACAAAAGTGCGTGAAGCAAGTATAATGCAATTTTTATAACTAAGACGTTGGCTGCTTAATTCCGAAAATCTGTATCTTGTCGAAACTTCTAAACAACCTATCATCTTAAGAATTTACAGTACAAAGATTGGAAGCTTCACAAAAGAAAAAACAAAAATGCCTGCACGTGAAGTGGTACTAACTTTATTCTTGAACTTCCATAGGCTACTAAAATTTTTTTGAGCTAAATCCAACCAGACGTTTTAAGTAATACTCCTTCCACTCCTTTTTGTAAATAGCATTCATACAATAAAGGGGTTTCCGGTCTTACCTTTAATGCTTTTGCTTCTAATTGTAAGCTAGTCAACCCTGCACGCTTACAACGCGTCTCTTCGCCTCCAATGCTCGACAGTAGCGGTTGATTATTATCAAATATGAAGCAGTTATTAGGACTTTGTACTGTGGTCAATATGCCGTCAATTCGTTGCAGATTAAACAAAGCGGCCAGCCCAATCATAATTAGAAAATAATGAGTAAACTTATGAGAAATATCGATGATATTCAAACATTAACATTATACCGTGCGTACTGCGTAAAACTAGTACATCAATTAAAACCACTGCGGTATGCATCTGTGTGTAGGACCTAAAATATGGAAGCGTAATTACGAAAACTGAACAAAGCCCCGGAAAAACAGCACATTTTTTACAAATTATTAAACTTTACAAAATGTAATGCATTCTGCCTGCACCCTTTTGTTTTCTGGGACCGCCCTAAGCGTTTGCTTTTCAAGTTACGACCACAAAACAATGGCTTCAAACGATTTTAGCTGGTCCGAGATTTTAGCTCACAACTAATCGTGGTCACTTAAAGCTCTTCTTTACCTGGCTCTTTTTTTTTTATCTACCCCAACAAATTAGTCATTTTGCGATGTTTCTCGTCCTTCCTTTTCTAGGGCTGATTTTTTCGAAAGTTACGTAAAACCATTTCATTTTCGAAGCTTTTTGTCTGACATTTTTCGTTTTCTTTTTTTTGGTTTCGTCCGATATTTGTTTCATAATTTTCTAGCTTCTATTGACGATGGGGTGTTACGAATATGAGAACACTGACGTTCTGGCTACGCAAGTTTAAAAGCGAAAAAATTTGAAGCATATTATTTCATTACAACTATACGGAACTACACTTTTCGATTAAAATAGAATGGACGTTGCCTGTCTAGACTTATTTTCAGACGATGGCGTTTCAGCTGCGGAATTAGCAATCAAAAATCTCCTTTTTTAGATATTTAGTTGCAAACTTGCTAGCTAAATTACATACTTAAAAGCAAGCATTTACTGTAAGGTTCGCATTTTTGCATTTTTGCGGGGGAACACTGGTAATTCAAGCAATTTGGAACAACATCTTTGCAAATATGTCGTAAACATACGAAAATTTGCTGGTTCAAATTATTTTTTTCGATACAGCACGGAACCCTATATTGACGAGGTAAAATGATTGGGCGATAGAAGTGCGCTTGCCTGCGCTCGAAAGTTTTTATAAGCATTTTGACCTGTTTTCATGCAGACCTCAAGCAAATTACTATGTTATCCGTTTAATGAAGAAAAATGAGATCAGTTGGCTATACTTCTTTTTAAAACAAGTTGATGGTGGTAACTTTAGTTTTTGTTACAATTTTTAGTCTTGACTGACTGATCCACGGGGTAGGGCCAAAGCGGTTCATGCTCACCCTTAAATTTTTAGTTATAGGCCACATATATATGATTGATAGCCTAGCCCAGAGCTGGGCCAACTACGGCCTGCGAGATCATTTTATGCGGCCCGCGGGCACTTACAGAAATATAAACTCTTACCGTGAATCAAAACCTTTTTTTGCTCTTCAATGATTTTCAGTAGAAAACAGGACATCTGAAGATGTGTAGACAAAGGCGTAACATGGGGGGCGGCACACCAAGGGGACGGCATTTTTTATTAAGGTTTATGTAATTTTTTTCCTAATTATTTTGAACAAATATTACTTATTTGCTATGTCGCTTATTTGCTAGTCGTCAATCATCTTACTGTGTTGCCCAATGCCCAGTCGCAAAGTTGCGGAAATGGGCCCGCCATCTCGTTTACTCTTCGGTGTATTCCCGCGAGCAAAATAAAGACTTGATTTTAATGTTTATTATGTCACAATTGCGTACTGCTTTCTTCTTCGTCTTTGCATTATTTGAATCGCTCACACTCAGCAAGCCTCTGTTTTTAGACATAAGCTGCGGAAATATTTTGGCATTGTCCATAGTGGCTGCATCGCTGCATGCTCTTTTTCGATAAAAAAGTGTGCTAAAATGAGTGTTTTTTATGTGAAAACCGTAAAATTTCGTCGGCGGCTGGAGGCTACGCCCCAAAACCCCCTTGGCCTCAGGCGGCTAGCGGTTTCACCCCCAGACTCCCGGTTGTGGCCCCCCCTTCGCCAAATCCTGGGTGCACCACTGATACTGCATATCGTTTTTGCGTATTATTCTTGTGTTGACGATACGGAAATGAAAGACACTAACTAACCAAGTCGGTTAATGCACACTAACATCCAAACCATTGCCGTAGTTTGCAAGTCAGCGCGCTTTTAATTGACGCATATTCAGGGTTGGGAAAAATCGATTGTAAGCGATATTCAATTGCGATATTCTTTACTTTTTGTTCATCGAATGCACTGGAGCCTTTACTTTTTTGAATGAGTATCAAATAATCATGGCATTGTCTTTACTTTTTTTTCGGCACAATTCGATATTCCACATTTGATTCTTTTTGTCCAGGTTACTTTATCTCGCTTTAGTAAATTTAAAATAATCGTCAGTATGTCATTTCCTTGCTTTTGCTAATAAAAATTTTTTTGTGCCAAAAACAAAATAAAGAGTTTTATAGCAAAGTTGCTTCGCATATACTATGTCCGTTGTTTGTCAGTAAGTTACCGCATAAATGTGAGGACATAACAAACAATGCTTGGCGTACACCGCTAAATGCTCATTGTAATATCGAATATCGATTACAATATTCTTTATTCTTTAGTTTTTTTAACTACCATCGAAATCGATTATTTCTTAACTTTTTGGTGAACTTTTGAATATCGATTATTTCTTTACTTTTTTAGGTATCGATTTCCAACCCTGCGCATATTTTGTCATGGAGAATAGATGGCCGCATTTGAAGCTGACTAATGCCTAAAAAATTATTGCTCATTTGGGGGCGACAATGTTTTGAACCGCCCCGGGCGGCAGAACCTCTAGCTACGCCACTGTGTGTAGACCTTTTTTTGGTTGCTCTTCCAATCAATGCGGCCTTCGGCTTCAAAAATTTTTCACTTGTGGCCCTTCGTGTAAAACGTTTGCCCACTCCTGCTCTAGAACTTTAACACTTCCATATCCACAAAACTGCTAGGTAAGCTTTGGTTAATTCCAAGCCTTCGTTAAAAAACTTTTGAATCGGTCTCTCATTTTTGACGCTTTTGGCTGTAAATTGCCTGAAATCTTACTCAAGCAAACAAACAATGTTCTGACCTGCAAGTAGGCGAGAAACACGTGATGCTAATTCCAGCAACTAGCTGATAAGTAGATGCTGGTTAGAATTAGCTTTTTGTTTAAACTCATTAAAAACTAATTACATGGTGTTAATACTTGCTGCGGTCACATGCGCACATTAATTATAAGATTGTAGCGCAAAAGCACAAACACAAAGCCAGTCAGTGTACACAGTTTTCACGTAATGCACTACTACATTGATTACGAATCATACTGCAGCTATTTCCAAGCATGCAAAATGCATGTAATGAATCACATCTTCTTAAAAATTTGTCAAAAGCAAAAATAAAGCAATGCTTCTTAACGTAAGGAATTTTTCTTTTTTTTGTTGTTCTAAAAGCTTCTTTGATTTTATTAATCACTCCACATTTTTACAAAAAATTTCTTATGAACAATAAAGCATTTTCTTTATTTTAAGTCCCATTGATTTTACGGATGATTATATTATCTTCTAGTAGGCGGAAAGTCTCACCTGACCAAAGTGATTTTATCAAATTTAGTCCTCTGCAGTATCAGCTGATTAGATCTTATCTTCAATCTCAATAACACAACTAACTTCTTAGTAAACAGCGGGTAATTCTTGTAAGTCAACAAGAGACGCTTAACTTGTATGGCAGAAACTATAGGCTACTGCACTTGTGCAGTAAAAGGTTTACGCTATCAATTTATTTAACTGCTATGCAACCTCTTGCCACCTGTTACAAGATTACATCTACAAACCACAGCAGAAAGAGTGGAGAGGGTGAAAACCATACAAAAATCTTGACCTAATGACCTGAGGTTCAAACGAGTTTACGTTAGTTTTGAATAGATTTCCAATTTCAATCGAAATTCGAGACCACACTGGTAATGACGTAGACTCTTTAAAACTTCTGTGATTCAACAACGCATTTACTGGAACTACTATTCAAAGTTGCTGCTGACGCTGCTTCTATTCCTGTTAGGTACGTTTTAACAATTATATGAATATATTTTGTGTTTCGTCAGTTTTTAGTTGTAGCATTTGTTGCGACGACGGTACAGTATTCGAAAAATACAATACACAATTCCTATATACGTAATCCTATGCAATAATGGCGAACTCCAATCCACTTAACCGCACAGGCCTAAAGCTTTATAAAAAATTGGTAATAAAAATTAAAAAATCTTCTGAATGTGCTCTCGACCTGTAGATGAGGCACTTCCAGTTCTAGCAAAGCAAAAGCAACTTGTAAATGAAAACGGAACTTTTAAATTTATGACCAAAAACAAAGAGTTTGCATTCAAAAATATTTGTGGTACTGCTTTTACAAATGAACGTGAACTAGTAAAGCTTCGTACTATTTGCTTTGAGGCATTAGGTTTCAAAGTCTTTGACAGTTTACAATCAAATATTTTGTTACTTTCTTACGTCTTTATAGCCCGAATACACTGTAAAATTGTAAATCATACTGCAGTCTTCAACCTTTTTACACAATCGCCCCTTTTCGGAAAGTGTAGGTCCACATTGCCCCTACAAAGCCTTCACGTCCGTAGAGCTACTGTTTTCCCACTGAAATCGGGTGGAGACCTCCCAAAAAGGTATTCACGTCCATAGAGCTACTGCTTTTCCTGCCAAAAAATTGAATTAAGATTTAATTGTTTTTATTGTTATCAATATTCGCAAGTCTAAAATCGCCCTCCAATTTCAAAAATTGTTACAATCGCCCCTCTGAAGACCAAAATCGCCCCCTGGGAGGCGATGTCGCCCCCGTTGAAAAACCATGCTGTAAATAATTAAACAATTTGGAAATAGCTTCAATTATCTTTGCAAGTAATTGCAAAACAGAACCTGTCAGAGCTTACAAACTATAAAATTCTTCTAAGTAGCTAAATAGCGTTTCAAGTTTACAAATAGGTAGTTTCCATATAGTTTTTAGCACGGTCTCTAAAGCCTAAAAACTCACAGAAAATTGCTTTTCAAATACATTTCTAGCACTTAACAGTAAGCGCATGTGTTAATTTGCCTGCAGATGCCTATGCCAAAGGGACCTTTGCCGCTACAATGGCTTCATTCTTCGTTTCAAGAAACTGAGAAATAGAGAATGTTTGGTCCCAATAATTACCTGATCCTACTCGTTACATCTTGCAATAAATTCCTTTGCAATATTGAATTGTCTGCTGGTTATCGTGCTATGATTTCTTGATTACGAGTTCTATCTTGCTCACGATGTATTCCTGAAAATTTCTTTTCAATAATCATTACTAGGCTACTTCTGATAATCATGCTTTTTTTTATTCTGCATCTTTCTAATGGGCTGAATTTCTGAAAAATTCTTGACGTTGTTGTAGCATTATTATGTAACCATGTCCAATCCACATTCACAAAACAGCTGTCAAAGTCAAAAATTCATGTCGTACTACTGAAGTACGAGCTTGAACTGTGCTGAGCAATGAATTACGCAGCAGAAATCGACCATGAATTCAAAACAACCTCGCTTTGCCTAGTGCGAAGATATTTTCTCCTAACCTTGTTATTACGAATCACCCGTAAACAATATCGTAAATCATTCATCGATGATCACAACTAACAACTATTTCTATGAATGAGAAATAATTTAAAATAAATAAGCAGAAAATACCATATTATTTAGCCCAAGGGGCGTAGCTAAGGGGGCAAAGGGGGCAATTGCACCCCCGAAATATTTTCAGTTACCACTAGCCTAGAAACAAAGATACTAATGCTATAACGCAAATCTACTAACAGCGCAAGCAGGGGCGGATTAAGACCACTCGGGGGTACCCGTGTGTCCTTTCGACAAAATCTGCATTAAAATGGGTGTTTTTCTTGTAAAAACCCTAAAAATCCGTGGCGGCTAGGGGTTCAGCCCACTGACGTCCTTAGCCTCCGGCAGCTGGGGGCTTCGCTCCCAGACCCCTGGTTGTGCCCTCCACCCTTGCCGAATCCTGAGTGCACCTCTGGACTAGCGTATGAAGTTTTAAACCCCCGAAATTTTGAGCTAGCTACGCCACTGATTTAGCCTACTGCTTGAACGTGCAGTGCCCTAGAAGTTCAATAGATTCTTTTTCAAATTGCAAAAGTAAACCTTAATTTTCCACTAAAGTGTGAACATTTTTAATGGAAAATTAAACCACAAATCTTCATTATACTCGCGTTAATACGCCGAAGCGTGTAAAAAGTGGCGGGGCCCATTTCCCCGACTTAGCGCCTGAGCTACACAGCTCCGAAGAAACGTCGCAGCGGTGGCGAGCCGTTGGTGACACTGTGCCGATTTGACCGACCCAGGAATCGAACCCCAGACCTCCCGCACCAATAGCCTGGGCGCTTAGCAACTGAGCTAATGGCCGGATTAATGCAAAATCACAACGTTTTAATTAATATATATGCTATCAAATATCAATTCAACTCTTCATTTTACGATGCGAAACCGAGGCTTGATTTCTTTACGATCTACAACGTAAGATTCTTCCCATTTGCTTTCTTGTGTGCCTTTCGCGCATAAAAACGACCGAAAATTTAGTAAACGAAATCTTGCATTTAAATGTTTCTCCGCTTTTTGCGTCAGAATTTTCAACTTTTAGTGCTTTAATCCAACAGTTTTTCAAATCAATTGCCGGTGTGTGGTTTGTAAGCTCAAGTAAGCCTGAGCTTTTTGTTTTAGATTATAGGATTTCCAAGACTAATGCAGCCGGATGAAAAGCAAGACTTGACAAGCCTGTGTTTGAAATTGACCGCTGCACTTTGATTTTTTTCTGTAACAGTTTAATTGATTACATCTGTGATTAAGTGAAGAATTTTTGCTGTTCACTAACGGTTATTGCCATTAATTATACAAAAAATAATATCATTAGTCACTGATTTTGCTCCATTTAATTTACAGCAAGTTTGGGTATTATAGGTCTGCTACTTCAAACAAACGTCTCTGAAGATTGGTCAGTTTCACAAACAAAATATGCTTTTATTTACAGTTATTTTTTATCTAAACGAAATAGTCAAATCACACGTGTTTGCTGTATAGCGTCAATGGTAGCCGAAGAAAATGCCCTCGAAAAGTGTGTAAGGCAGTGGTTGTCAAACTTTCAAATTTCGACTTTGCGGTTCCCAAAGATTTTTTTCTATCACTTATGGTCCTTTATTTTTAAGCAAAATTTTCACGCAAAATCAAGTGAAGTGCACAAAAAAGACCGTCACTTCCGCAGATATCCAATTTTCCTCGCAAAAATAAAGTGAAAAGCAAAAAAAGGTCATTACGTCCGCAGATATCCAATCAAGCGCAATTCAATGGGATGGTTCATCGTAAATCCGCAAATCCGCGACCTCTTTGCAGTCCCCCTGAAACTGCTTCGCGGACCCCAAGGGGACCGCGGTCGCCAGTTTGAGAACTACTGGTGTAAAGCAATTTAGTTTGCAGATATTTTGCTTTAAAAAATACTTGGTTAAGTTGCTTAGCATTCAATAATAATAATCTAAGCCTTGAAGGACAACCACAACACGTAGACAAGATTAGGAAGAAGACTTTAATTTGTACTGAACTTGGAATGCAACCCAAGCATCTATCACTTGCTGTTGCTCCGCAAAATTGGGATGCTTATAAACTTCATCTCGAGCTACAACATTTAAGCAACTCGTCAAGGTTAAGCAGCCTACGAAAACAATCAAAACAAAATTCAGGTAAGAGATAAGGAACCTCTTTGCCCTCTTGCTTGCTTGCTTGCGCCTACAACTTCCTGGTCCAATGAAAGAAGGACTGAAATGAACGATATCAAACTCTTTACCCATTTTGTGCAATGCACTGATTTAATCTGTTTAAAGCTTGACGATCAACAAACGCAGATTCCTGGAAATAAGTTGCTTTTTAAGATGGTTTTTGAGTTTTTACTCCCTGCCCTGGCTATGCTACAAAAAATTATATCTTTTGACAATGAACAAAAGAGGAAAAAATATTTGAAAAAATATGTACATAAAAATTGAAATTATACTTACAACTACTCAAACCTAGGTGATAAAAAAACGCTATAAAGTGAAGTAGAATATTGGTTCAACACGATGGATCAATATCAGTCAGCGATGAACGACTGCGTGCGGAAATTTATATCGTAAAAAATACATGTGATAACAGTTATGATAATAAATTAGATGAGAAATTTGCAAGGGACAAATTAATGTTTCGACTATAACCAAAGTCTCGTCAGCCTTGCTAAGCAATGCCAATCCAGGCTAAACTCATTCCAGACTGTAAAGACTCTTTTTCTGCATTGCTATACCTGGACATCTCGACTTCATCTCTTTTCTAGGTTGTGCCCTATTTTTAGCAGGCGACTGGCCCCAAACAACGATACCTAGTCAAAGAGCCAATAACTACTAACCCACACCTAAGTTACCGGTACCCTAACTAGCCCACATCACTAGAAGCTCCCTTGGCAACTCAATCATTTGCAGCTGCATATGAGAAAGAAAAGAGATGAAGTCGAGATGTCCAGGTATAGCAATGCAAAAAAAGAGTCTTTACCGTCTGGAATGAAGTTAGCCTGGATTGGTTGTGCGTAGCAAGGCAGACGAGACTTTTGTTATAGTCGAAACATTGATTGACAGATAAAGAAAACAACGTGGCGGTAGGCATTAATATTGGGATGCATGTTGTCTCAGAGAAAATTGCTCCACCTTTTCTTTAACGATTCTAATCTTTACATTGTTTTGATTGATAGGATTTATTTACGATGCACACTAAACGCAAAAATACACATGATTTGTGCAACAAACATCATTAGAGAAGTGTTTCAAGGGAGACTGCGAAATGACCTATTAAAAACTTGAAGTTCAGTGTAGGAAGCGATTTGCCAAACTGTGGGCCATCATATTTTGATGAATTCTAAAGTTGTTGTGGTCTGCCGTCATCAGCAGTACGAGCTAAACAGCACAAAATTGTAAGTAACTACACGTAATTAAAACTATTTAATTGATCTATTACAGAACCATAAACTTACTGACATGATTTAATTTGCTTCTATAACGCTCTTCAAATCAATATACGGCTGTCAGTTTATCAGTCTATGACTTTAACAAAAATCTATTAGCAATCCCAGTACTATAACTTTAAACAAGAATATCTTTGTTAAAGTTTAGAATAACTTGTCACCATAAGAAATGTAAATGGAGATTGATGACGAAGTAAACATGTAAACATACTGTGGCGATTGCTGACAAATGGTGTTGTAAGGGTGAAAAATCAATAGCTCAAATAAGATCTTGAGAATCGAGCTTATACTGAATATTTGACGTCTAGCACGAATCGAAAATGTAGTCTAAAACAGCTTTCGAGATGTTTTTAAGCCCTGATTGCGTACTTGCCTTCTAGGTTTTTGTCTATAATTTCATTACAAGAAACAAAAACTAGTCGTAGTCGTTTTGTTGAGCATCCACTCCGGATCAAATGCAAACTACTCTGTAGGTTGTTACACAGAACCGGATCAGAAGATAGCAGTGATGTTGTTAAACCAGTTTCTGTTATCATTAGTTGCTAAAATACAGTCCTTTGATTGTAGTAGTTCTATAGTTTGCTATTCAATACAAAATTTTCTGAACAAAATGTGTAAGCGAAGCATGTCGTCAACCTCCTGTTTTGTATTTATTGTATTTTGTTGCATATTTATCCTCCTATCACGAGAAAGCGATCAATGCGCTATCAAGCTCGCTTAGGAGTTGCCAGCCATCTGTCTACCACACCAAGATGAGGCCATCCCGCTAAGTGCCTTTCCCAACGGCACAACAAGTAAACTTGCCGGCTTGTTCTCTCACACTGTCCCTTTAATGCTGAGCGTCAAACAGGGAAGCTGTGAATACCAGTTTCAAAGTCATTGGTTTAACCCGATTCGGAATCAAACCCAAACCTACACTCCCGAAGAGGACGCTCTTACCACTCGTCTGTCTCAGCCATCTAGTGGTCCATGTTGTCAACCTCCTAGTGGTGAATCCTGAAAACTGTTCTGAAAAGACAGGCAAATGACGACAGTTACGGGAAACTTTCGAGATGGTAAGAGGATAGACCCTCGGCCCCGGAAGCAAAAGAGCAAGCCCAAAAACTTAGGATCAACTCGGCCGAAGGTCCTCTAACTTAACATCGAAGGCATTACTGCTGAAAAAAATGAACATACTCGGCCAGTTAGCCGTAAGATACAAAGCCTTTGTTATATTCCTTTAGGAGACCCACTACACTAGTGCAGACCGGTTGGTGTTCCCCTACTACTCACTAGCCGGTTGGTCCCCAGCAGGAAGCACGGCCTGGCTACGTTTGTCTATGATAAGCTCAGCTGGACTCTCGTCGACCCATCCCCAACTGGATCGGCAATTGAGTGGCTCTGTGTGGATGTCAATGGCATTAAGATCGTCGATGTGTATAAACCACCATCTATAACTATACAGTTGACGCCAACATCCATTCCAGTGTTCCAACACACATGTCCCCATGCTGGTGATTTTAACTGCCAGCATACGACATGGGGTTGCAAATCAAACAGTCTAGATGGAGAATGCTTGGTTGACTGGGCTGCCCAGAGCAACCTTGCGCTGTTATACAATCCAAAGGATGCCCCAGTTTTTTCTCTGGTCGTTGGAGCACTGGTACCAACCCAGATCATGCCTTTTCAAGCCCTGGAAATAATAGCTTGCATCTTCACAGACGTATCCTAGATAAGTTTCCCAGGTCTCAACATCAACCTTTGCTGATCACGGCTCCAAAAACTTTGGCCATAGTCCCAAGTGAACCGTGTTAGAGATGGAACTTTCGAAAGGCCGACTGGGAGCTCTATAGCCTCATCACAAATATGCTCTATCTGATAGAGCATCTTTGCACTCTATTGCATCAGAGTTGGTGAAAAATGGGACTTACAAGACGAAGGACCGGAAGTCAGCTGGACTTGTGTCCCAAGAGGTGTCTGAATTTTACAGGATTCCAACACCCAAGGACAGAGTTATCTCAGGAGATTTTACATCGGAAGAATTTTTCAAATCCTTCCGTCTGCTGAAGCCAGGAAAATCTCCGGGACCTGACTCTATCTGCCCTGAGCTAGTACTTTATGCCGGTGCTGCAGTAAAGTCATGGCTAAATAAGTTCCTATCATTCTGCATGCGCACAATCAAGCTTCTAAAGATCTGGAAACGAGCCCTAGTGGTCGCGATCCTAAAGCAAAAGAAGCCCCCAAAGGACCCAAAGAGTTATAAACCTATCTTTGTGTACTGCATTC
This sequence comes from Trididemnum miniatum, assembly GCA_964006365.1. Taxonomy (NCBI): domain Eukaryota; kingdom Metazoa; phylum Chordata; class Ascidiacea; order Aplousobranchia; family Didemnidae; genus Trididemnum; species Trididemnum miniatum. The sequence continues at coordinate 13,998,194 of OZ023248.1, read as the reverse complement.
CATTTAAGATCTTGGAAGGTTTATCTACACTCGCATCAAGCCTATTGTAGATCTACTCCTTCGAAGGGAGCAAACCGGCTTCCAACACGGGAGATCGACTGTAGACTAGGTTACACGTTTAACTCAAGATATTGAGGATGACTTCTCGGCTAAAAGGAAGGCCGGCGCTGTATTTGTAGATCTTACAGCAGCCTATGACACCGTATGGCATCGCGGTCTCACCAGCAAGCTACTGCGACTCTTATCGACAGGCACATGGTTTCACTGATTATGCATCTTGTCCGAAATCGTAGCTTTACCCTTGCTACTGGTAACGCTTGCAAAGCAAGCTACGGCGCCTGAGGAATGGCGTTCCTCAGGGATAAGTCCTGGCCCCTTTCCTATTCAACATCTACACACACGACCTTCCAGTAACAACTGCCTAGAAATTTGTCTATGCAGACGATCTGGTTATCTTGCATTCAGCAAAAAACTGGCGGATGTTTTAAGAGGCAATAACCCAGGATATGTCAATCATATCCACTTACCTCCAGAAGTGGAAGCGGAGGCTCAGTATAACCAAAATGATGATGGCTGCCTTTCACCTTTACAATAACGAGGCAAAACGTCAGCTCCATGTCACCGTTGAGGAGCGCATGCTCCCCTTCTCCTCTGAATCAACTTATCTTGGAATAAAGCTGGAGAGAGCGCTCACTTTCCGTCATCACCTGGAGTCACTGCATAGCAAGCTTACATCACGCATCGAACTGCTGAAGCGACTAACAGGATCAAGTTGGGGTGCAAGTGCCCAGACATTGCGCACAGCTGCTCTGGCTTTGATCTATTCTACTGCTGAATATTGTGTACCAGTGTGGTGCCGCAGTGCCCATACTCACTTCATAGACAAGACAATCAGCGATGCCGTGCGTATAGTGACAGGATGCCTGCGTCCCATGTCAGCGGGCAATCTTCACATCCTAGCAGGTATCCATCCATCTGAGCTTTGCCGCAAAAAAGCCACCCTGTTATTGGCTCGTCTTGCGCAAGACCCTGAACACCTGTTGCATGAAAGACTCAATGCAATGCCCTCTGCAAAACATCAACAACTTAAATCAAGACAGCTATTTGTCCCTGCCGCACTGGAACTGATCAATGAAGTTGTCGAGTTAAACATCAACGCAGCGCACTGGGCGGACTACAGATGGAATAAGGAGTGGCAGGGAAGTTCTTTTCTACTCCATGCCTTTATTCCAAATGCTAGCACCTCACCACTCGGAATACACTTTCCAAGGCCTGCTTGGGTTTGACTTAATCACCTCCGTACTGGTGTTGGCTTTTTCCATTCAAATGTGCAAAAATGGGGACTGGTTTCTTCAGCGGCCTGCGAGTGTGGCGCGAAGGAGCAGACACCCGACCATGTAGTGGCATCTTGTCCCATCTACCGCCACTCAAATGGGGCTCAAGGTCTAAAAAAGTGAAAATGGTCATTGGTCAATACAAAACCTGCTGATTTGACTAATAAATAAATGCCCGATTATCTAATGGGAAAAATCGCTCTCTGAAACACCTATCCCAAACGAAGAAGAAGAAGCGAAGCATTGTTGATGAAACGTGCGATAATCCGAATAAGTACAATACGATAATATGAAATGGTGCACTAATGACATCTAATAGAAAAACCTTTTACTCAAAATGATGCAAAAACTGCATTAGCCGCTGAAATTAGCTTTACAAATTTTTTCCAATAAAGGCAAAATACCGGCGACCAAACAAACGAAGTAGCGATCAATTGACTTTCAATATTCAACACTATTTATATCGCAAGAGGGGGCTAACGAGTTTTAATGTAGCTACAGTGTGATAAGGTATATTCTACAAACAGTATTAGGTGTCGGCCACATCGACTGCACTAATGAGACCTGACAAAGCGAAAAGTGTTTACTGCCTAAAGTTAAACTACTCAAACCAACATTTTTGCTTTTGACTTCAACAGTTTAGTGACTGCGCCTCTCGTTCCATCTGTGTTCATCACTACCACTTTACTTCGAATTCGACCTTTGGTAAATCTGTAGTTTTCAAATGTTGCTATTCGCATGAAAAGGGCATCACTTACAAAAACAATGGACTTTGATGAACAATTAAGCATCTGGATGCTGGTAATAAAAATCCTATCTTGCTATCTTTCAGCACAGGTTTAATTTGGCAGTGCCTCCTTCCACTATTTCATCTTTCAACTTCTATTTTATTTTTGTTTTGTTACAAGACATCTTCGGAGATGATATGTACAGGAAAACTCTTTATACATTGTCTTAAAAAATGTCTACATATTCATTGTCTTCGTTTGATATGTCGTTCTAGCCTTTGCAATTTTCTACTTATTAATAGGCATTAGTGAAGTCTCCTACACTATTTTGTTTAGCGCTTTGCATCAAAATACTAAAAAAACAAAATTTGTCTTATCGTTTTTCATGCTTCGCGCTCATCTTGAGAGTTTTGTACCTGATTTTTTTATAAGATTTTTGTGTACCAAAATCGCTGCGATCTGTCATCTTGTACTGCCATGCCGTACTGAAAGTACTGAAAAAAAAAAAAAAAAAAAAAAAAAAAAAATATATATATATATATATATATATATATATATAAAAAACAAAACAAAATTCGTCTTATCGTGTTTCATGTTTCGCGCTCATCTTGAGAGTTTTGTTTCTGTTTTTCATAATATTTTTGTGTACCAAAATCGCTGCGATTTGGAGCTTTGAACTTAAAAAAAGTCTGTCGCTGGCTGCTTTCTTGGCCCTTATGATAACAATTTGAACTCTTATATCAAGAATTTTAGTAATGCTGTGTGCTCCAGCTGCATTTCTTTCGCCAACAACGGCAAAAAATCTTTGCGAATGAAGTAAAATCAAATTCAAAATCAGAAATTGTTTTTATGCGGTATCACAATAATTCGCGATCGGCTACACGGAGATTTTGTTGAATATGAACTTTGCAGTCGCTGATTGCATTTAGCGTTTTAAATTAATTTTTTGACTCACAAAATAATATTTACGCAAAATGTTTTTCACATTTTTAATAAAACTAATTGCACGTTTAGGCTCTGCTGTAACAAGGCCGTCTTTAACCGTACGGCAATATATAATAATAAGATATCTCGCATTTATCAGCTTTAGCAAAAATTGCGCGTTTTAAAAAAGGCATTAGCCTCGCAGTGGCAATAGCAGACAGCGCGCTATAAACTTTCGAAACAGTGCAAAGCGACCAGCCGGATGGGACCAATTTGATCTACCCCATAATAATTTATTTTGTAGTCCTAGATATCGTCCGGTCATCTTAGATGCAAAAAGAATGTCGTTTTATTAAATATTAACTTGAAAACGACAAAGCTTAGTCGAAATATACAGAACTGTTTATACAAGTGAAGGTATACTTGATATACCTAAGAGGAGATAATAAAGTTAAACGGCTTACGGTTTGTCGAGAATGTATTTTGATGCTACAGTTTATAGCGTGACTTACCAGATTTCTGCTAAAAAGAAGCTTAGATTTTACGAGTTAGTTTTCGTACAGGTGTAAAATAGCATAGGCTAACATGTAATTACCGGTGTATCTCACAATCTTATTTAATAGTGGATTTTAATGACATACAAGACGCTAAATGAAGATTTAGTCATTGGTATTTCGAGAAAAGTTGTGACTTTGTGAGAGAAACATCAGTTTTTCTTGCATGGTGTTTATTTTGTCAGATTAAGATATTACAGACCACCAACAGCGGCTCTATATTAAACCTGACTGTTTAATAGAAGAGTTTTTTCTCTCTTGTCACATGTGACGTTTACAGCTTTAAATCAGTACAGAAATATGCAATTTCAAAGCAGAGCGAAAACCATTTTTTTCCTCGCTTCTCCCTAAAAACTTCAAGCCTTGTTTTTTTTGTATCAAAATTTGCTTTTTTTTATTCGTTTTCTCTATTCACTTTTTAGAATTAGGCTACTGCAAAGTTGTAATACTTTACAGAAAATTGTATCGCAAGGAAGACGTAACAGTCACCCATTGATTGGGCTTGCATCTGCACTGACCGTGAAAAGAAATTATTTACAACTGAATAAGACAATAATTGTTCGAGGATTTATTCGATGAGTGCGAATGAAGATTACAAGATTTTCCAACTATTTCTTTTCACGTGGCTGGATTGATATTTTTATAATAGCAATCATATTAACTTCAACAAACTGCAAAAGTTCCGAAAAGAAGATACAGCATTTCAAGCTTCACAATGTAAGGTCTAGAAGGTAAGAATGATGGGAGTAGCTTTAAACGAATGATTTGCTCCATCACAGTAACCTTTTGTGTGTTTCACTACCGAATTGGGTACACCAGAGGAACGTAAAAACAGTATTGGATATTTTTTAAGGAGTGGTTCAATGTTTTAGATTCATATTTAAGAGATTTGAGATATGTATAAAGTATTTGCTGCATTTCTCTGTCTTAATATTTTAGTGGACTTTAGGTATGTCGAAATATGTTGAATTTCGCGATTTTTTAACTAAAAATCTGAAGCAATATAAGCCGATTCTTTTAAGCTATAGGCTCAGTTGAAGTTAGCAGTCTTTGTAGTAACTAATCCAATTTGTCATCAACGAAAGTTTCTCTCGGCGCGTCGTGCGGTAGTCGTCGTTTAGCCAAGCATCCACTCCGAATCATTGGGGCTGCGATTCAGCTCGATTCGGGGCTGATAATATTATCATCTCTGACTAATAATGTTTCATGCAAATTTGCTTCAAGCAAGCCGAGGAAGGACTTTTGTTTTTGCAAACTTAGGTAGTTTTGCGATGTATATTGTGCGTGCAACTAGAGAGTTCGTAATTTTGCATTTTACTTTCTACTGTTACTGTATAGCCTACTTGCAGACTTGGCTTGATATTTTGAGAAGCCTAACGCATGTTTTAATTTTCCTCTTCCAGTAGCTACGCGGTCTACCATAATACGTCCCATCGTCTCTTCATTTCATCCAATAAATGCTCATTTTCGAGTTTTCTTTTTCAATTTGATGTCAAAAATAATTGTTCGTAGATAAGTTGGCACTTATTTTTTTTTAATGCAGGGATTGGGTGGTGGCACCCTTTGAGGGTGCAAGTTGTTGTCGTAGCGAGTACGACAATGTGCAAACATAGCGTTATTCTTGCTTGTTTGAAAAGTAATTTCATAAATACGGTACAATAACTAAAAATGGTCAGAGAAATTCTTGGCGACTTGCATACGGGGTACGAATAATACAAGCGATTAAGAGCCAATGATTTAATGTAACTTCCACACCGTGGTAGCGCATGCGGTTGCCACACGATGTACAGGCGTTTTATTAAGCTTAGCTGCATCCTACTGTATTTCACAAAAAATCTCATTGAATTTTTTATTACGAATCGATATATACGTGATATGAGAGCAATTGAAACTTAGTTATGGAATTTTGAAGTGCCTGAAGTTCAATCAAGAGGCTAACTAAATTACAGCATACTCGTTAAAGGTGATCTGCTGGCAATGAGTGTGGGAGGTGTCTAGTCATAATATTACGCGTATCGAATATGTTTTATGACATTCCATATCGTTTTACGATATTATGTTTAAACATCTGCAAATTTTATAACCTTACAAATCCAGCAGCAGGGTAGCTTTACACTGACATTAAGCATTAAAAGAAAAATACAATCGATAAATCAAATCACCACGAAAGTGAAAAACACAACAAAACAACAAAAAAATAAGTCAAGGAAGGTGAATGAAGGTAATTTCATTTTTTCATTTGAAACGGATGTTTTGATTACGGTACATAAATTGTTGATATATTCAATTTAATATTGGTTTCTGAAACACTTTAATTTTTGCTGTTTTTTAAAAGTGACATGCATTACTTTTGAAAATAAATAATGGAATGTGACGAAAAATAATGATTTACAAAATTGGGTTGAAAAGTTGTCTTGAAACCGGTCTGATCGTAAAGATTACACTCCAAGCATTGCTGTTCTGTTACTTGATACCATATTGTTTCAAGTTTTGTGCCGAAGTTGGATTCTGTAGAGCAGGTGTTCCCAACCGGGAGCCAATGGTCCCTTTAGGGGGCCACGGGACGTTAATCCGGGGGCCACGAGTAGGCTATCAGCACTAACCTACCTTGTCTGGTCTGCGAATGACATACAGACGGAGATTTTTGTCTGAGCAGTGGAGTCACGGGTGTTGAGAGTTTTTAAAAAAGGGTCACAAACAATAAAAGGTTGGGAACCACTGCTCTAGAGTCTATAGTTGGCGTGAACATCTTATGATCTTTGCAATGTTGTTCTCGTGGTTGAACATTATCGTTACATCTCGTTTCAAGATTAATGTCGAAACTTTGTCAGTATATTGCTTCTGGTTCGTGATTGCATTATTTTGTTAAAACCCTTCCAATCGTGAATTGAAATGCATCATTAAAACTTCTAGTAAAATATTTGGGCTACTGTATGTGCTTGACTGTAAATTATATACATTTTGTAGCAAGTGCGCAAAGTATAGCGTAATTTAGTTATTATTTGTGTAACAAGACACTTCATACTATGAAAAATTGGGCAGCTTTGAATTCCAGATTCTTAGTTTTGCAAAGTGTTTTGCAAAATTTCTCACGCAATCTTTTTTCTTGTGTTTTTTTCTATGGCAGATTAGTTACGGTGATTGCAAAAAAATCAAATAATTTGAAACAAAAAATGCAGATTTTGTCATTGCAATGTGCAGAACTGCCAGCCCTCTACGCTGCTCGATCGAGTCATATGACACAGCAGCATACAGCAACAAATTATTATTCATGAAATGTTGTGTGGCAATAAAACTACAGCAGGCTAAAAAAAAAGATTAATGTGAACACTATACAACTTTTGAAACAGGCCTGTATGGATTTAATTTAAGAAAAGGTCAGCTTTTGTTGCCTTTGAACCCATATCATAACGATATAGCAAATTTTGATGTAATTATCAAATTAAAAGAGGCAGAGATTCGCTCTCTGGTGTATTTGGGTGAAGATAATTCGGTTTCGTCTTTTGACCCTCATCATCGGAAAAAAAGAGAACCTGTTACGTCTTTATTCATTGCATTTAAGGTTCATAGAAAGATTATAAAAACATTCTAGCATTCTTTATTCTAAATTTTCTCGGAGAAATTAACCCGTGTTTGACCGACTGATGAAAGGCTTAAATATGACGGTAATACATGAATTAAACAAAATTACAACGACAAGACAAATTGGACTCACAACTTCAAACGCCTATACAAGTTTTGAAGAAGCAAGGTGTTTACAAATAGTGAATCTTTTGATGTTTTTTGTTTGAACTTGCTGCGTTCATTTTATTTACCCTAGTTTTTGTGAATTTTTTGTGCAACCAGAAATAGATATCAGATAGAACGAAAGTATTTGAACTTTTTTCGCACAGTCTCTCACACAAAATTCATTTCGTTAATCTAACGACTTATTGATTGAAAAGTGGTGAACTTCAATTATACACCTGTGCTTTTTGCATCAGCGTTAAAATACCTGGACCATTTATTTGGACACCTGTCAACACAAAAACTTGTGCAGGGTGTTTTTTGGGAAGAGTTTTTCACATTGACGTCATCATAAATAGTTTAAGATAGAACAAAAGCAGAGACCCTCAAAAGATTCATGGTTACTTTAATCTTATTAAGTTTTTCGATGTCACGGGACATTTTTTCTTGACCTATCTATTTGAATAAAAAAATCCTAGTATGGTCTATTAAGCAGCTTTTTTAATTGAAGCACCTGTTTTGCATTTAAATAATTAAGCTTGTCTTTATGGTTTGTTGTAGACTTTCATTTCATGTGTATTCAGTTGATGACGTCATAGCAAATATCCGAACACACCATGACGTAAATCACATCTTAGTTCATGCAAGCAACGTTACTTGTGTAGCTATAAGGCACACTTATGACGATCTACGATTAGATTTGGTTTATAAAAGGAAATGTATAGTCTAGAGCACCGGACCGTTGAAGTCACACTGATTTGACGTCAACAGCAATAAATTGAAACGCATAAATTTGACTGGTGGGGAGATTGGGGATAGGGTTAGAGACCAGACGTTAACGTAATTTTGAAGTTGGTGTGTACAAAGAATAATTTCAAAAGAAAAACCCTGTCGGTGCTCTAAACACAGCCTTAAAAAGATGTACGAAGCAGCCGCAAATGATTCGCATTTTTCGCCTTCATCCATTGATTCCTATATGATTACAGGTGATCTCGAGATGATAACAAAATTAATGTCAATAAGTTTCAAAACAAAATATTTTACCCTTTGGCTTAAGACGAAAATTGTTGTTTCTCATTTATTAAATTGAATTTGATTTAATTTTTTTCCAAATGTACTTTAGCTTGGCAAATAAGGTCCTAGTAACTGTGTTTGGTTTTAAGGGTTTGAGTTCTTTTAAAAAACATAACGACATACCTTCTGAAAAAGAAATTCATGAAAAATTAGAGCTGTGATTGCCTTTTCACTTTTCTCAGTTTATACTCTAAACAGCTGAGATGACCGCGTGTTAAGAGCGTCCGCCTCGGAAGCTGTAGACTTGGGTTTGATTCCGAGTTGGGTCAGACCAATGACTTTGAAATTGGTATTCACAGCTTCTCTGCTTGACACTCAGCATTAAAAATACAGTGTGGAGAACAAGCCGGCAAGTTTATTTCTTGCGCCGTTGGGAAAGGCACTGAGCGGGAATCCCTTTCACAAAAAAACATCATCGTCACTTGTCTCTTCTCACATCTGCTAATACGCTTGTTACAAAAAAGATTAAACATATACATTATACACCTCTAACCTCTGAGGTTGTATTGCAATCCTACAGTAGGCCTTGTACAGAACCGGTACAATGTTTCAATAAATTTTGGTTTGTTGCTTTGCCTGAGCAGCATAGCAATTTAGCAGAATTGATGTGAAATATTTGGTGTTGTTTAATAGCATGTTTGCCACCGTTATGTTAGACTTTGCAGCTTGCCAGATTATGATGCTTTCCGTATATCTAAAGCAGGGGTGGGGAGCCTGCGGCCCGCCTAAGTTTTAAGCGTGGCCCGCGTGTACATACGGCTCATGTAATGCTAGGCTTACCATACGTCCTCCTTTTTTAACATTTCGGCATATTGAACAGTGAAAACATGTCAAAACGCAGTTACGCAGCTCAAACTACGGCCTGCGGACGTGATGACTTTTTTTTGCTCTTCACTTGATTTTGGGCGAAAAATTGAGCTTCTGCAGACGTGGTGACCTTTTTTTTTGCTCTCCGCTAAATTTTCAGAAGAACTGTTTTTTGCTCTTTACGCATGAAACGTCAATGCGGCCCGCTGAAAATATCATGCATGCAATGTGGCCCGCAATGCCTTGAAGGTTCCCCACCCCTGATCTAAAGTGTGTTTTAATTACAAACTTTACGGTATAGTTTTCCTGCTCTGACCAGTGACTTATGTCCAAGTTTTAACGTTTTGGTTGGTCCATACAATATGGACTTACCCTTGTTAATGTTTCTTGCTGTGATTTCATTCAAAACTGGGTGTTTGAAGGTTGCTGGCTGATGTGATAACCAAAAGTAGCAATCTTCTCTGAAAGCGAGGTGTTCGCAGTAGGCATGGAAAATATTTGCGCCGCAGTTGGTGATTGGTGGTTTGTTTAAAATACCTCGCAATAATGTGTAAGGACAGATCTAGAAAAAAATTTTAGTGGCAGGTTAAAAGTTGAAAAATGCTTATCTTGGTCTAGAAATATCGAAGTGTTGATGTACTAATACGTATAACCGAAAATTTAGGGGTAGAGGCTTGTGCCCCCGTGCCCTCTTTGATCCGCCAACGTATACTGCATGTCCTTCCGTATTACGTCATTCAGTATATTGAGACGATGAACTACAGCGTGTTAATGATAGTCAACAAACATGTTTTCATTCGGCATGCTGAATAAGATCATTTTATGTTTTCCAAGGGAAACCGGTGACTTTGGAATTGTTTTTTATTTGATCACACAAATTTATCTGTTTACTGACGCCGAATCACGGCCGAGTTGATAATTGCAACAAAGAATATCTCGACTCTTTGTATGTAACTGTGAGTTTATAATCAGAAAAGTGGAATAGACTCATGTGAACCGATCGCAAAAATCCACCTTATACGGTCCAAAACCATCCATTTAGGTAGATTTTAGTAATTGACATTAGAGTTTGGTACGATTACTACACTTCTTTATCACCATTAAGTAATCTTACGGTCAGTAAATGATGTTTACGAAGAAGTCATCGTAGTAAAAGCAAGAATAGTGAGCGTGAAATTTTAGCAAGTTGATGGGGTTTGCTATGGTAAACATTTTAGGTTGAAGTTAAAATCTTTTCATTGCTTTTGATTTACAAAAACAATACTGCTTGGAATCAAATCGAATTCTAGTTAATCGGGATGAAAAATTAAATCGAATATAACGCAAGTTGCTGCTCTTTTAATTATTTCTATAGCCGTTAAATGCAACCCAAAAGATGAATTCTAACGATGAAACATTTTGTTATCAAAATTGTCTATTCTCTTTCATGGAACCACTGATGTCGTCATGAGGATTTTAAAGAGTATTAATGTTTCCAAAAGGAAATTATGGAGAAACGGATTAAAATCAGCTGCTCGTAGCAAACAACGCTATCGATTATAACCACTTAAAACAAAATCAGTGGTATTAAACAAATAGACAACAGACTTTATGGTTACTTTGTGTTTATTTTGAGCATCGGTTTATGCTTATAAACGACATATTTAGGTCTTAGTTAACTTGCTGCACTTGCACATGACAAGACTGGCTTGTTGTACTTTCATTGTTGTTTTTGTTATGATCAAAACAAAACTACAATACTGCAGTTGTTGTTTTATTCAAGCAGACACAATGGCAACAAACTGATACTACAAAGCAAGTTTTTACATTAATCTGACAGTACACCGCTTATAAATGACAACTGTTTGTATTTTTAAACGGGAAATCCCTATTCACGTTGGCTGGCCCAGGCAAAAAGTGAGCCGCCACACTGCCACAAATAGAAGTCTACACTACCATAGGATTACAGCATGCGCTTATGGGTAACATAAACGAATTGGCCATCACAATAACTAATGTCACATAATTATTCTGCTTCGAAGCGACTGATGAGGTCAATTTTAAAGTAAAAAGGCAGTGGACGCTGCTGCCAAAACTTGCAGTATCTTTAGTTTTGTCCGATCTTGAAGTATGTTGCTCCGGTGTGGTGCTGCAGTGCACAGTCTTGCGAATTAAGAAGAAGAGCTCATCTGTTAACGAATTGCATAGAGACGGAATGCTTGCTTCCAACACAAAAGGACAAACAGCCCAGCCATCTTATGATATACTGTCTATTACAGCGTAGCAGCGAAGTAGCCTTACTGTCTCTGGAAAGCTTTAGACCTGATAGTTTTTGTGCGACATACCTCTATCCTTCGCTTGAGAGAAACAACTGCGACTTCAGTAGAGTCACAAGCATCTGTTCATAACATTTGCTTTATACTAAAGTGTCTTGACAATCCTGGATAGTCGCACTACTGGATAAAGGGTAAAACTATCGAGGAAGTCATACGATTTTGTTTATATATGCTGCAAAAATGTGAAAATCTATTTTAACGGTGCATTTCTTATAGATAGGAAATAAGTTGTGCATGGTTTATGAGCTGAATGTTTTTTTTTAGCTATTTACATGCCCTCAACTTGCGTTGATTTTTGTGAATGAATCATTTCGCTTAGTCATCACTTTCAAATGTCGTTCGCCTTGGGTCAACTGGGTTATTTGCGATTCATATCCACGTTGATAGATGTTCGTGGGAAAAATTCTGCTCCATGGACATATACTACATTTTTTCAGAGGGTGACCACTAATCGACTAAATACAAAAATCAATAATGTGTTGTAATTTGTGCGTCTTGGTTCCGAAGTATCACTTCATTAATATTTTGTTGAAAAATTGAGGGGATACTTTAACCCACTGAGGTTGTACGCCAGTAACAAACAGAAAAAACTGGTCTCTGCTCTCCAAGCTTAGCTCGACATATGCAGATACAGTATGTGCAGGCTTCCTAGAAAACTAACCAAAGTAAAGATCTATCACATCAACAAGAGTTATTTATTGTTTGTATCTCAAAAACTTAATTGGTTCTTGCTGGAGACGATCGTAACTTTTAATATGATGATGATGAATGGTCACATGAATTTGAACTCATGAAGTTCAATTGAGGCAAGTTCATGAATTTAACAGAATCCAGAAACAACTTTTTCTTTTCCCGCAGGTCGTCAACGCATATTGCGCTCAAAATGATACAAGCATGTTCAGCGCTAAGCGCAAAATGAATGTGCTCAACGTCAAAAATGACTAAATACAAAAGATTTATTTTTTGTTAGCTCACGCAACAAATTACTCACGTGTTAAGTGTGCACCAACCCTTACCTAAGTGGTTAATACTTGTTAAATCAATCATTACTTTTTTCAAAACTACTAAATTATGAAACTTATCATTGCTGTAAGTTTATACCTCTGCAAATTAGAGCCATGGTTGCTATGAAGCGATTAAAATGTGGTAACTATTGGAAGCAAGAAAATATAACTTACTGCCAATTGGCTATAAAATATGGAACCGCAGTGAGAGGTTAATTTTCTTTAAACTGTAAAACCATTTTTTCATGTTACTATTTTTTTTATGTGCGTGATTTACTGAATTGTATTACCGGTTGCCTAGTGCTTGCGCTTTCATAGCGGTAACTTTTTTTTCTTCGCAACATTTCATCGAAACTCTTAATAATTTTTAACTAATTTATCAAAGAAACAGCAACGTTATTTGGCTGTTGAAATGTTTAAAACTTATACCACTTCAACTCTGAGTGCTTTAGTAAATATCAATCTTGCACAAAATGTGAAAAATTCTTTGATTTTGGTAGCATCACGCGATGTATGCGATTGTTTTGAGTTGGTTTGCTCAAATTACGCTCTAAAACTCTTTTTTGAAGACGTATTTGATGATCGATTGGGTAATCCGTCCTGTCAACTGCACATAAAAATTGTTTGAAGTCTTGAGCTTAGTTCTGTTTTTGATTTCTTGGCGTAAACTAGCTGACAATACGTTTTTCTCATTGTCAGTTATTGCAGTTATTGCACGCTATAAGTTATTGCAGTTATTGCACTTGTTGCACGCAATCGCAATACGCTGTCAGTCATTGCACGATTGAATCGGTAGAAAATCTATCTAGCCAAAACAGTTAAGGGTTACTGAGTCATTGTAAAATTCTCCATTGAACTTATACAAGTTTGCCAATTAAACCCCCTGCCTATTGCGCTAACAAGAAAAAAATGAAGAAAATGCTTTAGTTACATTTATTGAGAATTGAGATCATTTTATTGACTGAGCGGTTTTTTACTCATCTGCACTTCACGAGCGATGTAGAAGACTTTTAATTGACAATAGGTAACTTGATAAAACAATGAGTTGAGAAGTGAAGATGTACACATTTTATGTTAAGCAATCTTTCTACAAGACTGATACGAGACAATGATGTACCATCTTTACTTCAATCAATAAACTGCACTAGAAAATTGTTTGTTTCAAATGTTTCGAGGTTGGAAATGCAGCGGTTACGGCAATTTTTGTCACAGATGTAATTGCATCTCTTTTCACCTCAGCGAGTTTAAAAAAAATTCGTTTAAACTGAGTGGCTACCATGGGGCGCCGTTTGTAAAGCCATGCAATATAAAATTTCACATCAACTTTGAAGCAAATTTTGATTACATTGGATGCAATATAATTTATTGTCGGCAATTCTAAACAATTTATATATTGTAAGCAATTCTTCACAATGTATTCGTATTTCATCAAATAAACTCTAAACCATTTTATTTCAAAAGTAATTAGTAGTTAAGAAAGCGTACAGCCAACTATCCACTATCAAGTATGGTATGCGCGACAAACCGAAAGGGTAACCCTAATCGTTTAATTTGCATTTTATATATTGTAATAAATTGTTAACAATATAATTATATTGCTAACAATACAAGTATAATTTGTGAAGAATTGCTTACCGCAAGGGTGCAAATCTATGTTGAGCATTGGGGGGGGGATGATTTAGCAAAATTGACCATTTTTTCGATATTGGGGAGGGATAATTTAGCAACATTAATCATTTTTCGATATTGGGGGATGTAAATTGACACATCAAAATTCATCTATGCAATACATCCTGTGGGGAATTTTCCCACTTCAATGAAAAATATTGGGGAGGTTATATCCCCCCATTTCCCCTGGATTAGCACCCATGGCCTACAGCAGGAGTGGGGAGCCTTCAAGGCATAGCGGGCCACATTGCATGCATGATATTTTCAGCGGGCTGCATTGACGTTTCATGCGTAAAGAGCAAAAAACAGTTCTTCTGAAAATTTAGTGGAGAGCAAAAAAAAAGGTCATCATGTCCGCAGAAGCTCAATTTTTCGCCCAAAATCAAGTGAAGAGCAAAATAAGGTCATCACGTCCGCAGGCCGTAGTTTGAGCTGCGTAACTGCGTTTTGACATGTTTTCACTGTTCAATATGCCGAAATGTTAAAGATGGAGGACGTATGATAAGCCTAGCATTACATGAGCCGTATGTACACGCGGGCCACGCTTAAAACTTAGGCGGGCCGCAGGTTTCCTACCCTTGGCCTACAGTATAAATTATGAATCGTTCAAAATTGCCGACAATATATTGCATGCAAATTAATCAAAATTTGCTGCAGAGTTTGTGTGAAAGTTTAAAGCCTATCGCAAGGCTTTACAAACGGAGCCCCATAGGCTACAGCGAACTTTTGTAGAAAATTTAGCCTGAATGGCTTTTCCTGAGATCAAAAAATGGTAAGCATTTTCTGGGTGTCATTTTTATGCTATGACGGGTAGACTCTGCAAATTTCGATTATTAACAAAACACACCACTGTTATTTCTGTTTTTAAACAATTTACAATAACTTTGTTTACATAGTGCGATTTTGATTGGCCTAAACTTCGCATTGTGACGTCAAAACGACGTGTAAATACAAAAAAGACTGATGCATGACATTGAAAAGTGAGCTGTGGTGCGGTAAAAGTTGGATAATGTTTTTGGTTTATTTTGAGTTTTGCTCTGTATACTGTAATTATCTTATGAAACTAAAGTCTCACCAATTCTTGAAAATCATTCTCACCCCAAACCTGTGAAGCTTTGAAGCAGGCCTATCACTGTTATGAACTACATTGCCAATCAACATTTCGTGACGGTAGCAAATAATATTTTATCTCCCAGTGGTAATTTTTCTGCTATGGCTGCATGCATTGAATCGTTTTGCGTATTTACAAAAGGTACAGTTACTAAGAAATTGGTTGCTTGCTTGTTTCAAGGGCTGGTCTCCACTGGTGGTTTATATGAGAAAACAGTTAAAGTGCAATTATAAACAAGTATTGGCTATATTGTGGAACATAGCGTCAATCATAGAGCTTATTAACCCAACCGCAGAGACAAGGTGAATGAGAAAGTCATAATACAAGTGAGATAACTGTTGCTACAAGAAACAGATTAACGTGATTTGTGGGCAAAAATCTGTCCAAATGCTAAAGTTATTTTTGATAATTTGTAACGGTGATTTGACTTTTTTTTGACGGTGTTATATTGGGAAGCTCGCATCAAATTACTTCTGCTATGATATACCAAACAAGATTTTGATCAAAAATTTAAGTTATTTGCAACAAATCGCAAATTATTTGTTACAATTAAGTCAAAACTTTATAGGCCTCTGGAAAGGCTTGGTTTATTGAGGAAGATTCACCTTTGTCCTATACCGCGCATGATTTGTGGCCTATAAAATAACTGTGGCGAAAAAGGCTACAGGCTATAACGTTCCTTCGTTCCTCAACGTCAAGTTTTCTCATTCGTAGCTACCTTGTCTTGAATATTGTTTGCGTTCTATGTTACGGGGAGAACCGCGTACAAACTCATGACTCGTGTAAGCGTAACAAGCAAGTATAAAAAAGTTGTTTTAAGCAGATAATGTAGATAAATCAAATGAACCGTCTTTAAATAAAAATTAGATTTAGGAAAAGTGTTCTTCAGAGTTTAAATAAAGATTTGGAAAGGTTTAAATAAAGGTTTGGAAAAGTGTTCTTGAGAAAAAGACAAGTTCCAATAATATTTACATCATCTCCTGATTTTGGAGCTTGAATGGCAAATTCATTTCGAGTTGCGTATACTGTGATCCCTCGCTATATCGGCTTCACCTACCGCGGCTTTCCTGCTCCGCGAAATTTTTTGCAGTGCTTTTTTTTACAGTGAATCCTGATTGGCTTGTAAATATTTATTGATTGCTTTGTAAATATTGTTTTACAACACCGTTATTTAAACTATTACAGTTATTTGTAAGAAAAGGTTAATATTTCTATTACTCAAACACATTTAGGGTTTATTTTTTGTTTCATTCTGCCGTACAGTACAGTATTGCATCGTAAAACAACAGTAAAAAATAAAGCTGATTACTTCGCGGATTTCACCTATCGCGGTGTATTTTTGGAACGTATCCCCCGCGATAAACGGGGATTCACTGTATTTGAATAAAAGAAGTAAAATGCAGCTCATGATGTTTATGCTGAGGGTTAACGTTTTCTAAAAATAGCTATAGTTTGTTACGGATTATCTTGGGAATGCTACGATTGAAAAACAAATAAACATTCGAAGCATTGCCTAACTTGCAGCGCTATACGGCACTTATTGCCACACTCTAAAATTTTAAGAAATACAGAAGTTTCCTGATTAATAACAACATTTCGATTTTGACTTGCAATTTTTATTATAAAACTTTGCCTACACACCGCAGGTTTCATCAGGCCTTATTCAAATAGAAGCTTTTTCTAAGTTCTGTATAAATAAGTCATCTGACAAAACCAGTGCTACTTGCCTACATCATCAAATACTTATAACCACATAATTGCTTGTCGGAATGGTGTTATTATCTCATATGTTCACTAGAAATGATGCCTTTCACGGTTAAATCCTTTTAAACAATGGTTTTATGTCAAAACTTCATACGTCGTTTAAACGTTACCGATAAACCTGAAAATGTGGGCTGCTGTATTAGCGCAGCGCTTGTCCTCTTTCACACCTAACCCCCAAAAACGCGATGATCAAAAGGGTGTTGTTTGGTACATATGTGATGAGGTGTTAAGTCACGGGTTATATAATCTTCGGGTTATCGCACACACAATGCAATATGTATGTATCTTTTTCACATGCCAGTCACTCAAAACCTTTGACATTGTCTGACCTTTCATCTTATAACTCGGTCAAGTGCATGACTACACTAAAAAAATTGAAATTCTTTTGTCAACCACAAAAATTATCTTGACGAAATGCGTCATAAATAATTTGGCAATTGCAAGACAGAAAATTTTACGGCGGTATTTAATGAATTGAGGTGATACGCTGCCTGCAGTTGTATTTCTTTTATGATAAAAGGGTTAAGTATGGTGGTTCTTACTCAGACTTTGCAGGCAAATGGGATTTAAAAAGAATTATGCAATAGAAGCTATTGTTTAAATTTATGAATAAAAGCTTAATTCACTGTATCCGACATGCGACAAGTGGTAATGCGACGAGCGATTATACTCTAAGTAGACGCAGCAGCAAATAGTTTTGCTAATGAATTAGGTCTAATGACGTGTCATTGTCAGGCTTTTTAATTTAACCATATCGCCGCAATGTCGATCGTTTGAAGTGCAGATATAAACCAGGTTGTTTTGCAAAGCTTATAACTGCCTCTAGTCAAAAATGATTGTTAATAATCCCTGAGTAATCACACTCATTAGAACGACAAGTTGTTGATCACTAAGTGATCATGTTCATTTCATTTAGAAATATAATTGACCAAATTTACCAATGGCTATTGCTCTAAAAAGCATGCAAATGCAAAGATCATCATAATTCAATGTAATTAGTGCGTTGAAAAATTTTGTAATTGATCCATTCATTTTGGTGTGTAATCCCATACCAACTTGCTTTGTTAACTGCATACAGCAGCGTTGAAATATTAAGACAGTCGCTGTTTCCATAATTCCTTCTATAGAGCAACTGACTTAGTAGGGTAACGGTGGCCAACTATGATTTCAAGTTAATCTTTATGCGTTTCGCAGCCTTGGCAGTGGTCTATGATCTCATTTTATTCGAGTTTGCTGGAGGTGAAATACAACTGACGTGACACTATGAAATAAGTATTATAACACAAGTTTTAATTTCCGATTAATCGTCGATCCTCTTTTTCACAGCAAACGAGGAATAGCTGACATATCTTTCACAGACCGGCTGTCACGTCATTATGCGCATCATTCACGACATCAATCACTCTCAAGACTCGTGTCGCACTTGGATGATGCATCAAGGAACGGCAACAAGTGTCCTTGTTCGTCCGGTCGCAACAGGTAAAAATAGGATTGTAATTGAATGTAAAAACTTAATTTTCAACCGTGGAATGATGGGTTCTCTGAAATCTATTGATTTGAAAAATTTGTGGGCAATTTCTTCGTTGCTTTGTTTCACTTTGAGCGTTGGTTAAAGATTCCTTTTGGCGGGTTCGATTTGAGGCTGAAGCCGATCGCATTTGACAAAAAATGATTCGGGTCATTGGGTCACCACTGCATAGAACGCAAGCTCGTTGGGCAGACCCTTGCTGCACTGTTGAATTTTCAGTACGATTACTATGAAGCAAAACTGATTTTTTTTACACGAGTTATCGTGCTTTTGCAGATATTCAAAAACCTACTGTCCTTGCAATGTTCAGTCGTTATTTACAAATTTGCTGAAAACAATTTCTTCGCCTTCAAAAGCAAATAGTGGTGAAGTGGATAGCACGTTGAGAAGTCTTGATCGCAAAACTAGAATGCAACTGTTCCAACTAACGGCGACTAACTTGAAGCACTTTATTCGCTCGGGTGCGCTAGAGAGACGACGCAAAGGACGTAAATTTAGACGATTCATGCGTAAACGTCATTTGCGGCGAAAATATCCGAGGTCTGCCTTTGACAAGCTGCCTTTGTTTTCGTTTTGAATTTAAAATTTCGAGTTTGACTTTTTATAAACTTTTTTTTGTTCTTTAACGTGCATATTCTTACGCATTTTTATTAGTGTTGATTTTTACAAAATTCTTTTATGCGTAATATATTTTTCATGAGCTGCTGTATATATGTGCATTACAAATTCGGCGTCAAAAATCATTTATACATGAGAATGACTGGCACATAGGCTTACTGTAATTGTTATACAAAACTAACCATGAAGCTTTGGATAATTTTAGCCGAATCAACAACAGACCGCAATGAAAAGAGCACAAGGCGCACTTTAAATCCAATTTTTCTCAAAAATTAGGGGGCCTAATGCATGAATCAGGTAGTACTTTGTGCATTATCGCCATAAAAAAGATTTTTGTTTAATGAGATTTATACGATATCCCGATACTTCTCAAAAACCGTGGCGTCTTACAGTTCAGAACGCATCAAAGCCGTCGCCTGAGCAGTCGACTTAGGGGAGCCAAGCGTTTATCAGGGGGGGCCAAAGTTTGAAATTAAGCTCAAAAGCCACTGTTTTCAGAAGAGTAAGCTTGTTGATTGGGGGGGCCAAGTATGTCGATTGGGGAGCCGGGCCCTCCCTGGCCCCCCTTGATGCCGGCCCTGGTACGCCTTAAGTATGAAAAAAAGAATCAAAACAATTTATTGCCACTGAGCCTTATGGCACGTGAAATACTTTAAACCTACAAAACAATGAGCTCAAAAAAACTATAAATTCTCAGGGTCTAACTTGTTGTATACATCTATACTGCATAAAACTGTTTAGTCAAGCGGTGTTGCTTTGATGTAGAGCTTTAAATTAGCTTAACTTAAAAATGTATTTTTGTGATGCTCTCTCGTATTTTATTGAAATACATAATATTAACATCAAATTGTTTTTGTTATAAGGTAAGCAAAGCGACGTATTTTAAGGTGCCTTTGTTTGCGTAGTTCGTCATTTGTGCAATTGACGAAGACAAATTCTTTTAACGATTCAAGACGACCCAAAATAAGTGCAGCTTGTAGTGATCTTTCTAAAACCTGATAAAGTAGCAGGAAACTTGTTAATTTATCTACTATTTTCCGTCAGTTGAGCTATACCGCATCGAGAACTAGTTCGGAAGTTCGCTTGCTTACTAACCTACTTTCCCATTGTCGTTCAACAAGGACCACTTGAGTAATAATAACCAGCGCCAAAATTTATTGTAAGTTCACCTTGTGCATAGCAGCACAACATTTTTGCACAAATATACGCTCGGCCCACAGCATTTACACAAAGAGAACAACACTCGAATTTAGCATCACGAAAAAGAACATTTGCCCTGGCTTTGTTACCCATATAAGAAAACTAGTTCATGCCATCTTATAGGTCACTGGTTCTCAAACTTTTTTAAAATTTCGACTTTACGGTCTTCCAAAGATTTTTTTCTATCACTTACGGTCCTTTTCAAGCATAAATTCTCGTTCAGCAGCAAAAAGAAGTAATTACATTTTCACTAAGCAAAAAGAGGACAGGTTCTTGGAAGGTCACACGTTCGCAGATTTCCAATTTTCCGCGCAAAATCAAATGGGGAGCAAGCAAAAAAAAAGTCATCACGTCCGCAGGCCGTAGTTCAGGTAGATGGAGCTAAATTTTCCCAAAATTTGTATTCAAAGCGAGAAAAAAGTAGCATTTACAAAATTTACAAGCACAATTCAATGGGATGATTTATCAGAAATTCTCGACCTCTTTGCGTTCCCCTGAAACTGCTTCGCGGACCCCAAGGACACTGCGGTCCCCAGTTTGAGAACCACTGTTACAGATGCTGGTAAATAAGTTGACAAGATGGCGATGAAACAAATATACAAGAAAGCAGTAAAGTAGGTACGAAGAATCCGCAATATCAGTGTTACCGCACGTCACTTTTTTATTTGTTTTATTGTCAATTAATTTCAAGAAAATTTCCGCGATGGTCCCGCGAATCAAACACCTGGATTAACATTATTTTCTTCATTTGTTCAGTGTTGTACTTCTCTAATTATTTGTTTCACAAATCCACGATTTAATTTTTGTTTAGTTGACGCCGCCTTGCTGTTGTTTTTAACCTTTATGTTTTATTACTCTTCCGTCAATATATTTTTTTACTGGAAAGCTTACCAGACTGCTGACAGGAAGATAGCTGAAGTTGTCAACTAAGCGAAGGTCCTAAAATTCCTCTAGGCCACCTGCATTAAACTAAGTTCGTTTTTTAACAATTAGTCCATAGCCTGTGGTGTTCACCCAATTCAAACTGTTTGCGCGAAAATTAAACCTTTGCTGAGGCCATATCTTCGCTGCGGCGATTGCATTCTTTTAACTGTGTGCAAAACCAGTGAAAGTTGCAGTAAATAGTCTTCACATTTCGAAGTGGAATCTGAACGTAATAGAACGATTTTTCATTGCAATTTCGCGCAAGTGCACCTAGTTATTCGCACGATACGCATTCGTGCTAAGGAAAAGGAAAGGTTAGTTTTGAAAGTGATGCCATTACGTCTGTTTCGTACGAATATGCTTAATTTCCACTGAATTATCAAATTTAGAAAAATATTTTTAAGCATAGGCGTGCATATATTGTTGTAAGGTCACGTATATCTGTTTTTAGCGGACGCCTTTCAAAGACCCTTTTTTATTGTTTAGAGGCGGTGTAGGGCATCATACTCTAAAACTCACCTAGGGCTGCAGAAACGTTTGGCATGCCTCGTCGACCCTGTTTCAAAGCTCTTGGCAAACTGAACCTGGTGTTCGCTGTTGCGAACCAACGTTGTTGTGCCTTGATTTAATCGCACTAAGTATGATTTACAGTGTTTTTGCACATATCAAGTCACATGATTTGGGCTTGAGTTAAATCGCTTAAAAATAGTTTTTAGTGAGCGATTCAACCACTTCAAGCTAAAGCTGCAACATTAGGTCTAACCAAAAACTCTCACGTTTTCTAAGGATTAAAGTCACAGTTTTGTAGCAGCCAAGTTGCAAACTATACTCTGCATGAGCTTCACAAGGAAATATAAACAATAACTTCCAGCTTCCTCATAAATTGCGACACAAAATGCTGACGTTTATGAATTCTCTGGAAAAAGCGGAAATGGGTAAAATAAAAGCTATAGTAGATCTTTTTATTATTTAGTGAGCTTCGTTGTCGTTTAAAAGGCGTTTCAAAACGGACGAAAAACCTTACTGCTTAGACTTATCTAATTTTAATATAAAAAAAATTATTCATAGTTACAGTAGTTTGATCAGTAGAATATTTAGAGGGGTAGCATTGTGCCATGCCCCTCCTTTGACTTCTCCCTTAAGTAAAAAATAAATATGAAAAATTTAGTAAAAAATAAATATGAAAAATAAATAAAAGTAAAAAAATATGAGCTTCGCCGTCGAGGAGCGGCACTCTCCCTGGCTAACCGCGCCACCCTTAACCCTGATCATATTCTACATGAGCAGCTGGTCGGGAAACAAAATGCGCACCAGGGAAGGCTCAAATCAAGACGCCCGTTTGTACCCGCTGCACAGAAACTACTGGATAGTCTGACCGAATCAGACATTCGCGCAGCGCAATGGATGGATTATGTATGGAACATGGAGTACTTGAAAAGTGCATCAAGGCTTCATGCTTTTATTCCCAGGGCCAGTCCTAAGCCTCTTGGAATGGGTTTGCCCGGAACATCTTGGGTAAAACTGAATCGTCTGCGGACTGGCGTAGGGCGATTCCATTCATCCATGTACAAATGGGGTGCTGCTCCTTCACCGAATTGTGAGTGTGGTGCCTCTGAGCAAACTGCAGACCACATCATTTCTACATGCCCCCTACATCGTGCACCAAAAGGAATACAAGGTCTGTTGGTCCTGGATGATGACACCCGATGCTGGCTTAAAATCAACGCCGTCAACATCTAAACCGTCGGAAGAGGATGCCCAACCACACGACGACGAGTAAAAAATAACAAATATTAGTAAGTGGCTAAAGTATGCAAGAATATTTGATAGTTTATGTACTTCATGCCCCTACCCCTTTTCAAATTTCTCGCTACGCCACTGAGTTTGATATTGAGGTGAATTTTTATGCGCTGTTGAAAATCAACAGGATGTCATCGTGCTAGTGACAAATGACGTCACCATAGTGTATTCGTGATTTCAGCAAATTGGACAGTTATCAACTAATGATCGATGCACTTTCCCTCAATTCGCGGAAGTAGATCATCCTTACAGTGCTTGCGGTGAATCCTTTCAAGTAGAAGGAAGTAATTTATAGAATACAATTTGGTAGCAATATGCTGAAAGTTTGCAACCGTGCCTATTTATAAAAAGCCTTGATTTTGCCTAGGATAAGTCAGTCTAAATATCAAAGTTTTAAAAGCAAAAATGATAGTTTTGAGCATGGCTGGTAGCTTGTCTTCTGTTGTCGTTCATTGATTCTGTTGTTAAACTTTATGACTGCATTTAGCAGCACCAGTTTCACCATTCAGCGTAACGCGTGTCGTCATCACTAGTGCGCTACCATTGAACTTTGGAGCCTTAATACAAAGATCGATTCAGTCACAATTAGTTTCAATTAATCAAAATGTAGTTAGTACGGATAAACGGTTTAAATTTGGGTAAGACAGGGTACATTAGTTATTAGTTACCCACAATGAAAGGGTTAAATTTTTAAATTGGTTTACTAGAGGTCCCGCATAATTACAATTATTGCAAGATACAAAACATTTAATTTTTTTGCTGAATAGGCGCTTAGGCGCGTGTTTTAGATTTTGAACTAACTTCTTTCAACAATACGAAAGGTGAACTGACGCTATTCTTAAATAGTTAAAACAAGTTTTGAAACTTGAACAAATACTGTGACTACAATATAGCGACCCTAATGTTTGCATTTGGTTCCCAAAACTGTAGTGTACTATAACGCACTTGAAATTGAATGATGGTAATTCAGCCTTCTGGTTTCAGCAACCTGCAAAGAGCAAGAAATCGATTGCAAAACTATCTTCCGTCTAAAAACAGCAAATTATATGAATTTACAACTCCTTGGCTTTTCTTAACAGCACTCGTGATTAGTTTGTAAAACTGCAAATTATTATTTAGAAATACGAAATACTGCAATTCTACTGCAGACTAATAAATTACGTTGTTTTGCGACACTTTAAATTTTTGTGGTGTCAGGATTTGTAAGAGCATGCTACGACTGTGTGACGTTTTTCCTGTCTCATTCTCTACGTTACAACTGATGCGAAGCTTGGTATCTGTTGCTAACCGTTTCAAATCTTTGGAACAACTCGAATCGACTGCGTATTTTTCTTAGCCTTTTTTTAAGCCACATATTTGCAGCTTAGGTTTTTATATTAGAAGCATGCATGCATTATGGAAGGCGACCAAGCTGAGCATCGAACCAGCGAAATTAGCTCCGGAGTCCAATGCACTAACCACTTGGCCAACTCCATGTGCTCGAATCGACTGCGTATCCAATTCAACTTTGTCATAGCGAAGAAGTGCTCCACCACTTGGCCGAACACCTGGTACGTGCTCAGCAAGGGTGAAAATCCAAACCTAAACTTGAAAACCCGGTTTTAAAGGAAATTTTTGATACCGAAACTGAGACTGACACTTGTTGAGCCAAATTTTTGAAAACCTAAACTTGAACCAAGACCGTCTTTTTTTGAAACGCTAAAACTGAAACTGAAACTAAAACCTCCACAAAATTTTCTAAGGTTTCGTGTTTTAAAAATTGTCATCACTATCATTAAACAGTGCAGTTCCTCTACAGCTGAGTGTCAAATATAGAAGCTGTGAATACTAATTTTTGAGCCTTTGGTTTAACCGGACTCGGAATTAAACCCAAGTCGACAACTTCTGAAGCAATTGCTCTTCTCACTCGGCCATCTGAGCTACTACTTATCATTGTAATTAAGCAAAAGCGCCAAAAAATAGAGCACTTAAAATCTGCGTTCAAAGTAACAAAGTTTTCTTAGATGAAACTTAAACCGAAACTGCAACCCAAAAACCGAAGCCATGCATAAGCAAAACTGAAACCAAAACTTAAACTTCTATCATCCGTGAAGCCAAACCAGAACTGATACCTGGCATCTGCTTTTCACCACACTCCAACTGAAACTGACACCCTAACACCAAATAGGCTGGTTTCCACCCTTGGTGCTTAGATACCAAGATGCATTTGCAGGCACTCGACAGCCGACAAAACGATGCACGACTCAAGATTACAATGCAAGTCGCTATTGCATGATTTTGCGTAATGAGTGAACATTGAACAGCAAATCCTTGGAAACATGGTGAAAAAAAGTTGTCGGCCTGTCACGTACCGGCAAAAGCGGCATGCCTAATATATTCTTAACATAATCTTGCCGACGTTTTTTTGTGATGCTATAACCACTGAATTTCGATCTCGACTTAGCGTGATTCTATCTACTACAGAATGCTGCACATACTCATGGTCTTATTTTCACATGTTTCGAAAGGTCTTCTATCAAATATACAGTGAGAGAGCGATATGAGTAAATATCCTTTTCCTCATGTTCATCGATTTTACATTTTACTACAATTGTTGCGGGTTTTACAGCAGCCAGTCTGCGGAAAAAGGCAATCGTTCAATGACTTCCTTAACCATAACACAAGTGAGAACAGGCCTATACAACATTAGTATGAGTGTTGGCCAATTAGCCAACAACTGTTCAATGAGACTCGTTTGAACAGCAGTGAAGATTAAGGCTCAACAATCTGTTTAAGAGCTGACATAGAATTGCTTGTGAGGCCCAGATTTAATTCACACCAGCAGCCTTACATTACGTTTCACCTAGCCGAAGCAAACAGCTGTAAAGCGAGTAGGTTTGAGTCTGGATAGTATCACGTTACAGCGAAATAGCAAATTTGATGACGATATCGTTAACAGGACAGTGATACAGGAAAGAAAATGCTTTGTCTCCCAGATTTGAGCAGAATTATGCGCGAAAAAGTTTGAAATTAATCACAGAAGCTGCAATTTTTTAAAAAATTGGTTTAGTTTTGAACTGTATTCTTCCGATAAACCTAAGAAGCTAAAGCTTATTCAGAAAAATCACAGTACATAGTGTTTGGCGAGTTTCAGCTCCTTGCTTCGTTAAGCTTGTGGAACAATATTGAACGCGAAACTTTTATCGATGAAGACCAAATGTTACGTACACGTAGCCTTTACGAAAATGGTTAAGCAGCACAGACGACCTACGTTGCAAGTACATCGTCAACAGTTAAAAAGTGAAGAGAATCATTGCGTCGGTTTCAATCGTAATGTGAACTTTGTGCAGCTGCCATTGTTAGCGCTATGTTAAGATCTTGGTGGGTGTAATAAAATGCAGAGTAACTAGCTTAAAAAACGGGAATGTTCTTTGGTCAGAGAGTAGATACGAAAAGTTTATCAGTCTTTGTAAAACTTACACTTAACTTTCAAGTTTTCATAAACTTTCAGCCATTATAGTGCTAAAAGTAGTGTAATACGTAGCGTAGGCTACAATACCGCCAGTAGCTTGTAGTTTTGCTGGTGCTGCAATTAATCGATTTTTAGCTGAAAAACAGCGTAGTTCGTGCGCTACACGACTCAACGAATTCTGAACCAAACACAAATAAAATTAATTTTAAAGATATTGAGCATGCGAAATCGCAGTGATTAAAATGAGACGTTTCCGGGTCCAGTTTTAAGCTGTAACTTATTTTGAAGTGTTTCAAGTGAGTGACGTATTGAAGGCGAATAAAACACGGGTGTGAAGTTTATATGCCAATTTGTTTAATAGTTTGCGTAGGGCCGTGGTGTAAACATTGAAACGAAAGCAGCTCTAATCAAATATACTTTTCACTGTGTAGATTCCTTGGGTATAAAATTTCACGACGTTTTGAAGTGATTTTGTCGTAAAACGTTCTTTGATTTCGTAATCAAAACCTTCAACAATATGACTTATCCAATAGGATCATTTAAAGGCGGTTTCTGGGAAAGTGATTTTGTCAGTCATTCTGGATTCACTACTTTATCAAATCATATGAAAGATGGCCAGAAATCAACAAAAATGCTAGAAGATTATTTCAAACAAAGATCAAAAGTTGAAGAAGATTATTCAAAGTCGCTTCTTAAAATTTCAAAGTAAGTTAACTCTGCTTCTGGTATGTCTTGTTGCTGATAAGTCTACTATACTAGCGCCGTCAATGACAAGGTTGTAGTTTTGTATTTAGTTGCATATTTATCCTCCTATCACGAGAAAGCGACCAAAGCGCCATATCAAGCTCGCTTTGGAGTTGCCGGCCCCCTGTCCACCACACCAAGATGGGGAATCCCGCTAAGTGCCTTTCCCAACTGCTCAACAAGTAAACTTGCCGGCTTGTTCTCCATACTGTCCCTTTAATGCTGAGCGTCAAGCAGGGAAGCTGTGAATGCCAATTTTAAAGTCCTTTTTTTGACTTGACTTGGAGTCAAACCCGAGTCTACAACTTCAGAGGATGCTCTTACCACTAGGCCATCTGAGAAGTTGTAGCATCACTGGAGGGCGACCTGTTGTGTGGGGATAACCACAAATTGATTGACTTTGCGAAAGTATAATATTTTATTTAAGGGTAAGGCGACAATGATTAGGTTAGGACAATGGCAGATGAAAAAATAGTTTTTGGCAATATTTTACGACTAGTACTGTATAGGCAAAAAAGAGAAAGCCTGCTGCTGAAAAGCAGAATTGTCTTCTCGGGTATCTCCAATTGCTGCAATGGTCCCTGAGTGACGTCATCATGCTAGAACAGGGTCGAATCTAGAAATTTTAGGGGTTTTGAGTGGGGGGGAGGGATAAGAATCACGAAATTACTTATCTTGCAGTTTTGTGCATCAAGAAGTGTTGAAGTGATAGGTATGACTAAAAAGTTTAAGCATAATTTAATATTGCTGCTGTTAAGATGTATACAAAAATTAAGGCGGTTATGCTGAAGACCTTACTTTTGAAGTGAAAGAACTTACATTGATGAAATGAATATGCTTGATTAGGTTTTTGAGAGTTGTGCCTCTAATCAAAAACGTACTTACCGCTTAACGGTATATAATAACGGCGAGTAGAAGCTGAAAGCATGCTACCACACTATCGAAAACTTGAAGTAAAACAACATGATCTTCGTTTTTGTAATGTTTACAATGTCAGTAAGCTTAAAATTAGTGACCAGTTTGCTCTTTTAGTTTTCTAGCTTAATTAAAGGCAATGAATATGCTTTTCAATCAAGCGTATCAAAGATCGCATTGATATTTTCCCTAGCTGTTACAGTTAGAAGGCAAACTTTTAATTGAATTAACAAGAAAACTCTTCAGTGATTGAAACAAATATGAAATAGAAAACTTCAGCTGTCGTAGCTTTGAATTATTTATAACTTGTAAATCATCTGCAACGTTAGCAAAGCAAATATATTTTTATTAGAACAGGATTTTTACCCTTTGCTGTGACGTCACTATAGTCTTATCCGCGAAGATTATGTCACCAATTAATAAGCAAACCGCTTTGACACTCTAGGAATTGGACGCAAACGCGCTGGACGCCAAAATTAAATCAAAAAATTAGGAAAGAGTTCAAAAGTGGGCACACTAGGGGCCTGATTCTGTCTTCACCCAAAAATATAAGCCCGAACTAGCTTTGAAGCTTTTCCAGCCCGGAATGAAATTTTACGCGAAAAAAAAATCCCTTTTTAACTGAAACCTCACCCCTCATTTGCTCCAAAAATGTTCTTGACAAAAATGGCGCTATGCTTTGACGGAATATGAACCCAGAGCAAAATGTTCATACCTTGGCGTTTTAAGCAGTTAATCTGCAACACCACCTGTTTTCGGTTGAATCTGTTAAAGCACAGAGTTCAGTGCCTCTGAAATTTTACAGTGATAGTGATAAGTTTTTATCGAAATGTTAGTAAAATGATTGCAAATATACATGCTGGCTGTAATCTTTTTATTAAAATTGAGTTCCAAAATCCATCATCAAACAAAGATCCTTAGTTTTCTTGTCATTCGCTTCATTGCGCGAACAACATTTCAAAAAATCGATCACGCTCTATCACGTTGTGATTGATTCTGTAAACTAAGGGCAAGGTAGTTGGAGACTTGCCCTTCTCTGACGTAGAGTCGTTAGCGCAGTTCGTAAGCAGTTGCTAATCTGCATGCAAGAAAGTTCTGAGCAATGGCCTTTGTTGCAACTCTGTGTACGTGCTGCTATTTGATTACGTCATTACATCCAAGCCCAGCCACAGGATTTATATTGATAATTATGCTAGTTTGAGCAAAAAATTACTTTCAACCAAAACTTTTAATAGGTTCTTGGGAAGGTGAACCTTAGCAGGTTAGATTTATGGTACAACATGTCAGCGAGTGGCGTAGCGACAAATTTTAAAGGAAGTATAGGGGGTTATATAAAACGTCAAAAGAGTCTGGCATATTTCAGTCACTTAGTAACATTTTTTTTTCTTTTCTTACTAAAACGCGAAGTTAAAATGGTAGCTTGGCCCTCCTTAAATACGCTGCGGACATCAGTGGTTTTCATTTAGTTAGTTTTGTATTGTTGGGCATTCATGACCAACGTCTATAAATCAAAGGTGCCACTTGTAGGTTAATAAATATCTTGCCATTGTCTTGCTGGTTAGACCGTCAGGGTTAAAGAATTGTATTAACTTCCTGACTGATCAGTGATCATATCATTTGCTTGTCTGATGTCTAATTTTTGAATTTAAGGTGATAAAGACAATCTACAAAACTCTTCCCCTATCGTTAGTTAGTATTTGAAACCTAGAAACTGCCTGATTTGATAATTTTTTTAAACTATAAGATTAAGACCTTGCGGGATGCGTTTGATTTCCGGTTGGAGTTGTTTCTTGGGAATGATGAATGACTGCGAACCACTGTGGCTCAGATGATAAAGTATTTACTGCTTCAAAATTTATAGAAATAATTACTCTGCATTAATTTTTGCTCATTGTAGGAGGAAAAGAATGCTCAAAACAATTCATTTATAACAATTTTTATTGTATCTATAGCATAGTTCTATTTTTTAAAAGTCGTTACAGTGCTACTTATTATTAAGCGATGGTAAATTTTATGATTGTGAATTGCTATCGTAGAAACTTTCCGACGGATTACGGAACTTTCGGAATCTTTTTATTGGAGCTTCATCGCGAATTAGAAGTTGAAGCTTCCCTGCACGCAGCTGTTGCCGTGAAACTACAAGAAGAAACGACAAAATTGACTGAATTTAGAGAAAAGTGAGCTATACCCATTCTCATTTTTCCTACCGTGTATTACAGCACATGGAGCAAACTGTAAAGTTAACGGTTTTTTCCGACCTAATGTTTGTTAATGTGGAAGAAAGGTTTTTGTATACTGTATGAAGGCAAGCCAACTACGATTTACAAGTCATACACCTATCGTCTGATTGAAAGAGGCTCTTTCGGCGTTATTTTTATCGACTTATCACCAGTTGCAAACGAATTGTTTGATTTGAGATAGTGACGATATATGGGCTTTTTAATGAAACCGCATAACTGCTTTTATGATGCGAAGCTCGGGTGATTAGATTTTTTACTCTTTCACAGGCAAAAAGAAGAGCGGAAAAAGTGTGAAGAAATTGTCCAAAAAGTTCACAAAATCAAAGCCGATTTATATCGATCCATGCAGAACAGCAAGTAATATAATCTGCATTTTAAGCTTTCAGCTTGCACAAAATGTGCGATGATCAAATAATTTGAACTGCCTTGTATCGCATTATTATTTTGCTGTTTTCATAGCAATTTCAAAAGAGTTTTTTGCTTCGTTCGTAAAAGGATGCCTTGAGAAGTTTGCCATGTAATTTACTCCCATTAGATCTTGTGATGATGTCTTACACCCTGAAAAAATCACTTGTGCCTGTCCCCAAACTTGAATTTTTCAGCATCACTATAATAGTGCTTCAGGATAGGTGCGAAAAAAGTCAAATGACTCTTCGGGATAGATGTCAAAAAAGTCAATGGGCCCGAAAAACTATTAGGCCTACCCCTTTTTAAAATCGTAGTTACGCAAGTGATGAAATGTCAGACCAGTATAATTGACAGACGTGAAAATCATTTTGTTGACTAACCTACCTTGCTTGCACAAGCAGACACCAAAGTTTGTTGGTAAATGGAAATGGCTTATAAGGTGTTTTGAGAAGGTAGTGTTTATGTTTGAGCCAACTTATGTTGATAAACCTAAGTTAAAACTGGTTGCACTGTTTGGATTGCCTAAAAAGCTGTTTGTTACCACTTACCAGACTTAATGGAGCCTTGTGATATTTTTTTGTTACTATTTCTCTGGCATATCTTTCACCAGGAAAGATTGTGAATATCGCGTGAAATGCGCTGAAAAAGCAGAAAATGAAAGCGAAAATCCAAAGCCAGGAGCCAAAACAAAAGACATAGAAAAAGCAAAGAAGAATCTCTGGCAAACTAGAAGTAACGCAGAAAAGGCAAACGAAAGCTACAAGGCATCAATACATGCACTGGAAACAGCAAGACAACACTGGGTAATCTACTTCCTAATTTGCTGTATAGATTAATTATATTGTAATTTGTTTTTAATCGACATTACTAGTCACACGACTGTTTTCTCCTTCAATAAGACAACTTTAAACAATTTCTACCCATAACGACTAGCAATTTTACAGAAGCAAATTTTGAACACCAGGAGATTTAAAAAATTAAATCTGGTTAACTCTCGAGTCTGACAAGTCACAAAACTTTTGTATATGCAAATAAAATAAGAAAAATCGATTTAGCTGTGAAATTCGGACAATGCTCGGCACCGACCAGTAACCTCGTAACCAGCTGCTTGCCGAATAAATAGATATTTTCAATCACAGCCATTTTTAAATCTGCAGGTGCCGACTACAGTAACACTCTCTTTCGAAATCTGTAGTTGATGTTAGTATGCATTACTTAGTAAATACCAGAGGGCGATATGTACGTGAATAAAATCACTGCACCGTAGGAGTTGGCGGAGTTGTTGGTGCATTGGGGAGCTGGCTTTGCTGCTCCATTAGATTATCTCCATGATGCATATACTTCAGTGCTACAAAAATTCTAAGCTGCAATTAAGTGGCTTGAAATAACAATAAGAAAAAATCCTGCACCCGCACATGGAGTTGGCCGAGTAGTTTGTGCGTAGGGCTTCGGAATACTCAGCTAGGTCATTTTCCATGATGCATATACTTCACTCATGTAAAAATCCAAGATCCAAGAAATAGTTTTCATGACATTGTGCAACCCATATCTTGAAAAATTTTGATCAATCTCCCAACCAACTCTCAGTAATTAGGATCTGTTCTGCTGCCGAGAAATCCTTCCACCACCCCACAGAAAGATTGCCACGCTTCTTTTTCCTTGACACTCATTTTATTTCCCAGTGCATTAGATCTTAGCATAGTTGCAATTTGTGGTCTAATGAATATTCCTCCTTTTATTTTGGCATCAGAGAGTTTTGGAAACATCCGTCGATTTTTTTGAAAGCATCACTATCAACATCCAAAGCTTTGACAAATTGTTTCACTGATCCCAATTTGATGTGGAGGGGAGGCAGCAAAACGTTTTCTCGAGCAACAAGGGCATCATGAATGACATTATGTTTTCCTGGTGTCAAACAGAGCTGGAACGAGGACCGAACCTACCGAGACCGAGACGAGACATTAGAGCTTAGAGACCGAGACGAGACATCATAGCTTCTAGACCGAGACGAGACTTTAAAGTTACGAGACACGAGACGAGACTTCATAAGCCAAAAATTACAAAATATAAAAACGATAGTAATACACTGGAGTATGGGTTCTACTAAGCCAAGTTATTGAAATAACTATATAGCAAAATGACATTAGCAAAAACAAATGAAGCAATGAAGCCGTCGCGGTTATGAACTGGTGTAGCCTATTATAAATGTGCTATTGGTCATATCCTTTTAACGATTACAATTAATGATTTAACGAGTTCACCACAATAACAACGAAACAGCTTATTATCACAGAAGATTTAAGTCCTTGTAGCTTGCAAGGCAAGCAATACCTCTCGCAGACGATTACACGGCCCAATATTCTTTTTTAATCTAACGAAAAAGATGTCAAGAAAACTTTAAACAAAAAGTCATTGGTAGGCTATGTTGGTCTAGACCAGGGATGTCGGCATTGCAGCCCACTATTCTCTGTTAAAACAATTTTTTAGCAAGTTTATCAAGTATTGAGCACGAGAGTGTTCATAAAATTTAATCAAAATACTTTATATTTGATAAATAATAAATTAATTAACATAAACATTTTAAAGTCATTGTGACACCATGCATTTTTGAAAATCTATCTGGTTAATAACTTTCTCATAAAAAGAGCTAGCTCAAATCTGGAAGCACTTCCCATGTCGGTAACCAAATTTCCGGCAACTGTAATCCCTGCACTTTTTTTCGATTTGAAGCCTTTTTTGGGCCTGGACTACTTTAAATAATCTTTTGATAGCTGTTGTAAACCAGACGAGAATAGCATCTTTCATAGGGAACAAATTTGTAGAAATCTTAATTTTATGACATATGACACGATACTCTCTTGAAAATTTTTTGCTTTGACACACCGTTTGCCTATAAAAAATTTATTGATTTTTTAGACGTGGCTAGCGGTCGTTATGTCTTTGAGTGAAGGCCATATTGTTAAAAGTTAAAACTAAATTAACATTATTGGATTAATTATTACATTAATTGATTATATTAATGGATTTTTAAATTTTCTTTGTAGTTAAAAAAGACGCATTTTCAACAAAATGCGGCTCAGTACAAGGCCTACCTATCAATGGTTAATTTTTTTTCTTAGAACTATGATATGAAATATTGGAATTCTGGTCGCTTTGCGGCCCGGTTATATATATAATTTTGCAATGGGTCCCTAATAAATTAAAAGGTTAGACATCCCTGGTCTAGAGTAGATTACCATCGAATGCATGTGCTTAATGGTTGAAATAGACCAGTTTTCATATGTGCTGCTCACAAAAAGAAAGCAAAAGCCTGCAATTCTGCAGGCCTGAACAACAAAGCAAAATGGTCCAAACAAAATGTGGCCAAATGTTTTTACAAAGTGCGAAATCACACACAATGTTTTGCTTTGAATACATCGGGTAAGTAACATTGTTGCTTCCGTATCAAAGACCTGAATGCTGTTTCAAATCGAAAATTTTTTCATGCCTCGATCGAGACGACCATTTTCCGAGACTTTCAAGGTCCGAGACCGAGACGAGACATTGGCATAGCGAGACCGAGACGAGACCGAGCCAATTAAAAACGTGTCTCGAGACCGAGACACGTCTCGAGACATCCAGCTCTGGTGTCAAACTTTCATGGTTAGGCCACTGTTCTTTGCGGTAGTGCTCAGAATTGGCTATGCTCTCCCATAAACATACGAGAAAGAAGAAAATTTTGTATAGTCATACTGCAATTCAAGCATTTTGAAGTCGCCGCACACATACCTATTAAACCAAGGGTGGGGAACCTGCGGCCAGCTTAAGTATTGAATGTGGCCCGCGTCAGAACTTTGGTTAGTGTACAACAAACTGGTAGAATAGATAACGATAAGATTTCTTAAAAACTGTTTCACATTCAACTACATGCTGTTTTCGTGGCATAAAAAACGCGCAAAAGTCTCTAATCTTTGCGGTAAAAAATAACTCAGCATGAATGCTTAATAAATTTGCGACGTAATATTGTGTATTTTTAAGACAAAACTTTCAAATTGAGAGTGATTGTGGCCCGCTGAAAGTATCATGCAATCAATGCGGCCCGCTATGCTTTGCCGGTTCCCCACCCCTGTGTTAAACCTATCAAACGAAATTCGATCCAAAAGATGTTTTACGTTTTCCAGTGATGCAAACGGCTGGAGTGAAAATCGGCGAGGATTATCAAAAACGCGTATCAACAACTGGGGGGCGAAGCCCAACAGGTGCTTTGGTTTCACATGTTCAGAGTCTTTGCTTGCTTTCACATGCTCAGAGTCTTGATTTTGCGGAAAGAATAGATTCGTATTTTGCAAAATTCAATATGTGGAGACTGGAAGAGTTAAAATAACTGTCTTCTAAGACTACTTCGCTTACACACCTTTTTACGCATGAACACGGGGTTCGAGTGAAAAGCTGCATGTGCCCATAGCATAACTTTTCAGCATTAAAAATGTCTACATTGCTGCACTTTTAAAACTACTCCAATGTATGAAATGTTTTTATACCTATGATCCTCGATGTGTACGACCGCAGCCGGGGGTCTGGCTGCAGTGCCCTAGCCACCAACGGATTTTACGATTTTCACATATAAAAACACTCATTTTAGCAAATTTTTTATGGAAAAAGGACATATCGGTACCCGCAGTCGCTATAGAAAATGCAAAAATATTTTAGTAGTCCATGTCTAAAAGCAGGAGCTGGGCTAAAATAAATGAAAGGAGCAGTGGCGTAGCCCGAAATTTAAAAAAGAGGGGGGCATAATTTCCATATTTTTTGGCCAAATTTTTTTTTCGGCAGAACAAATTTGTGGCTGATTAAGAAACAAAAAAAGCTCTAGGGGGGTCCGGGGGCATGCTCTCCCAGAATATTTTAGAAATTTACATGCTGTAATAGCTATTTTAGTGCTTTTTGAATAATTTTCAGCCAAGTTTAAATTTTTTGACCCTAATTATGAGTGCTTTGCCAAATATGATGCATTTTCTTCGCATATTGTGGATTATGCGTGTTTCAGGCGTAAGGCTTTGTTGCTATCAAAGATGTTCAAAATTATGGAATAACTGCATACATCAAAAGCATTTTTGAAAATGGCTGGTGGGAAGAT
This sequence comes from Trididemnum miniatum, assembly GCA_964006365.1. Lineage (NCBI taxonomy): Eukaryota > Metazoa > Chordata > Ascidiacea > Aplousobranchia > Didemnidae > Trididemnum > Trididemnum miniatum. Next base: position 13,962,241 of record OZ023248.1, on the reverse strand, counting down.
GCATACTCCTCGTCCTACCCCGCTGTATCCGCCCCTGGCCATAAGCTGCAGAAACCGTCAAATGAGTCTGGCATATTTCAGCCCAGTGGCACCATTAATTTCGTTCTTTTTAACTAAAAGGCAGAGTCAAAAGCGGGCCATGGCCCCTCCCCTAAATACGCTCGTGGAAAGGAAGCTGCAACCACTCTTAGTTTAAGTAATTGTAGACCGACACTGCCAGTTAGACTTTAGCAGGTAATTACAGGGCCAAGAGGGGGGCATGGTACCATGGCCCTCCTCTCTATGTGCGCCTATGCTGCCACCACACCGCAAATGAAGCTGACATGGCGCAGCGGTTGAGAATATGCTTAAACCGACACTATTGCTGCAAGACAGACCATTACGTCTGCGTCACAGTCACATTGAGAAGCTCGTTTTCGAACCCTCCACCGTACGCCTATGATGACAAACCAAGTAGGTTACTATTAATTTAATTAATGTTGATTTCATTTTTTGACAGAGCGACTTTCCAAAAACCAGCCCAGTCAACGATGCTGCAAAATGAATAGTTATGAGCAGTTTGTGATCACGCATCAATCTGTTAAAACTCCAATTTTTCAATTTTCCAAATTTCAATTAGCAATAATAATACGAAAACGTCAAGGACTGCAGTTCCCATGCTTGAAAAAAAATGATCAAGAGTACTCTCGTAATCCAAACGTTTAGAAATGGATTAAATTGAAACACTACTACTGCTACTACTTTATTACCAAGAGTCAGAATATAATTTAATTTTTGCAGTATGAAAAATTTTGGGACAAAAATTTTACATCATGTGTTTGGGTCATGCAAACGCTATGCCAACGATTTTCTGTCTAAAAGCAATGTGCGCACTAGATCTAATAAGTCAAACAAACCATTTTCCTCTTCGATCACATTCTGATTTATAGCATTAGATCACAATAGCGAAAGCCATTACAAATTTTCGATTAGTTCCATGTAAACAACCTGAATATGCATTGTGCACCCCCAACCCCCTCCATACCCCCCTAAATTGTCTCAGCGGATTTAGACGATTCACGAAAATGAATTTTTTGGCAACAAAATCGGCGAAATTCGCTGAAAAGCGGAAGATTTGCATCACTGGTTTTCATAATTTTCGTTCATCTGGGTGGAGTAAGATTTCAAGATTTCAAGAAGATTTATTTCAAGGCTGGTAAAACAATGCAGGCTAATACGAATGAAAGTATTTCAGCACACACACTATCAGTCTAGGAAACACCGAAGAACCCGAAGGTTATCTAGTCAGGTGCTACCTCTTCGTTTTGAGTAATTTGTAAAAGAGTCAAACTAAAAACAAACACAAAACAAAAAAAAAAAGACGAAAAGCAGCAAAAAAGTTGGAAAAAGCTACGTACAAAATGAAGAATATAAAAAACAAATATGTTGTTTAGTTCCTTACAGCGGTCAAGCGAAGGTACAATACTTTTAAAAAAAATAATTCACGTCAAAAAAAGTTGCATGAGAAACAAAAAAAGAAAAACAATTTATTCACAATAACCAAAGCACTGAAGGTCACAGGCAAATGCCAAGGTGAGCTTTGCGAGCATCGCGCCGAAGGTGCTAAGCGCAGAAAATTTGATTTCCAAGGTTCTTTATCATGCTTATTTTTTTTTTTAAATAGTTTGAGTCTGAAATTTTCTATTTACTTAACATCAATTCGGTTGTGGAAGCTAATATTTGTCAATTAAAAAATTTTTATAATACTTTTTGAAAGAAAACCAGCTGCAGTTTTTAACTGAATTATCAATTTCCTTCCATAAGCTAGATCCCCTATGTAATATTAATTCTTTTCCTATCGTTTTCTTAACACGAGGCTTAAAGTACACAAGATTTTTTGTTTGTCTTGTCGAGTAATTATGAACAGCATTAATTTTTGCAAAGCGATCATAGAAAGATTTTGGAAGTTTTCCACCGTGGAGTTGATACATGATTTTTGCGAGTTCCAATTTGTAAACATCAGTCAATTTTAGAAGTTTTAGTTTTTTGTATAGGGGTGTTACCGAGCAAAACTTGCTACTAAAAGTAATTGTTCGAATAATATTGTTTAGTCTGAGATTCAGTTCTTGTAGCCGGGTTTTGGCAGCATTTCCCCAGACAGCAATGCCGTATTGAACTTTAGACTGGACTAGACTGTGGTAAAGCATTCTGATTACGTCAGGTGGAACCAATTTTCTAAGTCGATAAAACAGACCAGAGTATCGTGCAAGCTGAAGTGACAATTGATGAATGTGGGTAGACAATTGATGAATGTGGGACAATTGATGACAATTGATGAATGTGAGTAAGCAAAGTGAATCGAGGGAAATTAATTGCCATTATGTAGCAAAACTGCTTTTAGGCTACGAGATGAGCTGTCAATAAAAAGCTTCCGCTGTGGTGCATCATGGTCAATTCGTATTGCAGCAAATAAGCCGTTTACATCTTTGAAGTAGCAGAGATTACCATCAATGGTGAAATAAACCGAAAATTCTTCATGCCTCTTGCAGTACTCACGCAATCTTCTCCAAGTAAATTCGATTCTCTTAATCTTGAAGTCAAAAGTGCAGCACCAGATTTAGTCAAGTGTAAATCACGAATTAAATCGTCTAGTTCTGTTTTATTAGGAAAGTGAGGTGTAGAGCTTGTGACTATTAAGTAATTTTCATCAGTGATTCGGTGATCTGTGTCTGTTGTTGAATATTTAGATGTTGAGTTGACTCTATACAAACTTTTGTTCTGTAGTGGCAAAAAGGTATATTGGCAGGTAATTACCGGCACAACACCAAATTGCATTGCAGATGTTTCAGTAACAATACTCACATTTTGGGATGGGCTTGGCACTGATAAAGATTCATCATGAGGAACAGGTGCAATAGACGATGGTATGTCTGGGTATGTTAAAACTTTTTTTCCTTTGACCTTGCGTTATTTCATGATGTTCACCAAGCAAAAATAGCAATCGTGTATATGATTCCTTGGCTCCCTCCTTATTCTTGGAATAGCAAAAGGCAAAAACTTTTACCCTTAAGATTCGACCGACAGCTGCCACATAATTATAACATGTGGTGGTTAGTGGTGCCCATATCTTATCTTGGTCTCCAGTGTTCATTCCGAAGTAACAGCTCCGATCGTCGAGTGGTGAGAGCGTCCGCCTCTGGAGCTGTTGGCTCGGGTTTGATTCCGATTCGGGTCAAACCAATGACTTTGAAATTGGTATTCACAGCTTCTCTGCTTGACGTTCAGCAACAAACCGGCAAGTTTACTTGTTGTGTCGTTGGGAAAGGCACTTAGCGGGATTCCCCCATCTTGGTGTGCTAGACAGAATGTCGGCAAGTCCTAGGCGAGCTCGTGTAGCGCATTAATCGCTTTCTCGCGATAGGAGGATAAATATGCAATTAAAAAAGAAGTATAGCTTGTAGGCTGTGCAGAATTTTGCTCCTTTAACTATTTCGTGTGATGTATGTTTATTGCCGATATAGAACCCACACACGTAGAAGAAGTCGGGTGAATTTTTACACTTTCCTGAATTCATTTCAAGTCGAAATTGAATAATAAAAGCTTAGATAAAAATTAAAACAACATCTAATTTAACGAATAATAATGATAAATAAAATAGCCCAAACTCGAAAATCAGGGCAGGTTATAGCATCTAAACGGTTGATGATAAACTAACATCATTTTTGGAATCTGCGGCCAAATATTAACCAGAAACAGTTGACACATCAACATAAACAAAAAAATTATCAAATTTTGTTGCGTAGTTTTAAACTTACTTGATAAATAGCACGCGTGGTTTGCTTCGACCTGCTAGTGGCCGGTTTCGATTCCTGATCCTGTGTCTCACATGGTTTATTCATACTGCTTTGTATAGCAACGTAACTTTGTCTTGATCCAAATATTTCATTATATCAATTCCTATTCAATTCCCTGAATCAGTCTCTCTTCACCTTTTAGCCCAGTTATCAGAATTGGCTATTGACACATTGACGGCATATCACAGAGCTAATACAACTTGCATTTTTGAACACAGCGCAGATTAACCTTAACGAAACCAAGCAAAAAAATATTGCGGTGTTTGCCAAACATCAAGAAGTGCGCAGTATGCAGAGTACTCGTAGGTAATTGTGGAGCAGTTGGTTACCCCAAACGTTTTAACGAAACCTGTAGAAACATGTAACAAAAATATTAAATATAAAATATGTAACGACCAATCTTAAACAGTCGTACGAATAGCATTCATAATGTATTTGTATTTAAATTTACGGATCTCTTGAAGCACTTTTTTTCAGACACCTTCAGCTTAGGGTTATGAAGCCCAGGTTAAGAGTCTCAGTGATGGGTTATGTGGTAATGCGACGCAAGAGGCTTACGGAGGAACCGCGTGCTTATTTTTTTCAACTGGTTTGGTTCCGGTTTTAATGTAATCACTGCATCGAGTGGAAAATGGAATGCAATTTTCGATAGAAATTTTTAGTGATACTGAAGTATGAACATTTGTTTAAGGCCGAAAAATAAAAAAAATTATTCTTTCACGAGATAGCATTTAAAGCTACCGTGTTTCGTCATTTTTCATAAATGTCGTTATATTTTCAAAAAACACAGGTCATTTGTGACATAGCTCATTCAATTCTAATAACTAGAGAAGCGAGTTGGATCATGCTTGGTTGATTTAAAGTAGTAGTTTAGTTACAGTTGGTTGGACTTCCTTGTTTTAAAATTTACAAACAAAACAATCTAACATTATGTAGCCTACTGCTACGCTGCTTCCGTGTCAGCGTTTCTGCGTGAATAATTTGCTTTTTATCTAACGAAGCTATATCAGCCTTTGATAATGGCTTACGAAATGGCTGATAATGACGTACGATTAATGGATGATAGTGCTAATGGCTAACGATAATGGCTGACTTTATTTTTAAAACAATGGCTAATGATTTGAGTGGAATTTAAAAAAGTACTACCCACCATTACTGCTTGAAATATTTTTTTGAGTTGTTGATTGTTTAGAGTGGGTTGTAGTAGTGAAGTTTAAAAAATTGCTTGGGCTGATTCTAAGGGGATACGATTCCCCCCTCCTCAAAAAATGATTCTAACAGGAAACAGCTGAAATGCTGTTTACATATTGTCATGAATTGAGATGTTCGATCCAAGCGTCATTATACCACACAATCGTGAAAGTGCGTCCCCCTTCACCTGAACAGAAATCTTAGATCAGCTCCTGAGAAATGCCTCTGTTTCGAAAAAGAAAAGGTGAAATCAAGCGCGTAAAAAACAGAGAAGTGCACCTTTGTAACGTAGCACTATTTCCAACACGACTTTTTACTGCCTCGGTTATGCTTCTTGCTTGGGATGAGTTCAAATTCCTTCGTCGCCGATTACTAGACGTAGTTTTTGGTAGCTGCAGAGTTCCATAGAAAGCCAACTCTTTTTAAAGTGTTGCTGGATTGCTGTGTTTATATTTCTAAAAAGTACACGTAGAAGTGCGCTTTCTTTCTCTTTGGTTCTTTGTGCCATACCAGCCTCATCTAGTAGATTGGCGATTTCACAATTTATGATGTTTAAAACATATTATTTTTTGAATCTGCACGCTATATTGCAGATAAGGTTTTATGTTGCTAAGTCCGTGCATCGTGGAAAATAACTAGCTAAGTATTAAACTGTCGAGATATAATCACGAAATTCAGTACTCTAATCACTTGGCCTTTAACGTTTTAATTCTGTAGCTCCCTCTCGTGGGCTGATTTTTTTTGTACTCGTAATGAACTATAATATTTTGAAGTAAACGCATTTTCAAATACTGTACCTTATTTTTTGTAATTAAAGTTTGATTGAGGTCACTGATCTATGCTAAAAATAATGAACTGATATTTCAACAGGGATTGAGGAGAACTGCGAGATGAGCTTGCGCGCTTCGAATCAGTAGCCACCCTTAATATTTGTCAAATGCGATCGGCCCCAGCCGCGAATCGAACCCGTCACGTAGGATCTGTCACCTGCGCACGGTACCGCTAGGCCATGTCGCTGACAGTAAGAAGACGTCTTACCAATGGTGATATTAAGTAAGGTTGTTAAATAAAATGTTAAAGTAGTCGATTAAAGATTTGCTGAAATCGATTTATTGAACCGCAAGCGATATTCAGCTTGAACATTTTTGCATGATTAAAATCTTAAAAAAGGACTTTGTAAACTCGGTAAATAACATTCAACTATTTTTTGAAACAGGAGCAAGAACACGCAATTGTGTGCGATCAACTCCAACAAATGGAACTGGACCGAATAAGATGTCTTCGAAACAGCTCTTGGTTATTCGCTAATTACATCTCCGATCTATGTTGCTTTTTAGACGACAGTCGGGAAAATATCCGATTATCGGCTGAAAAATGTAACGAGGACGATGATGTACGAAATTTCACTCTTAACAACACGACGTGCAATAAACCTCTGCCGCCTATAGAGTATATTGCATTCGGATGGTTTAGCAGCGATAAATCGTCCCACAACTCCTTGAAATCCAATGGGTCCAGCGTTCCTTCAATAAAAACACAAACCCCTCATACTGAGGAAGACTGGGATGATGGGCCGGACGATGTCGAGATTTACGTTGCCCAATTTGATTACATCCCCCAGTCCAACGATGAAATGGCGCTCCGAAAAGGCGAGACCTTCCATCTTATTGAACAGGCTGAAACCGGTTGGGTTAGGGCCGAAAATGTCAAAACGCAACGTTCTGGTCTAGTGCCAATGAATTACCTTAATCCATGCGGTCGTAGTTAAAGCCAGTGTTCTATAATCCAGGTAATGTCAGCTATTGTACCAATGGCTCTGGAACCTCGAGCGTTGCCTTCTTGAAGTACGTTGCCATCGTCGAAGAGAGAGTCAACTTAAAAGTTTCTCGAAGTATCTTGTAATTACGAAACCACGTTTAGTGACTTTTAGAATTTTAAAGTTAGTCGAAAATTTGATCAATGATATACACGAAAGCATAAATAAGTACGCCTTTGCATCTCGCAATAAATGGCGCTATTTAATTATTTGCCGATTTTTCTTCGTGTATTCATTACTTGAAATGTTACTGTACAGTATTTGGCTAAGGTTTATAATATTTTTTATGCAATGGTTGAATGCGAATTGGACTTCTTAGCCGGTTGAGTCGGATTATTAAGCCAAAACACGAAAAGTGTGGTTCTTAACTTCTTAAGTTTTTGTTGCCCTATGAAATTCTCATTCGTGGCCACTGCCCTCTTATAATAAAGACCGACACTTCTTGCTAGTACTGTATATGTTTGAGTCATTATGACCGGATAGATCGTCGTGTTTCTGCGTCTGTGAGCTGGGAGTTCAGTTCGGAGTGAGTCGAACCAGTGATTTAATTATTGGTATTTATAGCTTCCCTGCATGACGTTTAGTATGAAAGTGACAGTGTGGAGAACAAGCCGGCAAGTTTGTTAGTTTTCCTTTAGGAAAAGTTTTTAGGGGATTCCCCAATTTTAAATGGTAGGCTGATGGTCGGCAACTCTTAAGCGAGCTCGTTGTAGCGCCATCTTTCTCAAAACGGAAAGACAAACTGCTAAAAATACTTACATTTTAGCCTTACCAACTTTGTTTTTTCGCAAAAACCTAGCGGTTCTCCAAGTAACCCAAGACCCCTTTCTAAAAACATTGCTCTGGACAATGCTGGTGACATGAGAGACATACATAATGCGGTCATGGACCACAAAATGCTTGCTTAAAATCATCCGTGCTGCCAAATCATCTAGCAATAAAGTAACCACCGCCTGTAGAATCATAGTAATGTCTACGTAATGAACAAAATAGTATGATTTTAACGAGATTTTATCGTCAGCTTGTCATTGCAAATAGCTTTACTTAATTTGTAACGCAGTAGCTGTTTATTGCGAAGCTCATTAACCGCACTATATTTCCTTGAGATGTGTTTTTACTTTCGCTGCTTTTTTAGAATTTCAACTCCAATTTTAACTTTGATGTTGAAAACATAATCAAGTTTTATGAATTTTTGTTTTATGCTGTGTTTTTGATGCCTTTATTTCTTTGTTTCTTTTACTTTTTTGTTTATAATTTCTTAAATGTTGTTGATTAGGAATAAGCTTTTGCGCGGAAAAAGATACCAATAAAATTATACGAACAAAGTTATGATAATTATTACAGATAAGACTATAAAAATGTAGTCAGAAAATGATTTCATAAATTGTCATGGTGTATCAACACAAACTCGATTTAAAGTTTTAAAAATTGCTACATTTTCAAGAAACTCTTCTATTACAAGTGTCCATAAAAAGTCGGCAGATAAAAGGAAGCCATGAAGCCTTTCGATGTCTAGCTGCATTTGGGTAAACAAACCTCGAATAAAAAAGATCTACCTGCTTCTGAATGTAATATGGTTAATTGATGAGAGAGCAAATATGGAAGGCTTTGATAAAGTCTAGCTCTATTTAGCTTCGTATAAAAATGCTAATTAAACCAAGCAGTTTAGCAGTTTTTAAAACGTTATTGTATCAAGGCAAGTGAACGTTAGCATTTCCCAGTTCAAAAAAGTAATTTCCGAAAAAGAATGAAAAAAAAAAATCTGTATGAGTTTTGTCGGTATATAATTTGCAACTCAGTTCTCCATTGAAATACTAAACAATAAATAGACTATTAATAATAAAAAATAAAGAATAAAAAGATACACTTTCAATGTGAAAAAAAGACATAGGCTAGTACTTGACTCATCTTCGAAACATGAATTAGCGCTTTAGTTGAGAAGCAGTTGAAAAATTTCACTTCATTTGATAAAAAATTGAATATCCAAATTTGAAAGCTGTTATTCGTGCGATTTAATTCAGAGTTTGTTTACAGTAATTGGTGCAGTCATGAAATAACCATAATAGCTATAGGTCGATGTAAATGCAAGTCAACATTATGCATACCGCAAAAATTCGTAGTAGTGAGGTCAATGTTATAAGCAGGCCACCTCCAATCAAACCATTTTGATAAACTCCGTAAGTATTTAGTAAATACTTAGGCTACAGTATATACTATTTACATAAACTAATACCATACTTGCATTTGTTAATGTACCGGTGTTCCAAAAAGAGTAAGACTAGTTTAGTGATCCCAAAAAATCTTCCAAGCTTAGCACCGTTGAACCAATTGTTTACTGGGTGATAACAAACAAATCGGACCGGACTTGGAATCGAACCCCCAACCTATCGCTCAAGATGCTCCATCTCTTGGTGATCCAGATTAGATTTGCTCAAATGGTCAACTAGTTTAAAGGAAGTAAAAGAGAGTGTTCCTGAATTCCTACCAACTATTGTCTGTTTATCCTAATAGCCTGTGTTAGGTTAAGAAGTGACATGTTAATACCAAATAACTATTCGAGTAGTTCTCCTGTAAGTTCATCAGAAAGCATCGATATATCAAGTGTGTACGACATGGCGTCATCAGCTGTACTAGCAGATGGAATGGATCAAGGAATGGATGAATATCACTCCGTACAAAAATCGAATTTAAAAAGAAAGAGTGACTCTTCCGGTAATTTTCATAAGCGTCATCTCACGTGATTATGCAAGGCTATTATAGTTATTGGCCGATCCATGAGGAGAGGGTGTGGGGACTTAAGTATCCCCCTAAATTTTATATATACAGTTATACACATTAATACATCAGTGCTACGATACTTCAAACACACAAATTTTCAAAATAAGCATTTCTCTATTCTTAGCCCCTCTCCCTCTAAAAAAATTTTAGATCCGCCCCTGACGTCTGCTTCATACGCTGATGAGTTCCTCGAGGTTTGTTTCCAGGGTCACTCAAATGGTTATCACGACGGCAGCTTCCTATTGCAAGTAGGCCCAGTAACTCCCCAAAATGGGAAAATACTAGTCGTATATTAGAGACAGGGTTGGGAATCGATACCCAAAAAAGTAAAGAAATAATCGATATTTGATAGTTTACCAAAAAGTACAGATATAATCGATTTCAATGGTAGTTTCAAAAAGTAAAAAATGAAGAATATTGTAATCGATATTCGACATTACCCTGAGCATTTAGCGGTGTACGCCAAACATTTTTTGTGATGTCCTCACATTCATGCGGTAACTTGCAGACAAACGACGGACATAGTAGGCCCTATATGAGAAGCAACTTTGCTATTAAAAATCTTTTTTTTGTTTTTTTTGGCACAAAAAAATTATGAGCAAAAACAAGGAAATGACGTACCGACGATTATTTTAAATTTACTAAAGCGAGATAAAGTAACCTGGACAAAAAGAATCGACTATGGAATATCGAATTGCGCCGAAAAAAAAGTAAAGACAATGCCATAATTATTCGATACTCATTCAAAAAAGTAAAGGCTCCAGTGCATTCGATGAACAAAAAGTAAAGAATATCGCAATCGAATATCGATCACAATCGATTTTTCCCAACCTTGATTAGAGAGTAGTGTTTTTGTTTCTGCACCATAAATACAATAATGGAAGTAGCAAGATGAAAATTGCAGCCCAGAGAACTGAGGCAGACATTGCCCCAAAGCTGTCTTTTCACGGACTTTTTTGTTATTTTAAAATTGTTTCAATAGATGTATGTTGCAGTCGCAAATATACTTTGTTTCACAAATCAACACACTATAACTTCATATCATATCAGTGATTATGCCGTGTTTAGATTTCCTTATACATGTTAATGATAGATTAAAATTCTGTGTATTTTGTTGCAATTCTTCCAGATTATTCACACTCAAGTAAAATTCGAACGATATCTGGCGGCGTTTCAGATAGTTACTCTTCTTCACCTTCTTTGCTTGCTCCGTCCTCCGCCCCAGAGAGGACAACCCTAAGAAAATCAACAAGTCCACAGATTATCAAAAGTGCAAGTGCTGGCAAAAAGAAAAAGAATGATTTGACTCTAGAATGGTATAAAATTTAGTTATTGTTTTTCTTGCTATCAAACTTTTTTTTAAGGCACAATCGAAAACTTAAGCTTCGAAAAACGATTCTTCATTACTGCACTTCTACAGTTTTACTAAGTTGGATGACGAATCAATAAGAACAAATTTTCTTTTTTGAGAGAAAAACAGTTAAAATCAACAAGTTGTAGGTATGTTGGATTCCACGAGAAGTTCTGACTCGCATAAAAAGCAACATGTTTTTCTTGAGCTTCAAATTAGGCCTACAAAAATAAGCTCGTACTATAATGCATGCATCTAAATTTAGATTTACTTCTCGGCAATAGGCCTATCGGTGATTGGTTGATTTATTTCGCTAATATTCTTTTACAGGTAATTAAAAAAAGCGGCAAAGAAGCTGAGCAAATCTTGACTCGCTTAAATGATGCAATTTTTCCTGCCAATTTTTCCATTTTTCATATGCTGGTTTTTAAAAAGACGATTGCAAATTATAGATAATAATTATCGTGATCATTTTTGCTGAACTTAAACCAACGAAGCTTGAAAGAAATTGAACCAAAGACTTTACGGTTTGAGCTATAGCTTCAAACCTTTGTGCTGTGGATAAATGTTAATCATGTGTACGGATGCAGGATCCTCTGGCCTCAACTCTCAATTATTTTACAGGTTAGAGGAAAATTACACAATTTGCGACGGAGTATGTTTGGCCAGATGCATTTTATACAGTCATTATAGAGACTTTTGTGATAAGAATGGCCTAGAACCAGCTTGCGCAGCAACTTTTGGAAAAGTAAGTGATATGAGTGAGAATAGCAAATATTTCAAGTTTTTATATGAACAATAAAGAGATAGTTATTCGATTTGTTTGTTGCTCTCCGAAAATGAGCTTGCTGAAAGTACCCGTCGCAGTGTAGCACTATCTATTGCGCTGTACTCACTTTCTACTTTCTGACATGTCCGTAGCAATCTCCAAGAGCGTCGAGAGAAAATTTTTCATGAGAGGGGAGAAGGGATTTATAGCTAATCCTTTTTTTTGCAACAATGTTACAATGCACAAATTTTCAGGGGCTTTCTTGCTCCTAATGCCGGACATTGCCGGAGTGACTCTGCGAGTTAGCAGGAGAAGTTAAAAATTATAGCTCTGACCAAAAAGAGTTACTGCAGAGATAGCTGGTATTAGCATTGTACTATCGCTGCTCTTCATGTATTTAATTCAATTATAGCTACAGCTTAGGTTTTATTGTAAAGAAACACGCGTTACGTTGCTAACAAAAGTCTAGTTAAGTGTCGAACTACGGGGTTTGCACCGGACACAGATGTCGTAATCGCGTGTGAAGATCTTGTGTTCACTTCCGCATGCTCAGTGATTCTGACTAAATACTACAAGGATTCCCCAAGACCAAAATATATGCTTTAGGATATTTTTATGAAGCCCACATTTTAAAACAATAAAAAACGATTCAAATCTTTAGCCTTATTCAAGCTTATCACATTTCTTGTTTTTTCAGCCGGTTTTCGGCCATATTGTGCATGAAAATTCTTGACTAATGATAATTTGGTATTTTTCAGACAATTAGGCAAAAATTTCCGCGAGTAACAACAAGAAGATTGGGAACACGTGGTCATTCAAAGTAAGTGGACTTTGATGATAGGCAAAGTTTAGGGATGTCACTGTTTGCACCCCATTTTTTGAGTCACGCTGTTGCGTTGTTTACCATTTGGCAACATTTACTTTCAGCGCGTGCAAAGTCAGTCGACATAATTAACCTTGTAAATCACCATCAGATTTCGACTTAACGCAAATAGCTTCAGCTTTTATTCAAGCATATTTTCCCTTTAATATTGCCTATTTTGCAGGAACCAGTAAATAAGACTAGTACTTAATTAATTTTTCTTTATGTCTAGTTAAGCAAGCTTTGAAAATACAAATTTGTTTGGCAAAAGCACTATGTTTTATTTATGTCAACCTTATTTAAGTTTTATGTGTTAATAACATCTTCTAACCGAAAGTGCTATTTACTTTTATCTACAGTGGCGCCAGTTTTTTTTTTGGTGCTGGTAAATCACCGCAGAATGTGTCTCGCGCGACGTTTTTTCAAAGTAACTTGTTCCATATTTCATACATTTTCTCTCCTTATATTAAGACCAAGATATTTACGCTCACGCAATCTTACGGCTGTGTCACAAGACGTATTACTTGATAGACTATAGTGACGTTTTGCCGTTTCTGTTTGATCTTAATTGACCCTTTGATCTCAAATCATCACTATTTGTTATATCATAAATAACCTAAACTTAAAACAACAAAAGAATTTTCGCCTCAAATTTACGAGAATAGAATAAAATAGTTATATTACGTCATCCAAAAAGTCAGTACTCTGGATGGATCAAGTAAGCTGTAAGAAAGAGAAAAGTTCTGAATTGCAGAAACAAAATTTGTTGTGAATTAAATAATTTAATTATGACGGCAGCAATATCAAACGTTGTGGTCAGAATTTCAATAAAGATCTTTGGAAAATTGTCATTAAAAGTTACTGCACATACAATAATTTATACAAAATGCGAAACATGCAACTGAAACAAGAGAAAACAATTTTTAATTACTTGACTTTTCAAGATGTCACTCATTCCATTACCAAAAGTAAAACTAAAATGAGCAGGAGAATCGCATTGTCAAAAAATGTTTAATTAAATATGTTTTCAGTTATTCTAACTGCATGTTTTCTACTAAGGCTAGTGAGACTGAGAAGTTCCAAGCGCTACGAAGTTGGTGAAATTACTTTTTACCAATAAACTGCAACTTTCCACAATTACATCTGCAACAAAATTTTTTTCAGCTATAGGTTGCTTCACATCTTTTATCTTCGTTTGTCTGTCTCCCTTATTTTTGAAAGTTATTGTAAAAAATATTAACAAAATAGATTAGATTATTTTAGAATGAAATGTTGAGACATATATTATTGAAACAACCATTGAAAAATATCGAATAGCAGTTTGGGACAAATATCAAGACACTATCAACTTTTTGTTTTCTAAAAGATAACGTCAAAATCATGAGTGGAGAAGATCGTATTAATTGGCTTTACGCAGAAAATAGACATTAAGTGCCTTTTCCAAAAAAAACATCAACATACCAAACTCGATCATTAAAAGACTCGTCAGTAAATTAAATCAAGTTTTTAAGCTTGAGTTATTAATTAAAGTGTGTTATCACATAGGTGTTTTTAGATTAACAAAAACGTTCGATTTGCTACTGCTTTTTGTTTAGATATCATTATTACGGAATAGGAATACGAGAGACCAGTATCTACTACAATTCAGTGTATGCTGGGAAAAACTTGACTCGGTAAATATATACAGATGGTTCACTTAAGATATTTTCTTAAAAAAAGGTTTATACTAGAAAGTTTTATCAATTGAATACATGTTCATAGATTACGTTTTTGGATTGTGTGTTTTAAAATGTAGCGTACGTTTTTTTTTCACATTTTTTACAGTAATAGACATAGCCTAACAACGGTAGCTCAATAAAACAAACAAGTGTTAGTTTGCCTACACTTAACTTACATCTTCATTTTCTCACAGGTATTCCCCTAAAGTGAAAACGGAAGATGAGGTAATTAATTGTTTATTTTAAATATAAATGAAGTCACTTATTTTTAATTTTGCGATTCGACTGTTCTTAAAAATTTTTACTCCAACTACATTTGTCAGCATTTGTAAATTATGTTGCCTATAAAAATCTTTAACAAAAAATATTATTCAAAAAACGGGTTTGTACTATGCTTCTGTAGTCAAGTTAAGGTTGGAGAGAAGACATTTTTAAGCATTTGGAAGCTTATCATGCTTACTGCAGCTGTCTCATAATGGCATAATGACAATCTAGCCAAGCTGTTCGTAAACTTTTTTCTCCTTACATTCATTTAAAATCATGATAGGATTCTCGCACTTTATCTTGAAACTAGATACTGTAAATAGCTAGCCTATTGTATATAAACCTCGTATAAATTGCATCTAATCATTAGGATATACGCATCCTTTTACGGCAAATACCTCACCCCTGGATGCAAGTACCTATAAATAAAAATTCCAGTTTTAGCATTTTTTAAATTCTTATGAAATGCTTCATTGTTTAAACTCTGGAAAAAATGGCGAATTCATGATTAATTATTTTGTTGCAGGCTTATTTTTCTACAAGAAACAACGGAAACAAAGAAAAGCCTCGCATTTTCCTTGAAGAAGTTCCAAATATGAACCAGTTAAACCTTGAAATTGAGTCTGAAGCTTTTCCTGAAAATGTAAATAACCATAACTTTAAAACTTATTAGCCATTAAGTCATAAAAAGCGACAAAAACATGTTTTCAAAAAGTTTTTCGAGAATTCATTTTTAACTTCCAATTCAACTATTGCACGATGAATCAGCAACGCTTGGACAGCGGCAAAAAACTTCACTGTGATTTGCTGATACACAGCAAGCTACAGCAGGCCTTGAATGAGCGCAAATTTTGAATAGAGATGTAGAATTTTCCCGAACCTCAAATCCATCCAATCTCAAATTAGAGTTTTAAATCATTGAATTTATCAGCTTTGAGCCATTGTTGAGAATCACGAATTGCGCTGATGAGAAGTAACAAACCGAAACGTTACAGATCTTTTGCAGTGTGGTATAAAATGTTACAATGTTCTTGCAACGGGTTTTATTTGGTTCAAATTTTTATGCTTTTTCATCGCCATTTACGTTTACAATACTTTATTTACAGTTCTTTTAATGAAAAAGTTCTGTTAATGAAATAAACCATTCTGCCGACTAAAGAGTTTTCAGTAGCCAATATTAAAATAAATAAAATATATTCGGCCGTGTTCGAAAATGCTTAGTTTTTCTGTTTATTGCAATTATTGCGGTTGTTTAGCAATTATTTTTTTACTAAAATTTTGAGCTTTGTCGTGTTAACGAATTGTTTGAGCAACTTAACCTACTGCATAATTTTAGAAACAAATTTTTCTCAACATGTACAAGTGTTCTTGTGAAAGGGCGTTCGAGGCCGCCCAACTTCTTGATTTTAATTCGGTAAGTTGTTTAAGTCGATGATTCTATTGTTATATGCTTCACAGAAAAGTCTAACCAGTATTTTTCTAAGTTGCGTAATCGAAATTGTAGCATTTCTTGATTTCCAAACATTCTTAGCAAATGTACCATATTTTATTGCATAAAATTTTCCAATCTTATAACTGAAAATGTTGAAATTGTGGTTTGAACATTGATGATAAAAAAAAAAATGCAAAAAACTTGCAACTTCAAGAACTGAGTATCATCACATAAGATCGAATCTTTTTTACGAATTCACAAAAAGTAAAAGCTTTTAAAATTTTTCAAACAATAACTTTACAAAAATGTTGTTTGATATCTGCAATAAGTACAAAATAGCTTAAACGTTTGCTAAATCTAGCCCAAAGCTTAAACCTACCACGTAATCTAAATCATAGGTCTCTTCGCGAACGCACATTTTACTCATCCAAATGTTATTACCTAGTCCACAAGCAACTCCGTGAAAATAGGCATGTGGATTTGCGGATTAGATAATTACGTAATTCTCATGTGGATTGTGGAAAACTCAATCTTTTTAGTGAGCCGCAGGCAATTTATGTGAAACTTAATTTGAACATAAAAAAAAAAAAAAAAAGTTAGGAGCACCCAGTACCATTTGTAACCCGAATGCTTTTTGTCTTGTTCTTGTTGAATATATAGTCTCTTTACTCAATAATTGTTTAGTTAACAAGCAGCTTGTTTCAACTTTGGTCTGATCTTCCTTTTGAGCGATTTTCAAATCTTCTGCACAATACGGTGGTCATGGACCTAGCTACTTACTGCGACGTTTTGTTGTATCAGGTGAGGAGGAGATGGACGAAAATGATGTTGAGTTACAAATTACCGCACTGTTAAAAAAATGAAAAAAATTACTGGTGATAATCATGAAAAAGTGGGGCCAAATTATAAGTGCAATTAGCAATTTCGATTGAATTTTAAATTATTTGTTTGTATTGAAGTTCAATATTGCAGTGCTTTGCTTATATTCTTTTAAATTGTTGAATTTCTTTTTCCTGAATGATTTTAAACAACGACCAAGCTATTTATTCAACTTTTTTCCTTTTCTTGTGGTGTTTTAAAAGTAAAAAACAGGATAATGTTTTCCTTCGTATTGAAATTTAAGATGGAATCAATAAACTTCAGATAATCAACTACAAAAAAGTTTTATACTAAAACTTGTTTAGTATATTTTTAATACTATAGCACGGAGGTTCAATGATATCATTTTTTATTATTATGGGTACAATATCAATGATATAAATCATGTAAAAATCAATATAGTGACTTATTAAAAATTTTTTATTGTAGTTTTTTTCTTCTATATCATGTTGTTTCAAAACTTTTGACATGAATATTAGAATTTGAAATGTTTGTTTCATTTCGTGTAATATTATCTTAGTCAAAAGTAAAACAATTGATCGTAAGATTTCTGAAGACATGTAGTTGTAAATATTATATATTATTTTATCCAAATAACCGGTATGCATGCATAAAATTTATGAACTTTGTATTCTACCATTGCCGTCAGAAATCAATAGAAAACAATCATTTTTGCCTGAGTGTTTGTTCGATTTTATAGCATAGAACGAAAAGCAAAGTTCTATAGCGGAATTGCGCTGGCGTTATGATTGCTCTACGGCTACACTTTTACTATATGCGTTTTGAAACCATAGAGCCAGTTTATTCACAGACTTTTTGATCATTATATAATCCATTTCATTTTTAAACATTTTTGGTTAGATAATTATGATATTTTACTTGATATTTTAGTTTATTTTATACGTTTTTTATGCAAAGTAACGTTGTTGTGAAAATAATTACATACTTTTATTTGAAAACATGCAGCCAGAATATAACTGAAAACATTTTTCCTTCTTGAAGTTTCAAAATGTTACTCATCCCATTGCCAAAAGTAAAACGAGATGAAGAGCAGATTATAATTCTCAAACAAAAAAATATCATAATCTGTTGATACACCAAAACAAATTTATAATTGAGACTACAACTAAAATAAATTACGTGAACTTGTTGCTCAAAAAGAACTTGGTATTACACATGTATAAAGGCGTGGAAGATTAGTCAATATTAACGTTCGGGCAATTGTTTTGAATAAGCAAGGTTATAAAAATGCAATCCTAATTCAAGCGCAATTTTCGAAATAATTGTTTAAAGCTCCTCTCCATCTCATTTTACTTTTGACGGCAAAATGATCGAGTAACATCTGAAAAGGTCAAGCAAATAAAAAATGTTTGCAATTATTCTGGCTGCATGTTTTCTATTGAAACTTGGGAGTAGTTTCAAGCATTATGCTCTGAAGTCTATACACTGTACAACATTTTTTCAGGCTTTGATTGAGGTACTACTACCGACACCTTGCGACCAGATTGATGAAAGGTAGATAAAGCAAAACTCTTTGGATTAAGCTGCAATACATGGATGCGTGTGCTCGAAAAAATTCTATCACATTTACGTTTAATCTGACTCAAAACTTTTTCACTCTGGTAAAATTGTTAGGAATATAACTTGAATCTTAACCCCAGCTGTTTACTTGGTATCCAATATTTATCTAAAATTTTTGGGTAATCTTGATCTCGAAAAGCCTAAAACAAAAAACGGAATTTTGGTCTTCGTTGGCGGATTCAAGGAAAACTGAGGAACTTCAAGTCCCTAACACTTTTAGTAGTACTTAACAATAAATTAGTACGTTAGTACTTTTAGGCGTACACAACTGCAAAATAAGTATTTCGTTATTCATGTCCACTTCTGTAAAAATTCTGGAATCGCCTCTGTTTTCAATTCAATCATTAGCATTCTAGTATTATACCACTTCTATTGTCCTTTGTTTCTGTTTTATTATTTAAATATAATCAATAAAAAATTGTTTTAGACAACTTTTGGAAACTGGAAATGTCGTAAAGCAATGGGATGAATTCTTGAAATCGTCTGTTTCAACCCTAAGTAATACCCTGATGGGAAAAAAGAGGTTGTTTGCCCAAAATTTTGCTCAGTCGATGTTACGGCACGTCTCATTCATCAAACTTCAACGAGTAAGTCACCTTCAAAAAACATAAAAAGTAACAAATAAATGACAGCTAATTTGACGGTTTCTTTGATCAGAGAGAGTACGTAAAATTAAAGGCGACACTTTATTTGCTTTGTTTCTTTAGATAAACACTCTAAACATACTTCCGAGCTTACTTTCAACGCTAAATAACGACACACGTACAAACGACGTTTAATTGCGTACGAACATGTGAAGGAATACGGAGAAAAATTTATAGCCTATTAAACAAAACGACAAAGAATACGTTGGTGCGAGTATTTGCTTTTCATTATTTTGAAAGTTCTATTTATACACAAAAAGCTAAAAGAAGTTCAAAAAAGACAGATATCCGTTATGCCCTATATCAATCCCAATTTACTAACTGTTCAATGTAATAAGGCCAATCCAGGCTTATGCTGTATTTTTATGACTGTGCCAAGGTTTTTTAATGCATTTTCCGAACCTAATTTAGGTCCCTAAAGATGAAAATTGGGTACTAAGGTCATTATAGGTCACAGCAGGTTTACTTCGGGGCATCTATAATTTTTCTTTAAAAACTGATAATATTTCACGTTTCTCACATAACTGGGGTATTTTTCAGTGGATCATGTTTTACAATATTGATTATCGATTTTGCTATTAACGAAAAAATTGCGATGATAAATCTATAAAGCAATAAACAGTTAACTGTAGAAAACTCCTGACCACAAGGCTAACTCTTGCTATTTGTTTCCAGGCAGTCAGAGCGATTTTCAGTAGCCCATCTACATTTCTTCCGATGCAAAACGACTTG
Organism: Trididemnum miniatum; assembly: GCA_964006365.1. Taxonomy (NCBI): domain Eukaryota; kingdom Metazoa; phylum Chordata; class Ascidiacea; order Aplousobranchia; family Didemnidae; genus Trididemnum; species Trididemnum miniatum. The sequence goes on along the minus strand of OZ023248.1, from coordinate 13,942,391 downwards.
GACAAAATCAGCTTGCAGAACAGCATTGCGTCTCAATCTCTTTACAGTGGCACTGAAGAAAACAAAGATTTAGGAGTAAACAATGAACGTGAGCAGTTAGGTTACGCAAAAAGTCATTGACTTCATTCAGCTTTTCTCAAACCATGGGTCGCAACCCAAATGTGGGTCACCAAGGCTTTATAATTGGGTCGCTGATGCAAGTAGAAGGCTCAAGTACACGGCTTATATTTGATTTATAGACAGGCATACGGTATTTTTCTTACTTTTGTGCCCTTGTAAGTTTGACAGTGAAACTAAAATATCGCGTTCAGTGGGGATTATGTCGAAGCTAAGCTACTATTTACCTACTAAAACATTAATCACTCTATACTATGCGCTGATTCATTCTCATATTCTCTATCCAATATACATTCTTTTTTTTGTTTTTGTCTGTTTTTGTATGATAAAAGGGTTGCTGCTCGACTCGAAGACCAACCGGTCCCTTCGCAGCTGCCTGTTGCTATGCCAGTGTTATTCATTTGCAGTGCTATTTTCTTTTATTGGCTGTTTTCTTATTCGCTGCAACGAAAATAAATTTCCTGATACCTGATTGTAAGTTCGACAATAATAAAGTGTCTGCACGTCACCTGACGTTGGTAGGCTGCCGTCATTTGGCAAAACCCATTAACTCCAAAATTTTGAAATTTCGTTTTTTTGCATTTTTTCAATCGTTATACCAATGTCCTTCTTGTATGCGAATATCGAGTTTGTACTCTTTACCGATTTCGAGTTATCTATGGTGGCGAAACCCATCAACTCCATTTCTGTACAAAAAGTTGTCAAAAATTTTAAAAATTATCTGGCAAAACCTGTTAACTCCACTCGTAATTGTTAATGTGTTACTGCGTCATAAGCAATGTTCAACGCATTTCTCAAAAATTTTCGTCTCACGAGTTAAAAAATTGTGCGTAACAATATGAAACGATGATGATAATGACGTAATAGCTAATTGAGTTTAATGCAAATTGGGATAAAAATCAAACGCAAAACTTATACGCTGTTATACATTCATTGATTAAAATTATTGACATTAAACTTTATCATTAAACTTTTATGATCAAGCACTTTTATCAAATAAAAAAATTAAAAAAATCTACAATCAGGAACATTCTTAAAAAAAACCTGAAAACTAAAACTTGATTTTTTCGAAAAGTGTAAAAGTGGAGATAATGGGTTTTGCCAAATGACGGCAGTAGGGTTATTTGTGACCAGTCGATTATGTCGTAATAATTATTGCGTTTTATTGCTTAATTTGTGTTGCCTCGTGTAGAAGTTCGTCGAATATTCAAGGGAGGGTCAAGTGAAAAATTAGCATTTGAGTAAAAGTGCCAAAAAATAAAACAAACTTCACATTTTTTGTAAAATTTTTCAAATTAACCAAATAACTCTGCCGTTTTCAGGAAGAACACAACGTGGCCAAATCTTCGATTTTTTTTTTTTATTATTGCATAAATTTGACGTTCAGCCTGTATTCTTCATTATGCGTGAAAATCAAATTTCTATCGCAAGTAGTTTTTGAGATATTAGCGAAATGAAATGGAAAAACACAACGTCGTGTTTTTTATTCCCAATATTTCAGAAAAAACACAACGTGCTAGGGCATACGTAATAATCGCAGTTATTGCGAAACATTGGCAAAACAATGTCAGGAAAAACCTGGGCAAGCGTAATAATCCAGTACTCGCACTTATTGCGTAACATTGGCAAAACAATCAAACGCAAAATGTTAATTTACTCAAAACTACAAAATAGCTCACGTTGTGTTCTTCCTGAAAACGGCAGAACACTGCGGTTGAAGTGACCATTAATTTCAAGACAAAACTTGATTTGATTTGAAGTGTGACTACAATCATTATAGTCTTGTTTCCTGTCCTTTTGCAGGACGAGTCCAAAATTATTTTATTTTCAAAATGATTGCTATTCTAAAGCAAATCAACAAGCCACGTATTAAAAACTTGTTGCAGTAAAAAGTTCTGTTTTTTTATGTATAGGCCTACAATTTATTTAGTATTTTTTGTATTTATTTGTATGTTCAATTTAGGTGGGTCGCACCTGTTCTTGCACGTAGTGCTTTTAAACGAATTTGGGTCGCATACGACAAGGGTTGAGAAACGCTAACTTAATCATAGCCTACTTGGCGTAAACAGAAAAACATTTTTTGAGATGATAATACTTACTTATTTTTGCTCTTTAAACTGCTAGGTTTACAATTTGACAATGCAAGTAAATGTAAGTATTTTCAAACATTCGAATTTAAGGTAATTTAAGAAACATTCGAATTCAAATTTAATATTCTACGAGTTGATATTACGAGTGGGAAAAGATACCCGTTTTTATTATCATTAGAGCACTTTATTTTCAACTTACCGTAACTTTGACCATGAATGCTGGTGTGATGGTTCAAGGTTACTGCTGGATTAACTGTTGTATTAAAATTACTAGTCTACTAAAAATCTCGAGAGTAGAACTATGGTATGGTAAATGCAAAAAAACAGTTGGCTAAAAGTCGAGCTCTCTACCACTCGGCAAAAAAAATGACCAAAAATGAAACAATTTAAATTAAGCTTATTTATTAAAATTTACTGTGTAGTGCTCAAAGATTTAAAAGAACTGCTGAAGAAAAATTCCACGGTGGAAACACTGATCGAGTGGTTGGATTCCATAGTAGATGCAAAAGTAAATGTTTGTGAATAGTACCGGTATTAAAATATTTAGCTCAGAAGTTTCCGATTTGATTACCTCCTTCACATTCGTGGTAGCTAGCATTATTTTTCTGCATTGCGTTAGTATTTAATGATAATTATTATTTCAACACTTTTATACCGCAAAAAACATTGCTGCTAAATTCTCAGAGCTATCAACACAAACAAATGTGAAAATCCAAACTTCTTTTGTGAAATTACACATTTTCGGTGTATTAAATGAGCCAACGTTTTTACTGAATTTTAAACAAAAAATTTCAGGTTATCAAACCGAGCAAACAAAATGGCCGATCCATGAAAAAACGGGCACAGGATTTCCTTCTCAAGTGGTCTTTTTTCGGAGCAAGAATTACGCACAATCTCAATAACACAAATGCAAGAAGCTTTAGTAAGTTTTGTTGTTGTTAAGCACATCACTATTGACGCGGAAGGTCTGAGGTTCGATTCCTGGGCCGGTTAAATCGGATGCAGTGTCACCAACGGCTCGCCACCGCTGCGACGTTTCCTCGAAGATGGGCTCCGCCACTCATTACACGCTTTGGCGTAATAACGCGAGTATAATGAAGACTTGGTTTTTTTGAAGTTTTGATAAATGAAAGGCAAATTTAAATTAGAAAAGACTTTCAGTGGATATGCATTGTCATGAGAATTTTTTACATTAGCACATGGTTTAACAGCAACGATGCGCTTTTTCATTGCACTTTATTCGAAAAGAGAATTGAACATAATATCTTTACACAATTTTTCAGTCAAATATTAAATTTAGATCGAGCCATTAATTCAAGGCGTAGTCTTTGTACTTATAACGACAATCTTAAATGAAGTTTAGAGAATAATCAATTTTTGAAAGTTTTTTGACAATTTTGATTTGTGAAAAAAGATGGACGAAACAAGCATTGGCTTATATTTGAATATAATTAATGTTTAAGCTCATGAAATAAAAAAGATATGTCAACCTCTTAAAGAGCATGAAAGCAAAACATGAAAACAAAGAGAAAAGAGCTGTAACTGATTGCTCAATTCAAATGCTTTAGATTCCTTTCACTATTTACGTATGTTTTTGGTTGAATACGTCATGCTTGCCATAGAAACACAATTTAACAACGAAAAATATCAGGAAGTCAGAAGAACCGTTATCAAACATACAAGTAAGTAAAGTTAATCGGTTAAGGTCAAGTTATTAATTTTTCATCTAAAGTGATTTAATTTCTCTTATGGAACAATAGTTCTAAACCTTTGGGGACTACCGGCTACTAAAGCATTCCAATAAAACTCCTTTATACTGTATCTCTTTTTAAGAAACATGTAACGACCGATATTAAATAGTCGAAATAAGTTAGTATTCATATCGTATTTGTATTTGAGTTTAAATATCATATCTTTTTTATACTCACGGTATTACGCAGAAGCGTATAACGAATATCGGGGCCCATCTCCACGGCTTAGCGCCTGGACAGCAGACAGAACTCTAAAGAAACGTGGTAGCGGTGACGAGCCTTGTACGTCACTGTGTCCGATTTGACTAGTCCGAGAAATGAACCTCATACCTGTTTCGTGGTCAGCGATGTTTTATTCACTACGCTTAACCGGCGCTGGGTGTATCGGTAAGAGCGTCCGCTTGGTAACCGGGATACTGGGATTTTATTCCCGGTCGGGTCATACTTAAGACTTTAAAAGTGGTAGGCCTATTCGCAGCTTCCCGCCGGGTGCTCGGCACTACCGGAAGTGCGAAGGGTTAAGTGTATGTGTATTGTTCGTTTTGTATGTTATCTAACAGCGTTCAATCATTCATGATTGATATTTGTTATAAGCCGCCAATTGAGAATAGCCTGCACAATGTCTGCTTAGCACCAGCAGTCCGGTACCTTCACCTTTTACCCACTACGTTAATCTATAAACAGATTTTGAAGCATCTTCGCAGACCCCTTGGAGAGTAATGAACCCCAGGTTAAAAATTCTTATTACGGGAGCTAAAACTGAAAGTTAAAAGAAAAGCACGTCAAGCTGACGGTCTGTTCCAGCAACCACACGATATTAAAACAACCTTAACTAATATTTTAAGATTATTGAGACCAAAAAATGTTGAGCCATTATTTCAATTTAGGATTTTACATGTTTATTAAAATCTTAATACACTCGTTTTGTAAATACACTTAATCATACCCAGTTGCATATCTCGCAGAAAAAAAAAGCTAGACAGTGTCAACTGATTAATCAAGAACTGATTGATCAACCAAAAAAACAAAATTGTCAAGTGATAAATGGAGAAAGCATTTTCATGCAGAAAATCACAAATCCTCGCAACATAGCTCAAACACAAACAACCCAGAGTTATGGAAGAATAAAACAACTTTCCACGAAGCAGAAAAATCTAACACCAGCCTTAAAACGAATCAAAATGGCGGGGAAACATCAAGTCGGTTGGAAAATTATGGATCCTGGCCGTCAGGTGGCGCTTATGATCAGTATTCAAGTAAGTTGCTTGTTGTTCATTGAGACTTTTTAACTAATTTAAAAGTAATAATGCCTCTAATCTTTCGTTAAGGCCTGCATGTTTATCTTGTTCTCATTTTACAAAATGTGTGGGCGTTATCAAACGATAGATTCGGTTTATAGAAACACCAAGCAGAATTTGCTGAAATGAGTTTATCGCAAAATTTACCGACTTCTTGCTGAAGCCGATAGATTTTAGTCGATGCCCAACATTTGACATAGGACGAAAATCTCAGCAGAATTTAAAAATATTCAAGCAATTTGTGAGTATGCGATTTTATGCTTCGAAAATTTCAGGATTGTTTGAGTTGCACCCTAAGGAAAGGTTGGGCATTGGAGCACTCAACTTGGTCCACTCTGTTATGTACAGTATGTGTGGAACGTTCGAAAGTAACAATTCATACCTTTTACTTGCAGCGCCGCAACTAACAATAACGGCTCACTCCACCCAACATGAATCTCAATATACTACGATTTATCCATCTTTTTCTAACCAGGTCTGTTTGAGCATTTCTTCACATTTTTGTAAGAAAATTTTGAAAAATTCTGATAACATTTCTTGCAGAAGCTTTTTTGTTTTAAAAATAAAGGAGTATCTTCACTGCACTCGCGGTAGTTCGCCGAAGCGTGTAACGAGTGGCGGAGCCATCTCCGCGGCTTAGCACCTGGGCAACACGGCTCCGAAGAAACGTCGCAGCGGTGGCGAGCCGCTGCGACGCTGCGCCGATTTGACCGGCCTGGGAATCAAACCTCAGATCTCCCGCACCGATAGCGTGCGCTTGGCAACTGAGCTAACCGGCCGGTGTATATAGGAGTATTTTATTTATAAAAATGGCTTATGGATTGATAAAGGACTGGAGGCAATAATGACTCCGTCCACAAGTCCAATTTCCGTGGGCTTTAGACCCGCGGTTGTTGGATCTAATTTCTGCGTCATAATTAAATTTTTGGTGTGATAATTAAAAAAAGTGATTATATAATCAAAGTATTGATTATGATGCAGAACTAGAAGAAAGTACCGCGGGCTTAAAGCTCGCAAAAATTGAACATGACTGTGGACGAGGTAAATGTCAAAGTTTGTTGTCTTGCAGGCTTTTATCTCTAACATTAATTTTGCTTATTTTCCGCCCAACCACCTACTTAGATGAAACATGTCTTTAGAATTTTAAAGCAAATGATAAAGCAGACCCAAAATACAAAACTAATTCGATTGGTCATACCAACTGCACTGATGAGACCTGAAAGGTCGAAACAGTGTTCACTCTCTGCAAAACTTCTTCGGTTTTGATTTTAAGCATAGCTTTTTTTTACAGGCTTACACTGCTATCAGTTACAATGCTCTTTCCCATCCCACCAACTACATGGAGCAAAACCCTGCGAGCGATTTTTCCCACAAAAGGTGAGAAATCGACTAATTTTTCTACGTCGTGTCATATACGGAGGTAAAAGTAAAATTTTTGATTTGAAATTTCTACAGTATTTTGGAACTCAAGCTTTTGTATTTGTTTATAATTGACTTTTTGTTTGATTCATTACGTTTGTTGCTGAGTGATGAAGAAGGAATTACGTCAAGTTATATAACTAACTGCTTTTGTTTAACAGCTAAACCTCTCGCCCTTTGTAGTTGAGAGCCTGGGTTCGATTTCCAGTCGGGTAATCACAGCGCTGCCAGTAACTTATTATCGCTGATCGAGGCGTTCATTTTGTTCGTACTGCTGTGTTGCCCAGGTTCTCAGTCGTAAAATCGGAACCACAAACTATAATTGGCACGTTGCAGCGTGTAAAGTGAGTTAAAAGGGAAGAAAATTATTAAGTTTTTGCAACACCTCTTGCTCGTCCATAAATTTTTTTTTCGAATTTTTTAAAAAGTCGTTATGTGAACACAATATAGAGAAAGTGCGATTGGTGATACCGGAACTTCGTTTTCTTACATGAATGGAAGATTACCAGCAAAACCAGAAGCATATGAGCCCAGTTTTTACTCCGACAAAGTTGATGACTACAGTTCAGGTAAATTATTTGCGATGATAGGCTAAACTATGCAGTTAAAAAATGCTTTTTAAAAAATTCGAAAAAAAATGCATAAAGTTGTGTAAAAAAATCAAAAATTTGGGGTCGCACTTTTGGTTTGGCGGACTACGTATGGATTTACATCTTCTTCAATTATCTTCAATCACCTGAAAGCCACTGTTTCGACTTTGTGTCTTATTAGCAGAGAAGCCGAAGTTGAATTGGTGCCGAAAACGTTTCTACAGCCATAATGTTCGGGATACAGTAAATAAGCTTGACGCAATGGATGTTTGTATCCGGCTACTTTGTGGTAAAATTTTTAACATCTGAAGCTATTCTTGGTAGGTCACGCAAAAACCCGTTCAGCAACCACCCAGTATATCCTATATCTTTCAAAAATCTTGCATGAAACTTAATTTATCCCAAATCCATCTTTCTCTCACAGATTATAGCCCGGAACCAACCAGAACTAGCAAAGAAACGTCTTACATGCATGGGATGCTAGAAAATAACAAATACGCATTGGAAGACCCATCCTACTACGGTACCAGTAACTTTCTCAAAGTTCCCTCCACAAATATTAGTAGAAGTCCTCAATATCCTCACTCAACGAAGATGGAGCTTAGTCCGGTTGGAAGCATAGACGGCTCCAGTCCTGTTAGTCAGTACAGATTTTCGGATAAACAAAAAGGAGAAAATTGTAAAGGCAATGTCATTTTATTACAAGACTTATCACATTCCTATCACGGCCAGAACAACTGCAATGTAAAAGAATATTCTGGAAGCACATCTTTCAAGTTGAACCAGAAATCCGTATACAACGGATTCAGGTAAATTAATAGTAATTCTGAAGAAGCAATTAAGTTCTAATTTTTTTGTATGAACCTAGTATTTTGCGCTTACCCATTGCCTGTCATTTAAAACAAGCAAAAAACGTCGGTTTTTGGTCGGTGGGGGTCACCACGTTACATACTCTTTCGCACCATTCATAAAAATTCGACTAGGCATACGTTTTTTTTAAGATTCAGCTGAAACCAGTTCGGGCGTCGGAGAGATACTACTGTCAAAGAGGTCATAGACGAGTTTTTGATTTTTATTTTGGCTTCTTACCCAACTGAGTTTGGTTTTCATAAGCTGGTGACTGAAGCCTGGTCTTCAACATTTTTAAATCACAGATCGATTTTTGAGGAAACTAAATTTTACTTTCAGTAGCTGGCGATCAAACAGGAAGACATGCTTATTTGAAGAATTCTCATTTTACAAATAATTTGTTGACGCGTTGATTAATTATTATTGTCAGATGTTGGTTCAGTTTATTAATTTTTCCAGGATTGAAGATTCATCATCCTCTACTTCATCTGCTGCTGGTACTTTTACTTCACCATACTGCTACAACGAATTCGTTACTTACGATGGAAATTCACCTGGTCCTACTAGCATGCTGCAGCCATCCTACCATGGTGAGCGGTGTGTTTTCGCTTTTAAACTATTCTCGTGATATTCTCCGATAGAGTCTTAACTTAAAGAAAATCTCTACCTAATGGTCATGCTGTTGCAAGTGTTAAAAATTAAGTGAATGCAAAGCAGCAGCAGGTTCGAAATTTTATTTTAATCACAAATACCACATTTTTAATTTTTTTTGGTATTTGTTACATTTTAACTTCATTATACCATAATAAAATAAATATTTATCACTTGACTCAAATTGGAAAAACGTTGAAATAGCAATTTTTAATCCCCTACAATTTTTTAGTTAAACACAACTTCTTGATGTAATGTTAAAAAAATATTGGTTGATTCTAGTGGTAGTTGAGAAAAGCCCTTCCAGAGAAAAGTGAAAACTTCTCTTCTTTTATTATGGCTTAAACTTCGGCTGAATTCTCAACATGACAGAGGAAAATCGTTATGTAAAAAAAATACTGAATAGGTTTCACGCAGTATGATGCGATACAAATTTGATATATAGATCGCAAGTTTGATTTCAGTAGTCCTAAATCTTTCTAGCGGCAAAAATATTTTTTTTATTATATTCAAAATGAAATTACATACTGGCACTTCCTTTTGAAGAACCAAAGGCAACTTTAGCAGCAGCGAACGCGCTCCATCAAAGCCAATATAGTTAAATAATTTCTCAAAATGTGTTTGCTTCCACTATTTCTCATAATGTCTTTGTTTCTTTCAGATGATACAATGGCGTGGAGTAATTCTCCATCAATCTCATATAACGTGACGAAAATATCATCTCACTCTCCTGGAGGAGTACATCCGGGATATTCTGCATCATTCCACGAACACCTACCTTCCATTGCGTCAGTTCTCAGCTCAGAATAAAGCCTCCATTATATCCTAAGAATTTTCTTGGACGTGTGACCGTCCTTGAAATGGACAGGGTTAAAAAAATAAGTTTTTATAGTCACTTAAACCGTGGCTTGCTAAAAACTTTTGAAAAGTAATGAACTTGCGCTAAATATTGAACACCTGTATTAGGGTAAACTGAAGAAAAAAAAATTTAGTTACCTATCGTCAAGGTCATGCTGAATAGTAAAAACAAACTGGCCGCCGTAAATTTGCTCTCAAATTGTGTAATCAATTTTTAATTTTGATAAACGCGTGAAATCTAATAACGTCAAATGACGTAATCAATGGGTTATTACTAAAAAAACGACTATAGTTTTGTGGGTTTGTTTGGGTTAGTTCTAGCTCCAACTGTATGTTTGTTAATTGCTCTTTACACAATGTGTGATGCTATGCTTCATCATTAAACACTGAGTTTTTATTGGGGGGGTTCAAAACTGAATAAGCTACCTTTTTGTCGAATCTTATATGTGTGTATTTGTATCCGACAATTGTGTATTACGTGATGTGGATCGTATTTCACTTTTCAAGATTTATGATCGAATAAATTACACTTACTTTATCGCACTGGTCAAGTTATGTTTATCAGTTCTGTTTCATCTAAAAATTTTTCTTGAAGAGCCTACCTGATAAAACTTTGTGTTGCTTGGTGATTCTAAGAGAAATCTCAATTTCTCATTTTTGCAATTGTGGAAAAAATACTCAAAATAGGGTATCATTCATCCAAAACTATTGGAAGCAAGAGTTTACCAGCCCCCTCTCTACTTTGCTAAATCCCTGGCTATCCCGTGATTATGTAGCCGCTGCTTTAAATCTCATTACCGGCCTATTTCCTAGATTTATTTGTATTTAGTTGTATATTTATCCTCCTATCTCGAGAACGCGTTCAAAGCGCTATAATGAGCTTGCTTAGGAGTTGCCAGCCACCTGTCTACCACACCAAGATGGGGGAATCCCGCTAAGTGCCTCTCCCAACGGCACAACCAGTAAACTTGCCGGCTTGTTCTCCACACTGTCCCTTTAATGCTGAACGTCAAGCAGGGAAGCTGTGAATGTCAAGTTTAATGTCATTGGTTTGACTTGACTCGGAATTTAACCCGAGTCTACAGCTCCACAGACGGACGCTCCTACCATTCCACCATTTGAGTTATTAAAACAATGAAAGTAAATATGTGGGTCATGCTGTGGGGTAAAGAATATCTGAAAGACTAAAATGCTTGAGTTCTTGTTTTTATTTTTGATTTATAAAAATATCAATCATGAACGCTTTTAATTTAAAATAAATTTTCCCTGCAGAACTCATACGAGTATAGGCTACCCTGTCGTTTACGCCAAGCAATGAGGTGAAAAGCCAGGAAGTGTAATAATCCATAAAATGCTCAAGTGCTATAGTCTGTTTTAAGGCTTATAATTTTTCAATAAATCATTGTAATTTACAAAATTTTTTGTTAATATTTGCAAATAAATGGCAGCGATTTTTGTAAACAACCCACTTGCGATTGCCAAGCGCAATTTAAATAAAACCAAAATCTTGCACATTTTAGTTTGTCTTCTTGCAAAATTTGCTTCCATAGGTGGCAGTAAAGATATGTGATACCACAACAACACATCATCAAAAATCAAGAGCGGTAAAAACAAAAAATTTATATTCATTATCACAAGAGCCATCGAAGTTTTTAAGTGGGACAGGTGCTTTAGTCAATTTTTGTTACAGTAAAAATCTAAGCGCTGTAGCTTTCTGATCTATAAGAGGCAACTTGTAAAAATGACGGAAAAAGCGACCGCCTATGAAAGACCGCCTTGTGAATCCGGTTCTCGACTTGTGAACGTAATATCCTTGTTAAGTGGCACTTTTATTTATGAACATTTATTACTATTAATTTGCGCTAAGTTTGAAAGTACTCTTGATGTTTTGCTGCGAGTAATATGAAAAGCTACTTGCTTTAATTTCACCCAGGGTTGCCACTTGAAAACTAAAAATTAATGATAATTATTAAGCAACAGATCTGGCCACCTGCTTGTTGAATCCAGTTCATTCTCTCGTTTTCAATTTGTTGCCAAGCAACCTACAGCAAAATGACTACAAGGACTTTTGATAAGCATTATTTCTATGCTTAATTGATAAGCTCAACTTTTTTGAAAGTTTTAACATGAAATCATTTTCTAAGGTATTCAAATCTGATCTAAAGTTGTCCAATTACTCTCTATTCCCGTCATAGTAATTAGCTCCGTTTTTCGACAACTCAGATGGTCGAGTGGAAAGAGCGTCCGCCTCTGGAGCTGTAAATTCAGGTTTGATTCCCAGTGGGGACAAATCAATAACTTTAAAATTGGTATTCACAGCTTCCCTGCTTGACGTTCAGCGTTAAAGTGACAATGTGGAGAACAAGCCGGCAAATTTACGTGTTGTTCCGTTGGGAAAGGCACTTAGCGGAATTCCCCTATCTTGTTGCAGCAGACAGATGGCCGGCAACTCCTAAGCAAGCTCGTAATAGCGCTTTGATCGCTTTCTCGTTGTAGGAGGATAAATATGCTCCTAAATACAAACAAAAATTTTCCGCAAAGTATTTTAGCAGACCCATAGATCAATGAAAAACTGAAAATTCACAATTCATGTACTGCACATACAAGAGGTCATTGACGTAAGCAACATTAAATTTGGATTTCGCGATTTTAATTCAATTTTCAAAAAAAGCTGAAAAAATAATTGGCGCTGATCAGTTGATGACTTATTTGTAGTTTAGTTTGAAATTCAAATTCAATGAGAAAAACGTTTGATGATTTGTTCATAGCAGTAAAGTTATTGTATTTAGAAATCAAGCTCGAAACAAAATGTTACTCATAACAAAAACGGAAATCAAAAATATCGATTATTTCACCAAATATTATCATCATTTTTTGCTACAGAATTATTAATAGCTAAAACCATTAGCATGAACTAATTCAGAACAGCACGAATCAAAATCAAAATACTAAAATTTTATGCAAGTGATTGCGTACCGCAGATAATACCTTTAATTTGACCTTTTATTAAGCTTCAAGTAGAATATTAACCGGCGAATTAAGTTATGGTACGTGAGATTTTTCATTCCTAATTGACAAAGATAAAATCTGACTCTCCTAAAAGATTAATCCGAAGTTTTTTTTTCTAGTACGTGTGATATTTTTAAAGCTTGTTCTAACTCAACTAATGCGCACCTAAGGTTTTTAAATAGTTACCCTCATTTCTTGCACGTTTAAACGGGCGTTTGGTGGTTCAGAATTTAAAGATATCCAAAAAAAGAAAGACCTTATATTTCCGAAGCTTTTCGTCTCACTCTTGTCAAGAATATTGTCAGACTGAAGAAGAGCTAAGAACACTCATAAGCAATAAATACGCATGAAAGCGAAAGTAGCTACTGTAAGTTGCTAATTGGACGAGACGAAAGTCTCGAGACTAGACGTCTCGTCTAATGAGGAACGTGCATTCCACTCTTCGATGCATTTTCGCAATTTAGCGTTCTCACTTTCATTATTAACGATTACGATTCCTTCATTCTGACAATTTCCTTGACAAGTGAAACAGACAAAAAGCTTCGACGAGACAAAATCTCGATTTTTAGCTATTTAATTCAAACATTTTTAAATTGTGTTTAAAACGGTTAAACCAAGCATGCAGCCAGTGGAATGGCAACATCACCAAATGGAAAACTGGTTTATCCAACGCATTGCTGTAAAACGTGGCTGTAAATTAGGCTATTGCGTATAGTCACTCGACTGTGACTTAAAAAGCTTGTTTTTTTCTTAGTTTTTCCAATTTGCTCCAATCAGATGAAAGTAAAACTATAAGTTTTTGATAGACAGTAATAATTTTTTTTCGAAAAACTTATATACGATGGCAAATGCACGGCATAACATGTACACAAAAATTATGGCATGCAACTTTGCTTGCAACAAAGACACTACATAAAATAACTAAAGAAACACCAACAAAATATTGCCATTGCACTATTTACAGAATAACTTGAAAGTACATGAGAACAACTTAAACCTTCGGAATTATAAACATAACACTATTTCTCATATAGGAAAGTTGCTGCGCATGATTTTTAGAAGTCTGCGCTACCAGTGAGCGGTGAGTGAGCTTTAGTGGCACCTGGTTGTGGAAATTTAACTCCAGGTGAAGTAATTGATCCATTGTTCAAATTTTCATTTCCTTCAACCTCCACACTAAAGTCTAGTCGTTTCGGACGGGAGGAAGCACTCATTGGCAATAGATTTGCTTCTTTATGGTTTTCTTTCGTCATCGGCTGAACAGCGTCAGTGTAGCTACTTTGAATCCGCAATTGTGGATCAAAAAACGGAGTTGGGATATTGTGATCCCAATTGCAAGCATTCCGATACACAGTTGGAAACTCGAGCCTCGAACAAGAAGTAGTTTCCGGGCAAGTTGATTCCTTCTTGTTTTTCAACATCGCGTTATTACAGAAACCTTTCATGCTGCGCATAAATGCATCTCTATGGCCAGACGTAGACGTAGGAAATGCATCACCAGCTGAGCTGCTGTTGCTTAAAAACAAAAATAATCCGTGCACTATGTTTTACTGAAGGTGTTTCGGTTCGATACTAGGCCGAGGTTATCAAGTCTTTAGCATTAGGTTTCAAGTCGGTTTTGCACTTTGTTTGTTTTTGTTGTGAGGTTTGAGCTTTGGATTCGTGCTGAGTTTTATATTGGACCCGTTAACTATAAATCTCCACCGTGCATAAGTTGAGAAAATATGATTTAAGCATTTTTACGAAAGTTAATTGACCGCAATCGACACAGGTCTCTGCAATACTCCGTAAGCAACTTCAACGACGTGTTTTTTCGTGATTCATTTTCATCAAGAAGGTTAAGTTGTTTAAGAGCACACAAGTTGGCTAGGCGTCTAATTCTATATTAGATAGAGAAATGTCACATCAGTTTGTGGCAAAAAATGTAAACTTCTTGAAGACAAAGTTTTCAACTCTGATGAACTGGCGCCATTTCAACTATTGTTTCAATAAAAATAACTGATTAAAACATTGAGAAAAACAGTAATGGTTTGTGAAGGTAAAGGTACAGTAAATCATTACAAGTTTATGTTTTGAGTTGCGATTGCCCATAAATGCAGATAAAACGACATACTTACACTATAGTCTGCAAAATAATTCTTTTCAGTACATCTTGTACATTTAATTCATTTTGTCATGTTTCACATTTTTACCTGTGCAATTTCATGTGTGTTTTGAGATTGCTTGTAGAGCTAAATCTTTTCTGGCAGACATTGCATTTGTGGGGCTTTTCTCCAGTGTGCACTAAATGGTGTTTTTGAAGATGAGCAAGTTGAGTAAAATCCTTGCCACAAATTGAGCACTTGAAAGGCCGTTCACCGGTGTGGACTCTCAAATGAACCTGAAACAAAAATGAGTTGGGACTTTAAATTGAAAGGTTATAACAAGGCAGGGTTTCTAAACCTGCCATCAAATCGTAGCACTTCACCTTCCACTGAATAATGTTTTACTAAGCAAGACATCGAACTTATGGAATAATATGGAAATTTATGTCGATATCTTTCGTAACAAAGTGATTGAATCAAAGCTTGTAAAAATCAAAATCATCTTGTGTATCGACCAATACCCTACAGGAATTTTTGGTCAACGATGGTTTGTCAAATGGGTATACGAGTATAGACCAAGTGCTGTAACTACTTATTTCCTTTATGAATGAAAGGTTAAAATTTACCTACCTTTAAATTTGATAATTGTCCAAAACGCTTGTAACATACATTGCATTCGTAGACTATCTTTCCATTCTCTTTCCGAAGCGGATAAGGCAGAGATTTGTATCCATAACTGGGACTTGATTTCGATTCTCGGTCAATCTGTCTGTTGTTTGGACTGCACAAAAGTTTGCGTAAAATGTATTGAAACTTAGCATTCGTTGTTAAAGTTGGTTCATGAATTGTTTTGTGCCTCTCGTCATTCCCTGTTGGTTTGTGAAAGCTTAGCACAATGAGACGAAACGTGATTTTGAAGGTAGCTACGAATGCAAAGTCGCAAGATTAACTCCAGCTCAAGCATCACTTTTGCGGGCGTGTTTTGAAGAAAATGAGTTTGTGCGTGGTTCGAAGAAATGAGTAATTGGTTTAACCCGACGAAAAAGAAATTACAAGCATACTGCGATAGGTACGTACACTCCATCCATTTGGCCATCTGATCACTTCATATACATCCGAAGTAACTTATTCACGTAGGGTACTAGAGCAGCAAAAGTATACTATCGGAGGTTATTTTGCAAATTACACTGAATTGAAAATTCAATAGTAATCAAGGGAGACTTTAGCTTACACTCTTCGAGTCAAAAGCCACCAGGTATACTAGTAAAATGCGATCGGCTACTGCCGTGAATGGACCCCTCAAGTGGCATCTTCACCCTTTGTACGGTACCATACCGCTAGGCTTCCTTGCTGACAAGCCTGCAAAAAATTCAGAAACTGCTGTAGCTGGAGCACCAACCTGTAATATCTTCCACATGCAGATTGATTGTAGGAGTAACGCATTTTCCCTGACTGACCAGAATCACCAAGGTGTCGATAATGCTCTGGCGTTTGAAAATATTCCACTTCTGTGCGTTTAAAAGAAAGATCGAGGCAAGAGCTGTTGCACTGCTGATTTTGCACGAAACGCTCTTTCCGGTTCTTCACATCATGAAAATAATCGAAATAACCTGTGAATAATTGAATGAATTTACGAAGTCAGAATTTTGTTCCATCAACCACTGGTCCCTCTGGGCAAGTGAATCACTCGTACTGTGCTCAAAATCTAAATGGTGAGCAGTGGCGTAACGAGAAATTTTTAAAGGGGGGACCAAAATTTCCACATTTAATTAGGCGTATTTTTTTTAGGCAGAACAAATTTAAAGCTGATTGAGACACAAGAAAAGCTCCAGGAGATCCGCGGGCATGCTCCCCGGAAATTTTTTGCAAATTTACATGCTGTAATGGCTATTTTAGTTATTTTTGAACAATTTTCAGGCAAACTTTGTTTAAATTTTTTGACCCTAATTCTGAGTTCTTCGCCAAATGTGACACATTTTGTTCGCACATTTTCAATTATGCGTGCTTAAGGCGTAAGGCTTATTGCTATCAAAGAAGTTCCAAATTATGGAAAGATTGTGTACATCAAAAGAATTTTTGAAAATGGCTGGTGGGAAGATGCATATCCCTCATCCTACCCCCCTGTATCTGCCCCTGGCCATAAGCTACAGAAACCATCAAAAGAGTCTGGCATACTTCAGTCACTCGGCACCATTAGTTTTGTTCTTTTTAACTAAAAGGCTGAGTCAAAAACGGGGGGAAGGGGCATGGCCCAATGCCCTCCCCCTATAGACGCTCCTGATGGTGAGATATTAATTACCCTTTCGACACCATTTCAAGATTGCCTCAACTAAAGTCGAAATATTTCTTGCTTCTCTTCCACCCTATTAAATGTAAGCGCTTAATAAGTATAATGTTCAAGAAGCACTGCCCATCATCGCCCTACATCGCCCTACATCGAAAAAAAAAAAGAATTCTTCATTGAGCTCGGAGTATTACGCCAAGCGTGAAACAAGAGTGTTCGCAGCATAGCGTTCAGGGAGCACAGAAGCATAGAATAAACGTTGCAGCGGTTGTGAGCTGTTGACGACAGTGTCCGAGTAGAACGGACTGGGAATCGAAGCCCAGACCTCCCGAGCCGATAGCGATGTCTTGACTAAAGCACCAACCGGCCGACATCACCCTATATTCCTAATAAAAATTAAACTTTAAACAGCAAAAAACTGTGAGTATGTAGTGATTTCACAGTAGATATACAAGTTTAAATACTTGTTTATTTTAACAGCAATTTTTTTACGAAAGACACTAACGTACTTAAGCAAAGCATTTCTATTTTCTACAAGCCTTGCTTTTTTGAAAAAAATTGAAAACTGTTCAAGCAAGAACTCTTCTGAGGACAAAAAATAGTACAGTATTACAGTCAGGTAATTAACAAAACCATTTAATAAAACATGCTTTGATTACCTAAACAGCTTGGTTTATATGTGAAAATCAGGAATTTGCTTACCCCTGCTTCTTGCTTGGTTGAAGTTTTGGGAATAAATGGTAGAATATGTCAATTCGTCCTTTTTGTTTCCAGGGAAAGTTTCAAGCATTGCTTTCAAGATGTAGTTATTTTCAAAGGCCAGGCAATTTTCAGTGCCTTTGTGTTGCAGCGAACTTAAATGCCAGTACCAGGATCGTAAAACATGAGGGTATACCGCTGCAGCTGCGGAGAAAAAAGCGGAGTAATTTTTGCAATTTGAAGGATGGAGGCCATTCGGGAACTCAGAATCAAAAAGCTTTGCAACTGCTTGTGAAAACGTAGCGCTGAAATCCTGAAACGAACCGTTTGAAAACTGCAAGCGTTCAAGAAAAGTTTTTTCGTTTGTAAGCCTATTGTTGTTTTTGTCCACTGTGGATATTGGTATGAACAGTTTTTTCCTCTGTTTAGGTACCGACAAATCAAGTGGAAATTTTTGTTCGTCGTTTTTTTGATCGCTTTCTGCAATGTCTGTTGTTATTGAGGGTGAGAGTTTTTGGGAACTACCCAAACCTTCCAGATTCCGACTTTGCAGCCGCAGATGCATGCCATTGTCGGGTTGAAAACTCGTTGGTTTGTCCAGCATCTCAAAACCAAGGATTTGCTCTTCCTTGCTTTTTAAGCAAGACTCTGGATCCATACGGGATTGATCCGTGGAACTCGATTCCAACATCAACGGGTAAAAAAATCTGGCCGGCTGAGCAAAATCAGCAAAACTGATTGCTGCTGGGTCAAATGCAACCAAAACTATAGCTTATTGCAAATGGTAGGCTTTAGGACCCAGAAACTTTATTCGTTTGCCTAGCATAAACAAAGCAAAAACTTTCTTTTATCAGTTGGTAATATGCTAAACCTAGTAGTAGAAAGTTACTAAGCATCTGCTAACTCTGCAATATGCTAACTTCTGCTATCTTGACTTACTTTTGTGTCACGTGAAACAAATTATAATTTTGTCAGCATTCACTTCAACCCTTGCAAACTCAGTGTTTAGTGCCAGCTAGACAAACTGATAAAGATTCAAATAAGTAAAACCTTTTTCATCGGCAAAAAAAGACGCTGTTTCAAACAACTCTTGCTAATTAAAAGAGATTTTGCTTCTGCTAAAAAGCCTTGATTTTTTCCTTACGAAATAAGAGCTAAGTGGAGCAAAGGTTTGGTTCTCGATTAAGTGGAAACTCAAAGCAAAAGTACGCGATCGCGTTGTGTAAGACCCTTTGGGGTAGCAATTTTGTTGATAATTTTGTTGCAATGCAGCCCAAAAAGTTAGTACTCTCTTGAGTAAACGATACTACACAATGTATTTCTTACAACTAGGGGAAAAATCTGAAAATTACCGAAAAACTCTAATGCAAGCTCGCGATCACCTAATGCATACCACATATTTTTCTTGCTAGAAAGACACAGATCAGTGTAAAATGACAAATCTATTTCAATACCTTTAATATCCAACGTACTTTTTACACCAAAATTGTCATAACTTGTTGAACTGATCAAATTTGGACAAGTTTTCCGATGATTTAGCTTTGAACTTTGAAAGAAAAGAATAAATTCGAACTGCGTTTTTGTCATTATGCAGACCATCATCATCAAAATTATACACGAAAAATATGAGTGTCTCAAATACAAAGGTCATGGTGCCTCGAAATAGATATCTTTCCATTTTCGAGCTATGCGTAAAATACGAATCAAAACTACTCAATTAATTGGCTAGAACGTCGAGTTTGTTCTCTATTGCATTCAAAAAATTCTTTGCTATCGCTTTAAAACCTAGGGTAGGCATTACAGTTGTTTGATTTTAACTTCAAATAACGGATCGATCAAACGGCCGAGTGGTATAGAGCGTCTACTTCTGGATCGGTACACTTGAGGTTCGATTCCGAGTCGGGTCAAACCAATGACTTTAAAATTGGTATTTACAGCTTCCCTGCTTGACATTCAGCATATAAGGGACAGTGTGGAGAAAGCCGGCAAGTTTACTTCTTGTGCCGTTGTAAAAGGCACTTAACGGAATTCCCCCATCTTAGTGTGGTAGACAGATGGCCGGCAACTCCTAAGCGAGCTCGTACAGCGCTTCGTCGCTTTCTCGTGATAGGAGGATAAATATGCCTATAAAAACATTGATCAAAGGTAGTCACAGGAGCGATCGACAGATTACTTCCCATCCTACGTGAATTGAACATACAACACTCTCCAAAATAATTTTTGTTCGAGGGTATACATTTGCAGGATACTACTGCAGGCTACACAAATTTGTTAAATCTTTCCATGATATTTTACGTGTTGCGCAGAATGCTGAAACGTGTTGCGAGGTTACGGTGCCCCATTACCGCATCTTTACAGCTACTCCAACAAAGCTATGTACGAAGAATGCTGCTGCGATAGTAAGTCACTGGCAGTGCAGCGCATACTCGACCCGGTATCGCACACAGTCTTACAAAACCCTAACCTGCTTAACTACAACCGAGCAATCATTCTTTACTGATGCTGACGCAGTTGCCTCCGAATGCCAAAAAATGACTACGTATTTTTAACGTTCTTTTAGTCTGTGCCTGATTTGATCTTGTTCTGACTTAATGAATTTTTGCATCGATTATCTTTTGAATGAAGTTTATTTGTTGAATGTCAATTAAACACGAAACCGTATTATGGTTCCTGATTGATTTTAAATCAATCGTCGTCCACTGGACTCTGAACTTGCCACCGGATGCGAGTTTACTGCAATGATACGCGATGAAAAAGCAATGTTGTATTTATTTGTATTTAAGCAAACGGATTAAATCATTTCTGAAATGATAGAGCTTGCTGCTTGGCTTTAAGGTAGACTCCCTTTTACGGCAGCATGATCAGCAGTTAATTTCAATTTATCTCACCTCCAGGCAAATCTCTTTTTTCATCCAAGTCAAGTTTTTAACCTAGTGATCCTTACCGAGAACCCCATGTAAAAATCTGCGGGCTTTTGACGAAATGTCAATTTGTATTTAACGTATCTTCGCAGCAATAGACTAAAAATCAAGAGTGAAGCACAAATGTAACAAATTGAAAGTTGAGTAACTGCTACTAAATTAAAAACTGACTATTCCAAATCTAACTTCATCTTATTTTTGAACCAAAGAAGTACCGATGAAAAAGACATGGTACGCATTCGTGCGAGGAACGGAAGTATTGCTGAACAAAAAAAAAAGTTAAATATTGAGGGGGGGTATCTTCTAAATAGGTTTTCATGGGAGAAACATAATCATACAAAATATAGTTAATAAAATGACCATTGCCAGAAGCATTATCAGCAAACTAAGAAAATTTTGCGCCTCTGTCTGCTTGGAGAAATGTGTATTTTAATGTTGTGTATTCGCACTTGCAATATGGGGCAACCATACATGGGGACATTTCGCTGCCAAGCGTATCAACAAAATTCAATTAGGGCCTATTACACTAAAACATCTTTTTCAAAAAAAAAATCACTCCTCTACACCACAAATTAAACTTGCTAAATTTAAACAACATTTAAAAGT
This sequence comes from Trididemnum miniatum, assembly GCA_964006365.1. NCBI lineage: Eukaryota > Metazoa > Chordata > Ascidiacea > Aplousobranchia > Didemnidae > Trididemnum > Trididemnum miniatum. The sequence goes on along the minus strand of OZ023248.1, from coordinate 13,921,165 downwards.
TTTGAAATTTTTGGGTCAATATTAGAACAACTCTCTAACGAATCGTTTTAATGATTTTTTTGCCTCGCCTTCCAAATTGCACTTCCATCCAACCGGATTGCTACTGGTGATAACTATTCTATAGCGCGATCTAGCAAACCAAATTTGCAACGCTCGATTTGCTATTAAGGGCCAGTAATTTGGAATGAACTATAAGCTTACCTACCACAATTAAAAAATCTGCTTGTAAAAATAAGAACAATTTTATAAAACGTGTGAAGGAATTTCTTCATCTGAATCAGAAATAAGTCTGTATACATGCAATATGCTAACGATTACTTACAATTACAGCGACACTATTTCCATTTCACTGTGACATTGCTGCCACTATTCATATCTCTGCTTGCGATGATATGTTAGTGTTTATTTAAATTTTTGTTTTTTTGTGCTATAAGAAAGCTATGAAAGGTCGCAGACTCGAAGACCACGCCAATTTCTCGTGGATTTGGTATAAGGTCATTTCGTAGCCTCTCACAGGATGGATGACACGGTATCGCCTTTCCAAGAAAAAATAAATTCTTTCACTCTCTCTTTGCTGGTGCGCTCTCAAGCTGGAAGACCCAGGCCAAGATCTTTAGAAGCAGAAGTTCCAGGTCCTGAAAAGGCTAGCGTAAGCATCCCATGGTTTGTCTTCAGTATTCACTTTTATCATCCGGACTCAATTACGTACCATTATCATCATCCACTTTTCAAGTTTCACGTTAATTCGTCGACCAATCAGGTTGGTGTGTTTTTAATCTTAAACAAGTGCCGTAATGGGGCGATGATGTAACCAAAGAAGACAAGTCAGCGGTATGGCTAAAAGGTGCCGCTAGCAGGTTACAGATCCTTTGTGACGGGTTCGATTCACGGTTGAAGCAGATTGCAATTGTTACGTTCAGAAGGCTGCTGACTCGATGAGCTGTAAACTTACGTAGCAGGCTCCCTCAAGTCATCGTGAAATTCTTTTTATCGCATGAAGATGATCGTGTATCAAAATGTGACTCTTTCTGAACTAGCTGAAGTTTCGCACATGATTTTGATTGAGATAAAATTTGGATTATTGGGGAGAGCAAGATTGAGAATACTTATCCATTGTCTCCCAACTTGTCGCTTGCAAACAGTTTTTGTTTAAACATTGTTCTTTAAACATGAAATATGAGTATTGGGGTTTCTATCATGTGTCTTAAAACTAATGTTGAACAGCTTTTTTTGTATACAGTATTAGATTATTTTATTGCAAATTTGATGAAGTTTTTATTTAGAGTTTCTATCTGATGCGTTTTGTTTATGTTGTGTAAATCCCACTTCGTAACCTAAATATGAATAAGAACGTGTTTTCTTTCGGAAGCCACGCATAATTTAAACTTATGTGTAGAGTATCCAGCACTTGTGACAATATGTCCGAAACATTGATAAAACAAGTTTATATTTGGTTCCGCCTACAGGCTATTTTCCTGCTTAAGTATTTTTGTGTCTGCCTTGTTTCTTCTTCACGTATAGGCGTTTGCCAACAATAACTTTGTGACATATGGTGTCTCGTGGATGTTTTGTTTTTGTAGGCGTTTTTTGTGTCAACCTATGTTTGTTAGTTATTTTTGTCCGATTTTGCTTCTGAAATCAAAACATTCCACCTCCAAATTCTCTTGACGTAGTTGCTTTGGTTTTCTTCGCCCATGCAGAAGATTTAGGCTCAATGGAGACTGGAAGGTTTTAAATTACTTAGGCTGATGTTTGGCATTCTATTGATAGGCTGGCTGCTTGCTGTTGCTACAGCCTCTTTGACTGTGATATTTTGTACCGGTAATATCTGTACTTTGAAATTGATTTTAATGTTGAAAAATGCACTTTTAATGGAATCTGAGAGAAATATTTAATGTTATAAAACACACTTGAAAGATGTGTTTGAACAAATTCTTTTTGGCGCTTAAAACTATGCAGCGCACGGATTGAAATTCGCAAAATCTTATCAGCTGCTGTCGCAGTCATCATAAATCGTTTTGCATCTTTAACGTCTATAAGTTCAGTGATTCAGCGTGCTTCAGTTCATCAAAGGATTGTAATCGCTAACTTAATTAGAGCCAGCGCTGCATGGCCATTGCATCGCGGTGTCTTTAGGCTAATTTTCGATTAGGTTTTGTTAACCGGTCGAGGTAAGTTGACCGAAACCTAAAAAGGAAACAAATGGTATGTTCTGGATCCGAAGCGATAGATAGGCGCAGAGTGCCTCACTTGTCTCAATTTTCTTTCTGTTTATTGGTTTTACAGAAAAGGCCCTTGGTTATCCTTAATTTCGCAGTAAACAAACCATTAATGGGATAAGTACAGTTTAGTACAAGGTTTAACGCAAACCAAAGACAATTTTACGACAAGGTATGACCCAATACTGAAAGTAGGCTCTACATATGGTAGTAGAGGCAAATTGCTGCAAAAGTAAGGCAATTTGCACAAAAAGTTAGAAGAATAGAAGCGGCGATAGACCAGCGTTTCCTAGTCTCACAATTAAATTCTAGATAACATTACGCTGCTAAATTGCTGGGTGTAGAGTTTTATATTTCAACTTTTCAGGATGAACACCTACGATTATTTCGCGACTAAATTGCATTAACTTCCACCTAATTCCTTCTATTGAAATCAAGTTATAATGATGCATTTAAATGATTTGAAACCCTAAATATAAATATCCAGCGACAGTTCTGAAAATAGGCCTATATTTAGCATACCGTAAGGGCAGTGATGGTTATTGCGTGAAAGTTTATTTCACATTTTCATATTGCTGTAGTGAAATTACCACTTCTTGGATCAAAACGCAATCGCCAATGCTTAGACTATATTTTTACTTATGTAGTAACCTCGTGGTTGTTGAGCAATAATGATTGATCGGTTTATTTATTGTGTATTTTATTGACAAAAAAGTGTGTGCGCTTACACACGAAGTACCAATTCAAAATACGAATTTAATATTGTGCGGAAGCTAAAAGTATAAATGCATACGCACGCACGCTAATCGCAGTTTTGCAGCTCAACCCAGTGAAAATAAGGCAACTCAGATTAACTATTGCTACTCGATGCCGACGAAATTGGGTTGGGTTAGTGAAATGAACATAACTTGCACCTGGAGTGAACCGAGCTGTCGACGCGTTGGGTTCAAAGACTTGTTTGCAGATTCGATGCTGACATAGATCATCTTCCATGATACATGTACGGAACTTCACCTAAACCTCTTAGATAAAACTTGAGTTGCAGTAGCATTTGGCGTAAACAATAAAAAAATCTATTATTTACAGGTATTGCAATGTGCTCATGCTGATTGAAAATGCAAACTGCTCTGAGGCGATATCAGCGCAGTAGAGATTGAACTGCTTGTGTAAACCCTCGCAATTTCACGCAGGCTTGGCAGTTGAACTTGATAAAACTAAAATTTTGATCTCAAATAATCATATATCAACACGCTTACATAATGTCCAAGCTTCCCAGATATTTTTTTTTTGAAGCTGCCCACAAATATACCTTGGATTTATGCAGTAGGCTTACCGGCATTAAGTAAATGCGTCACATTCGAAGACCTAGTTTAGCCTCGAGCTTGCAACCTGTGGTTTCGGAATCCAAATCTCTAACCACTCGGCCAAGTGCCTTTACGGTTGCACTATACTTCTTTATTATGGCTCCTGGATGAGAGTCTACCAAGCAAAGATGATCATTGTAAAGCAGCTTATCCGTAGACACAACCTTAAAACTTGGAAAGGAAAGGAACCAGAAACTTATGCAGCAACAAGGTCAATCACAATTTGCATTTCCAAGTTTTAATCTTGAAGTAGCGATGAATTCTTATTCATTTGTTTTTAATGCAATGCTTAGGATTGTCATTTAACTGAAAAATCAGAAAGATAACAGCTTTTCAATATTTTGTCTAAATAATTTTATAACTTAGCTGGTAGGTCTAATAGGATACGAGCAAACGTTTTATTGGATACTCTAAAAATAACTTTTGTATGTTTTTTTTAACGCTTTTTTTTCAACGGCGTTTTTTTCACAAATAACGTTTTTTTCACAACGGCGCCCCATACTTTTGCTTTACTACATCTTTATATAACACCAAAAATAAAGGTGGTTTGTTCTACTTTCGTTCAGTCAATACAAAAACACATAACGCTCCAGCACGATGAAAAAAATCAAGACAGCAGAAACGAAAAAAAAAAACACTTACAAAACGAATAACAACGATATGCAGTAATGCTGCATAAAGAGTATAAACTTATGGCTCAATCGTAAATTATTGAAATGAGAATTGTCTCTCTCAGCCATTTTTCAGCTCATGTATAAAACAGAACTTGCTTATCCATTCCTTATTTCTGAGTATAGCTGCGCAAGTATGGGTCAGTTCTTAAAATCACCGCATTTCCCACAATACAATATTTTAAACCAGGTATAGATTTATGATTAATTGATGGCTAAAGGTGAAATTAACACAATGAGGTCATTAATCAAATAAATAGGAAATTGGAGCCGTGATTGCTATATAAACTTTTCCATTTCTCAAATGAATAAAGGAAATTGCCAATACAGGTGATCGAAAAGCGACACCCCAAACTCAGACCACTACTGTTTGGTCTATTTTAATAAGCAATTAATTTTCTTGACTTTACCTGCAATAAACCTAACTCAAAAGAGCATTAATCACAGCGTAGGTCAGCCAAACATGTTTCATGACAAAATCGTGACAGAAAACACTTTCTCATGAAGTCACCACGACAGAGGAGCAAAGTAGAATTTCATTGAGATTGGTTTTGACTTTGGAATTCAACTTTAATAAAAAGGTGATAGCCAGTACATTTGTAATCATTTACAAACATTTCGGTAAAAACTTATACCATTATCATCAGCGTAAACCTACATAGACGCTATAGGCTCTCTACAATGCCTCCGTAGCTTAGGTGGCATATTCTAGGAAACCTATTACCTACGTAGTTTTAGGAAGCCTCTCACTTCATGCTCAAAAACGCAAATCAACAGCAATGAAAAATTTCGCACGTCTTCTAGCAGAATTATTGTTGTTTAAGAAACGTTTATTTTTGTTAGAAACAAACCATATTTCAGCTAATTTATTCGCTTTTTTCCCAAATTAATCCCAGAACATTACAAATGGCTGATTACAACAAAGGTTTGTGGACCTATCCATTATGCACTCAAGCGCAGAGTGACAAGAAACTCGTTTGAAAAAAAACGTACGTATGACATTCTGGGAAGTGTCGAAAAAATTTCGTTATTCAAGTCATTCCTGCTTATAAAAACTCATAATGTCTACGCAAATTGTCAAGTAATTAAGATCACTGATTCCAAGTCGGGTCAAATCAATGACTTTGAAATTGGTATTCGCAGCTTCCCTGCTTGACGTTCAGCATTAAAGTGACAGCGTGGAGAACAAGCCGGCAAGTTTACTTTTTGTGCCGTCGGGAAAGGCACTTAGCGGAATTCTCCCTTCTTGGCGTGGTAGACAGATGGCCGGCAACTTCTTAGCAAGCTCGTAATAGCGCATTGATCGCTTTCTCGTGATAGGAGATTAAATATGCAACTAAACACAAAATATCTCTTGCTGAAAAATTAAATTTCATAATCGCACAACTTTTGCCAAATCAATACTGTGTATAGCTGCAGTATAAAAGATAGTTTAATCGTAAATAAGCCTATTGCCTGTATAAATCGAAATCTTCGCAGCTGCACAGTAATATGTGAAACCGAAGATAGCGAAACACGTGTGTCTTATTGAAAGTAGGAAAGCTAAACTTTACTGTTACTCTAGCAGAGTCGAGTGCTGTTTAGTTTGTTTAAAGAGAGTTCTCCCTTGGACCTAGTTTTGACAAGACCAATTGAGAAAAGGATGAGACTCGTGCAGCTAAAAAAGCTTGCGTTTTCGAGTAGGTGTAAAAGTTATAATATTTTATTTTGTTTCATTTTAGCTGCTGCTCTTCCAGTAGAGAGTTTATGTACATAATTTGCATTTTCTGCCTCTCAAACTCGTGGCATGCAATCTACGGTAAATCTCGATTGTTTTTTGCCTGTCTGAGTTGATGCTGTTTGGAACGAGACAGAAAAGAAACAATTATATGAAGAGAAATGAATTGTGACGATATTTTTTGCATAGGTTTCAGTATTAGCCGGAAATTTTGTCGCTGCAAATTGCACAATATTTAATTCAAACGCAACAATTAGGTTTTGAAATAGTGAGACAGCAGTGACCAAACAAAACAAAAAAATAAACAAACAATGAAATGTCAAAATAAAGTGCCTGGCGTTACATAATTCTTCCCTTGACACTGCGCGCTTTGGAAGCCATGAATATTTGTAAACTTTAGGATACGTAAACAGTATTTTATTCACAGTAAAGGAAACTTACTTTTTCCGTATGAGTCTGCATAGCATTGTAATAGTAACCTAAACCTCCTCGTAGGCGAAACCCGTTTTCTACCTACCTTTTCCTAACTAATTTAAATTGCATTAAAAAATTAAATGCAAAAGATGGGAAATAAAGAATGTCATGCATCCATTTTTCAACTTGTATGATGCCGGTCTGTTCCACCATGCAGCGAACGCCTAAAGTTTTGAGAACTACCAATTAAGATTTGAAAAGTGTTTTTCACCATTAAAAAAATCAAATCTTCATCATACTCGCGGTGTTACACCAAAATGTTTCGATTTGACCAGTCTTGGAGTCGACCCCAGAGCTCCGGTACCGTTAGCGGTGTCTTTAACCACTGCGCCAGCTGGGCGATACGTGGTGTTATGCTGCCTACAGGCGCGTTTACCGATACGCGACACGCGGCACGCGATAACGCGATTAAAATTATAATGTAAGTAAATGTAGAAGGATTTCGCAGGTTTTCGCGTGATCGGAAAACAGTAAAATAAAACAAACAAGATACGGAAAGTTTTTGTCGCGTGCTGCGTGTCGCGTATCGGTAAACGCGCCTTAAGTTAAATTAAAAAAATTCACTTGCTCAAAATCTCTCAATTGTGGTTCAATTTGATCTCCCAAGTTCACTTTTTTTAATTTTGATAATTCAAAAGTATTTTTGCACGTAGCCTACTGCAAATACTACGTTTTTAACATTTGTGAAAGAAGCACTGTGTCGTATATCCAGCAGAGCATGTAATCTAAGTCAAAACTTAGTTTTAACTTTTTCTGATATTTTTTAGATAGACTGATTGTCTTTTCCGTTTGCCTCTTTGAGAAAAGACAGGATAGTTCAATGGCACATATAGATTTTTATTAAATAGGCCCAATCTCAATTTATTTCAGCCAATTACAGTGAACTGGAACTAGCAATGCATATAGTCTGTTCCGTTAGGTGGTATTTACTTGATGGTAAATCACGTGCGTAATATCATAACCAAATACTTCAACCAAAAATTTTGGTCTTTTACTAAGAATATGTTATGACAATGTGGTAGTCAACTGGTCTTTACATAGGAACGCCTGCAGCAACTTTAAAATGCTTTTGAGAAAATACTTGTCGAATAACTTATTTTGACTGAATGAACTCACTATTTTAACAGTTATGCTGCCATTACTTTTTAAAAATCTGTTTATTGCAACGAAATGTCGAAATACTAACTTACACACTATTTGTGCTATCACAGTACAGGTGTTGTTTGCACAAGAGAGATGATGAAGTACTCAATCTGGTGATGTTACCACTTGTGTATCCAATAACAGATATTCAATAGGGGGTTGAAACAACAGTAATTGCAAGCTTGTAAATCACTCTAGCACTTGCATAAGCTTCTTTAAACAAAGCACGGCTACGCTGCCCGGTTGCTATATAACTGCTTTCACTCGAGCAAGTTTGAACACTTGACATCAAAGAGTTGTTACGAGAAATACTGACCGCTAGTGGTATTTCACTCTTCACCTATTAACTACGCAATTTTATGAAACGAAGTGCCAAAAGATGAGATTGTAACTTTCGTTATATGAAAGTTGCGTTTGCTTTATAGTGGTTTATTCTTTCCTCACAATAGTAATTTTAAAAAAATTCATCATGACCTAAAATTTTTTCAATTGCTTATACATTCCGCAATGCTTAGCATATATTGCTGATGATGGCTGCTGAGTTATGTAATCGAAACGTCCTTTTACAAGAATTACTTTGACGTTGTTTCTCCTTTTTGGTAAATATATTAGTTACACTGTGAGAATAGCAATGTCATTCTTGTTTCGTTAACGTCAAACACAGGGAAAACATCTTATATGCAAAATCCAAACTCTGTTTTGCATAGATTTATTTCTATTGTATATCGACAGTAACGTTTAACCGACTAAATAATAAACACAAAGAAAAAGTAGGCTCGTTAAAATCAACTCAACATCAGCTCCCAAGAACATAAAAAAACGCAAAACAGTGCGAACTTGATTATTGAAAGCATCTAAAGCACACTTGGCTAACAAAAAAACACATATCTTTATGATTGTCACACCAAAAAAAAGGAAAATCACCTTCAAACAGTTACAAAATTGGCATGTAGATTTATGCACATAAAAAGATGATAATAGATGAATGTTCACCTCTTCATCAGCAACCACAACGCGTTAGGACTGATCTATATTGTCGACAAGTTAAATGCAGTCTAAATACCACAATCTGAATATAGAATTTTATCATATAGTACATTAAAAATAGCGCAACTAGCTTTTATGTTTTGGAATACATTGCTAAAAAGTTCTTGGCAACACATTCTTCGGTTTGAGAGCTTGAAACTGTTTCGACGTAATTTCTCACTTTAGCAAAATTTGCATCCAAACAAGTTAAATATTGGCGACATTAAAGAAATACTTGTGTAGAAATAAATGGCAGCACTACACTTGACAAGAGTGGAAGGAGGCCTGTTTACTTTGCTTTGTAACCTTTCATCTTCCTTATAGTTTCGAAGGTTCAAGTTCTGTAAAAGCAAAATAATTTACAATAATTTGTATTGTTTAGTCATGTTTGTGTCTTTTTATAAAATAAACAACAAACCATGCACAAAAATGATTTCGCTGTTAAAAATTCCAATTTTTTAGAAGAAATTGAAAGAACGATCAACTTTTTTGCGCTAAACATCAGTGAATAAAATATCAAACATCCATATACAATTTTTAAAATAGGCTCAAATTTTTTTTCAGCCTATTTTGCCCAAACTAGTTGGTGAATTTTAAGACAATAAAAGTAATACCGGTATAGCAAATAATGCTTTTTCTATTTTTGAATTAATTAAATATTCAGAATTTTAAAACACTTTCATATATACCTGGCGAACAAATTATTTCCAAACCAAGGTAGAATAGGAAATGATCGAGGGTGTTGATAATTAAGAGGAGAGTACAAGGCATTTTTGCTTGAAGATTTTCCGTCACTTGAGATCGAACTGTTGGAAAATAAAAGCAAAGTTTAAAAATTTTGCAAAATGATTTAAAACATTTGTCTACAAATGTCTGAAAAATGATGTATAAGTGTTGAATTTTAAATATGTTGCAAGCAAAAATAACCAAAAAAGCATGTATCTGGTGTGGATATGTTCCTCTGTAATTAAAAAAAATTTGTAATATTTTTTTTGTCATAAAACACTAAGGTTTACAAATTCACACTTGCATTAAAATTTATCAATGAAATAAATCAAGAAAAAGATTTAAAAAAAAAAAAAAATACAAAAGTAAACCTTACCTGTGCAATTTCATATGCGTTTTGAGGTTGCTTGTGGAGCTAAATCTTTTCTGACAGACATTGCATTTGTGGGGCTTCTCTCCCGTATGCACTAAATGGTGTTTTTGAAGATGAGCAAGTTGGGTGAAGCCTTTATTGCAGGTTTCGCACTTGAACGGACGCTCACCAGTGTGGACTCTCAAATGAACCTAAAAAAATATTGTTAAGAATTTGTCCCCAACTTTTTGAACTAAAAAAAAGCATCATAAGTGCACAATGTTAAAAATAGCTGCTAAAAAACTTCGAATATTGATGAAAAACATTTTCTCAAGCAGGCACATGGATTACTGTTACTTTAAGATTAATACTTCTTTTTTGATGATGTAATGGTAAGTCTTATGCTAATTTTTCAATTTTGGTCAAATGATCAAATTTCCACGTACTCAAAGCAATCATTATTACTTCAAAATAGGGCTCTGAGTTGGGGTGATAGAGCTACGCAAGAGAAGCAAAAACTTTAAACAATATTTGGCTTGTTGGAATGCATTAGGTAATTCACAAAGTGTGTTAAAAACGCATACTTTTAAATTTGAGAGCTGGCCAAATCGTTTCAAACACACATTGCACTCATAGACGATCTTTCCATTTTCTTTGCGAAGAGGATAAGGTAGGGACTTGTATCCGGAATTTGGTCCTCGTTTGCAGCGGGACAAATTGTTTACGGGAGAATGACTAAAAACAAAGAAAGCAATAAATAATTGTGTTCGCTAAAATTTAGCAAAAATAACTTAAAAAATTTGCAAAATTATTATAAAAGTTTTTACTCACCTACAAGACAGTGACGTCATATCGTGTTTGGAAATGAAATGCTGTGGTGACGTCATTGTGGCGACATCACCGGAAAGTCCTATGGAATTGTAATTCACAGGCTGGCAAGATTTTTGGTTTTCAGAAATTGACAGATGGTTACTGAAAAATTTAAGAAAGTCTAGACCGGAGAATTGCTTGGGATTCTCATTGAGTTCCAAAGGTGTCCGATAGATGCGGTGGATGTTGGTTTTTGGATCTTCTTTTGAAGCACAATTCAGTTCTAAAGAAAAAAGGATTTTGAAAATGATCCCAAGTTTTTCTGCAACAACACATGTTTAAAAAATATTCAACTCACTTTTCATTTCCGCTTCGTTTTTGTGGCGGGTTGTGTACTTGGGGTAGGTGCTGCTGGGTGTTGAAATGGTGTACTTTTGAGCGTTGTTTTGAACACTTTGAGTCAGAAAATGGGGTGGTGGGTAAAAAGGCAGTCGAGCAGTTGTTGATGCGGCAGCAGAAGCGGCCCAAAACATTTGCAAACGGTGAAGATAAGACGGGCTGAAAGTTGAGCAAGGTTGCTGCTGTATGCCTATAGCAGAGTTTTTAGCACTTTTCATTGCTTTATCTAACCATAATCTACTTAATTGTTCAAAGTAATCAAGTTGAAAAGATGATTCTGCGTTTGGCCTCAAAGAAAAATTTGGAGAAAGTCTTTTAGAGGATGTCATAACTTCTTTTTCGGAAGTTGCTCTCCATAATTTTGCGCTTTCTAACTGTTCTGGTTGAGGAGAAGATTCAAATTTTGAGTGAGGCTCTTTAGTTTCTTTATGAGGTGATTTACAAAGATTGATAGCTTCATCTTGCTTCGTCAAATTCCTCTTTTCTTTTTGAGATTGATGATATTTAGACGAAAAGAAGTTTTGAATTTTCTCTTTATCTTCATCTTTTGAATCTGCAAAATTGTTTAGAACGGAATTTTTGAATTGAGATGGAAAACCTGAAGAATTAAAAGGCGAGTTGCTAGTCTTGGGATTGCAGTCTTCCCGCTGCAGAAAGCGAGCGTTCATGGCGTAGAATAAGTTTTGATATTCCAGGGGAAAGTTTAAGCTTGGTGGTGGTAGAAAAATTTTTCCTTGATCTAAAAATTTTTTTTCCAAATTTCCTGGGAGTTTCTTCTCAGTGTTATTGTATTCAAGAGAAACCTTTGATGAAAAGTTGCTTTCTAACTTATCATGAACTTCGCGGGGACTTTCTGGAGTAAAAACGGATTCATTTGGACTCGGGCTCCCACTTCCATATCCGCTATCAGACGGAGACTTTAGATCCTGATCCAACAAGCTCCGGATAGAAAAGTTACTTCGCTTGGATTTCGAGTCAGTGGTTGAAGGTGCCCGACTCTCACTACTGATTTTCCGGGGACTTGGTGAGCGCTTCGCCGATCCTTGTTCGAGAGAGTTATAGATCGCTTCGGCCATATTGCTATTTTTCGATTCCGTTTTGACAGCGTGGATCGATCCAAACCTGGATGAAAATATCTTGGAAAGGTTTTTCCATTCCTTTTCGGAATCATGTAAATATGATCCCATAATTACCGTTGTTAGTAACTAAATTTTAAGCAAATAATAAACTATAATATCTGCAAAAATTAAACGTTATTTACATTCTTGCGTAAAGTTGGAATATCATTGCACAAACTTAAAAATCGCAGTAAGTTTGGTATTGCTGTTGTTAAAATAACTTACTTCAAGATTATATTCACTTGGCAAAAGTTTGAATTATTAAGTCAAATAAGGTTAGAATATCGCTCGCTACGGCTTAAAATCGTCTGACTTTAACACTAACACATGCTTATACAAGTACTAAGCTGACAATTACTTGAACTGTTAAGACTACACCTAACTTATAGCATAAACGATAACTACTCTATCATTTTAAGAGCTTTGTTTTTACTTTACAACGCTTCCCTTTTTCTCAGATTATTTCGAAATTTTTTACAATGCGAACAATATAGAGAAGACTGTTTCCCTTTTTTCTTCGGAGCTCATCTCGCTTCGCTGCGTTAGGTTTCTCATCGTTCTAGTTGTTACTTATAAAACGCAAATGCAATTTTAGTAATAGTAGCCTATTTCTGAAAAAAAAGGACACAGTCAATATCTAAAATTTAACACACTGCATAACTTAATTTTATATTGCTGAAGAATTAACCGAAATTTAGCAATATAATATCATAATGTATGTTCAATGTTCATCAAACGCTAACACGGCAAGCTAAACTGGGTCCTATACAGAATTGTTTAAACGGATCAACTTTCTGATCCGTTTAAACAATTCTGTATATCAACTTTTCTGATCCGTTATTGTTTAAAAAGAAGCATTAGAGAATGCTTCTTTTATAAAACGGTGTTCAAAGTATGTCAATTATACAACTTCATCACTTGTACTGAGTTGACTTGTTCTGACTCAGGCTTTCAAACAGAGAAAACAACTTTTTTAGTGTAATAGCATGCACATATTATGCAATATACATTATGCTTTACTAACTTTTCAGTGTAATGATTTCATGTAAAATTTTACAAGAGTTTTACAAACCTGCTAAAATTTGTCATAGAATTTGGTAAACGTACTTTACTATTTGCTGGAGTCGGTTCAATAATTAAATCTTAGTTATAAGCTAGTGTGAAACTCTGTAGTTGGTTTAGTAAAAGTTGATTTTAGAGATAATATGCTATTTTTGCGCCAACATGTTTGCAAGTGGAATTGGCGCTAATTAAATCCCAAATGTTATATTTGTTTAGCTTTGACGCTTCATTGATTTTAAATTAAAACCTCATCTGTTTCGTTTGGTTTGAACGAAATAAAAGATTTTTTTGCAATGTTGCAAAATTCCTCAGACTTCTGGCGACTGAGACCTCTCAACCTACTTCGTTTTTTATTTATTTCTCGTTTTGTTAAAATTAAACTAATTATATAATTGGAAACTTAAAGAGCTTACAAAAATTTGCACCTTCTTGGATAAGTGTGACTACGAATTTATGACTTTTCTTTCAACTGTTTTTGTTGAGTTTTGACTGCGCAAAACGGAAACAGTTTCTGGCCCAACAAAAGACCATTAACTCCATCTTTCCTTTGGTTGTAACAGCAACAATTATGAAGTCTTCGAAAGTTACGTCTGATTATGTGATTATTTATTTTCACAACGCGTGGTACGAATGCTATTATAAAGTTTGATTTTATTCTTGTAAACAAAATCAGCGAAGAGACAAAAAAGCGGAAAAATTAAATGACGACAATGGTGACCCCGGTAGTTAAACTTTTGTGTGAATTGGGACTACATTATTGGACGTACGGTAATTTTTTATGCCTAGATTACGTTAAAACGCTTAAACAATTCGAAGTGTTCGTGCAATTACGTTAGTTCTATTAGTGACACCAATAAATGAAAATTCATATAGCCTACCGGCATTCATATAGCCTACCAGAAAATTCATATAGCCTACCAGATTCTATTTGAATAAAATACTCTATACCACCTGAAGAGCCGACAAAGGTTGAAACAGGCTGTAGTGGTTTTTACGTTTTATAGTGATTTTATTTAAACAAACAGCTTTAACTAGCCGAAGTTATTGAGCACTCTGCCAGAAGAGAATGAGCCTCATTCAAACTGGTAGCCTACCGGTATTTTATTTCTTGCTTGAAAAAAAAGAGAAAAACGAAATTGAATGTTTTTATCTGTCACGATTCATACCCAATAAAATAACTCTTCTGTTGCCATCTCTTTAGTCTGTGAACTTATGTAGACGGCTTATTTTAATCAAAACTGACTGAGAGTCCAATAAATTTCATCGAGATAATTATGTGCTTCCCTATGTGCTGCTCTTCCTCCTGTCTTTATGAACAAAGAGACAAAAACACGTCGCACGTATACTCTTGTCTCTTTACTTCTCCACCCCCTATACTTACTGTACATCATTATCATTGTATTATTGTCTTTTCCATTGTAGGCGCCGAATACAGCTTGCGTTCTGCTGGTGTTGTTCTAATTCTTGATCTCAAATCAAAGTGCAGTAACTAAGCTCACCGCTATAACGTTAATGCAAGTGCTCCTCTTGCGCTAATTTTTTAAGGTAGGCAACTCGACAACCTACTGGCACTGGGTAATGTGTATCAGCAGTTTCTACGCTTCCTCGGTGTTAGAAGCTCAACGCACACACTTTAACGTCACACTTTTGCGAATAATTTCTTCGAATTTTAACCGACCAGTAGTTAGCCCAGTTGCTAAGCACATTGCTGCGGTGTCAGAGGTCTGGGGTTCGATTACCGGGCCAGTCAAATCGGATACTGTGTCGCCACTGGCTCGCCACCACTGCGACGTCTTTTCGGAGCTGTGCTGCCCAGGTGCTTACCCGCGACGGTGCCCCCGCCACTGTCTTGTTCCACGTTTCGGCGTAATACCTCGAGTATAATGAAGATTTGATTTTTTTATCGAAGTTTACGCCTAATTTGTTTAATGAAGAGATTTACCATATCGGCTTTAACCTCAGTCAATAACAAAAAAAAACAAAAAACGTTTGTATCTGCAGTATGAATGAAACATCTTTAAAAATTTTCAGCAAAATTTATCGCTAACATTTGCTATTCAAACCTCAAAGCCTGAGAAAAGTAAAAGTTTGTAATTTTAAGCTGACACATCCTCGTAAAACTATTCGATTTTGCTGAAGGCAATACAACTATTGGACATGGGCAAGTACCTAATGATAAATCGGAGTATATGAATCTAAGATGGTTAAAGTTACAGATGTGTCAAAACGTTTGTCAAAATCGACATTCTTGTAATAATAATGACGTAATACCTTGATGACGCATTTTAATGACGTGGTAAGAGAGACGCATTCTCTAAGTTCTGTTGGCCTAAAACACAACATTACCTTCCAACTTGCAGTGAGCCTGCGATGATGTATAAAAATTAGTTTCGGTTAACCGGTTGGCCTAATGGTTAAAGATATCTCTAGCGGAGCGGAAGGTTTGGGGTTCCATTACCTGGCCGGTGAAACTAGGCTTAGTGCCGCAAACGACTAGCCACCACTGCAACGTTACTTCGGAGTTCAAAGCTGTGCTTTCCAGTCGGTAAGCCACGGAGATGACTCATTACTCCTTAAACGCTGGCATTTTTTTTTATTTAATATTTCTTCGCATACAAATTAGCTTTTTTGTTTAAAAGTTAAAAAAATGAAGCGACGATGTCTCGAGTTATTTTTTCTTATTTATTTCTTTACGCCACTTGCAATTTCAGCTTAGGGCTTAAATAGAGATTTGGATATATCATGGAAGATGACCTAGCTGAGCATCGAACCCGTGCAACCAGTTCGGAAACTCCGTACACCAGCTACTCGGTCAACTCCATGAGCTATGTTTTCATTTTCCTTTTTCTTTTTTTTTTGTTATTTCAAGCCACTTAATTGCAGCTTAGGATTTTTGTGGTAGTGAAGCACATGCATCATGGAAATGACCTGGTTGAGCATCGAACCCGCGAAGCCAGCTTCGGAGCCCAATGCACCAACCACTCGGCCAACTCCATGTGCTGTGTTCATTTTTCTGAAGTGATACGCTAATAATAAATAAAGAAGCGCCACCTAGCGGCAACATTCAGAAATTTTTTTGTTGCAGCGTTTGGTGCACGGCGATATTGCGCGCAAGTAGTGTATCTTTCATGATTAGTTCGATTCATGGCTGGAACTGATCGCAATTAAGACATGCTTTACGTTCATGCTCACTCAAAATATCATTAAAGCTCATTTCATTGTTTTTTTTCGCAGCGCTAATGAATCTTCTATTCTGGATTGTGTTCAATATTTTTAAAATGGTTGCTCAAAGCTAAAAATATTTTGGCCTCTATTGCAGCAAAATTTGACTAATTCTACCCAGGATTTCTGTCTAATCTGGGGATTTACATCCAGGTTACACGACACGTAATGATGCATGGACGTTGGATACCTAATCGACGTAATCATCCCCCTCTATATCGCCGCTGACTTTTTCACTAATAATATGCAAAAATAACCGTAGCCTATCCTTCAGAGCGGTGCTTATATCTTATCGAAATTAATTTTATATGAGGCGTTGTTCGATGAACTTTCTTTTACTAAATATCACTGCATGGAAACCACAGTTCTACTGCAAAATTATTTGCGGTGAGCAGTTAATTTTTTTGCTGTTGCTGGTTACGCTCAGCTTTAGCTTGCATGATATACTGATTTATATACTCGTTACATTGTCGTACGATGTGCTTATTGTACTGTAATCTCTCTACGGTACAGTCATGTGGAATAAAGTCAATTGGAAAAGTTTCGACGAATGAATAAGTATGCGGATTCGGAAATAGCTACAATTTCCGCAAATCAGAGATGGAGAGGCTTGTTTTGACGATCTAAAATGGCTAAAAAGTTGTCGCAAATAGACTAAAATGCGAGTAGCAATGCAGCTTTCAACCTGCAGTAAGCACGCCCGAGCAAAATGTTTTCGTTTCGGCGTAAGCTATATAGCAAATTTCTTCGAAGTTTTATTGACTGATTGGTGTTAATGCAGCTCTGTTCAGTTTTTCTTTGTATTAGAGAATAGGCTTTTCTTGTTGATTCATTTTCGAAATCTATTATCTTGTCTATCACAAAGTAAGGCTTTTCCTGCTTTTAGCTTCGTCTTTACAGCTGTGAATGCATTTCTATCAATAGTTGACGTTTCAAAAAACTATAAGCTTGTCAATTTAAAACAATTACTAATAAATAAGTTAGTTTCTGTTAGGTACAACTGTAGCTTTGCTACTTACCAGCACAGTGCACACCTTTAAATCGCCATTGTATGGTGTGTTTAAATTTTAAAGTTACTTCAGAATATCTGTTCTTCCAAGTTTTAAACTTGCAAGTGAAATTTTTCTTTCTATTTACAGTGTGGACTTCGACAGACGGGGGGCTTGGCTCCCCCTGTTAATACTTTTGCATGCATAGCGTATTTTTTAAGTAAAGTGGGCTTTTACTAGATATGCTCCCCCTCTAGAAAAGATTATAATTGTCTCCTTCTAGTTGATAAACTTCTTCTGTGCTAACGCCTTTTGGCTCGATATTAAAAAATACGAAATTAGATGCTGCGTACATGCCATCAAAGCAGAATGTTGCTTGCACCTAATCAAGACCCTACTTTTTGTCTTCTTTGCTCTTCATAATAATTTTGTGCTCAAGATGCGCCACAAACTCTATTGCATGTAATGTACAGCAGATCAGGGAAGGTCATTGCGGTTTTTTGACCCCTAAAAGATGCACAATGCACCACATTATTGACATGACACAAGTCACGAATCAAAACCGGACGGTTGGTGTAGTAGTTAAATACAACCTAACGGCGCTGGAGATTGGGGGTTCAATTCCCGAGCCGGTTAAATCGGACGCAGTGTCGACGATAGCTCGCCACCGTAGCCACGTTTCTTCAGAGCTAAATCAAATCAAATCTTCATTATACTCGCCGTAATACGCGTTGCGGGGCCCATCTCCGCGGCTTAGCGCCTGGGCTACACAGCTCCGAAGAAACATCGCAACGGTGGCGAGTCGTTGGCGACACTGTGCCGATTTGACCGGCCCGGGAATCGAACCCCAGACCTCCCGCGCCGATAGCGTGCGCTTTGCAACTGAGCTAACGGCCGGTTGTCGATATAGGCGCTGTGCTACGGAGATGGGCCCCGCCAATCGTTACACGCTTCGGCGTAATATCGCGAGTATAATGAAGATTTAGTTTGATTTGGCACCACATATGCAACAAAGCAACTTAGAGATTTCGTTATCAATAGACTTGGTAATGATTGGAACAAAAATTACTACAAAAAGTGTTGCAAAACCAAACAGGACTTGAACTCTGCTCTTCTGATGGCAAGCCAAGGGTTTCCCTTTACCTCATCAGTCCTAACAAATTATTATCGGACATATTCTTGCCAAAAAAGAATCAGAAAGAGCGCTGTAAGTTGCATTGGGACTGACTTTTATAGGTCGAATTATCTTTTTAAATCTTATTTGAGTTTGTTTCAAATAGTGCTGTGCAAAACTTCCAGATGGTCTCAATGATAAGCTGTTTGTCAGAGACAAGAGGTGCTGTCGTCTTTTCCTCTTTTCGCAATGCATTTACTCGTAATTAATTTTCCAATTACTTTTCTACCGCGACCCCGATTAATTACGTAGAAAAGCACAAGATATACGGACAGCAAAAAGCTGTCAATCACAATAATCAATTAATGTGCAATTTACGCTATGGGAATACAAATTAATATAAGTTTAACTAATCTTACTAATTTGACAAATTAATGTGTAATACTCGCTCTCAATAACGAATAATGAGAAGGACAGTTGTAGTTAAAAGTTGAAGCAGGAAATTAAATGATAGATGACATGTAAAACAAGGAATATCTAATAAATTTACCGTGTAAAAACGACCAAGTATCGTCTTTCACAAACTTATTGCAGTTATGCAATTCTTTGTATATTTTCCATAGAATAGCAATTTGAGTTTGCGCTAATTTTTTTTCGCGTCAGCGGACAAATTTTCCTGTAAATTATTTTAGCTCATTAGCTAAATTATATTAGCTAATTATTTTAGCTCAGGATTACCAATTTTTCTGTAGTCGCAAACCTTTTTTTAAAAAGAGAGAGAGAGCAGTAATTTATTTACCAGGCACATAAAAAACAGAACACAAGTTACGCAAATCGAAAGATCACAGATTAACTTCAAATTTAACAAATGGTCAAACAATAAGTTGATACAATATTGCCGAAACGGGAGACTGCGAAGTGACCATAGAAGGTCTTCGAGTCAAGCAGCCACCCCAGACATTGTTCGGTCGCTTAAAAATAACGAGATAAAAATTTATGGTGTCCTAAAATTTTAATTAGCTCTCACAATCCACTTAAAGGAATAAACGTTTTGAAAGTTGTATAGATGTTAGTTTCTTAGATTAATTGACCACGTGATAAGTAGCATTAAGTTGATTTTTGAATTTAGATTTAAATTTTCTAAACGAAAGGATTTTAAATTCAGGGGAAAACGAATTCCAGATTTCAGTGCCCTGAAACTTAATAGACCTTTGACAACGTTGAGTTGAAAATTTGGGTAAGTAAAGACTTTTTTGGGTTTGGGATCTTGTTTGTCTACTATGGATTGTGGAGAGATCGGTGAATAGAGAGGATATGCCAGGAGGAAGAAGGTTATGAGAGTGTTGGTGCATTAGTTTACCAATTTCAAATTTGAAAAGTTCATTAATTTTCAAAACGCCTTATTCGAAATAATGAGGTGTAACTGAAGAAAGACGATTGCTATTGCAAATAAACCGTATGGCCTTGTTTTGAAGGAGTTGGAATTTTTGAGTGTATTTTTGATAGGTGCAACCTCATAGGGGGAGAGCATATACTGTAGTAAATGCGTATGTACAAGGGCATAATATAGAAGGAGAAGAGTGGAATTGGGAAACAGAAAACGGAGCTTGCTTAAGATACCTACACCTTTCGCCACCTAGTCTTCAATTTGTTTGATATGATTTTTAAATAAAAGTTTCGAGTCCAAGTTCATACCGAGATATTTACTGATTCTTGGCAAGCTATTAAGGAGTTGTCATAATATATGTTCAAATTTAAGGGAGGTAAATTCAGTTTCGAGGGGATAAGAAGGACATTAGATTTTTTTGGGTTTATTTGAAGCTTGTTAGTATTGCACCAATTTTTAAGTTGATTCAGTTCAGTATTGCATTTAGTCTCAAGATTCGGAAGGGATGAGTCACTTAGCATTATAGAGGTGTCGTCTGCAAAGAGTCGAGGTTTGGAAGAGATTGCATTTGGGAGATCATTGATGTAAATGAGGAAGAGTAAGGGACCAAGGATAAAACCTTGAGGTACACCAATGTTAATAGATTGAGCAGAAGAGTTGACGTTGTCTATTGATACAAATTGTTTCCTAGAAGTAAGGTAACTTTCAATTAATTTGTGGGCAGGTCTTCGAATTCGGTAATGATACAAACTTTCAAGTCTACGCACTCCTCATATTTTTAGTTGGGTACAATCAAAGTCCTTGTAGCCAACTTGATGAACAAGCACCTGACGCATATTTCAAAAAGGTTCTACAGAAACATTTTTGTTTATTCTGTTGCCACCACTCTACCCCATCCCGCATTTCATATGAGAAGCCACATACTTTGAGAATAAAATCAAAACCCAGAGTAGCATCGATCTCAGACCCTATGAGTAGCAGTCCAGCATAATGGCCTCCACACCACGTCGCTGTTGTCAAAACATGTACAATTCATCTGCTTAATATAGTCATTTCGATCGATACCTATCTTTTTCTGTAGAAGCGATTTCGAAATGTGCGTGGCGGACGGCTAGTTCAATTGTTAAGCACGCGCTGTCGGTGCTGGAGGTTTGGAGTTTGATTCCCGAGGCGCTCAAATCGGACATAGTTACGCCAAAGCCTTGCCATCGCTCCGACTTTTTTTCGTGGCGATGTTGCTCCGCGCTAAAGTAGCGGAGATGGGCTTCGCCGTTCGTTTCAAGCTTCGGCGTAATCGCGATTGTGATGAAGATTTGATTTTTTTGATGACTTAGTCTGAAATGTCTGTAGCGGAATACTGTTAATTATTGATAGTTCAGAAGTTACAAGGTTGATAATTATGCAATTTTGCAAGCATCAACTTTAGTAGCATTTACAAGAGAGAAGCAGGCTCAATGGCATCGTGGCGTAGTGGTTTAGATCGTTACTGTTGCGACGGCCATTGTTGTCACAAAGTTGATGGTTCAACTCCCACCCAAGTCTCGTTGCAGCGTCCTTGCAGATGCTTCACGTTAATGATCCCTGCTTGGTGGAATCGAACTAGCAGAAAATTGAAGAAGTGAGAAGCAAAATCCAACCGGAAAAATGATAAACAAAGGTAACTCATGTAGAGTCCTAAGCAAGTCTGAATTTGTCGTATAGATAGCGCTTCCTGCGTTTTCTGGAAACAAAAGGACAAAAATGAAGAAATCACTGAATAACCATCACGATTTTCATCCAGCGCTCGGAGGGTTTTTTGAGTCAAAACAAGCTTTTCAAACTGTGGTGCTGGTGACCTCTATTTTGGGTGGCGCAGGGAAATTTCGGAGACGCGAAACGTTGCTTCTACGAAGTTGTTGCATAGTAAAGATGGTTCTCTGGGACGCAAAAATACAATGTCATACAATGGAATTGCATAACATTTCTTGCATAAAATTCATTAAATGTATTGTTTAAAATGGGGGTCGCAGAACAAAAAATATTAAGAGTCCCCCATTTTACAATGTATTTTGTACTTAATCTTCAAAAAAACTGCGCATACAAAACAAAATTATACAAAACCTTATGTAATAAAAGTCAAACCTATTGGACACTTTTTGAATCAAGCCTTACCCGATGTGGTGCACAGAAACCCTTCACTAAAAGGACCCATGCCACGCGCGAGAAACCTTAATTTAAAAATCAGTATTTCCATGATGTAACTATGACTTTGCAATTACATTCACGTGAGATTTCGCAATTATTAGCGATATGCCACTGAGCATAATGCATTATTTTTGTATCTGAATAACGATAACTTATAGCTTTAAATATGTTAAACAGGTGTGTTTCCGATTGGAAGCACTTGTACTGGTATGTCAAGTTTTTCTCGATATCAATTAGCCATAACTATTGCTATCAATAACTGAAAATCGTTCCAGGTCAGTTCAAACTACATTTGTTCTACAAGATAAATATTTAAAACGGCTTATGTTACGTCTTAGAGCAACCTTTTTCTTGAACAAACCAACAGTAGCTGGTTTGTTGTAATAAGTTTATCGTTTTTGACAAAGACCAATCGAATCTTTGACCCTTGTTATTTTCGAATTAATTTAGTGCAACATAAAACTTTTTCCTGAACTTTCGATGGCGCAGTTGGTCAAGGCTCAAGTGCACAGATTGAATTTCAGGTAGTGCAACTTGTGTACCGTCAGCCACCGTAAAATCAACTCTATATCTCAAGTGCTATTGCACTTAGAGAAGGTGATAACACCTTAACAAATTCCCTCTCAGGTTTTAACCTTTTCACAAACTCTTCCTCGCCAGCTGAAAGCAAGAGCGGAATCTTGACCCAAAAGCGTGGGAAGCAAAATGAGGTAAAATGTCAAGTAATATGAATGTAAAATAAAACGACGAGGCTTTGATTGGATTTTCGTGGATGTTGTAAAAGTAGAAAAACGATTATCTTTTTTCACGTTGTACCTATGAAAAAGTAAATTCAATCATTAATGAGCAGAACGATATCAATTCATTTTGGTTACCAAAAATTACAAATATTAGCTTACATTTTCATCAAACTATTTTTGATTTAGGCTACGTGGTTAAATTTTATGCAACTATTTTCCCCCGTACTAATGATTAATTTACCGTATTTTTTTGGACCACGAGGCACACTTAAAATCATAGATTTTTTCTAAAAAATGATTGTACTCCTTCTGGTTCGAAAATGCGCTAATGTTGTACCACTTTTACAGCTTTAAACTTCATCTGAGAGTGCACGGTAACGTGTGGTAGCCTCGTACAGAAGAAAAAAAATGCCATGCAACCTACAAACATACTTTTGATAACACAAAACGGATCGTAGCCATAGATGGGCAAGTTAATGCAAAACGTTAGCTTCGTTAACCACTACTTCGTTAACACAGTTATGTACCTCCGTTAACGTTAATTCGTTAAATTCTGCTCCAATTAACGGAAGTAAATTAAATTCGTTAAATCATTAATTTTGACGTAAAACAGCAATTCTTTAAAAAAAAAGCTTAAATTTTTGAGTATCAATGTTTGCGTAAGCATTTAAGCAATTTTTCTGCTCACAAGCAATATGTTTTGTTGCTTTTATCATGCTTTTTGACCTCATTGGTCGTATTTTGGTGGTTTATCGATGTCAAACTTAACCAACAGTAAAAGAAATAAGAGTTTACAAAAATTTGACGGAAGTTATCAAGCACTAACGGAAGTTAATTTAGTCCGTTAATTTCAAAATGAAATTTAACGTTTAACTAGTTAATGAAAAAGTTAGCTTCGTTAGTGACGAATTAACGATTAACGAAATTGTGCCCACCTCTGGTCGTAGCAGTAGTAAGTGTCTTTTATTTCTGTGCAGTCGAAATAAATAGAACACAGCAACACAGGAATTCAATTACGAACGGATACAGAAAAGGGAAGAAGCAACAAAACGACTAACGTTGTAACATGCTACCAATAATGAAACTTAAGGATGAGGGAATTAGTAGGCATGGTCGTAACACTCGTGAGATCTGTAATCAAATGGCTTATGTAAGACAGTAATTCTGCTGAACATGCTATAGAACTAGATGCTGTACCGGTATATTGACAAGTTTGCCAGCTTTGATGATAAAGTCGCGAAGTGTATAACTGAGAATAACAAAGGTTAAGATGTGTGCTCCTACATCAAAAATCTTAAGTAGAGCCGCTGCAGAGCTATTGCACCTAAAATCATTTGGTCTTTTAACAGTAAGCCCATGGTAGATTGCGCATTCTATACGTTTTTTAAGGGTGGATGTATTGATTTTCCGTAGTGATGCGTGTCAAACGAAGTCGCAGAATCTAGATAATTTTGAAGATTTATGATCAAAAGTGAAAAGACAACATGTATGCAACCATCTGCTTAAGATTTTAGCGCAATCTAGGCTTATGAACTGAAAAATCACTTCGCTATCGCTGAAGCCAGCAGGATAATGGAGGTCAGGCAAAAAACCTTAGCAATTTCGATGTTTAACTTTATATAGTTTTTGTTGTTAACAAAAAAGAATGAAAAGAAAATGGCTGAATTGAGGCAAAATATACTTAAAGTTTGGTACAATTGTAGACTGGGAGTAGGATAGTTACAGAGATTTTTTGAACAATACGAATACCGATACAGTATATCAATTTGGCAATACCTGGTAGATGCTGGGTATGAAAAAAATTCAATGATATAAAAGACCAAAACTGAAACTGCCTACACCAATAAATAAAAAATGCTCCGAAAGAAGTTAGAATACAAAAGTAAGGAAGGGCAAAGTTCGCTTTTTTGGATAAGGCAGGATCTACTTCCCTTGTGCGCTGTTTATCGAACATTTGCTATTCAATTCAGGGTCAATGGCAATGATCTTTTCATTGTCCAAAATTTTGTTGAGCGTTTAATTAAGTGTACAAAGCTCGTGCATTGAATGCAGAATTGGTTTTTAATTTCTCTTGCTCGCTTTTTTGTAAACTCTCAAATTCGCGTGCAAAGAGACGTAATTTTATATTGAAATTTCTCGCTTACCGATTTCTTATAAAAAAAGAGCAAGTGTCGTCGAAAATCAATCCCTGTTTTCGCTGTCTGCGCTCGATGAGCATAAATGGGTTTCAGAAAATCAAGTGTTAAACTTACATTCACTGATGTCTTTCCGCCGGATGAACACCCTTGACCTTTGACCTCTTAAGTAACCGTACCTGTGACAGATTCAAGCAAAACGACATGAGAGCTTGAATCGGCTTAAACGAATTCCTACCATTAGTTGAACCATATATTAGTTATGCAGTAACAAATTTACTCAAAACACAGCAAAATTTAATTCTTTATGACACGATGGGATCCGCAAACATTGGCAAATAGTAACGCAAATTTGAAAGTAAGAAGCAAAATAAGTTGGGGTTAGGTTTTTGGATTTTATCCGTTCTAAAAATGACTGAAATTTATTGCAGTTTATAACGCCAAGAATACGTACCGGACTGATTAACTTTTCTGGACCCGCTTATCCTTGGGGGTCGTAAAACGTCGAGAATAAGTTACTGAATTTTAAACTTATAATTTGCTTTAATCAACCACTGAAAGCCTTTAGCGAAAACAGAAGCACTTTGTACCACTGTAAGAGATGGTGTAGCGGCCCTCGGTCTGCTTTTTGGCTTTGCAAGCTTCAGAGCTGGGAGCACTGATAATAAAATAAGTAGAATATTAGCAGCGAAATATTTTTTTTGACACAATTGGAGGGAAATTGAAAATTAGTTTCATAAATTGATGGACTTTTTAAATTTTGAATTATTCTCTGTGCGCAGCAACATGGTAATGACTAAAGATAAACACACTCGAAAACTTGTTCAAAATCATTACATTTTTTGGGTATACATTTCCACTTTATTTTGCTACCCCTCGCATCAATTCAATAAACCAGCTGTTACACATTTTGCTCTATAGCAACTTCAGTAAACAAAATTTAGATTCTGGTCAAGAATTGTTCATCAAAATGTAGACTTTTGACTACTATTAAGGTGCAGACTTTTTAGTGTTGGAAAGCAAGGCAAAACCCGCTGTGGGCTATCGAAAAAACGTATTTGAAAATAGATATTTTTTTAAAAGCAAAGGTTTAACTACCGGTATGTGCTGATAATGCTTGCTGGAACAACACCAAAAAAAAAAAAACATGTAAAAACTTAAATTCTGATTCAAATATCAACATCATTGCAAGACTTGCTTTTACAAAGTGCATCATTAATTCTTGCTTTGAATTTCAAACTACAGTTAACAAAGTGTAGATTGTGATCGAAAAATTGCCATCAAAATGCGGTGTATTGGGTTATTGAGGGGTGCACTTCTTAGTCCTTGAAAGCAAGGCTACACCCTTAACGGGCTATTGAGAGAATATTTGAAATTAATTTTATTTTTAAGTGAAGGTTTAGCTATGAGCGAGAATATTGTGCTGAAACCATAATTTATCAAAAAAAAAAACAAAAACGAAACATGTTGAAAATTAAAATTTTGTGGTAAATATCATTTTCGTTGAAAGTCTTGTTTTTACAGAGAGCATCATTATTCTTGCGTTGAATTTCAAGCTCGTAATGAGTTTTTAATCTCGTAGTCAAAAATACCCCACTGACCCCATTTTCATCACTTTTCAAGTCCCATGATCTTTGTTATTTTGTCACTTAATTTCATTTTATTTGATCTCTTTTTCCACCTGCTTGGTCGGTGATAGTAACAATGTAAGTAACTTGATTCGTAAAATCGTCTGTTTTGAAATAAATTGGAGTTGATTTTTGTTTATTAAAGATTAAGGAAGTGGGATAAGCAGAAACGAAGTATCGCTTGTTTATTTATTTAAGACAAAAAACCATTTTGTTCATTGTAATCAAGAGAATGTTTTGAACTATTTTGCTGCTTTTGAGGTCATAAGGGAAATCCTGTAAGTTGCTTTTTTGTACGGAATAGCTGTGGTAAATACCAAATAAAAAGGTTCTTACAAATAGTGGTTACACTTCCAGCACAGTAGAGGTTAAAGTGTGTGGGTCTAAAAGTAAATGGTGCTTAGTGAACTGCTGCGGACCACATTCATACTTCGATGGAAGAAGTTATCCCCTGTTTCTATATGATTTAGCAAAAATTCAGAAAGACTCCAGTTTGAAGGCATTCACTTCAATTCTGCAACCATCAGTCAAACACCGGCGTATCAAGTCAACTGCAAAATTAAAATTAAGCTGTAACTTGTTGATGATGTAACCTTTTCTCATTTGAAGAGCCTGACTATATTTAAATATTGTTTGATTAGAACGTGTTTCCTTGTGTAAGCAGTACAAAAAATTGACAAGAGCTTGCATCATCATATGCTTGAAATTAAAAAGGCCCGCGGCGCCTAGCGTAGCGACAGATTTTTTGTGGCAGGTTCGATTCTCAGCTAATACCTGATAGCATGCAAAATAATAGCTGGTGAAGTGATAGCTCACAGCGATGTTGATTGTTGAATTTTCAATTCAATTTGAAACTAACCAGTTATAATTATTGTTGTGGTTGCATTCGAAAGAAACGAGATTCTTATGCGCTAAAGATAGAAAAAGAATTTTATGTGAGAAAGAAAAAGAGCGTGCAAAGTAACCAAATTACATATAAAACTTTATCTTCTGTATTTGCTTGCTCAGAACAGTAAAACCCTTCAATAAAAATCAATTTTAAGGCACGCCGTTCTTACTGTAAATAAATAAGATTAACTTGGTCTTGAAGCTTGTAAACAAGTTTTCACAAACAATAGTAAATTTTATCCATCCACGCGACAATTGTGGTGTGATTGAATTTTCAGCCATTTTGAAAGAACGTGTAAGTTAAGTATTCTATACTACAACAGTGTGTTTAAAAACTTCGCAACAGCGCAACCACACACAATTTTTTAAGCTCCAGTTGGCGTGATGATAACGACATTGCAATCTGCGCTATAGGTCAAGGGTTCAATTTCTAGGCCGGTCAAATCGGACGCAGTGCTACCAACGCAGCTCGCCACCGCTGCGACGTTTCTTCGAAGTTCGAAGCTGTGTTGCCCAGGCGCTAAACCGCGGGGACGGGACCCGACATTCGTTACACGCCTCGGCGTAGCGTGATACCGAGGGTATAATAAAGATTTTTAATTTTTTCAAACTTTAAACCTGTTTCACTGACGCAAAACGCTAGGTGGTTCCCCTTACTAAATTGTTGAAACAGAATTCAAATTAAAACATCGCTTACCAGCAGAACAAACTTTCGCATGATTAAACATGCAGTTTAGTTGGATAAAAATATAGCCTTGTCTACATTATGCTTATTTTAAGCTTGCAAGTCGCTAATCCTTGTATCTTTATTGTACTGGTCGGAGCAAGCATCTTACTCGCTTACAACCAAAAATATGAAAAAGAAAAAGATGGAGCTACACCACCAGGCTCTAACATTTATTGCTGTTGCTTAACGATTGCATTGGAGTTATATTTCGGTTAATCAAACGTCAACTTGTACACGAAGCAGCTTGCTAACATGAATTGTAATTAGTAGAGTTTACAGCTTGTCTTTCAGGTTAACTTTCAATCACTGACAGTTACGAACAGTGCTGAGTTGTTAATGCCTGTATATAGTCGAATTTCTTTCCTATTTTTCTTAATATATTGCTAGCGTTGTACCTCTTATAAGCAAAGAAAACATTAATATTTTTGTGTAATTGGCTGCAAGTGTGCAGACCTGCTTAAGGTGCTTTGCTAAAAAGGAAACATTTAATGTTGCTTGTATCCTAATACTAGCTCTGCTTGACGCATGTCAAAATTATAGCCTTAAACATTGTTAATAACATTAACTTTTTCCATATATGCTCCGTTTCAACATTATTATACCAAATTACATTGTTTTTCTATCAGCATATAAGGGTCATTGCTTAGTTTAAAATTTCGTTGACGGTTTGATGTAATTGAATCCATGAAAGTTATGACTAAATCACAGAATTACTGCCTGAGTCTACGTTAACAAATAGTTAATGCGATAGATATGATTATTATCCTTTTTTTGTTAATCACAAATGCAGGAGTTTGGTTCAATTCTTACCCAAGCTAAGTTACTGCTTTGTTGCAAAAATTGCTATACACTTACACGTAGTTATCTTCCCTTGACGCATTCCAAAAAGATTCTCTTAAAATAGTAAAAATGCAAAATTTGAAAAAATTAAAGCAACTGCAAAAATTGTTAGTTGTTTTATCACGTATAATTATGCCAGTGGCTTTTTAATTATTTTGGCTAGGCAAGCTCACAGTATTACACCCCGAAAGTGAAATGTTTCCTTATGCTCAAAGTTAGATGTCAAACCTCTTTCAAGATCATTGTCTCGATGGTTAATTTCGCTGAACGCCAAAAAAATAAAAAATAGCTTTAGCTGTTCAAATTAATTTTGACCCAGCGAAAATAACCTACTCAAAAAATTGCATGCAAAGTTGAGAATCCAAGCAGACAATAAAACAGAATACAAAATTGGTTTGTTTGCTCGTTTATATTTTATTTTTTCATTGTTAAGTGTTGTTAAGCTTACAATAGGACTAGCGATTAGTGACAAGACAAATTATGAAGGTCCCAACAGCATTTGATCATAGACCATGATTCGATTGTCTGATTGCTTCAAAAATTAATATTTTGGGGGGAAACAGCTACTGTTCAAAACACCATTCTTTGCAAATATTTCTCGATCTCGTTTAGGTTGTTGAATAAACAAAAATCTATACAAATGAAGTGGGTACTATAAATTTTACTTGATAATAACATTGAGGAATGCAACGGCCCCCGGAAAAATCTTTTATTTAGGCGCAAATAGGCTTACCATTTATCTGACGTCATAATTTGACCTTGTCTGATTATGGTCCAGCCAATTCTATTCTTTTTTCGTGGGAATTTCGTATAGATTTGCAATTTTGTTGGGGAAACATTAAGAAAGGAAACTCAGTCAACCGTAAACAAGGTCGTGAATCACAAACACTTGATTCAATTTTTAGCGGTTTTTGTTGCCTTCTTATTTTTGCGATTATAGGAGCGATTTTTCATCCCCAAACGATTTATTCCAACCTAAAAACTGAATGCTCTAACAAAATGCGAGATCGGTTCCCAAGCAAGTCAAACCTAGCGAGGCTACAACGTTAAAAGAAGGTAGAATATTTGTTTTTGAAAATCAAAATTTATCAAGCTCAAAGCAACGGGTTTATTATTTGGGTTATTTTGGCCTGCACCCAACTGTATGAACTCGAATCCTACCCGAACCCATAAATGACAGTCCAAACCAGGCCAAATTCAAAATTTGATTAATCCCTAAAAGGAAACCCAAACTCTCGAACCCAAACGAAATCGCAAGCTCAATTGAAACTGAAACTCAACTTTTACTGCTAGTACCGCATCCTAGTATCTGTCCTCACGTCCTAACACTCTGGCAGCATGTCTGTACGAAACAGTGCTCCGCAAGAATGCTGCTGGAGCAATGGAGAATCATTTGCAGCACGTGAACCAAAGTTGTACTATTTTGACCCAAATGATATCATATATAGAATGTCAAAACTATGAACCATGTAATCTAAAAATTTGAAAGTAAAATTTTAGTTAAAATTCAGTTTAATTCTCAATATTGTGTTTAAACAGATTGATTGATAAGTACGAATATTCCGAGTTTCACCATTTTTGAAAATTTTTGGGAAAATATTCTAGAAACAGTTATTTGAAAATCAAGGAGGTTATGGGATAAAGTTTGTTAAGAAAACATCAACAGATAACTTTCGTTACTGTATCTCACAGACTAGGAAAGAAGTGGCAAAGGTCATTTGTAGGAGCATGAAATTAGGAAGTAGTTGTTAAATACATGGGAACTCCGACACTTTCCCCAGCCCCACGCTAACTTTTTACGCTTCATTGCCACTCTAACGAGGCCACAGCAAGTTAGTTCAGGTCATGTTACAACTTTCGAAGATGTGCTAGTCATTTAACTAGTTCAAATTTCCAAAAGTAAACAAAGTTTTCTGTAACTTTACAACTACACCAAAATTTAATGCCAAAAATGTGACACTGATTTTTTGGTGATTTGTAACGTTACATTTCACCAAATCATCAAAAAGTGGCGCAATTTTCCAAAAATACAAAAACTCAATGAAAAAACTGGGACACTAATTTTTTGCGATTTGTGGCGTTATAAGCTACTACTTCTCTAGATTACTAAAAAGTGTGGCATTTTTCAAAGTTTTCTAACAAGAATCAGCATCATTCAATATTTTTTCACAAATTCAAGTAGATCAGTTCCCGCATTCCTTTTCCATTCTCAAAAAACATTAAAATTATTAACACATTAAAAATATAACTCCAAACTTTCTTTCTGTTCTGATTATTATTATTCAGACCCACGCGTTAACAGTGGCGTATCTGGGGAGGGTGGAAGGAGAGATATGTGGCACTGCTCTCCTATTTTTGACAAAGCCTGTTCGGAAATGTGTTTAAAACAATATTATAAAACAATCTAATTGAACACTACAAAAATCAATTCTCAGACTAGTTTCGCGAGTAGACCGCTCGTCGGGTAGACTCAGGTTTGAGCCCTGGACCTTGTGATTGAACATCGAGTCTTTTACCAATTGGCCTATGGGCTTATTACAGCGTTATGCATTGTATAAGCTCGCCAAACTATTTCAGTTTTTGTATAGCTAACTATACTGTGTTCTGAAAAAATCAAAAACCGGCCGGTTATCTCAGTTGTTGAGCGCATTGCTATCGGTGCTAGAGGTAGGTCTGGGTTTGATTCCGGGTTCGGTCAAATCGGACACAGTGTCGCCGACGGCTCGTCACAATTCTCATGTTTCTTCGGAGCTGTGTTGCCCATGCGCTAAGCCGCGGAGATTGGCCCCGCCAACCGTTACACGCTTGGGCGTAATAACGCGTGTGATGAAGATTTTTTAAACTATTATATCACAAAGCTACTAGTTAGCCACAGAAAAGCTGTAATACTTAGGTGGGCTTGTAAAATGCCATAACTTCATTGATATGAAGGGTATTTCATTGAGGATCATGTTACATGGTTCCGGTAAGTTTTGGGATAAAATTTTCTTTCAACAATTTATAATAAATTGTGGATTTATGATTTGTGGAATTGAGTTTATGTTCAGGGCAGGTGCAATTTTGTAAATCTTTTTGCGAATGAAAAGTCACGTTTTAGACGTAAAACGTCATAATTAACAACGCAGTCGCATGTGTTATGTTATGGTAGAAGCATTTCTAAAACAGCTCTGCACTTTTCCTTTTTGTTAATTGACACAATTTCACTTAACACTTATTCAGCAAGAAAAACACAATCGGTGCAGATAGACACCTGTAAAATGTGTGACCTATAGCCAAGCCTGGCATTGTTTACAGTAGTTCAACTTCTCAAGTTTATTCATAAAATTGCATAATTTTTCAACCCAAATTAATGTTTTGAAAATACGGCAAAAGATATTGTTAAACATGAAAAATCACGTATTTAATATTTTTTTTATTGAAAGTGCGAATTAAAAAATTTAGTAAGAATCTATTTAAGCTTTAGTAAAAAAGAAGTTACAAAAATATGTTGCTTTTTAATAAAGATTTTTGCACATTTTGCAATTACTTTTTTAATATTATCAAAATATTGCTTTTAAACGGTTTTGTTGAACTTTTTTTTTAACTTTCTAATCAATCAATAAGGTGTTTATTATTGTCAATATGTTTACTCTACAATAAGTTGTATTTCAAAACAAGTTAATTTTTTTTGGTAAGCCCATGAAAAGACCGATAAGCTGCACTGTGATGACCGTTTGAATAAAGTGTTTACTTGCAACAGCTGCGTTTAACAATTGGCTACAACCAACATTTTTCTCAACTCAATGCATTAAAATAAAATGTCGTCGATATGATTGGGTAACCGAGGTCGAAACTGCGGTTGGCAAACGTTTTTGATACCTTGGAATTAAAATTGCAAAGTATTTTCGTATTTTTTTAGTATTTGATTGCATATTTATCGTCTTATCACGAGAAAGCGATCAAAGCGCCATAAGTCTGCACCAAGATGGGGAAATTCCGCTAAGTGCCCGTGCCTTTCCCAACGGCTCAATAAGTAAACTTGCCAGCTTGTTCTCCACAGAGTTATCGGGCTTGGGCTTTTCGGGTTGGGTTCGAGCTTGGATTTTGAAGAATTATTGGGCTTCAGTCGGGTCGGACGCCAGAGCAAAACCGAGATTTTCAGTGAGTGATAGGGTTTTCGTTTATTTATTTATTTCGTTAATTTATCTTTGAGTACAAAAAACAGAATATTTTACAGTGCGTACGGGTTAATTTCATTTTTTGACTGTATAAATATTGCTGCTCGGAACTTGTAAAATTGTGGATGGGTAAAACTCATTTTCATTGTTAGTAATTTTTTTCAAAATTTCAAGTGATGTTTTTGATTTTGGGTTTAAATCGGACCCAGACTGGCTGATAAATCAGGATTCAGGTTTGGGCTTGAAAACTCGGGTTCGGCTCGGGTCAAGCTCAACATCTTCGGCCCGTTGACAACTCTGGTTTTCCGCACAGTACCTTTAATGCGGAGCGTCTTGTAGGAAAGTTGTGAATATTAATTTTAAAGTAATTTTGGTTTGACCCGGCTCGGAATTAAACCCGAGTCTACAACTCCAGAGGCAAACGTTCTTAGGCCTACCACTCGGCCATCTGAGCAATTGAAAATGTAAAATGAAAATGTTGAAAAGGTTGAAACTGAAAGTGAAAAGCTGTTGAACATGATAATGTAAATCAATTATGTTACATTTTAAGTAACCCTTGGGATTTTGTGGATGTTAGCTTTTCTCAATAGCCGAAAAGAGAAAAAAAGAAAAAAAAGTAATGTAGTCAGAATCGGCAGTAGGCGTATTATTTATTAAAAAAAACTGAGGCTCATTGAATCTCGTGTTTTTAAAGACTAAGTTCCCATCACAGTTTAATTACTCTGTTTAACGCTGTAAATTTTAAAAAATACAATTTTTTAAAAGTGATATCGTTATGCAGTTTGTAACGCTCAAAATTTTAAAGTTAAATTCAATTTGTGCGCATCAAATTGATTAGTTAAACAAATCATAGTGAAATAAATTAGCTGTGAGAAAAACAAATCTTTCAATCTTTCGAAATTGCATGAAAGGCTAGGGCATACGTTCAGTTTGTCGCTTTGAAACCTCACACTTACTGTACAACGTCATCTGTAAGATCAATACTGTGCATCTGATACTATAAGGTAACGACAGGTGATTGGCAGTATATGTGAGTCTGATGTGGTCGGACAAAGAATCGATCCATACTTTACTGCTCACGTAGTAATGATTTAAAAACTATATGCAACGAGAACAATCAAGGCAGCAATGATAGCACATGAAAAGCACCATTAACCCAAATATACATTTTCACAAAAATAAATTGGAACCTTGGCAAATGGCAATGCTTACTACTACTGATATGAATTACGTACTCACTTTAAGCTTAAAGCTCCCAATGAATGTCAGTGCAAATTGTGATTTATAGCTTAGTAATCAAATCAAGTAAATATATAGGCCTAAATGGCATGTATGTTTAAAACTAATTAGTCTTTCTCTAGTTACGATAGTTGAATAGACGTCATCAGAATTGAAAAGATAGGATATTGCAATAAGTAAGCTGAAACTAAACCTGCAAAGACTCAGTTTTACGAAATTGTATTTACTTGTCTCTTTTATGATTATATATTCAAGGGAAAACAATGGTAGACGAAAAATTATCAGTACTTCATTAACGTATTCATAATAACAACAATATCCGTTATAAGAAACCATTCAATTAAGTTACTGATAACTTGTCTATATTCCAGCTGTTTATGTGACATTCCTAGCAACAGTCATTTTTGATGCCATCTTCCGCGAAGTTGATAGCTTCGTAGAAAAAAGCTGAGCACCTACTGATAACTTTGTAATCTCGTTAACATTGCAGCAATGCATTTAAGGCAACAACTTTAAGGGGATTCTAAAAAAAAATGTTTTCAACCGCAAAGTAAAAGCATAGCAATAACTTGAAAAATCAAAAAATGCACCTGACTACCTGTTGGGATATGATTTACAACAGAGGTGGAAATTGGCAAAGCATAGCGAACCACATCGATGGCATAAGATTTTCAGCGGGCCCCATTATCTTTGATTTACTTCGCTTTAAATATACACAATGTTACGTTGCAAACTTATTAAACATTCTTGGAGAGTTATTTTTTATCGTAAAATCAGACTCTTTTAGGCAGTTTTTATGTCACAAACGTAGCATGTAGTTGAAAGTAAAGCAGTTTTCAAGAAAGATTAATGTTTTCTATTCCATCCGAGTGTAGCACACTTCAAAAGATTCTGGCGCGGGTCACATTCAAACTTAAGTTTCCCACCTCTGATTTATAAGCAGTTCGGTTGATTACAGCGGCGTTAGCAAAGCTAAGTTGTCGTTTGTTCAAATGTTCCCTCAATAAACATAAATTCCATTGCCTGGCATTGCTCAGCATTGTGCAAACTTAATTAGAAAAAAAAATTCATTTCAATTTTAATCAGTTTTTCCTTTACTTTTTCACAATTGCAATCAATTTGTTTGAAACCTTTTTTATTGGTACGATTTTGACATCTGCATTAAAGTTGGTTGTTACGCCGAAGTGTGTAAAGAATGGCGCGGCTTAGGGCCTGGGCGACAGAGCTCCGACGAAACATCGTAGCGGTGGTGAGCAGTTGACGCAGGGACGGATTTGCGTATAGGCAGCGGTGGGATTCAAATTTTTCAGCCGGTTCTATTACAGAAATTATATATTATCAGCCAGTTCTGTTTCAACTAATGGTTTAAGCATAAGCAGCAATGCTAACCGGTTCGCTGTTCTAATAAAATTTCCTGAGACCGTTCAATAGAACCGGTGCGAACCGGCTGAATCCCACCACTGCGTATAGGCTAAGCAGGCTGAAGCCTAGGGCTTCGAAGAAAATGGGGGATCTCGGAGAAAATGAGGGGCCTCATCACAAACAACGAAGACCTTTTTTTTTCACTTAAGCCCGGTCTACGCTGAGGCTGAGCGAGGCGCAAAAGTTAGTTTGTTTTGTTGAAATGAAGCTTTGCACGGCGCGTGACATGTGCTCCGTTCAGCATCGCACAGCCGAAAAAATTTTTACGCTTTGTTTAATTCTTCTCAGCCTGCTGCGACTTGCTGCGACCGAGAGTTTTTTATTTTCTAAGACTAAGTACATGACTAGGCTAATAGTCTTAGACTGCAGGGTCATGAAACACCTTGTTTTTGTAGGCCTATATTTTTATTTTACATAAACAGTCAGGATAAAATAGCAAAAACTGTATTTTGAAATTTCAGTAGGCTGTATAGAAATCCAAGCTGTACGCAGGCCAGAATGGCAACCTATCCGACTACTTGACTAGTGTAGTAAGTGTACATCTAGGTTTTTTTGAAAACAAGTTTTGCAGAGACCAAAGGGTTATTCAATTCTGATTTGTTCGGCTAAAATAAAATACGTTCCAAGTCTCCAGCAGCCCAAAAGATTGATACCAGCTATTGGACTAGGCCTATTCACCAATGTTGACAGTTGGCACGATGGTTTGTAGGAAAGGATCGAACTGCAGGTTGTGGAATGTTTTTTTTCTGTATAGTGGTGATTAAACATGATTATCGCAAAGTATTGATTTTTGAAATGTCAATAGGCTAGGTTGTAGGTACCTTACTATAGTAAAAATAAGGCCAGAATGGCACCGGGTAACCTACCTCATTCGCCCACTGGACCTAGGTTTAATTATGAGTAGCTTAGAAAAAACTTCGTCCGTTCAGCTGCTGAAAGAATGATTTTGATACCATGCGCAAAAGCTTCCAGAGTTGGACCAATTACAGTTTGCTAAACTGTCAAATTTGGTATTACAATTTACAACTAGGCTAGATACTGTACAGTGCAGGTATTGTACTGGTAGATTGCTTGATATAAGTCCGTAATATTACTTTCTGTAAAAACGCTGATCTATTTTTGTCTTGAAATCCCTACGCCTCAGCAGGCCTATTTGCAGACTAATTCAAACAGAAATCGAATTTTTCTTAAAAACCGCATACTTTCAGCTTACGTTTTTAATTGAAGTGCATACATCATGCAAGACGACCTAGACGGGTAATGAACCTGCGAAATAAGCTCCGCAGCCCAATGTACCAACCACTCTGCCTACTCCATTGCATTATGATGACGTTTGATTGCATCATACACAAAAGCACGCCACATCTGACCATTTTACAATTATAGTGTAGACACGTCGCTTGGCTTGACTTGACTTTTCTCAGTCTGGCACAGTCTCAGCGTAGACCAGGCTTAAGTCTTCATCGATATTTTTAGTGAAAAAACGACATCTGCGGATATAAAGACCTTTTTTTTGGTCTTCACCGATTTCTAGTGGAAGAAATGGAAATAACCTAGGACCTCTCATTGTCTAAATCTGGCCCTGAGTTGGCGACTCTGTGTTCCATTCGACCGACCCGGGATTCGAACCTCTCACCTCCAGCATCGACAGCAATTTCTTTGCAACAGAGCTGACAGGCCGGTAGACACAACTGCTGTAACGCAAATGCACAAACGGTAGTCTTAATCTTAAAGGTCAAGTAGCAAGCTCAAGTTTTATTGTGTCTTTGCGGACTTCGCTGTTATTTGAGAAACCGGAAGGGAAGGTAGAAACGCTTTCGAGCATTACGTTTTGTTTAGCAGTTTCTTAAAGAATTAAAACAAGCGGTTTAGGTCAAAACTTTTGATTGAAATTTTTTTTCGGTTGAACTCGGTCTCATTTTACTTCTCTCGCTTACTCGATGCCTGCACGTGCAAGACTTACGTATTGTTTCACTTTGCGTGCAGAATTCAGAAATTTAACCCAAAAAGGTGGTACAAGGCCAAACAGTCAATGACACAAGTTGTTTTTAAATTCGAGGGTTTTCTTTTCCACTCATCAAAATTAATTTGGACTTAAACAATTCTTGTAATCACGAGGGAATGTAGGTTTTTACAGCAATTTATCAAGCCATCGCTTCTGTTTACAGTTCCGCATTTTGCCTCTGGCACTTCAACAGAAGAGGCTCTATGCAAAAATATTTGATCATGTTTTGTTAAATTTCTGCCGTTTCTTCTCGGCTTTTATAAAGTGTTTGACAAAAAAAGCGAAAACACTAGCAAAAAAGATTTGAAAAACACAGCTACTTGTCCGAAACACAGTGATATTGTGCTACCGCCAGACTACTCGTTAATAAGAGTAGATCCAGAATTTTATACAGTACTAATAGTAGGGGGCGCTTTGCTTCAATGATTTCATGGCATTGTAATAATGCATGGGCATCAATATCTCAAACCACAGTGTTACGCGACTGGCAGACTTGCAGTAGATGTTTTAGCAGGCGTTCGCCCCAAGCGCCCCCCACTGGTTCCGCCCCTGACTCGTAATCTGGTGTTGTGAGCTCACGGTGTATAATTACACGTCTTAACACTGACAAAAGCACTCAAGCACATAGACCATCGCTCCAGTAACGAGCCTAAAACGCACGGAACATACCTTAGAATTAGACAGTCGTTTTTGCAGTCATAGTAACAGCAAAACGTCAACCGTGTAAAATTTTACAAGTAAAGTAGCCAATATTT
Source organism: Trididemnum miniatum (assembly GCA_964006365.1). Taxonomy (NCBI): domain Eukaryota; kingdom Metazoa; phylum Chordata; class Ascidiacea; order Aplousobranchia; family Didemnidae; genus Trididemnum; species Trididemnum miniatum. The sequence goes on along the minus strand of OZ023248.1, from coordinate 13,882,652 downwards.
TGGAGATTATTTTTTCTGAGCTTCTTTATCATCAGAATGGTCCGAAAGCACCAGCTCCAGCTGGACTTTCCCAGAATGTCGATCTTCTGCGACGAGTGTTAAGTACTTTGATGGAATGGCTAGGCAAGACCAACCAAGGTCTTCAACGTAATCCTTCCAACGAATTGACTACGATATTTCTACGCTTAGGTCCATTGCAAGAAAATCTTGGTTTAAAAACAAAATACGCAAACGTGCTTTTATTAATAGAAACACAAAATGACTAAGAAGCTACAACAAGATACTAAAGAATTGAAACAAATGCAACAAACGCTTTAATCTACATGTACCCTGGTAAAACTCATTATAACAAGCTACACTAATTGTGGCTATGTGATGCAATCATTAAAGCAAGCACGTCATTTGTTTTATAGATGTTTTTAAAAAGTGTATGTATAGTACCTATGACAATTGAAAGGTGTGGGTAGGTCGAATATCTTGAGTCAAACTCAGACAACGCAAAATAGCAGCAGTTTTTTTTTAAGCCAGGACTCAAATTTAACTTGAAACAAAGCACTCAAATCCGACCCTGCAACACCGGCTCGAGTATTACACTTGCTGCTCATAGAACTCACAACAAAGATTGAACTAAAAACTTTTTTGGGCAGGTTTACGTATTTTCACTTCAATTAAGTGTAAGGTTTTGACAAGGTGTTATGATAATTGAACCAACTTATTGTTTATCTCTGCTTTGTTGTAAACGATATAACAAACATTAAACAGAATAAACGAAACAAACTCATACATAGAAAGAAATTATACAAGCAATGAATTGATAATGAAATTCTCAGATGAAAAGCTTTAGAATTAACTGATTTTCTAGCTCCATCTACCGGTTAATAAATTCTTCACATCCAATCCCAATGGGCGCCACCATACTGTTTCCACAACAAGTTTGGGTCATCAACGAATAAACTCTTGTACCGCAGCAAAGGCGTGAGCTGTCTATAATATGAAACTGAGTTTTGAGTACGTGTAAGGTGAAACAAAGCAAAGTGTCAAGCTCCACACTGATAAAATTCTCCCAACTTTCCAAAACTGGTCAAATCAGCTCAAAACTGAGGAGACTGACGTGTTTTTACACAAGCAAGGCCATTTGGCAAAAGCATCTACCCAACATGAGATTAAAAAAAAGGGCTTTAAGTAAAACATTTTAATTCCATTTTTTTGTTTTGACGACAACTCAAACGCTCTTACTTCTTTTATAAAGTTCTCCTCCGCAACAAGTTCTCTGCAATGTCCGATAAGCTCTTCTTCCGCAGCATCCATCGGCAGGAATGAAATCCGCGCTTCGTGGGGGTCGAGTACTTGATTCCGTTCCATTTCTCCCTAAAAAATAACTCAACTTCTTTTAAAAATTCGAAACTTAAGAAGAAAAAACGAAGCCACGGTAGACTATAGTTCTTGTCAGAACGTTTCAACAACATAGTTCGTCTATTATAAAAATTTGTATAACACAAAATCAGTCAATATTATTCATGCTTACAATAATTTATTGTAAATCGATTTCGATTCAAAAGCCATCATCAGTATTCTGCAAAAACGCAACAAAAGTTCATTTTTGTACTACTTTAATTTAAAAACTTTTCTTGCCTGTTTGCGTAATACTGATGATGGCTTTTTAACCGAAATCGATTTACAATAAATTATTGCAAGCAAGAATAATATTGACTGATTTTTTGTTATACAGTACAAACTTCTACATTCTTTTGAAACTTATGAAAAATCGTCTAGAGTATATCATTGGTCTGCTGGCAATTCTCCTCGCAAACAAAATAGTTCTCGACTCCATAGTTCGTTAAGTTACAAAAATTATTGTGGCTTCATCTTTTTTTCTCCAGCAATTTTCGTCTCATATTTACGGTAATCTCTTTTTTTTGCTGATGTTCCAGCTAAGAACATGTCAAAAGGAATATTTTTTTCCAATTGTAAACACCACTACGGATATTATACTGGCTTAAGCAGTTCATATCATTCCTTGTAACACTGACATAAAAGAGGTTGGTGTGTGCGCCAAGAAGATAATTTCATCGTTGAGAGGGATAGAGTCAATGGCTAGTGTTGAAACCACATAGAGAAAAGTTATCCTCCATAATTTCATTACCAGGGCGGACCACGGTTTTGTTGGGAGGAGTAGCTTGCTAATGATCCAGCAAAATGTTCATGATGCAGATTTGTCCGTCTAAGCGTATCGATATACCAATCAATAGTACACCGGTAATCAAAACTTAAAGAGCGAGACACGATAGGCCTATTAGACCCCACTTAGATCTATGGGTGTCCTGGCTGACATCATTAAAAAATGATATCCACAGTGTGAAATGTTTCGTTCGAACATAAAAAAGTTGTTAGAATTTCGAACGTACGTGAACCAATGCAAGCCAAGCGACTTCGCGGAAGATTCGGATTGTCTTGAAAAGATCCGCTTTCTGAATTAAACTCCGCTCTGGAGGATACGATTAAAGACGGACCCTCGATGTGGTTTCGAATGCATCGGATTTGAATTGTGTAGCGTTCATTACGAGGTAAGCCAGGTAACGTAATATTCTGAAAAAATTCCGATGTAGATTGCTGCATGAAGTGAGCGCAGTTACAGGTAGCCTCATTAATTTTTTTGTAGTTTACAGACACAAATATCAGTTTTGTGCTGCACCTGCATTGAATCGGTTGTTGGGCACAGCAAAGAAAAAAATTGTTACAGATGTGCAGGTGAATCGCTCGAAAACTTTTATTTTTACCCTTCAAATCGCTGAGCTGGTTCTTCTGCCATGGTAAAAAAAGGAGGTAGGACAGGAGGAGTTTGAGTTCAGCCACGTGTTAAACAGACGAAGTGGAAAGGATGTGGAGTCAATGTTGACAACCGGATGTGGAGTCCGTGTTGAAATCCGGTTCTCCACATGGACTCCACATTCTTGCTGCGGTTATCAACATGAGCTCCACCCTTAGCATGGACTCTACAACCTTTTCCACATCTTTGTTGCGGTTATCAGCATGGTCTCCACCCTTAACATGGACTCCAAATCCTTTTCCACATTCTTGCAGCGGCTGTCAACATGAACTTCACATCCTTTCCACTTCCCCTCTTGAACACGAGACTAAACTCAAGTTCCTCCTTCCCTCACAGGCTCACAGCATTAACAATGGCACCAGAAGTAAGCCGAAATGTTCGTCAAAGGTTTTAACTGTTTTTCTTTTTTTTGATGTAATATTTACAATACTGAAAATTGCTAATTAACTCTCAATTGTATCGTTTGCCAAAGTTGGGTAGGTTGAGCGAAAGTTAAATAGATGGTTACCAATAAACAACTTAGTGGCATACATATCATGATTGATAAATATCATAGCGAAAATAATCAACAAGTTTCAAAATTGAAATAAGGCTACAAGCTGCAGCATTATTTGTTTTTGCAAAATTAATACGAAACCATTTGTCGTAATTTGGCGCTGCGCATATTAGTTATTAGCTGCGGAAACATCCTATGTCGGCATTGCCACGGATTACACTTAAATGAAAAATGGTCTTGGGCTTTCCTCGTCACATCATAATTGCGATGTCATTATCAGTTTTTTATGATGACGCTGAAAATTCAATTAAGTCTACGACGCAAAACGTCCACGGGTTGTCGGGCAATGAAAAAGAAAAAGTGGACAACGAATTGTGATGCTGAAGTTACAGTAAAAACTATTTACACATTGCATTATCTTACCGATCCAGTTTCAAAAATTTGGGGCTGCACGATGGTTTCTCCTGGGAGTGGAGGGCTGTACAGTACGCTGATATTGGGACATTGACCCTCAAACTCTTCCACAACTCGAAACATAATTCCTTCTTGAGATCCATCCAAAAATTCCAGACTTGGTTGTGGAGGAGCTGGCAAGAAAATAATATGTCAAGCATAATGATTACAAAAAAATTTCAGACTTTGGCTCGATTTTTTGGCTGGGTATATGGACTATGGAATCGCTGTACTCATGGACAATGCTACACTGCAAATAAAATTGGGTAGAGCTCTTGGTAAAACTCCACTCAACCCAATTCATGTTTGGGTAAAACACGTTTTACCCAAAATATTTTGGGCATAAATCGATATGCCCAAAACATAACTTAAATAATTTTTTTGGGTAAAAATGTTTTTGGGAAAACATGAAATTTTGTGGGCAAATACAATTTTTATCCAATTTTTTGGGGGGTAAACACACCTTCTACCCAATTGCGACTTTTTCGCTTTTGGGTAATTTTTTATACTTAACAAAATAATTTTGGGTATTTTTGAAAATTACCCAAACGTAAAAAATTTCGTTGCATTATTAATAAATCTTACCCAACTTTATATTGAACAAAAAAAAATTTACTCAAACATCCAAGTTCAAAATTCTGAAGAATATTTAGTGAATACGTAACTTTTACTAGTTTTTCCTTTGCAGTATGCAGCTGAAACCTATACCATATAGCGTTATGCAGGTGATGAAGGCAGCAGCAGCGTGATGCAACTTTTCCTCAGGGTCATAAGAGTCAAGCAACCACCCTTATACCGACAGATAAATCAAAATCTAAACAGTGGACTTTTATTGTTACTCAGATTTACGAAAACAAACAGCATTCATATGAATTCTCGATATACCCTGCTGCAGCTTGGACTCCTGTAAGGTCAAAATTAATACATTTTGGAATAAAATGCAGTGAAGTTTTATCTCAAAACTGCGCATAAACAAGGACTTTCTGTCTTTGAAATATCGTTTCAGATGTTGACATTTTGATAAATAATTGAGCGTTGCAGTTTCGAGGTGCTATAAAGGGGGAATCTTATAACTTTCTTTGCCCTGAAAGATTGGCTTGGACCGAACAGGCGTGTTTAGAAAACCTGCTATCGCTTGGCCACCTGCCATATTTGAGTGGCATAGCCAAGGGTGGGAGGTATCGGGGCCATGCCCCCTTAAATTTTACGAAAACAGAAAAAAGAAACGATGTAAAAACTAGCACTCACTTTGCTTACATTAAGCATAGTCATGAACCCCTTCAAATATTTTTTGGCGACGCCACTACGACCTGTATATTTCCTGAAAGTGCGCGAATCCTGTTAGGTGCCTTTCCCAACTGAACAAGTAAACTAACTGACTTGTTTTTTGCACGGTTGTTTTAATGCTCGACGTCAAACAAAGAAGTTGAATTACAGATCTTGAGTTTTACTAAGCTATTTTGGCTGTTAAAAGCTATTATCTGATATAGTGTACGTGCATCTATTGGCCAATCAATTTAAAGTGATAGGCTTACCTATGCTGTGCAAGTAAAAAAAGTTTTAGTGGGTTGTGTGCACTAATTTTTTCTCTGGACAACAGCCCCGGATTAAAAAAAGGGAATTAATCTAACCTTATATGGGCTCAGTATAAACGAACAGTGTGGAGAACAAACCGACAAGCTCGCTTTTACTGTCGTCAGGAAAAGGCACTTGGTGCTTGGTGGAACTACTTTTTCTTTTTGTTGCATAGATTGATCTAAATATTATTAGATACGCTGTTTTTAGATAGGTCGGTAGCTGAGCAAATGTGCGTACACTAAAGATTATAGGCTAAAACATTGACTGTTAGAAATTTAAGCAACGCAGTAAAAAATTTGCTAGAGGGATGATTGAAACTGAAGAACTTGAACGTTATGGAAAAAAATCTTAACAGCCATAATGTAATACAGTTCACAACAGTTCCAAAGATTTCATCTTTGTTTATAGAATTTCTTGGCTGTTGCACAAACAAAAGTGAGGTAGGCATTAACGTTTAGGCCCCAGAAAACGTTATAGTAAAACGAAGTATGGAAATAAGTAACCAGATTATCGAAAAGCTCACTTGTGCAATATCCCCTTTAACATTCGCTGCACTACCAGTACTGGTAGCGTATTTAGGGGGGCATTGGGCCATGCCCCCCCCTTTTGACTCTGCCTTTTAGTAAACAAGAACAAAATTAATTGTGCCAAGTAACTGAAATATGCCATACTCTTTTGATGGTTTCTGTAGCTTATGGCTAGGGACGGATCTAGGGGGTAGAATGAGGGGTATGCATCCTCTACCAGCCATTTTCAAAGTTGTTTTGGATGTATACAATTTTTCCATAATTTCGAACCTCTTCGATAGCGATAAGCCTTACGCCTTGAGCACGCATAATTGAAAATGTGCGAACAAAATGCATCATATTTTGCGAAGCACTCAGATTAGGGTCAAACAATTTGAACAAAATTTGGCTGAAAATTATTCAAAACGCATTAAAATAACCATTAGAGCATGTAAATTTTCAAAAATTTTTCGAGGAAACATGCTTTCGGACCCCCCTTGAGACTTTCTTGCTTCTCAATCAGCTTCAAATTTGTTTTGCCGAAAAAAATACTCTTGTAAAAAGTGTGGAAATTATGGCGATTCCCTTTTAAAATTTCTCGCTACGCCACTGAACACTACCATTGGCCTTCAAGTTTAAACCAATCTGAAAAGTCTCACGGCGCTAAAGAGAATAGATTACATTTGAAATACCTAACTATATATACAGGTAATAGAATAGCAATCGCAAAATATAGCTTCTTTTGCCAGCTTGAAAGCCATACTTTTGTGTGACAAATCATAGGCAATTCAAGATAAAATTGGACTACGTTTGTTTATTTGCAGACAGTATTTTATTTTAATTTAAGAAAATATTTATTTGCGAAGAGCCTGTACACTGATCACTGCTTGCAGCGAAAATAAAATCAAATTTTAAAAAATATTGAGTATAGAGTACCCAATATGACGTATTTTCAAAAATGCCACTAGTGAAATATTATTATGATTCTTTGTTTTATATACAAATCGGAACATGTGCAGTAGTAGAACATCGAAATCGCTTCATGTGAGATCCTCCGTATGAAATGCAATGGTAAGTATAGGTGTTAACTAGACCCTGTAGCATAACACACCAACTCATCCAGTACTCTGCAAATGAGCGATGATGGCAGCAAGAACAATTTTTGGGTTTTCGTTGCCTAAAAACATTCGGGTAGAAAAAACCCAATAAAATTAATTGGGTTCTTGACTTGGGCTAAAATAGCCCAACGCATAATGGTTAGTAGTCAGTCAGTATACTTCATTTGGGTAATCTGCATCCAACTTAAAAAATTGGGTTTCTCAACGTTAATACCCAAAATGTTTACCCAAAAAATACCCAATTTTATTTGCAGTGTATAAGACCTGAAAAAAGCCCCCTGGGTACAAATTTCGGTTCACACCTAAAGTGCAGCAGAGAGCTAAAGTAGCAAGGTACTAAAAAGTTGGTGTGGGAACTGAGACTGGGAATGCGTATTTATTTTTAATCATTACTAGGGCCCGCTGAAGTCAATAAAGTCAAAATTTTTTTAGGACCTTATTACATGATCAAACATGTACTAACGTTCGTTTCAGGCCTTCAGGAGTCTGTTTTGGTAGATTTTTTAAGTCAAAATAAAGTCAAAATTTTGTATAAAGTTAAAACTGGTCAAAATTCTCTTCATCAAAAATTTCCTAAACCTAACTCTTACAAAAATGAAAAAACGTAGATTTTTTTGAATTTTTGAGCTGCTATTAAAATTTTATGCGCAGTTTTATTTGATTATTCCGAAATAGTAAGTTGAAATAGTAAAAATGCGTGCGGTAATTGAGAAGGAAATAGCACTTATTATGCATGAAATGTTTGTAAATTGCGGATTATAAACCATTTTTAATCAAAAAAGTGCAACAAGACATAAGTAATTAGGCAAAAGCGGTTAGGTCAAAGTAAAGTCAAAATTTTTCTAATATAAAGTCAAAAATATGTTTTTTTTGGTAAAAAAAAATGGCCCTAATTATTACTAATGATGGAAACCTTCACAAAATGGACGCTTTCAACATTAAAATGTCAGTCCATCGAAACATAGGACGTTTTGCAAACCTGTGCAAAACAGAGACGTTCTCACTTCACTACACCCGGGCTAAAATTAAGTTAAAATTGTGGATTTCACGATGAGCCACAGTATTTAAACTTCATAAACTGACATAGAAATTTGGATAAAAATTATGGTAAATCATCACACGATTTACAGTAATCTATTTACGCCGATGCTTACGATTCATTATTTTATAACGTCTCTTGCACCAGCATAAAAAGCTGGTAAATTTGACTCACTGGTAGAATGAACAACGGTTGCTCTCATTTCACTCGTAATTTCATTGATCAAAGTCATCACAGAGAATCGATAAACAACTCCACCTATTAGGTTGTGAATCGTAGTGGATATTGTTACATTACTAGCCGGAACCATCACAATCTCGGTACGTACTTCTTCTCCGGGGCTCTAAAAATCGGGATAGATTATCAGCAGTGGCGCACGCAGAGTGCCTTTGCTTGCTAGCCCATCAGGCCCCCTTTGGCACTCGTTAAAAGTCGTAGTTGCTTGGATTTTTTTTAAAGAAATGTGCCTTGCTGTAAAAAAGCTCTTTCATGACCCCTCTTCAGAAACTTCATGTGCACACCTCTAATCGTAAACATTCAACGAGAAATGCTATTAGGAAAAAGTCTCGTTGATTCCGGCTCGGAATAGAGAACTGCTTTTTACCTGTAGCATGATTGCAAAGACAAAATTTTGCTTTCATAAGATGTTTATTCTTGTTTTGCGGATTTTTCGCAGGTTGTTATTAAAGACGCGAAAGCCTTTAGGCAAACAAAAAACTTGGGAATTGCTGCTTCTATAAGCAAGCCTCGATTCGTCACATGCCTAGCGCTAACGTGATTACAGAAAAACCAAAAATTGAAAAAATTTTAATAGAAAAAATCTCTTACAGTAAACTCCCGGTTAAGTTCGCAACCGTTTAAGTTCGCATCCCTATTAAGTTCGCAAAAAATTGTCGAAAAATCAAGATTTAACTTTTGACAGAAATGTATTGATGTTTACAGCAAAACAAACACGTCGTAAAAAAATTAGCAGTTTAAACAAGTCATGAACCATCAGCTGATGCATGCTGATTTCTCACTTGTTCTACGCTTCCAAGACCACCTGCCTCAATTTTCGCTGAAAAAATTCAATTTGTTATGATCAATTCCTGCTTCATCTTGGACGTCGGGGCACAACAACTGATCCTCTACTTCAAGGACCTTATTTTTTTCTCGAAACAGTAGGTTCATGGAGGGTAAATGTCAAGAACACGATCAATAATTGTTCAGATAAATGCAAACTCACATTTACATCCCTTATTTCAATCAAGTATTCTATCTGCTCGGTTTCCACTTGGGGTAACTGAGTCCACCGAAGTGTCACAGAACTCGGAGTGAAATTCAAAACCTCAATATCAGATGGCGCTAGAGGTCCTGAAATGCAAAACACAAGATTTCTAACAGTAAGCACCGTTCCGTCTTTTTAGATGACATCAGTGCAGTACGAGTGGCCAGCGTTTACTCAAGGCAATATATATGCCGGAAAAGGATTTTTGGCTTGTGGTTTGTAATAATACCAGCTTCAAGACTCTCTGCCAAATCCGTTCGCCAGTGAAAACGAAACCTGATACAGTGACCTGAAAGGTCGAAACAGTGTTGAGTGTCTGCCGTGATGAATACATACTTAAGCTTTTGCATGAGTTACAAAACTTTTGTCACTGCAGTATGAAATGTTCGTATAACGAACAATACACAGTCATTTTGATAACAAATTTCTTTTGAAGTTATCACAGTATGGTTGGTATAATGGTATATACATACGCAAGCACTGAATGACAAAAGAATGATTAGGGCAAACGTCTCGTTTTATTTTGCATTGACTTCGTATTTTATTATTCACACTGACAAAAGTTGATGATCAGCAACCGACAAAGCAGAACACAAAATCTATCAACCCAATGCATAAATAAGGAACTGAATTTCCCAAATGGTTTCTAGCCGTAACTAGAAACATTTCGATAAAACTCAAAAGTTTTTGACAAATTTTCTATACTCTAGTCATGAAATTAACTGCAAAAAGCAGGGATTATTATTGTTACTTCCTGCAACGATTGTGTCTGTTATCAACATCATGCTCAATACCAGAGCTTTTCAACCTTTCTGGTGGGGCGGAACCCTTATGAAACATTACACAGACTCGAGGAATTTCTGTGCAATAATTTAACTCACTAATTTATTTGAACCCAGCTCTAAATTGTCAACTTGTGGAACTCCGGTTGATAACCACTGCTTGATACAAACCAGTTATATGGTATTAGCTTTCCGATACGCTTGAAGAAATGGCACTATTGCAGGTTGCCTGACTGTCCGTTCAATGCGATAGATGTTCAAAACATAAATACACATTTGCTGACACTTTAAGCCAATAATAAAACAGTTGTTTTTCAATGCATTGAAACGGCAATAGAAAGCCTTACTTGTAATGAACTCTGTAGAATAAAAATTCACACTACGAACTCCTTGAGACACGGAATATACATTAAGCACGTAAGTTGTTCCTGGTGAAAGTCCAGTTATAACATACAAGTCATGGGTGTCGCGAAATGGGTCCGGTCTTGGGAAACTAACGCTTCCATGGGCTGGTTGCAGTTCTAAATATCTGTTCCAATACCAATGTCGGTTAAACGGTAACAAAATATATTTGAATGTAGCTGTAATATTAGCCTTATGGATCAGTGGTTCTCATCCTTTTTCTTGACCCATGGACCACTTTTTAAAAGGTAATATCTGATGGGCCTCTTTAGTATATGCTGACGCCTTATGAATGAAATTGGTGAAGATCAGTGAGCTGACAAGCTAGCTCACTATTAGCCTTAGTTACCATTTAATTATTTAGTCAATATTTTCGATTTAGCACTCTACTGCAACCCCCGAATACATGCCTAAGTATGGCTTTCAAAGGCTGAGGTTGTTTATTTCCTGTTGGCTCTCATTAAAAGGAGATCGATTATGCATCAAAACACTCATACTTAGTTAGTAATAGGCCTGCCCTATAGCCAGGGTTACCATCGGTCCACACCCCAAAATAAGCACGCTACTGTACTGTTGCGACGACGGAGTAGCAGGTTACCAAAAAGTTAAAAGCTTTTTATTGCAAAACCATATCAGTATGGCTTTCCGACGCTTCGCCGTAGCGATGAAAAAATTAAAACCAATCTCAAAATGCTAAAATAAAATAATGAACGAAACATCAACAATTTTTCTTTTGTTTTTGTTCATTTAAAGCAGAGGTGGGCAAACTTTTCACACGAATCAGGACCACATTGGAAAAAAAATTTGAAGATAAAGGCCGCCCTGATTGAAAGAGCAAAAAATATCGCTTATTACGTCCGCAGATGTCCTATTTTCCACTAAAAATCAAGTGAAAAGCAAAAAAAAGGTTATCACGTCCGCAGTTGTCCTACAATCCACTCAGTATCAGTAAGGGGCAAAAAAAAGGTCTTCGGCTTGATTCACGGTAGAAGTTTATATTTCTGTTTTAGTGCCCGCGGGCCGTATTAAATGGTCTCGCGGGCCGTAGTTTGTCCAATCCAACCCTTATTTAAGGGAAAAGCATTTCAACTAAGACACATTAAGCACGACATTCAAAAATAAGCACGTTTCTTGAAAATAAACACATTCATGTTTTGTAAGACATTGCTCTTGAAAATAAGCACAAGTCTTAGAAATAAGCACGAAATGGTAACCCTGCCTATAGCACATGTAGTTTCTAGGTTTAGCAAGCAATAGCTCACCATCTGTGGTAGTAATTGCTTTACGTTAACACAAATACACAATATTGTCAGCATACTTGTGGATGATACATATTAACAAGTTATACCAAGACGTTGCTCGACAATTATTTGCTTTAAACTCTTTTTTGTAATACTTGTGGCACAACGACCAAAAAAGAAATGACTCTTGTTTTAATTAGGCTATACTAATTCAGCAAGTAAACAGTTGAACTATTTTGCTTACAGTTCATCATGAATTCCTTTGATTGGCCCAATTGTTTGCACATGTACGTAGTCACTTCCAAGCTCTGATACTTCAGCAGTGTATGGAATGGCTGGTGCTAAAAAATAAAAAAATTGATTACTTTTGCCAAAGAGGCAAACTGTACAATTAGCAATTACAAATATCACGGCTAAGAAACTTCCTTGATTAAGATATTTGTAATTAAACTTTTTACAACATAGTTTCGCCATCACTTAAAATTTTCCATGGTACCAGATGAACTGCATTACCGGTGCTTTATTTGAATTTCAATTACACTAACGGCTTTAGCTAAGCTTGGACGATTGACGGCAGTGGTAGCGACTATAGCGTTTATTGAGCTGAAAACGTAAGTCAATTCCAATTGCGGAAATAACGAATTATTGTAAAAATGCATGGGATGACATTGTTTTTGATTGGTTTTTATGAAGAAAATAAACAACAATAAACATTTAAAACATTCAGAAAACAACAAATTGCCATAATATCCAAAATCGCAACATCGCCGTTAGATTTAAAAGAAAACTTAGTCATTACAGGTGCTAGACGCAGGAAAGTTGGCAACTTTAAAGCGTAAAACGTCATGAGAAAAATGATGCTTGTACGTCAGTTGTCAAGCACATTGTCATCGGTGCGGGAGGTGTGGGGTTGAATTCTTGGCCCGGTCAAATCAAACGCAGTGTGACCAACGGCTCGTCACCGCTGCGACGTTTCTTCAGAGCTGGCTTACCCAGGCGCTAAGCCGCGGAGATGGACCCACCACTTGTTACACGCTTCGGCGTAATACCGCGAGTATAATGAAGATTTGATTTGATGCTTACAAATATAGACTTTATGTACTAACGTATTCTTATTGTTTGTGATAAAGAGCTACTATACACGAGTCTATACGGAGGTCCAGTTTGAGTTCTCACAGTCACTGTGTATTCCTCACCTGTGGAAAAACTATTCATTAATTAAATACAATTAAGTCTGAATATTATAATCAAATAGAATAAACCATAAAAAATAAAAAAGCATGTTATACCGAAAAATAAACCATGTTATATCGGAACTTCTCTTTTAACTACAGGTAGTAATGAAAGAGAAAATGAAAAAATTAGTGTGCTAAAACTAATTTCATTGTAATGCTTTTGCAGTGCTAAGGAAAATCAACTGCGTTGATCAGGTGCAACACAAAAGCCTTCCCTCCAGTTGTATATTTTTAGAGCAAAATCAGGGCAATAACTAGAAAAATATTTGGAGAGGTGGTAATTTTGCTGGCAGTGGTGTGGCCGGTCAAAAGTTCCGGAACTGGAGCAAAATAGTAAATTTCCATGGTTTTTATTGTTGATCTCTAAAAACGGTCTTGGATGGTCAACAAAAACAGGTCTTTATTGGACAATGGACATTACCTAAAAAGCTGCCTCTCCCTACCGGGGCAATCGTCTCCTTGACACCTGGTTACGCCTCTGAGTAATGATCAAACTTTTTAAGGGATTTGATCTTTTCACATCCTCCCCCTAATCATGGCATTAGGCTATGCAACTCACCGGGAACCAAACCGACAAACATTCGACTCGTTATATCAAATTCCTGGCCCTCTAGTGGTCGAGGAAATGTTTCCGTACCGTGTCTAGGGCTGATCTGTACGTTGTAACCAGACAAACCTGAAAATAATCATTTAAAAATTAGTTATCTTAGAAAAATTTTACACTGACCCCAATAATCTTGTTAACCCAGTAATCTTGTTTATAAATTGAAAAGTCAACTTAGTGACGAGGGTTTCCCGTTTAGCAGACCTAGCGTTATCTTTTTTTATTAAAAAGCGATTTTTGCGTTGTATTAGTATGATGCGAGGCAGCAGTAGGCTTTTTCCTGTTTACCAGCGTATATCATTTAGATTTGGGTGAGAATATTGCTACTTGGACTGAGATTTGTGTTAAATTTCGTATTTTTATTACCGTAAACACTGCAGCATTTCAAATATCTGCATTTGTTTCGGAGCTTTCTCTATGTGCATATCTAACTTTTGAAATCGGTGTCAAAAAGCTACATGCATCGTTAACTCGTGCCGAACAAATGCGCCTCGACGGGCATAGAGCGACTATGATAAACAAATTGACTTTAAATACAAAAGCTAGTTTGATTTTAAAGAAATTGCTCTATTGCTTCATACCAAAAATCGTACATTTATCTGAAATTTCGGATAACACCTGCCAATCCCTGTGCATCAGCATAACCTATTGCAATTCAAAAGATTAAAAGAGAACTGCTGCTGACGATACACTTACTGGTTGCACTTGGCGAATCCGACCAATCAGCTAAAAGACCAACTGTCTCGCTTGAGTAAGCATTTTCAAGTCCAAAAAGCGCCAAAGTAATTCGAATCCGCATGAATGACGTAACAGTAAGATTGGTTGGGGGAAGGGGTTCTAAATTCCAATTAATTGATCAATATTTAAAGTTAAGTTAGTCGAAAACAAGCATTATTTCTTGCAAAAATTTTGTAAAAAGATTAAAAATTTGGAAAAGAATTTGGAAGGAATAGCCTAATTGTGTTAATGCCGGTATTTACGCATTTTGGGAGCGAAATTGCAAAAAAGATTACTGTTTTAATGGCTAACGTATTTTTGCTGATATATTGAAAACATATAAAATAGCTAAAATCATCGAGCCATTGATTTTTCATTACCAAGCTATGTATTTTCTTTTTCTTACCGCTCCATAAATCATAATTGTTAGGGGGGGAAGTACGCCCGTTTGCAGTGACTCCCCGAATGGAAACAAAGTAGCGTTCACCAGGTCTCAAATTGCGTATTTCCCTTTGTGTGGACCCGGGATTTTCTGGCTCTACTATTGATGCGGCGAGAGGCTGGACCTACAGTAAAAATGACAAAGCGGTATTTCAAAAATGGATTGATTTACAAAAACCTTTTTTTTCATTGTAAGGTCTTTTGTTTGAAAATCGGTTTGATAGTCTCGGTATTACGCCGAAGCGTGTAACGAGTGACGGAACCAATTCTGCGGCTTAGCCCGTGGGCAACACAGCTCTGAAGAAACAACGCAGTAGTGGCGATCCTTTGGCGACACTGTGTTTGATTTCATCGGCTTGGTGACCCCAAACCTCCCGCATCGATAGCGTTGTGCTTAACAACTGAGCTGACTGGCTGGTGTCTTCCATTTAAGAAAGAGCAAACTCCGTACTTCGGTATTTCCGACGCATAAAGCTGCGAGATTGCTATTTTTTCGATTCTTATAGCCTTCCCTCTAAACAACGGATTTGACCCTTGAGGACATAAGCCAGCGAAAGTGTTTTCAGCGTTCGAAAGGGTCTACCAAACAACGCTAGTTATTGAAGCTAAATAAATAGTAGGCTATTATTTCATTTCAAGAATGATACGCTTTTTCAAAAGAAGATGATTGTCCTTTAAACCAGTGTGCAAAGCAGAACATTTTTACTGGGAGGGGATGTTTTCGTCTACAATTTTGCCTGAATTCTGAACCCAAATAACAAGATAATGTTGCAAAAATGGTATTTATTGTTTATGGGGCGATGCAGTGGCGTAGCAAGAAATTTTAAAAGGCGGGGGGCATAATTTCACCATTTTTTTTCAAGCGTAGTTGTTTTTTCAGCAGAGCTAATTGCAGAAGATTGAAAAACAGAAAAGACTATAGGGGGGTCCGGGGGTATGCTTTCCCGGAAATTTTTGAAATATTACATGCTGTAATGGCTATTTTAGTGCTTTTTGAACATTTTTCAGACAAACTTTGTTTAAATTTTTTGACTCTATAATTCTGAGTATAGGCCTATACTTCACCAAATATGGTGGATTTTGTTCGCACATTTTCAATTATGCGTGTTTAAGGCGTACGGCAGCGATAGCGAACCTTTTCTAGTTGTTGGGTCATATACGAAACCTTAATTTGAAAAATGAAAAAAAAAAGGGTCACGGGTTTAATGATATTAATGAGAGACATGTCGGGAATGAGCAAAAATTGGTCTTTACAATACAGAAGTTCCAGCAAATGGTGGGTGTAAGAGCAAAACAAAAGGTCGTGAAGGCCAGAGAAAAGAAAGTTACACCTTTCGTCACTACTTAAATGTTTGTTAACATTTTTCTAAAAGTTTTAAAACCACAAGCGGGTCACTGGAATCTGCAAATTGGTCACAATGTGACCCGCGGGTCAGTGATTCGCCATCCCTGGCGTAAGGCTTATTGTTATCGAAGAGGTTCGAAATTAGGGAAAAATTGTATTTATCAAAAACATAGTCGAAAAAGGCTGGCGAGGTGAATACATACCCCTCATTCCACCCCCCCGGATCCTCCCCTAGCCATAAGCTACAAACGCCATCAAAATAATCTGGTATATTTCAGTCACTTGGCACCATTTGTTCTTTTTTACTAAAAGGCAAAGTCAAAAAGGGGGGCAGTGCACTGCAAAACAACAGTGCAAAGTGCTCAATGCCCGCCCCGTAAATACGCTCTTGGAACGATGTCATTGGTCAATGACCACATTAAAACAGTGGTGGAGGGCGTACTGCGTGTTTGCATACCACCAACATGATGAACAACAATTAATTATCAACGGTAGAATTTCGAAAACTTCATTAGCTTTGTTTTAGGCAGATTTTTGTTTCATAAATGAAGCAAGGGTTTTGGGGAGAAAGCAGTAAGCTACCCCAGCGGGGTCCGGGGCGGAGCCCCGGAAGATGTAACATTTTCTTAATTCATACTCTCACTCTCAAATATGATCTGAAAAAAGTGAGAGAACCGCTGCTTTAACATATTCTTAGTGCTTTCACTAACGCTTATAAAAAACAGCTGACGTGTTGTAATGTTGATGAAAAATGAACTGTTCTGTTCTGTAATAGGCGCTCTGAAAAGGTTGTTCTTGATTAGTTTGCTAAGGAAACCATAATGACTACAAGATACAGTATGCTGGAAAGTATCGCCGCAGTCCGTACCCACAAGCTACACGTATAAAAAACATATAACTTCTTACGGTACTTACCACTGGGGGGGATGTTTTGGCATCCCCCTTAGAACAAATTTTCTTTCTTTGCTGGGACGACGCCTCCCCTCCCTACTTCGCACACTGCTTTAAGCCATATTGCAGAAAAGGTAACACAAATGACGCCGTATCTCTATTTGATACAATGTAGCGAAATCATCATCTGGCATCTCTTTTTTTACATGCACATTTATCCTCATATTGCGAGAAAGCGATCAAAAGCTGCGCTATATCGAACTCGCTTAGAAGCTGCCGGCCACCCGTCTACCACTCGAGAAAGTAGGAAAACTTGGTTAAGTGCCTTTACCAACGGCACAGCAAGCAAGCTTACCAGCTTGTTGTGCACGCTATCTCTATAATGATGAGCAACCAAGCAGGGAAGCTTCGAATATCAATTTTTATGTCATGACTATTGGTTTGACCTGGCTCGGACTCAAAGCCCAGTGTACGGCTCCAAAGGGCAGACTTTCTATCCTCTCGGCCAGCTGAAAATCTTGTTCTACAGCGACTTGCATTTTCAAAAAGTAATAATTGGATCAGAAATGTGCAGCAAGAGTGTTGATACTCATTGGTTCTTCCTGGCGAGAACGTCTTCCAGGCAAGAACCACTTAACTTATCGTGCGAACTCAAGTGAAGAATCTACGCCAAAATTCTTCAATCCTCTCCGAAAACTTGTATCACACTTGTCTTAGGTTTTACCAATTTTATTGCAGTTGTACATTACGTAACTCGGTAATTTATGGGGGGTTCAAAAATGGTCACTGTCACACGTTCATCAAACAACGGTGAAGACGCTGGGCCCTGAACTAAGATACACCAACTTGTTTTTGGATCAGATCGTAAAATAACGTTTTACCCAAGCTCAATCAATACCAACACAAGACAACTTCGCCTGTACCCGGAGCAGCAAAACTATCTTTCTGGAATCCCGAAATAATGTGGTCGAGGTCTTTATACTGTCTCATTTCGTCGTCAACGCAATTATTAACAGGAAAAAGAGTCTGGGGCTTCAAATGTCACACAAAAGGCCAATTAACTGCACTTCAAAAGGAATAGTCCTAACACAATGCGATTTCAGACACCAGTAATTAGGAGCATTTTAAAAATGATTTTGTACTACTGTCATGCATCATACTTCACAAACAAAACAATTGCCAAACAAAGACAGTGTAATTTAGAACAATACCAAATATATAAAAGGTGTCTACCGAAGTATCTCCAGCAGTTTGCTTTAGAAATTAAGAGACTCTAGAATACGTGTGATTAAAGCGCCAACAAAACATAAGGCCATTTATGATTTTACCACTCATTTATACTCACTGTTACTTGATATCTAACATAGCTGCTTCCTCGAGGTTGTTCCCAAGAAAGAACAACTCTAGTAGGATTTCGAAACAGCACTCGAATTCTTTGGGGTCTTGTTAATCGTTGCTGACTTTCACCTAAAGTTTAAGATGACAAAGATTCATATCATCTGTTTTCAACAAGCGGGTGTAATTTTTCTTAAGCCTACAACTAACAAGTCTGGAATGGTGTCGATGGAGGAAACATTAAAAAGCACTGACTCGCCAAACTTTTAAGCACCTCGCTGTTTCGTTTCGGCCTGCGTTGTAACTTACATGGGTAGGTTTTCCCTTTTTCCCGGATTTTCAACTTCCCGGGAAACGGGAAATTTTCAGAAATTTTCCCGGGATCACGAATATCTTCGGGATTCCCGGAATTCGGAAAATTCCCGGGAAATTTCCCGTCTCGACTTCCCAGGAGGAAACACTATACATGTGTCATCAGTTCACTCCATGGTCAATAAATAAGGAGGCTAGAATTGAAGCTGAATGAAATCACTGGGCACAAGTTCGACCCAAAAGCTCGCTCCAATTTACATCTCTTTCATTATTATGTCCTCACAAATTCACGATACACAAGAAGAAGGCCTTTTACGGGCTGATGGGCGGTAGAGGCAAGGTTACCATATTTTCACTGTGCAAAAAAGGGGACAGGTTCGGCCAGCATAGCTCTCCCCTAAAGAAAGAAAAAAAGGTCTTCTCCTCACGATGTAGCTACAACTTCCCAAAAATTTCGTTGATCTCCAAAAAACATAAACAGGTCTCCTGTACTTGCTGATATGATGATACATTTATACTTTCAAAGCATGATTAGACAATTGGACATGTTTTCACCGTTTAAAATGCCGAAAAGGAGGACATTTGGGCATTTTCAGCCGTAGGACAAATTATTTTTCATTAAAAAGAAGGACATGCCCTCCAAAAAGTTGACGTATGGTAACCCTAGCAGTAGGCTACCGTAAGAGTCAAAATTCTTTATTGCAAAAGGAATCTGTAGTTGATGCAACAGTGATTTCACACACTTTTATTAGTTCAAAAATTTTATAGATTAAGATTTTTAATGCATTCGGCTGTAGGCCTATACAGGGCTTAATAGCAACTAAGTTTTTTCAATGTTTTCAATCAATATATAGCTTACAGTATATAAAATTTGACAACCTCAATAGGTCTTTTGTTTGAAGAAAAACGCACTAATATTTCACAAAAGTTTTTTTCTAAGCTTTCTGTATAACGATGCTCAAAAATTTCCAGATTGGCCATGTTTTGTTTTCTTTGCAAAAAATACTAAGTCTTATAAACTTACTTTGTTCCACTAAACATGTCAAAAGTATGACAAGTAGCGATACGTAAAACACTATATGTTCCATTGGAACCACGTGTGTCCACCACCTAATATTTGTCAAGTTGTAAAGATCATCATTTTACATGTTATATCTATTTTACTTATCGTCAGGTAGACTCACGCTAAAACAAAAACGAGAAAAGCGAACCAAACATAAAAAAAATTTAAAATCAAATCGTCATGATAATTGCGGTATAGCCCGAAGCGTGCAACGAGTGCAACTCATCTCGTAGGCATAGTGCCTGGGCAACCCAAAAACGTCGTAGCGGCGACTGTCCGGTTTAGCCGGCTCGGGAAGTATATTTCGGAATGGTTCTATTCAGAAAAGATAGGACTCAATCGAAATGCGTATAAATAGAAAAATTGTGCTGGAAAGCTGCAACAGCGGCGGAGTGTAAAGGTTAGAATGCTGGACTGCTACTCATGGGGTCGGGGTTCGATGCTGCTCAAGGTTTTGACTTCATTCTCAACGTACTTGGTTTCTCATATCTATTTCGGGATGGGGTGGATTGGTGTTAATAGAATAAACAAAAAATTTTCTGTAGAACCACTCCAAAATATGCTCCCGGGAATCGAACCCAAGTTCTCCCGCGTTAATGGCGATGTTTTCAACCACTGCGCCAACCACGAGAACAAAACAAACATACACAGTAGCATGAATTTGTAGCTTTACATATTCAATAATCCAACAAAGTATAAGCACGGAAGAAAAATACAAGGTTCGATCTTTTTCCGCATCTACTAGTTATGATATATTCGTTTAGTTAAACGTAATTTTAATTGCTAATCAGCTGCAACAATCGTATCGCCTCTTCTTGAAATGAAACTTAAACTTGATCCAAATAAAGCAGATATCTTCACCCCATTAAGACAACAGTGCTATCATTGGTGACTCAGTAGTCAGTAGTGCTGACAAATTTGTTGCTATATTACAGTACATTGCTGCATTTGCATTACTCTTTAATTTTTTTGCTCGAATATTCAAACTGGTGTTTGTAATATTTTGATTTTTCAGTCTCGTTACATTAAATTTCTATTCAATTGAATTTTAAAGAATCAAATCTCAGCATAATCTCTAAATAGCTCTTCATACCACTAGCTCTGCGTAAGGATGTCGATCAAGCACTTTTAAATTTCTGTCTGCGTTTGTAACAATGTATCATTTTAAAATTTCAGATGACATTAATCCGCTTTCGAGATAAAGTTTAATGCCCAGAACTACAAAGATCGTGATGCAGAAAATAAGAATATCGAAAAAGCTTAGTTGTCCGTAATCCTGGTCTATCACGTTGATGATACGAAACTTTGACTGCATATCATTGCATAAAATATTCTCATTTATTGGTCCAGCAAAAACTGTAGGAATAGGAATCAAAACAAACTTTCATGAAGATCTTCCTGTAATACTGCATCAATGAGTTTAGTGCTTTAATGCGTTACAAACTGGAAACTAAAAAACCTCCTATAATTGCGACGGATATCAAAATAAGGGAGAAAAATAAAATTCTCCAAAAGTCAGAAGTACTGTTGGAGTGAAATTTTGTTTCAACAGATGCTAAATATGGAGAAGACTTGACCCATAGTCCAGCAGCCTACTTCCGGTTTTTTCATAACTTTTGAGCGCTCATACTGTAAATAATCGGTGTTGGAAAGCCATTTTGTAGTATTTTTACGGTGAAGTAAAAAAATTACCAGGCGTATTTAGCCTACTGCATAGTAGCCTAATTCAAACCTATAGTGTCAGCAAGGCATGTTTTTTCGGAGCGCTCTTGCTAGTAGTTTATCAAGCCTGGCCACTACCGTGAAAAGACCGATTGATTTAACCAAAAAAATTAAATTTAAGCTTTGTAAACGCAACGTTGCTGTTCCCAGTTAACTCGGGTATCGAACCTACAACGAAAGTTTTTTAGCATTGAGCCTCCTCTCTCTCATGCAATTTTATAAACCTCCCATACTTTGAGGGTTATACGTCGTAGGAGCTAAGGGTTGTCATCACTTCATTTCAATTTTATACAGCGCGGGTAAAGCGAAACAAAAAATGCAATTTAGACCAGAGTGCCTAAAACGTGCAACCTGAACACAACCTTAGTTTTATATAGAATAGCAAAAAAACAGAGTTTTTTTGTTGTACGGTGACACTAAACACTATTTCAAAAATTAAAATCAAATCTTCGTTATACCGGCGTTATTACGCCGCAGCGTGTAACGAGTGGTGGGCCCATCTCTGCGGTTTAGAGCCTGGGCAATCCAGATCTGAAGAAACGTCGTAGCGGTGGCGAGCCGTTGGCGACAGTGCGTCCAATTTGAACGATCCGGGATTCGAACTCCAGACCTCCCGAACCGATAATCATGTCTTAACAGCTGAGCTAAGTTGTCATGTTTCGACTTTTTAAACATCATCAGAGCAATTTAGGTGATCTACTTGAAATTCAAACTGTGCGCTGATAAGGTCTAAAAAGTCGAAACAGTGCTAACTGATTCAAATTAACTGTACTTATATTTGCCCTCAGTTTTCACCAAAATTGGCGATTCTTTAGTCTTAGGTAATTTTGCTGTTTGAGCCAGGTTTAGCTGAAGTTCTGTTGAAAATTTCAACAATAACGACAGTGGAATTATCCAGTTTACGCAAAACATGATTTAAGTAGCAGCTGATATTGAGTAGTTTTTTGAAATGAAACAGTTGAGCCTGCGGCTATATCAATCCAACTATAATGCAATTAAATTCTTTTTAAGGGACATTTATTTACCTAGCCTGAATTAAGGCTATTAAGTTCAAGAGAACTGACATTTTTTCTTGGTGTTTTGCGGTGGGAACAAACGCCTGCGGTATTGACATCAAACTTCAAAATTTACGCAAAAATATTCGCTACGGAATTGTTTGATATCATTGAACGCAAAAAAGGAGAGATTACTTAAAGAACCAGTATTTAGAATTTTACGATTTCAACTGAATTCCAACCTCACAGAATTTCCGCATGTGGAAAGTGCTAGGCCCTCACCAACAAAACTGGTCTAGTTTCTGCTCCTACGGGTCTTAGTAGATCTCTACTTCCTATGGATAAGTGGGATTTGACCAGAGGTCCTTAAATGGGATTCAAAAAGTCTTTTAAAGAGTCCGGGAAGGTGCGTCAAGGGCCCTTACTCCCAAATACAAATACAGGGTAAATATAAATGCAAAAGCGTTATGTATACAGAATTGCAATTCCAGTTGTGTATTGCAGTTCTGTATACATGCTTGGGCTTTTGCTTTTGTAGTTGCGTTACAAACTGTGACCTTAGCGCTGACATTCACTGTGTTTTCTGGGCTGCATGCACCGACACAGTGCCTGCCTTGTCCCCGCTTTTTCACGGGCGAACGGGTTGGGCAGAGAGGTTTTTTGCAGGTTGGTAACCGGTATAGTTACAAACCACAAGCAAAAAATTCCTTTCGCAGACATATACTGCCTTAAGTGAATGTTGGTCACACCAACTGCACTGATAATACTTGATAGGTCGAAACAATACTCACTCGCAGTTCTGTAAGGATAACTATACTTTTACTACATTTGAAAAAGTACGTAACCTGTTTCATGTGAAGGAGTGTATTCGAATATTTCAGAGGTAAAACAGAGCCCAAAAAAAAGGAACCAAAAAAAAAATTAGACGGTAAAACAAATTGCTCCCATTTTGCTCTTTTAGTTATCTTTTAATTTCCGTAGTTATCACTTAAAATTTACTTGTACAATAAAATCGTGACCTTTTGGCAGCAACTATTGTTATGCTGAAGAAATAAACGATTGTCATAAGCAAAATTTAAGTACTGTGTCATGTCAATATTTCAGAACTGTAGCCGAAAGGCATTTTCGTACAATAATAATCTACAGTAATACCCTACCGAAGTAGTCAGATAGCTTATTCAGAATTTAACAGGGGCGCATTCTCCAGAGGTTCAAGGTGTTCAGCGCACATCCTGTAATATTACAGGCACACGCGTTAATTATAGTTAACTAAAATTTTTGGATTTTCTCGTGTTTAAACTTTGTAATAATAGCGCAGTCTGAGTTCTTTTTTTCGATGAACGACAAATTGCTTTTTTTTTTAATGCCGACCGATGACTCAACATTCTCCCGTATGCTCGGTTCATAAACGGTCCTACTAAACACCGCAAAGGACGACAAAGGACCTCAAATTGATGTACTAAACACCGCAAAGAACGACAAAGGGCCTCAAATTGATCTACTAAGTACCGCAAAGAACAACAAAAGACTTGGAATCATACCATAACAAAGAACGACGAAGAACTTTAAATTAGGGTTAGAGTTAGGCTAGGGTTAGGATTAGGTTTAGGTAAGGGTTAGATTAGGGTTAGGGTTTTGGGGTTTTAGGGTCCTTTGTCGTACTTTGCAGTGTTTAGTACATCAATTTGAGGTCCTTTGTCGTCTTTGTGGTGTTTCAGTCCTTTGCGGCGTTTAGTAAGACCCGTTTACAGATATCTTTGAACACAAGCGAGCCAAACCTTTTCCATCGCATTCTAAATCGTATTATATTACGGAGAGTGACTTTTTCTCTTTCCATGCGATTCAAATGCAAGAAATGTTCAATTTGAAGACTGAACCCAGGTGCAACGTCACAGTGCATCCAATCACACGAGTAGTACCATGGTTGTATCAATGAGGTTTTGGGCAATGGCCGTCAATATACTGGCATTTTAAAGTTGTAGGTCAAATTTATTTAGTGGAATGGAGTTCAATGTTGACAGTATGATTAAAAAGCCATCTATTTGCTGAAGTTGTTATGAAGAATTGGAAATAGTATCGTGGTTGTATCAATGCGGTTGTGGGTAGTTGCTTGTCATTTTCCAAATGTAGACCTATACATTTTAAAGTTATAATCAAATTTGTTGAGAAGAATGGAATTAAGTGTTGACAATGTAATTTAAAAGCTCTTTTCTAGCAGAAATTATGATGGAAAATTGGAAATAGTATCAACAGCTACTTAGAAGATCCATATCCTTGTGCTTGAAGATTTGCCCAGTCGGTATCGTTATGTTTTTGTACTAGGCAATTTAAGTTCCACAAACGTGCAAGATTTGTTTTCCAAGTTTCATTTTTTCTGAAAAAGTTTCTGAAAGTTTTTTGCATTATGCTGTCATGTACTGCTATATGCCATTGCTATTGCGAGACATTCAAGGCGTTAACTCTTTTTTCCCTTATATTCGTTATATGGTGACTTCCACCCTTATCGCATACTATTTACTATGCTCTCTTGCACATGTCAACTGTTTTATACAGCTTTTTATGTTAACCAAGCTTATTTTGATATCAACGGGGCCAATTTCCAGCCTTGGACTATAAAGCCTACCGCTGATGCTACTTCCCTTTGTTGAGAGATAAGCGGAGTCAGCGTTACAACATAGGCCTACAGTAAAACATTTTTTGTTTTAGGTACCTACCTAAGGATAGGCTAAAATCTTACGATGAAAACTCTAGCGCTATATATACCTCACTGAACCTCGCCGCCACCTTTATATTCCAGTCTTTCTCAATAATAATTCTCAGCTCTGTGTTTACTTTCTGTAGCTTTCCGAGAAGATTTTATCAGCTGACAGATTTCCTTTTTTGCCCAGGAGCATTGGCCATTTTGAAATTCAAAAGTTATCGAAGCTTTATCTAGCTATTTACAGGGTTGGTTTACCAGATTATTGAAACTTGATCAAAATGCCACAAATTTAAGCTGCAATGTAACCAGCCGCAGCGAAATAACTGCTAGAATTACGTGTAGACAAATAAGAGAATATAGTTTCCCTCAAACTGTTTAAAACTTTAGGATTTTTCTTAAAATTATAATTTTTGTATTTTTTCTTATTTTTAAACCATTTTGAAAACATAACACGAAATTAAAAGTGATATTTTTGTTAAGAATTTTTATTTAGGCTTAGCATACTTGTGCGCGCTTGCAAAGTTTCAACAGAAATATTTTTTTTAGTTTTTTGTTAATTCTAAATTTATGAATCATTCAAAATCAGAAGATGAGCCTTATATACAGACTTTTAAATCGCAAAATACCCTCTCCACACTTCCAAATTGGTTGGCTTTAGGCCCGTGATTCTTGATTATACTTTCTGCATCATTATCATCAACATTTGTTGACGGTAAAACAGCATAAAAATAAATACAGTTTAAGAGAAAAAAAAACTTGAATAATTGATTGGTCGTACAGAATTTCAAAATAGCTTCGGAAAAAGCTGTTTTCACAATCGGCTTGAGGAAATACTCTATCATAACTCTTTTGAGTTATAGGTAGCTTTGAAAAAAGCTGTTTATCCCTTAAGCTTTTCGTGACGCACTCATCAGTGGGTAATCGCGTCAAAGTGAAAACTCTAAAACTAGGATGTCCACGTTGAACGCACAGTGACCAACTACGAAACCAGCGTCTACCGCAAACCTACGTTCACTGGACAATACCTACGCTGGGAGTCCTTTTCGCCGATGAAGCGTAAAACTAGTCTAGTTTCAACGCTGGTTCATCGTGCCCTGAAGATCTTCTCTGAAAGTAAACCGGATAAAAGAAATCTTACTTGACGATGGATATCCCGAAGCGTTTGTCTTGAAACAAATATCCAAGAAAGTCACGCAGTTTTCCACCTTCAAACGGTTTGGCCCTGACAAGTGTCCAGTTTACCTCCGTGTCTCCTACATTGGAAAGACGTGACTGACATTAGAAAAGAACGTCAGAACCGCCGTTGAAAATTGCTACGGATCCGTGACCGTACGGACCGTATTTATTTCAAGACAGATGCTACCTGCAAGTCGGAAAGATGTTCTACCTGCCTATCAGATGAGTTCTGTCATCTACGAGTACAAGTGCCACTGTGATAGTCGGTACGTAGGAAGGACATACCAGCGACTTCAAGATCGCATTAAACAGCATGTTCCGAAATGGCTTCGACAACATACAGGCTCTCAAACAATACAACCGGACCGAGCGTGCAAGAAAAACAATCCACTTCAGAATGCGATTCAGCCGTTGGACAGCATCTATTAGAGAACAACCAATGCGCTGCCAGCTACAATGAAGACCAATTTTCTATTCTGGACACTGCGCGAAGTCGTTTTCATCTTCCTTTGCTCGAAGCCAGCTACATCCAAGTGCGGCGACCTAATCTTTGCAAACAGAAAGAGTTTGGTTACACTATCAATTTGTTCAAGTAAACTTCAGGCGGTCGAGACGTGTCCAATCAAAAGCCGCGTAACGATCTCGCATTTGATTGGCCAGCGCTCTATCGCTTCGCGGACGTTCGAAATTTCGGACGTATACCACAGCTTGCTCTAGAGTTTTCACTTTGCCGCGATTATTCACTGATGAGTGCGTCACGAAAAGCTTAAGGGTTAAACAGCTTTGTTCAAAGCTACCTATAACTCAAAAGAGTTATGATAGAGTATTTCCTCAAGCCGAATGTGAAAACAGCTTTTTTCAAAGTTATTTGGAAAAAAACACATAAAAACTCATCACAAT
This sequence comes from Trididemnum miniatum, assembly GCA_964006365.1. Classification (NCBI taxonomy): domain Eukaryota; kingdom Metazoa; phylum Chordata; class Ascidiacea; order Aplousobranchia; family Didemnidae; genus Trididemnum; species Trididemnum miniatum. The sequence goes on along the minus strand of OZ023248.1, from coordinate 13,855,506 downwards.
CAATTTATTGATGTCATAGTTAAAAAAAGTGATTATGACATCAATAAATTGATTATGATGCAGAAACTAGAACCAAAAACCGCGGACCTAAAGGTCATTATAATTGGACAAGTGGACAGGGTAAGTGATGCTTTCATTATTTTTATTGTGATTGGTCACATCTTGGCAAAATTTGCTGCGAGTCTTTTTTACCTTCACATTTTTTCGTTCGACAGTTTTCTCATTATTTCATTATAGAGCTTATTATGTTATGGACTGTTTACATACAAGCATTTTTTCAAGAAAAGTATAATAACTTGTACATGTGGGGACATTGTTGTTTTAAATCTTGATGCTCAATTGGTAAATACCAGCTTAGATTAGATCATAAAAGCTCAAGAAAAAAGATCAAAAAGCTGTTTTGTAAATTCGTATAATTTTTTGTTGTTTTTTTTTGTGACAAAAGCCTCAATAAGCGACGACCAAGGGATGTTCCCAATTTATAGACGGCAGTTTATAGGGGAATTTCGAGCAAACGTGCACTTCTTTGAGGATTTGGCACAGCATGGCAGTACAAAAAACTCACCATGAAAATGATTTCTTTTCATTTTTTTTACTGTTAAAGCCTGGGCCAACATTAGCCTGTCCACATGTCCAATTTATGTAAGATTTGGCTCATGTTTACGTGGGCTTGTTGCTGTGGGCTTTTTGCATCACAATCAAATTTTTGATGTCATAATTTAAAAAAGTGATTATGACATCAAGCCCATATGAATGTGGGCCAAAAGTCCACATAAATTGGACATGTGGACAGGCTACATAATATGGCTCCCACGTTTTTTTATCGAGGCCCAACTAGCCTGCTTGCTCCAAGGCCATTACCTAATCAGTAGCGGTAAATATGTTACGTTTTTCAGGCATTCAGCAGCAAAATTTTGAAATGACTTTGTTTAGAAATCGGTTTCTCAATAGTCTACTCACTGACAGTTTTAAATGACTTTTTATTTTTGGATTTTTTGTCTTAAGGTACGTTTACACAAACTGCAATACGATATTTCGTTCTGGTACGTCAAGGAACGTTAGGCTACGAAACTGTTCAAAGTTATGACGTAGGCTTACGTCAATTTTTCATGGCTCTTTTAATTGTAATAACTTTAATAAGTCATCGTAACTAGATAAGCCTATTTTACAAAACAACCGATAAAAGCAAAATTATTCGAGTTAAAAGTCTGTGGTGGATAACTTCATCAACTCCATACGGATCAAATTTCTTATTTCGACGTGCTATACTGCAACTAAATCGCATTGAATGACATAATTAATCACCTTCATCAAGGAAGGATTTCATTAAACACTGCATAGTAGGGAACGTTTTGTTGGGGATTTTGTTTACCGGGCATGGTAGGCTAGGCTAACTATTTCATGAATTTGTTCTTACGATAATCAAAGACGGAGGTTAATACAAGAACTCCAATTTTAGTTGACGTTTCGCTCAGCAATTTACGCCGAACTCCCTCAGAATAAGAGGTGCCAGGGTGAAAAATCCAGTTGTGGCAAAAAACAGCAAAATATAGTCGCAATTTTTAAACTGAACTGATTAAGGTAAAGCGAAAAGGTATGATAGAAATATTGTGAACCGTTGCGTCATGAGGACAATACGGACAATATTAAATGGAATGGATTAACAACCGTAGAGGCACAAACCGGCAAAAACAAATTCGGCGTAAGAATTATTAAAACAATATTCGATAAACTTGTGGAAGCTAATCACCATCAGACCTGTTCATAACATTGGGTCGGGAGTTAATGAACCAAGCTTCAGAAACAAGACGTTTATAGTAATTGCTTTCCACCTTCAAAATCTTTGCGTTTTTCCTATCAATTGGTGATCAAATTCCATTGCATGAACGCAGAGGGCAGATTGTTTTGGCGTTTGTTTGAGAGTGGCCCGTTTGTGTTCCACCAAACGTGATTCAGGGACCTTTCACACAAGCGACCACAGTCGCGCGCGACTGCAAAAAAGTGAAGACGCGCGACCAGGCTATTGCATTGCTTTAAATGAAGTTTTTCACGCGTGGTCGCGGTGGCGCATTAGGTCTCGCGACAGAAATCTTTTCGCGTGGTTACGCGACTTGTGAGCGACTAGTTTGGACGCGCGACCATGAAATTGCTTGAGAATGAATGTAGCGTTTTACGCGAGACGTGGGTTTTAAAGCGAGTGGAGTTTAAACTGCCGGTTGTTTTATTGACTATAGTCTTACGCGTAGTTGCAGGCCTATTGTTTTTCATTAAATGGGATATCAAGCTCTGAATAATATCAAATGAAGCCAAACTCATGCGTGCAAATGCTAAAAACTTATCTGGGTTCGATCTAAGATTGGTCGATCTGGATTCGATCAGCGTAAAGAGTGACGAGCAATCTTTTTTCAGATCAGTTTTGCAGTAACGAATGAATCCAGTGCTTCCTTTGCTTTTCTTTTCTTTTTTTTGCTGAGCTTTCCGCAATTTTGCAAGTAATAGAATACCATAGCAGTTCCATCTTCGGCCTCTATCGTGATATATTAGTTCAATCAACATTTAATCTACCTGGAAAAGTTTAGGTTGAGCGACTGCAGTCGCTCGTGTGAAACCTACTAATACAGACGCGCGTCTTCAAAAATGTCTTCTAAAAAGTGAAGACGCGCGACAGTGGTCGCCCGTGTGAAAGGGCCCTTAAAGCCTCGTTTCGTCTGTTCAATATCAACAAAGTTGCAATCTAAACAGGGAATTTCGTAGATAATAGAGCCAATATCTTCGGATGTATATGGATCTTTAGGTAATTGTAAAACATGGCGAATGGTATGCACACAAGTCTCATGACAACATTGACTCTTGCCTCGTTTAGAACTCTTCTAACTTTTTCTGATGTGCCTTGAACGTAAGGAATAGAAGTGAAATGTTTGTCAGGGAAATCCTGAGAGCATGCCTTCCTAGGCGAGAGAAAAGTGGTTTTGGCAGGAAACCCGTTCAGTCGTAATGTAGAGTGTATGTATAGTTGCTCACGATGCTTAAGTTTTTTGTCGGAGATGTGTGTGTTAACGCGATTGAATAGTGTTTTGACCACAGTGAGCTTCTGGTGTTTGGGATGATCTAAGGCGTAACCGGGGGGAGGCAAAGGGACCATGCTATTTAATCGTTGTTGGTTTCGAGCAGTTGTGTGCTTATGTTGGTGGGGGAAGGGGGGTCGGGCGTGGCTTTACAAATTCTTACACTTCTAAATTTTATTAACATCGCCGAACGCCGAAGTTTTTCTGCTACATCTCCGAACGCCGAAGTTTTGGAGTTAATATTTATTCATTCTCTCCTACCAAGTGGTCAAAAAAATACAGGAGCAAACGGATATTTAAAGCAAACTATAAGCTTGTACTTGTCGCTCTTGCTTCATTGATGGGGGATGCAAGCAGCGAAACACGAGCGAAAGCTCTTTCCTTGAAAACTGCTCTTGAAAAGCCTGGTATAGCATACGCTGTATGCTTGAGTAGGCGGTACTCGGCGCTTATGGAGCCACTAGCGCGAAAGCTTCAGAGTGTTGGAGTCAGTGTATCTTCTGTGAAAAGTATGATTGCTTCTCTTCAGAGCGTCCCTGATCAAAATCGGACGGACTTTACCACAACCGCGTAAAGTATTTATGATGAGGCTTGTGCAGTGGTTGGCACGGAAGAGCTTTTAATGCCCCGGGTTGCTAGAAGACAAGTTCATCGTGATAACGTTGAAGCAGAATCGGCCTCACAATATTATCGACGCTCAATATTCCTTTCATTTATTGATGATCTAAGCAGCTCTCTTCGAGAACGTTTTAATGACAGGCGTTCTGTTTTTGCGCTGCTTTCTATCTTGCCTCCTAACGACCTGCAACACATCGATCAGATGGACATCTCGCCAATGAAGTTAGGTGGTGGAAAAATTCTCTCACCGCTCAAGTAAACCAGGAAAGTTTGTTCCAGCTTCTTGTAAGCGCTCAAGCTTACCCACGTGTGCGCAACGTCATCCAGATTATCATGACACTGCCCGCAACAACCTTTGAGACTAAGCGGTCATTTGCGTGTATGAGACGAGTGAAAACTTGGTCACGTTCAGCTATGGCCTCGATCGCCTGACAGATTTGTGCGTGTTTCGTTGCCATTAAGAAAGGGTAGATGAGGAAAAGGTCAATCGAATATTATCAACCATGGAAGGATTGGGAAGTGTGTTGGGGTGTGGTAGAGGTCAGGGGGTGTGGGGAGAAGAGTCGGGGGTGTGGGGAAAGGTGTGGGGGGAGGTGTGGAAGAGTGTATGGAGTGAGTGTGGAGGGTGTGGGAAAGTGTGTTTGGGTGTGGGTAGGTGTGAAAAGTGTGGGGGAGGTGTAAGAAAGTGTGGGGGAGCCACACACTTTTTTACACCTCCCCCCACGCCTCTCTCCACACCCCCCACACTCACCCAACACCTCTTTCTAGAGTTGTAAGTAAAAAAAAACACGTTTTTTTTTTGTTCTTTGGCTTTTTGTTATACTCGTATGTTTAACAGGTATATTTTAATCAAGTGCTACGTAATTTTGCTACGTATTGCTATTGCGAACATTTGGGGTTGAGTAAAATGCTGAAAAACACGTTTATGGGGAGAGTATTTAGGTCACACACTTTTTGAAATTGTAAGTTAATGCGAATCAGGGTTTGATTTTAATACTCTTTTTATTTACTGTGCCAACAACATGGGTACGCTTGGTACTATTGGAAAATAGGTAACCTTCCTGTAAAAGGACCCATTATTTGCTGTTTTTAATATCAAATCGGAAGAAACAGTTTGCTTTTTAACGGATATTTTAACCTCGAGCTACGACTTTACCAGTTATTGCAATACCAGATGAACAACGAAGGTGATTAATTCATTGCGTCAGCAGTCAGCAGCAGGGGCGGATCCAGAGGGGGGGATGCATCTCCCCCCACCAGCCATTTTCAACAATGCTTTGGATAAATAAAATTTTTCCATAATTTCGAACCCCTTCATTACAATGAGCCTTAGTCGCCTAAAGCACGCATAATCGAAACTGTGCGAAGCCTACAAAATGCATCATATTTGGTGAAACACTCAAAGGTAGGGACAGAGGTGGGCAAGTTACTTTTAAAAAGGAACTAGTTATCGTTACAAGTTACTTCGCAAAAAAAGTAACTTAGTTACAGGTGCAAATTTAAAAAAGTAACTAGTTACGGTTACAAGTTACAGTTACTTTTTTGCATGCCGCAAAACCAAAAAAAAATAGCAATTCTTAACATGTAGACCTAGAGCTCCATGGTGTGTATTCAAACCAAAATCATTCATCTTTATATTGAAGCCAAACGGAAGTAGGCTACGATTCTGATACAATAAACGCTACAGATTGATTGCCTTTTAAAACGATAACTTTCCAAAATGATTATGTATCACTAAGCCCAAACCGCTTCGGCTTTAAAATGTCTTTTTCAATACTAAAAAGTGGTTCAACTGCAGCACTAGAAGCAGCAGCATGACGAGAAATTTTAAAAGAGGGGAGGGCCCACTAATTCGACATTTTTTTCAAGAGTAGTTTTTATAAAGCAGAATTAATTTGATGCTGATTGCGAAACAAAAAAGGCTCTAGGGGGGTCCGGGGCATGCTCCCCCAAAAAAACTAAAAATAATTTACATGCTGTAATGGCTGTTTTAGTGCTTTTTGAATAATTTTCAGGCAAATTTTGTTTAAGTTTTATGACCTTGATTGTGAGTGCTTCGCCAAATATAATCCATTTTGTTCGCACATTTTCGATTATGCGTGCTTAGGCTAAGCCGTAAAGCTTAAAAGCTTATTGCTATCGAAGAGGTTCGAAATTATGAAAAATTGTACTTATCAAAAATATTTTTGAAAATGTCACGTGAAGGGGATAGGCCTACTTACCCCTAATCCTACCCCCTGGATCCGCCCCTGGCCATAAGCTTCAGAAACCATCAAAAGAGTCTGGCATACCGGCACTTCAGTCACTTGGCAGCATTAATTTTGTTCTTTTTACTAAAAGGCAAGGGGATCACCCTTTTGACCCCCCCCCCTAAATACGCTCATGACTAGAAGGAAGAGCAGTATCGTAATGAATTAAAAGTTCCATAAGTTTTGCGTGCATAAAAGCGTTTGCATCAACAGTTTGTGATGGTGAGGCGAAAAGGAACTCCTGCACTTTATCGGCATTGCTAGATCTTCGTCACTTTAATTGCGCGAACAAACAGTCAAAAAACTGTCACTTAAGCAAGTTGAGCTTGCATCACGGTCGTTGTCGGTGTCACTACTTGTCGAAGCATCTAGAGCAGTGTTTCTCAAAGTGGGCAATATCGCCCCCTTGAGAGCGAAAGAGAAGTACCAGGGGGCAAAAAGCAAAAGGGGACGAAAGCAGCGAAGGGGGGCGATAGCTCATGAACCGTGTAAGACCTTTTTTTTGCTCTTCACCGCATTTTTCTTTGCGAATTGGGTAATTCCCATTCATTAGTAGCTCTCGCCCTTGCGAGGTTTATTAGAACACAAGCTTATTAAGGCGAGGGGGCGATAATGATACGTTGAGTACCGTAAAGGGGCAATGGTACAAAAAAGTTTGAGAACCACTGATCAAGAGCATTGTCGGTTGTCTTGTTTAGTACATTGATCATTTTTTTTTTCAATTCGGCCTCAGTTTCAGTCGGCTCGTCAAAGAACCAAGCTCATTATTGCGAATGGAGTGAAATTAAATAAATTTTTTCCATTTTTTCTAGCGGAAAAAGATACCCCATAAAAGTAACTGTAACTTTTGAGGTTCTAAAGTGGTAACTAGTTACAAATTCCGTTACTTTTGCAGAAAAGTAACTTAGTTACAGTCACTAAAAAAGTAACTAGTTACAGAAACTATTACTTTTGTAATTAGTTACTGCCCACCACTGAGTATGGGCCAAAAATATGAACAAACTTTGCCTGAAAATTGTACAAAAAGCGCTAAAATGACCATTGCAGTATGCACATTTTCAAAAATTTTCCGGGGAAGCATGCCCTTAGAGTCGTTTTTGTTACATATTATGTTGCTTAAAATTAACTCTGCCGGAAAAAAACTACGCTTGAAAAAGTGACGAAATTTGGTGATACGCCCCTGACACGAAACATTTTCAGAGAGCTTATGTACGGCCGTTTTCGAATCTAAACGTCTTAATATTTAATTAACACTCAACCTAATTTAAAATCACATCCCCCCCACCAAAACTTTCTGGATCCGTCCTGGTCAGCAGCGGTACACATAAAAGATTTTTAATTTGTTATTGCGAAATGTCAACATGATAGCGAACCATAAAAACCTCGCACGAATTGATACGTTCAAAGATCAAACCCAAATCTACATTGAGCCAGTCAAACGACTTGCATTCGCTGCACCTAACCTCGAGTTGCAGAGCAAAAATTAAACACAAGTTACACAACAAAGAAAAAGCTTTAGTTTGCAAAATTAAATCGCTTGAGCGTATCATTACAAATGAATAAATTTAAAGAGTTTTCAATAATGGTCTTGCGTCTCGTTAGCGACCCCATGCGAGAAAAAACGACAGAACTGGACCGTTAGCGGACCGAAAAAAAGTCCTGCTAACGGCTAGGCATGAGGTTTCCCTTTTGCTTGGATTTTCAACGACCCGAGAAACGGGAAAATTTGAAACAAATTTTCGGAAATTTCGGGAAATTCGCGAAAGTTTTCGCGGGAAATTTTTTCGAGCTTATTTATTTTGACGTATTTTCTGATTTTCAGCATTTCAGATTTAATTTTTAGCATTTTGTTATGTTGTATTGGTAAACTTAGCTGGAGTTTTTCCATTTTTTCGACAAATTGAAGAAAAAATTTTGATCTCACAAGCATTTCGTCTTAAAAAATTTTGCGAATTTCGACAAATAATTTTTAGTAAGCAAAAAATTTCTTAATTCGTAATAACGCAAGCTAACGCAAATTTTTAGATCGGAATGATAGATATCAGTACCACTGAAATCCTTACTAATGTTAAGAAATTTACCGGGATCCCGACAAAAACTTCCCGGGAAACAGGATATTTCAAAACCCCAAACTTCTTGTCCCGACTTTCCGGGAGGAAACACTAGCTAGGCTAGTCAAACTAGCACTTAAGGCAACCAAAATGGCTCATTGGTCATGCCATCGTTAGCACCGAGCAATGAGTGCAGGCTATATTTCTGTTGTTTAAGTAATAATGGTAACTTGACATTGCAAATAACATATCGGTACCTTTGAAAACAGCCTTGTTTTGCCTCAGTCTTGAGCTGATAACAAGCCCAAACGCGTAGACTTCTCAATTAGCTATGAAATAATCGACAACAAAACAAAACAATAAAAAAACACGAAGCAAAAAAAACGGTGTTTTAACAACACTATACCTCTCCCCCTTTCTCACTCCTGCCCACGCCTTCCTTCACCTCCCCCCAGGGCCGGATTAATGGTTTCTGAGGCCTGGGGCTATCTGGTAGTCAGGGGCCTATTTTGTCCCGGTCAGTCGAAGACCTGCTTAAATACGCAGCCTGCATATCAGTATTAAACACATTCAAAAAACATATTTTCTGAATTTAAACAGAACGCCCTATTTTGCAAGGAGCCTACAAAGCTTTAAAGCAGAGGTGACGAACATGCGGCCCGCGAAAGAATTTCCTGCGGCCCGCGAACATTTTGGCAAGACCAGTACTCTCGAACTTTTTTTTCCCCATCTAGTCTTTGCGATATCAAAAGCTGAGCCCTCGATTGAACCACGCGCGTGTCACACAGGAATCATACAAACGTACAGTGAAAGCCTTTGATCTGTTGCAGGATCATACAAACGTAAAGCAAGCTAAGTTCTCACTCAAATAGTTACTCGTAGCATACTCGTAACTATTTGAGTGATAGCTTATAGCTTGCTTGCCTTGCAGTAGCAGGGATTATGTAAGTTTGCAGAAATGAATTGGTGAGCTTGTAGTACCATATATGCAAATTTTAGAGCTTTCTTAAGGTACTTTGCAGCTCAGATGGCGGAGTGGCAAGAGCGTCCGCCTCTAGAGCTGTAGACTCCGGTTTGATTCCAAGTCGGGTCAAACCAATGACTTTAAAATTGATATTCACAGCTTCCTGCTTGACGTTCAGCATTAAAGGGACAGTGTGGAGAACAACCCAGCAAGTTTACTCGTTGTTTTGCCGTTGGGAGAGGCATTTAGCGGGATTTCCTCGTCTTGGTGTGGTAGACAGATGGCCGGCAATTACTCCTAAGCGAGCTCGTTATAGCGCACTGATCGCTTTCTCGTGATAGGAGGATAAATATGCAACTAATACTAAATTTGTTATTCTGTATTTCAATCATAATTTAATTAGCCGTTTATTTCGATGTCTTCAGCAAAGAAACGAAAGATTGTACATGGATTTTTATGGTATTACTTTCGATTGTTCCTTACTGCCGATGAACAATTTTTTTGTTTTTAACAGGTTTCATAATAGGTCTACACAGCGTTGCATTGGTACCGTAACGCACCGGAACGGCGTTTCGGTTCAAGATAAAGCTGCCGGAACGGCGTTCCGGTTTGCCAGCTATATGCTACTTACTTTGTAAGATAATGTATTGTGTTACGCTTTGTGTTTTGTTCTGTTTTTAGGTTATTGCAGTGTTTCTTGCCTTTACGTTACTACTTTACGTAACTACGTTACTACGTTACGTAACGCTTTCGTTACTACGTTCCGTAACGTTTATGTACTTAGTGGCATTATGGCCGAGAGATAGTAGAGACAATTCGTATACAGACAGTAAATATAATAGACACAGTGACGTACGGGTAACAATTTATTTGACTGTTCGAGCAGCCAAGTTGTGCAAACGTGGAAGCGAGGAAGTACATAATTACAACTACTTCAAGCTAATACAGTCAAATCTCGTTATTATACCACCTCGTTACTACGCCACTCTCGATATTATTCCACTTTTAATCATCCCCAACAAAATTCAATACAATTTGAATAGGGAATAAATTTACTACGCCCCCCTTACACTCGCTACTATGCCATGTGAGATTTATGGATACTGTACTGTATACAGTTTTGTGGATAAAAACAGCCTTGTTGCGTGACAATGTCAAATGAAATCTTCACTATACTCGCCGCATTACGCCGAAGCGTGTAACGAGTGGCGGGGCCCATCTCCGCAGCTTAGCGCCAGGGCTACACAGCTCCGAAAAAACGTCGCAACGGTGGCGAGCCGTTGGCGACACTGTGCCGATGTGACAATGCACTGTACAAAAGCAGAGCGTGGCATACTGCCATCCTAATTGATGCGGTATGGAAACGAGGAATTGGGTGAGATGCAATCAAGTGATCGCCTGGAAAATGAAATGATTGAGAACATGCGACAGCTGACGATTTTTCAGAGTTTTGACCTGAGTTGGATAACTTGGGGTATACATTACGTGTACTGCACAAAATGTACTGTACATACTGTAGTCGTTTATCCTTTTGTTCGTTGTGTTTATTGTTTCGTCGATGCTACAGCAAGCTCTTGTTACTGTGCTACTCTATTTACTGTGCCATTTTACCTCAGTCCCAGTGGGTGGCATAATATCGAGATTTGACTGCATGCCCTAATTACAAGTGCGCTCCGCATCGTTAATAACAACCAATAGAGTGGGTTGAGATTGACCGTGACACATCAAATTTTGAGAATTATAAACCTTGTTTTTTCCTGATTTAACATGCAAAGTTTTTAGCTATAACTGGTGAAGTAGCTGAGAGACTCTTAATACTTTGATTAGTTTACGTATGCTTGTTATAGCCTAATAGGCTATGCGATACACTGTATATTTACAACTCGCGAGCTGCTTCGTAAATTTAATTTCATTGGCATAACTGAGTTCACTTTCAATATTGAACATGTGACCTTGTCAACAACCGCCGATGATTATTTGATTCGAGTGTGCTGCAATAGGATCGGTATCCATCAGAAAATCATCTTGCTATTTCGCACCTCATATCGCTTGTAGAGGTTTGTCACTCAGCCGCAGGATAGCATTTCATAATAACTTAATATGATAAAATGAGGACAAAAGTATGATGACGTCACAAAACTTTCTATTAATCAATTTTTATCTACCTCATAACATGCTTACTCGGCAAGAAGCAGCGAAAAGACGTGGAGGTCATCTGGTCAGCTCTACCGTTTTCAGGAAGAACACAACGTGGCCAAATTTTCGATTTTTTTTATAATTGCATAAGTTTGATGTTTAGCCTCTATTCTTCATTATGCGTGAAAATCAAATTTCTATCGCAAGTAGTTTTTGAGATATTAGCGAAATGAAATGGAAAAACACAACGTCGTGTTTTTTATTCCCAATTTTTCAGGAAAAACACAACGTGCTAGGGCATGCGTAATAATGGCAGTTATTGCATAACATTGGTAAAACAATGGCAGGAAAAAAACCTGGGCAAGCGTAATAATCCAGTACTCGCACTTATTGCGTAACATTGGCGAAACAATCAAACGCAAAATGTTATGTTAATTTACTCAAAACTACAAAATAGCTCACGTTGTGTTCTTCCTGAAAACGGCAGAGCTGCCTCCTTACTTGGCAATACACAAACAAAAAGAAAACAACAATTAAGCAGAAATTCTCCCTACCCCTCAAAAAAAAAATTAGCAACAACATACTAGTATTCAAAATCAAATCAAATTTAGATGCAGTAGTCAAACAATTTTTTTTTTTCTAAATGGTTTATTATCATTAACAAATTTTACAAACAAAATAAAAGCATAATAACATGAATAAGCAGTAAAAAAAAAAACGAATGAATGAAAATTGAGCGTGAAAAGTTAAAGAGATAAGCCATCACAAGAGCAGTGAATTCTAGCAAAAATAAAAAAGTATCGACGAGGAAAAACACACACACACACACAAATAATAAACAGTAGAGCACATAATTATTCATAATGAACCAGCATAGTCGTGAAATTGTAATTCCCTAAACAATGAAAAAAAAAAACATACCGGTACATAAAATAAAATATTACAAGTACAGTATACATACCAAATCATCATATTAAAAAAGAGTTTTGAAGTCACAAAACCAGGTCAATAATAGAGGAAATAATATCCATTCAGAATACAATAAATATGGAACGAAAATAGCTTAAGGAGTAAAAATAAAGCCGTTGTAAATCTCAAAACTGGACGTTTCGACAACATAAATTCAGCTGTCATCATCAGCAGTGTATGCAAGGCAGTACAAAACTGTAAGAACTAGTATAACCAAAGTCTCGTCAGCCTTGCTACGCACAGCCAATCCAGGCTAAACTCATTCCAGACTGTAAAGACTCTTTTTTGCATTGTTTACCTGAACATCTCGACTTCACCTCTTTTCTAGGTTGTGCCCTATTTTTGGAAGGCGACTGGCCCCAAACAACGATACCCAATGAAAGAACCTATAACCACTAACCCACAACTAAGTTACCGGTAGCCTAACTAGCCCACATCACTAGAAGCCCCCATGGTAACCCACTCATTTGCAGCTGCAGACGCGTTTCGACCTTATTATGGTCTCATCAGTGCAGCATAGCAACCTCCCACCTTCCTGAAAAAAAAAAAAAAAAATTCTAACCTTCAAAAGAACTACACACCCCAAATCTAAGCCTCTACTCGTTAGTCGTTCTGCTCAAGGTAGAAAATTTGAAATAAAACCTTCAAGAAAATAATACAGGCTGGATTATGATGTCACAGATTCCCTGTAAACAATCGGTAAGAATAGAAATGACCGGTTGGTTTAAACATTATTTTCCCGGTAATATGAGAAGGAATTTTTTGTTCGAGGTTTGTAACTATACCAGTTACCAAAACCTGCAAAAAAACCTCTCTGCCCAACCCGTTCGCCCGTGAAAAAGCGGGGGACAAGGCAGGCATTATTTGTATTTATTTGTATCATCTTGCTGGATCTTTGTATACTTTGTATCATCTTTATTACCTTCTTTGTATCATCTTGCTGGATCCTGTAACTGTACATGCGGTTCGACAAACGTACCGGGATATTGATGTTTTAACCACCGATAAGCGCTGACGTTCACTGTGTTTTCTGGGCTGCATGCGCAGACACAGTGCCTGCCTTGTCCCCGCTTTTTCACGGGCGAACGGGTT